>CM062818.1:1232908859-1233622369 GCA_031772625.1 Pinus tabuliformis
GGAATGGAGTGCATTTCAGAGAGAAAGGTTTGGGTATTCTCCCTTGAGCAGAGATTTTCGAAGTCACGCCCTCGCTCTACGCGGTGTGGAGATTCGTAAAACTGAAAGGGAATTCGTTGGAATACAATAATTTCTACAGTGAGATCTAAAGCCTGGCCTCAAAGACACCGTTTAGACATGGGATGGCGACAAACAATAAATATATATTCGCTGTGTATACTACATGATTTTTTTTGCAATGTTTTCTTGGATTAAGTTAAAGTTGTTATGTTCTGAGTTTTCTTCATCAGTTTGAGGCAATGCTAAAGCATTATTCACAAAAATAAGGCTAAAAGTTTCCTGCAATGTTTATTCAGATTAAGTTAAAGTTATGTTGTGAACAAACAATCTTTCTGTTTCCTGACGGTTTCTTGAGAACCATTGCATTATCGTACCATTTCTGGTTACATAATTAACAGTTCATGGCTAAACACTCTCCCACAAGATGCTTTTAGGATTGAAACAATCAAACAGTTTAAAATGGCAAAGCCTTGTTTAATTAGAAAAACTGGTACCTAGTTTTAAGGAGCTTTTGATTAGTTTGGGAAAAACTACCTGGATATCCCACCATCTCATGCAAATCAACTGTTAATATATCAATGCTTTTATCTTTAGAATAGAATAGACAATTATTTACTGAATATAGGCAGGAACCAATGTTTTCTAGGCCTGCTAATATTGCCAGGTATATACACCTTGATATATCAAAGGTTGATTCCTGGGCATCAATAACAAGTTTCCTTTGGATGGAAGCCCTTCAAAGGAAACGCTGTAGGCTATCTATTGGAATTTTTGGAGGGTTTTCTTGCACCTTTTCTAGTCAAAATTGACCAGAATCAGACTTATTGGAGAGCTTTCAAAATTGACCAGAATTAGATTTATTGGAGAGCTTTCCTGCACCTTGTCTAGTCAAAATTGCCTAGAATCTGGCAGATGACAAATGATAACTCACTTGCAAATTTATTGGATTATGAACCAAGAAAAAACTAAAGGAAGAAATTTAATGACTTCCGTTTATCTCAAAACCTTTGTAAGGTAGCAAATAAGGGAAGTTTTCAAAGCAAAACCCATAGAAAGGTTGTTTTATTGTGGGGCATAGGTGAATTGGTTATCGAAGAAGATACACGATACATTCTTTCTTGGTGAAAAGATTTAAGAATTTCTATGTCAAATTATTTGTTGTTAGTAATCTTTATCAGGAAAAGGAATTCATAAAGGATCAAATATCGGTTCTTCTAATTTTTCGTCTATTGGATGCTTGTTCACAAGCACTTCTTGGTTGTTGTGATTGTAAATTACTCCAATTAAGTGCAAGGTATTGTTTATCAATGGGCCATTGTGATTCTTAATCCTCTTCACTCAATATCACCAGTAGTCTCCACAAGAACACAAGCCATCCTTGAAATGATGGAAACGACTTATATCTCTAACAATGATTTCTTGCCCAACAATTTTAGAGATAAATTTGGTGGCATCATGGAAATCACCACATATGCGAAGATTCTTGATTATCAACATTGATGTAGAGGGGTTGTATTGATAAACCCAAAAGCAATGACCAACTTCTAGCTGTGTCCACAGAGAATGTATTCTTTCTCTTCCTCCTCAACATCTTGAAACACAAAGTTTGTCTTAGGCACATATCCTCCCTATTTCATCTGCCTAGCCAAGCCCTCCAATGTGGCGTGAATTTTGACTTCTTTCTTCTATGCTATTATTTCTTATGCCATTGCCTTATGAAGTTTCCTTTGGAACATGTGGTGCAAATGTTAGTTATTATTTATGCTTGATTTTGTGGATTGTTATGATTAGTTGCTTATTTCTTGCTATTTTCTTTTGTCAAGTTGTCTATGATTCTCCAGGCTGTGGGCACAACCACCCCTGTGAAGTTTGATCCTAGGTCGCCTTGCTAACTAAGCCCATCCTCAACCGTTTGTGCTAGTGGGACTTGACTAGTTTGCTATTATTTATTTATAATGTAGTTTGTATTTTAAATTTAAATAATAATAATTATGTTTTGAGAAATTAGTATTTATGCTTTTGTTGGAGATATTTTGTCCATCTAAATTTAAAGTTTTTTTTGGATTTAAGATTAAAAAATTGTATAAATTTAAATTTTTTTCTATTATGAGTTTTTATTTATAAATGAAAATAGGTAGATAATATGAAATGCACTTGTTATATAACTTTTGCAAAACTTTCTATTTGCTAAGGCTATTAGTCTTAGTTTTAATTTTTTTTTTTTTATCATTGCTAATATCAAGTTTAACCTTGAATTTGTGTTAGTATAAATCAATAAAGCATGTTATATCTTTATTCAAAAAAATATTTTTTAGAAGAAATCCCGATTACATTGTGTTATATAATGATTCAACATGGATGAATATATTATATGAATACGATTCCTAAGTTGGTGATACAAATTGTATGTGGTTCTTTCCTGTAGTTCTAAGTGTTATGCCTATTGAATGTTAATCTTCTAATTATTAGAAAGGCAGGTGTGCACAACCGAACATGAAGGGAGGTAATCTGAGGGGATAATTAGGTTACCAATCACTAATATATATCATCTATAGAACGAAATGCCTCTAAATAAAATCCTAAATTTCATGTTGGAATGGAAAATTTGTGTTGCTTATATTTCCTGAGCAGAATTTCGGCATACCAAATGTCGATATGCCATTAATCAAGTTGTAGAGCCACTAAAAGCTACACATGTTTGAACCTATATACTTAATAAATATATACAGGGATGACATCCAACATAGATTTGATGAGAACTAGTCGACCCGCCCTAGATAACCAATGGTGATGCCATACATTATTTCTGCTCTCAATCTTGGCTACTAACCACATCCAGTCCACAATTTTATAGTTATTAGGTTTGAGCCGATATCCTAAATACTTGAGACCATCTTCAAAAACCAAATGCCTATATGGAAATATCTGTTTTGCATAGTTTAGTTCGTAATGTGTGCATCCTGTAGCAGATAAGGTGGATTCTGTAATAGCCTTGGTGAAAATTTCATGTAATAAAAGTTAATAAAGGCAAAATAAGACCACGATTAAGGGACACTTATTCCAAGTTGAATGTTGGGGAAATATATCCTAGTTGGCATCACTAGATGTGTGTTTTGGCTAAGGAAAATTGGAAAAGGCTAAGGCAAAGGCATTCAAAGGCATTTTTGGTACATTTATTTATGAAAATAAAGGAAATTAGGAGAAAATTAAGGTGAAAGGTCAGAGGTTGCATGTGAGGAGGAAATTGAAGAAAAATAATGGAAATGAAGAAATTAGAGGCCTCATTAATAAAAAGGCTCATGAGGATCAATTTTCAAGCTCTTGGTTCAAGCTTAGTCAGTGTTAAGCTCTTGGTCAGTTCAAGTTTGGAGCTATCTCATTACGCTCTCTCTCTCTTTGACTCTTGGTCACTTAGAGTTTTCTTGGAGCACTCTAGCTTTAGATCAAGGAAGGAAAAACAAGCAAAAGGAAAGGAAGGAAAAGAAGGATCAAGCAACTTCAACATGAATACTTGCAGGTAACCTTTTGCATGTGTGAGTTCCTCGCTGGCTTGGACATGCATGGCTTTGCATGTTGGTGTATGATTCTCTTGCTATTGATGGCATGGTTTTGCTAAGTTATGATAGTGGTTTTCAACCTAGCCTTGCCTTTTTCCGGATGCCATGGTATGTTCAGATGTTTATCTCAGTTTTTAGCTTTGGTTTGTTGGATGAATTTCAGAATCCAGTGTGGAGGTGGTCTCAAGGTTCATTCCCAAAGGCCTAGGAATCCCTTGATCGTTTTTGCGGGATACATGGTAAAGCCTGAGGGAGAAGTCTTGGTTTAAGGCCTAGTGATCTGGCTTTAGATTATGGTATAGCCTGAGAGATTGGTCTCAGTTTAGGGCCTAGTGATCCTGGATTAGATTGCGGTAAAGCCTGAAAGAAAAGGATGAAAATTTCCATGAGGATAGTGATGGATTTTGGATGGATTCAAAGTTCAGTTCAGATGTGATCGAAGCACCAGTTTTGGTGTGATCACGATTTGATGAGGGTGGAGGTGGTTTAACCTCTAGATTCCCCTAGTTGTTTTATGAGATCCCACATTCATGCTTGGAATATGGCACGTGCGTAACTGGCTCAAAGAAAGATTTGGTTGAGCCATGTCTATGGTCGGGTGGTACGTGGAAGTCCCGAACCTGGTAGAATTTTCCTATGATTAATAAAATCTAAGTTCTGTTACTTTTTCACTTGTTTATATGTGGATTTGATGACTGTCATATCTCTGATATTTGTATGGTTTTATGATAGTTATAAGCATGGTTCATGTCATGGTTATTTCATGTATTTACTTGTAATTGTTAAATAGATGGATGTAAGACCTAATTGATGTTATAATAGTTCAATGGATAAGGAGGTGATCCTTTTGGTTATGTTTCATAAGTTCTTTCAGTCATTCATGATCGGTCTTGTATCTTAGACCTGTAGGTTGCATTGATGCCAAGTGTTTGACAGAATGTCAGCCCTGGTTGGGGATGATGAGGCCTAGTCCTAAGGTTGAATTTTGATTTGGTTATATTTTCATCATGTCTTTGATGGATTTGGAGGTTGTAACAAGTTCTGGGTAGAGGTCGGGATTATGGGCTAGAAAGGTGGCTCAAATCTTGGGATGCTAGCATAGGTCTGCTGAAAAGAGTCTAGGGACGCTGGCACATAGGCCTGTTAGAGAGACTTTGGCTTCTGGATGCTGTCATCCCTATAGCATGAGAGTGACCAGGGTTAAAAGGATTAAAACATTAGTGGGACTCATGGACATGATGTCTGAGTGGCTGACATGTCTCCTGAGGATGTTGTTGCCGATGTGGATGGGTTTGCTTGATATTTTTGTCGATTCCATTTCCCTAAGGTCACCAAGTAGGTTGAATCCCTTATAATGACCTCTCTCGTTGCATGTTTACCCTGACTAGTCAGTTGCTTGGGTAGACCTAGGAGGAGGGGGTGTTACATATTGGTATTAGAGTGTGGTTGCACTCTCCTTGGATGAATGTGTTGGTCATGCATGCATGTCAGTTGCATGTGTGCCTCTTATAGTTATTCCATGTGCTTGTTGCATTGCATAATGATTGATTGTGATTGTAGTAAGGTTATCATTAGGAGCTTGATGTTGATATTGTGGAATGTATCGTCAGGAGTATATGAATGGTTACATGATTATATGCAACTTGATTACATCCTTGTATTGTAGGTTGCATTCTTGTATGTTTGATTACATGTATCAATCTTGTAGGTTGGTTAAAAGAATTGATTGCTTATGCTCGAATACATGCATTCATATGTATGTGTAGTTGATTAGGCATTGCTTATGCATGTTGATAGTTGCATGTGGCAATGTGTACAATGGATTAATGGTTGTTGTCATGTATGAGGTCATAGCATGCATTGTTGATATGTCCTTGCATTGATGATTGCACTCTAGATAGAATGATGTGTATATGGTTTGGTACTCATGTGTTATATGTATATATGCAGTTGTCATGCATGAATGATCTTGGTTATAATTATGAATGAATAGTAGGTCAAACATGCTTTGTGAAGTCATGGCATGCAATTTAGGTCATCAAGGTGATATTGGTAGGTTATGATGCTAATGGGTTGGCTGAGATAGAGCAGGAGATGCAGATCATCATAATGAGGTTGCAGCATTAGGCTTTGGGGTAAGAGTAGATCGTCATACATGTATTATATGTTTGGAACGTAGGTATGTAAGTCAAGGATTGTTATATGCATTAGGTTTATGTACATATCTTTTGATGTTAGGGATACATTCATGATAGATGTTAGTTGATTAGTGTAGTTATATGCACATGTTTTGGATAGTCAAGAATGATAGTAACCTGTAGTTGTATGCATTTATATTGTTGTTTTATATTAGATAACCTGACGATTAGGTTATATGTTGTTGATGAGCATGATATATAGCTTATGGTTGTTATATTCTAGTAAATTGATGATTAACATTATTACATTAAGATCTTGATGTTATATGTATCATACTAAATTGGATTGGCCTATGCAGATGGTTAGGGTTATGCCATCATATATGTGTGATTGATAATTGTGTATGAGTTATGATAGTAAACATGCTAGCTAGTGACTATTTAGATATCATAATCCTATTTATGTTTGGGTTAATATATTGTGAATATATATTGTGCTAATATGGATTGATTGTGCAGACAAGATTGCCTCCCTTGAGATACATTAAGGTATGAGTTTTCTTACATCATATACTTGGTGCTTGACCGTTTGATTATGTCGTCTATTGGGTGTTTGAGTGTTTGGTGTCTATTACATCATCTAGTTGATTTATTTAACATGGTATGGTTGCAAGTTGGTGGAATGTTTGATGAATTGCATAATATGAGTATGTGTTCAAATGATCTTGTTTTGAGATGATTGTACTAATACATATGTGTTGAGACAATTGATATGTACTTGAGTATAGTAGGTGATAGTTGTAGCATTATGTCTAATGACTATGAGTTGACTATGGTCCTTGTAAAGGTTGATTTCAAATTGATAGATATGATTGTCTTGATAGTTGGAACATGTGGTTAACATGTGTGAGCAGTTGCAGGGTAACATGATAGGTACTAGTGTGATAAGGTAACACTTGATGTGTTTTAAAACTAACAGTTGGGTGATGTGACAATACATAGTAAGCCTCGATTGCAACCAGGTAAAAAGGTAAAAGGAAGGAATTGGACAAGAATTCATTTGGCTAGGTTTGGAAACCCTAATTCCAAACGAATGAGTGCTTCACATATAGGAAGTATTCTTGACCTTAATATTGTCTGACATTATGTGGATATGTGCTAGATTCATGAACATGTACTTGAAAAATATGTTAGCTAGTCTCTAGTTACAAGTGGATCTATTAAGGAATTGGAGTTCCATGAGAGATGGCGTGGATGTGTTCATTTGTAAGGCAACATACTTGGAACAACAAGGTAAGGTAACTGGTGTATTGTTATGTTTAGTTATGCACTGACATGATGTGTTTATGGTAGTTGGTGAGCACCAGTATTGCAGCAATAATGCTGCAACTCCTGGGGCTTCCTACTTTACTTTTATCAACCCAGTAGTTCATAACAAACTTGGAAGCGACGGTGCTGTATGCACAAGTAGTAGTTCTTACTGCAAGTTGTCACTTGGTCAGCTGGCGCAAGATCACTAGGAGCTCAAGCCAACTTCTATGAATTCCAAAAGAATCTTTATATGTGATGAAAGAAAGGAAAGCTTACTCTACAGAGGCTATTCTACTTGCAAAAAGAGAGAGAAGACCGAAATGTGAAGTAACCCTAGCAAACCCTAATTTACCGACTAACCCTAATTTTGCAAAAAGAGAGGTGAAAATATAGGAAAGGAGTGCCATTACCTACTGAGGAAGTAAAATACACCTATTCAAGTTATTTTTGGAAGGAAATAAGAAAAAAAATCTTTTTTGGATTTTTATGTATTTTATGTGAAATTGTTATGCATGTAATTTATTTGTTTGTGGATGTGGCAGTGATTAGGTGGCGATGGAGGGCGAATTTGGGATTTGCAGAGGTGTAGGAAGGTGTGGAGGGGTCTTAGGAGGCCTCTGGTAACCTTCTGGAGGCTTTCCCTGCAATCGGACTTCAAAAAGCCACGTACAGGAAATTCTACAGGAGGCTGCAGGGGATCTACAGGAGGATCTACAAGAGGATGTCGAGAGCTGTTTTAGAGGGTTTAAAGGTGGAAAAATGGTGGGAAAGGGTAGATGAAGACTAGAGGGATGTGTTAAGGTGTCTGAAGTTCATCAAGGATGATTAGGAAAGAAAATGATGGTTGGATTTGTTCAAGAGACGAGAGGAAAGCTTATGAGAAAAGTGCAGGAATTAGGGAAGATTTGTGAAGGGCTGTGAATGACCTGTGAAACATGTAGCAAAAGAGATGGTGATGGCAGATTTATTGACTTATTATGAGTAGAGATGTACTGTAAGAGAGCTGCAAATCAAAACACTGAATCTGAGCAAGAAAAGAACTAGCTGCACCAAAAAAACAGAACTATATCTCAAGTTAACCTAAACTCTGATCTAGGAAAATAAAATGTTGAACAATGCTATATGGAAAGGAAATCATGGAAAGAGATTTATTGAAAAAACAAAATGAGCATGACAAACTGGATCTAAAGCAAAGCATTAACCTCTAAATCAAATTGTAACACTAGAAATTGCATGGGGAAAGCAAAACTGTGTTTTTATGGCAACAAGTAGATCTTGACCTCAATTCATGGTCCCCAAAGGATGAAAGGAGGTTAAACTCTATTGATGGCATTTTTGTATCTTCCTCTTACCACTATTTAACCTACTTCAGCAACTGAAATGGAAACAACTATGTAAACCACCAAAAGCAACCTATTCTACTAAGGAAGAAATCTATCTAACAACAACTAATTCATGAACTGAAGCAAAACATATAAATACAAAACAAGAGGTGCTGGGAAGCTTGGGTTGGGCCCTAACCCAAGAGCTTCAGCCCCCTGAAAGAACTCAGTGCTAGCTCAGAAAATATTTCATCTCCATTATCAAAATAATAGTCACATTACATAAAACTGTTCACAAAAGTAAGCTCGAAATGAGCTGAGCAAAAGCTGCAACAAAAGTGCGAAAATTTGACTAACATCCAACACCCTAATGAGGCCCTAAGCCTCTCTATTTATACCACTAGAGCCCCCAAAAACTCTCCTAAAATCAAGGAGGCTTGGCTCCCAAGACTTGAGATAGACAACAATTCCTCTTCACTTGCTCGGCTGCCCCTTTGATGCATTGATGTGGCTGCTTGTGCTCCGAGCTTTCTGAAGGAGGATTCGAAGGAGAGAGTCATAAATGAGGGGGACACCCTCCTACAAATCCTCTCCCTTGTTTTCCTCGAATATTGGCTGCCAAATTCTCATTAAACCTTTGATTTTGTCTCAAAATTGACCAAAAATCTGCATAAAGCACACATTAGACTTCTTGGCATAATGACTAAACCAATTCACTCTATTAGCATAAATATAATCAAAAAACACGCAATAAGCTAAGAGAATGGTGGATTAAGCTATGTTAGGAGGCAAAATGAGCCCATATAATAACCCATTTATGTGGCTCATCAGTAGTATGGTGCAGGGAGTTGCATGGCAAGAGAGATTCCCATGAATCTTCAAGAAGGCTCAAGATGAGCTTTCCTTGGGAACCATGGGGATTGAGTCATTGTGTCTATTGTTAGTCTGGTGCTTTTTGTATTTTGTGATTATTGTGCTTGATTTGTGATTTTGCGTGTGTCTTGTGCATAGCTATGCCACTTTGTTGCGGTGTCGTATTGTTATTGGTTTTCATGGTTTTCTTCTTATTTGTTTCTTGGCTTGCCGTTATGTTTTGAGTCTTAGAAATTGGTTTGGGGAAGAGGAAAAGTTGATGGATCTTAGGGAAATTTGTGTGGTACTTGATAGGTGATGTAAGACTCAGATGAAGGTCGGTGCATGAGTAAGCGCAACATAACGTAAGACTATGACAATCAGTTGGACTGCTTGGGCCATTGTGTTAAGTGGACAATGATAGGACAAACATGAGAAAGGTAACTAGAAAAGGTAAAGTAAATGGATCTGAGGTGTCAGATTCCTTGGCTATGTTGGGAACGATTGTTCTCAATGTTGTGCATGAATAAAGGAAGTTCTCTTAACCTAGACCTTATGTTATTTGGTAATTATGTTATGATCATGATTATGCTGATGTTTATATATGTATACATGTATGTATGTATGTCATTGTTTGAAAGAATGATGATTGTTTTATGCTAATGATTATATATGTATGTATCTATGTATCTATGTCACTGTTTGATATGGTCATCAAGAATCGTCCTTGTGGAGGAATGATTGCTTACGTAGGTGAATGACATGAAGAGGTTCCTGGTCTTACGAGGAATCAATTGAGAAGAGTAGTCATGACAAATATACAAGGTCAGTATCATATGGTTATGAGTTGATATTATGTGATTATATTATGTCTATGTTATGGATAGGTTATACTGAGGGATACAACAACGAAATGAAAGCAGTGTGGTCTGCGACATGTTGGGACAAGCATGGATAAGACACTGGAAGCAAGGTTGATTGGTAAAGACAGTGTGGTTTTGGATGTGTGGTACTATTGTTGTGCACATGTTGGATATGCGGTATGTACATATTGTACTATGCACATGATGTATACATAGTGTTGTGTGCATGTTGGATATGCGGTGCTGTGTACAGATGATGCTATGTACATGTTGGATATGTAGTGCTATGTACATGTGGTGTTGCGTGCATGTTGTACATGTGGCGCTATGTACATATGGTGTTGTGTGCATGATTGTACAAGTGGTTCCATGTGCAAGTGGCGCTATGTACATGTTGTACAAGTGGCGTTGTGTGTAGGTGGTGCTGTATGCATGTTGTGCATGTAGCGTTGTGTACATGTGGTGTCACATACATGTCATGCGTGTGGTACTATGTACATGTGGTATTGTGTACACATTGTACAATGGTGTAATGTACATATAATGTTATGTACATATTGTGCAGGTGGTGATGTGTACATGTGATACTGTGCACATGTTGTGCAGGTGGTTGCAGTGTACAGGTGGTACATATTGTATTGGTGTAGATGCATGTATTGTATGGTGTTGTATGCCATGTCTAGTTGTATATGTGTGATGCACACTATGTGTATGTGCACATGGTTGAGGAGAAGGCACTGGGTGTTTGTCAGGTGTGGCAACCGATCTGAAATGTGTATGGAATAAAGCCAAGGTAGAAGCTAAGCATTGATGAAAGGATAAGTATCAAATTTTTTATTTCAGTTTTATTATGCATGTGATTTATGATGTTGATCTATGATGGTTATGTTTTGAGCTAACCTGATGTGATATGTTTATACATGATGATTTGGTCAAAGGTGCTAGTTTGTCTTGTTGTGATAGGAAGCGAACATGATTGCAAGTGTACCTTATTGATGAACTAACAATGAGGTATGAGTTGAGGTTATCTCAATTTATTTTTAATCTAATGGAAATTATGTGCTTGGAACAGGAATGCATGAACATGTCTGGTTGAGTGGCCAAAAGCAAGAATTAGCAGCAACAGTGAAAGAAATTGGAACATGCAATAATATGTTGGTAGAGTACTTCAGGAGCAGGGCCATTGTGGGACACTAGTACCCAATAGTGTCCATTGATTTCCATGAGCATGCTATGACTGGTATGATGGTTTTGAGGAAGGTATATGCCTTGGTTTTTGTATCTTCCGATGTGAGGAATCCTTTCCAAGAGATGGATTGCGTGGGATAGGGGATTCCAGGGAACTTGCAAGGTGTGTGACTACACAGAAGGGGTTGACTTGATTTTCCTAAGGGATTGTGTAGCAGAGAAGGGAAGGATGCGGATATATTGGTTTTGGTCATTAGCATTGCCAAATGGAATTAGATACACATTGGGAGTGAACCATGAAACACTGATCTGGTAACTGTTCACTAAGGGGACAAGTGACATAGGATTATAACGCTAGACATTGGATGTAGCTTTGACTGTGGCAGTGGATTTTAGACTCCCTGGGAAGGAGTTGAATCCTGATATTACTTTGAGGGTGGAGGTGTGATCCTATGGACTCCCTTGTTGATTGATACGTGCATCATACCCTTTTATTTTCTGGTTTAGAAAATGTGCATATGTGGTTATTGTAAATATTGTAATGAGCTAAGTTATAAAGCTCCAATAAGCGGTATGGTTGTTATATTGTCATGTTGTCATGATGTTTTTCTTTTGAGTAGGCCTTTCATTGTAAATACTGCAACGGGCTATATTATAAATCTCCATGGTCATTATGCTTGCTTTTCAATAGTTTTGCTCAGGTCATGGTGTGGTTTAACATCGAGGACGATGTTCCCCAAGGGAGAGGGTTTTGTAACAACCCTGTGAAAAGTTCATGTAATAAAAGTTAATAAAGGAAAAATAAGACCAAGGTTATGGGACACTTATTCCAAGATGAATGTTGGGCAAAGATATCCTAATGGGAATCACTGGATGTGTGTTTTGGCTATGAAAAATTGGCAAAGGCATTAAAAGGAAAAATGACATTTTTGGCACATTTATTTATGAAAATAAAGGAAATCATGAGAAAAGTAAGGTGAAAGGTCACAGGTTTCATGTGAGGAGAAATTGAAGGAAAATAATGGAAAATGAAGAAATTAGAGGTCTCATTAATAAAAAAGCTTTTGAGGATTAGTTTGCAAGCTCTTGGCTCAAGCTTAGTCAGTGTTAAGCTCTTAGTCAGTTCAAGTTTGGAGCTCTCTCATTAATCTCTCTCTCTCTCACTCGGTCACTTAGAGTTTACTTGGAACACTTTAGCTTTGGATCAAGGAATGAAAAACAAGAAAAGGGAAACGAAGGAAAGTAAGGATCAAGGAAGGAAAAGCAGGATCAAGAAAATTCAGTAGGAATACTTGTAGGTAACCTTTTGCATGTGTGAGTTCCTAGATGGTTTGGAAATACATGGATTTGCATGTTCGTGTATGGTTCTCTTGTTGCCGGTGGCATGATTTTTCCAAGTTATGAAAGTGGGTTTTAGCTTAGCCTTGCCTTTTTCTAGATGCCATGGCATGTTGGGATGTTTATCTCGTTTTGAGCTTTGGTTTGCCGGATGGATTTTAGAATCTGGGGTGGAGGTGGTCTCAAGGTTCATTCCCAAAGGCCTAGGAATCCCTTGACTGGTTTTGGTGGGATACACAGTAAATCTTGTGGGAGAAGTCTTAGTTTAGGGCCTAGTGATCCGGGTTTGGATTCTGGTAAATCCTGGGAGACTAGTTCGGTTTAGGGCTTAGTGATATAAGATTGGATTGTGGTAAAGCTTGAGAGACAAGGAGACGAAAAATTCCTCGAGGATAGTGATGGATTTTGGATGGAATTCCAAGTTCGGTTCGATGTGATTGGAGCACCGGTTTTGGTGTGATCATGGTTTGATGAGGGTGGAGGTGGTTTTACCTTTGGATTCCTTTGATTGTTCTTGGATTGGTTGTTCTACGAGATACCACATTCATGCTTTAAATATGGCACGGGTTTGACTGGCTAAAAGAAATATTTGGTTCATCCTATCTACGGTGGGGTGGTACGTGGAAGTCTCGAACCTGATTGGATTTGCCGATGATTAATAAAAGCTAAGTTCTCTTACTTTTTCACTTTTTTATATGTGGATTTGATGGCTGTCATATCTATGATATTTGTATGGTTTTATGATGGTTATAAGCGTGGTTATATGACGGGTTCATGTCATGGTTATTTCATGTATTTACTTGTAATTGTTAAATGGATGGATGCAAGACCTAATTGATGTTATAACAGTTCAATGGAGAAGGAGGCGATCCTTCTAGTTATGTTTCATAAGTTCTTTCAATCATTCATTCTCTGTCTTGTATCCTAGACCTGTAGGTTGCATTGATGCCAAGTATTTGACATACTGTCCGTCTTGGTCGAGGATGCTCAGGCCTAGTCCTGAGGTTGAATTTTGATTTGTTTATATTGTCATCATGTCTTTGATGGATTCTCGAGGTTGTAACAAGTTCTAGGCAGAAGTCGGGATTATGGGCTAGAAAAGTGGCTCAAATATCGGGGACAGTAACATAGGTCTGCTGAAAAGAGTCCAGCGACACTGGCACATAGGCCTGTGAGAGTAAATTTGGCTTCTGGACACTGTCATGCCTATAACATGAGAGCGATCAGGGGTTAAGAGGCTTAAAACATCAGTGGGACTCAGGGGCAAGATGTTTGAGTGGCTGACATGTCTCCTGAGGATGTTGTTGCCAATGTGGATGGATTTGTTTGATATGTTACGCCAATTCTATTTCTTTAAGGTCACCAAGCAGGTTCAATCCCCTATAATGACCTCTCTTGTCTCATGTTTACCTCGATTGGTCGGTTGCTTGGGTAGACCTAAAAGGATGGGGTGTTATAGATTTTTCCTGCTTAGTCTCCATCCCTATAGCCTTACAAAATATTTTGATATTAAAGTTGAGTATAGTGGTATCACTGATAGCCCCATTCAGAAATATGAGGACATCATCTAAAAAGAGTAGATGAGTCAAGATGATATTTGTAGTAATTTTCACACCTTTGAACCTCCCTTGATTCCTTTCTTCATATATCAATCTTCTCAGTCCCTCCATCACCAACAAGAATAACAAAGGCGATAAGGATCATCCCTGCCTGAGGCCACATTCTATATGTAAAAAAATGTTGCAGATCCATTAGTGAAAATTCTATACAAAACAAAGGTAATACAACACATTATCCACTTAATGAAATCATATTGAAAACCTAAGTGAGTCAACAACATTCAAATGTACAACCAACTGGTCCTATCATATGCTTTGGAGAGGTCTATCTTTAGGATCATTCCCTTCAGATTCTTAACTTTTAAGGAGTGTAGACCTTCCTGTGTAATACAAATTGCTTCATGAATCTGACAATTTTCCAAGAAAGAAAATTGTTCCTTAGAAATATGCTGGGATAAAATAGGCTTAATGCAGTTTTCAATGATCTTCACAATGATCTTATAGATGCAATTACACAAAGAAATAGGCCGAAAATCATTAAAGGTTCTAGGCTTATCAGATTTTGGAATTAAGGCTATGAATGTAGCATTGAATGCATCATACATTCTCCCATTCTTCCTATAGTCCTTGATCACCCTTAGTAGATCTTGACCTATCAGATCAAAGAAAGCAAGGTAAAATTCCACAGGCCATCCATCTGGACCAGGACTCTTGTATTTTTTAAACCACTTCAGTACAACCTCTAGTTCCCCCATAGTCACTGACATATTCAGATCTTCATTTACTTCCTCATTCAAAAATCATGGAAAGAGGATAGCTACCTTTATAATCTCTACCAGAGATGCCTCCTGTGGTGCTTTGAACATATTTCCAAAGTGTTGTATACCCAGATTCGCTAAGCTCCTGAAAGAATGCATTGAGGATCCCTCCTCATCCTCCAAGGACCATATAGTATTGAAAGCCTTCTGACCTCTTGCATGTTGTTGGAAAATTTTTGTATTATCATCTCTCACTTGGATCCAGATAACTCTACTCTTAAGTCTCCATGTTTCTTCCTTTTCCTTTAATATCTTGATTTTATTGCTTCTAGTTGCATAATATAAATCTTTGATTATGGAGAATCATACCCACCACTGTCAGGGTCTTCTAACCTGGCCAATTCTTGTTCGACATTAGAGAGGGACTCCTCTTCCTTTTTTTTATTTGCCTTTCCCATTCTATAATCCTTTTCTTAAGCCGAATAAGGTTTCTAGTCAGGGGATCTGCCGACGACCTTTCTTCAAACTATGACCTATCCTGCCATACCTCTTTAACAATTATTTGAAATTCCTAATCCCTTAACCGTGTTGAATTAAATTTGAAAGGTTCTCGCGGTTTTGGAGAATTACCCGCTACTTCTAAAAGAATAGGCGAGTGATATGATATTCCTCCCGACCCAACCCATTACCTAACCATTTCTATCTTATCCATAAATAGTTCCTTGATTAAGAATCTATCAAGATGCCTTGCTAACATAACATCCCCAATTATTTGATTTATCCAGGTAGGTTGGATACATGCTACTTCTATATCAATATATTTTTTATTCTCCAGTAGCTGTTCAAAAAAATCCGTGAGTGAATCTACCTGTGCATGGCTTCCCAAGGATCCTGCATGGCCATGGAAAATTTTACATCCCTCCCCAAAATTATTTTGTCAGCCGACATAAATGATGATCCCATAACAACTTTCTAGAATGCAATATGATTGAGACATGGTCCATATATATTAACAATCCTAATGTCAAGACCCAATTCTTCAGAAAAAACATCTGCCATTAATACTCTTTCCCTCCCCCAAATATTCACTAACTTCATCGATCTGCAATTTATGCCTACAACAATTCCACCAGATCTACCTCTCATGTCTAAGGCATGGAAAGTCCATCCTGATTTCATAGCTTCTAAAAGTGATGCAATTTGAGCACTGTCCCCTAGTGTCTCTTGAAGGAAGATCACATCCAATTTATTCGAATATAATAACCTATTGATGGCTACCTTTTTGGCAGGGCTAGCCAACCCTCTAAAGTTAAAAGATAACCAATTCATCGAGAAACCATTTCCGGGTTTCCTTTTGCTCTAAGAACCCCATTAAGTGATAACTGTCTTCCTTCTACTACATCCATATTAGCCTTATGAAAGAATTTTGATATATAGGACTGCCTGCCTCTATAGGATTTGGGAATTTTTGGTGGAGTTGAGATATATAATGCTCGCCCAACAACTATAGGTTCTTTGGACAAATATCTCAGGTTTTATCTATGGCTCATAATAGAGTTGAATGAAGTATCTGCCCTCGCAGGCATCGATACCTGGGATAATACAAGAACGACAACGAAAGGATCCAGGCAACATATAGGAACAAAGATCGAGGCACAAGTAATCGAACTTAAATCACATAAATATAAAACCACCCCAACATTCTTTGCAGGAAAAGATGCAGAAGAGAAGAAACATGGATTAAATGAATTATTAGGTTCCAAGGATGGGATAGAGAGATCGGTACCCGGATAGGGATTAGTTGAAGAAGCTCGTGCATGGGTTACTGTCAGAGATGTCGGTCGAGAGGATGAAGCTTGTTTCCCTTCATTCTTATCCATCCCCTTGTTGTCAGACCAATTTTTTTGTGGCATCTCATTCTTAGCATTTGGGCCTTATCTATTCCCAGGTGTACCTTCATTCCCATCCGAAGGATCCACTACTTTCTTTTCTTTTTCATTTAGTGGGAATTCTTTGAAGAGGTGTCTAACTTCATGACAAATCCTGCATCTAAATAGAACTCCCTCAAAGTCCAACTTCCGCAATCTAGAGATTCCCCTCCATTGTAGCTTCAAGCTCTCCACCAGTCCCTCCCTGGTATCCATACGAACCAAAATACAATCAAAGCCATCTTTCCTGTCTCTACAATTTTTTTATCATAATCTAAGAAAACCCCCAAATCATCCCCAATACGCTTGAAAAAATATTCAATCCAAAATTTAAGGGGTAAACCCGACATCCTTACCCACATCAGACCTTCCCCCAATTATTCTCTCTCAAGATCAAATAGGGGTCATTTCAATGTGTTAAAATTTCATCAACACCCATGATGCATGTTCAACCCTCATGAAATGTAGAGAAAACCATCCCATGGTCATTACCACCATAGTCAACAGTACTTCCAAAATTTTACCCCAAACCTCCGTGACCCATTTCTTCAGACGTGTCGTAGAGTAATTTCTCCCATGAACCCTCCCTACCAGAACACGATTATCTGCGTCCATAACCTCATTTGGTTTGATTCCTTCCCCTAGAACCAACAATCGCCCTCTTTCTCTAACTTTTGTGCTCTTTGATTTCTTTTCTCATTTAATCATAGTACCTTCATCAACATTTCCAAAATCTTGCGAGGGATTTTCTACAAAATTGTTAACCCTAACCTCCACCTGGTGATGATTGAAATTACTAACATGAATCCTGTCAAAACATCTCGAGGTTTGAGTCGTAGATATATTCTGGAGACCCTGATTTATGTGGTCTGTTCCAATCCTTTATCCGTGATATTTTGATGCCCAGAAGATCTTGATCCATCATATTGTTTTGATACCCCTTCATTCCCAACCTGGTTAGGGGTTGCAATGTTTCAGTGTTCTGTTGGGCTAGGGTCTAAAAATTTCTCCAAAAATTGCAATGATGATGGGGATGAGATTGAGAGTTCCGACTACTTCTGTTCATAATCCAATATAGGATCCGCCTAATATCTTAAATATTGAATCCTAAATGCACTTTGCCCTGATGCCAAAAGTAGGTTTTCAATACCTAGGGTTGCAAGACTTCCATAAACCTCCTCCAAAGGAAGCCTAGGCGAGGCGGCCTGCATAGCCGGTGCTCCATTTGACCCTGGTAGCTCCATACCGAAATGATGAGGTGTAAATTTTGTCCAAATCGGCACTGATTCTAAGGGATTTGAAGAATAATCTACTAGCTCCTCGTCCGTCTTACCAACACATTTGACCTTCATTGTTTTGAATCCTCCTCTATAACGGTCAGATACTCCACATTCTCACCATAAAACACTTGTCTAAACCCTACACCTACATCCCAAGGCTAAAAAATATATGACCTCCCCCTTCTCCACCGCCTATGACTTATTAATGTTAAGGTTAATAGTTATATATATATATATTTAAGTTGTTAATAACCGATGTTATTAATTTAAGGAGAGGAAGGGGAGTTAAAGAAATGACAAGGAGGGGATTAGAGAAGGAGGGGGATTAGTTGTTAGGAGTGTGGTTTTGTGTGAGTAGGGGAATCCAACTTCTGCTAACCTTTATCCCTCCGTCTCTATTGAGATTTTCAGGATGGTTTATGATTTCCAGAGCTTCACGAATCTTTATTTTGTAATAATGGTTTTCTGTTGAGATTTTTCCATGTCTTCTAGGTAAACACGGTGACTAGTCTTCGAGGAATGTTTGACAAGTGTTGAGGGTTTGATTCTTCGATTCCTAATATCTACTCCATGTTCCTTAAGTCTGATCTTAAAGGATATTCCTTTCTCTCCAATGTAACATTTTCCACATGAACATTTAGACTCAAAACGTCGACAACAAAATGACTACTGTGGATATGTTTCCGACTCCTCAAAACCAAGGTCAATTGATATTAATTATTAAAATAATAAAAACTAATTAAAGTCAAGAATCTCATTTTTTTTTTTTTTTTATAATTGGAATGCGTAAGGGTTTATATTATAAATACTGGATTATGGGCTAGAACCCTTACAATAGCAAAGTGAGATTTGGCCATATAGATATTCAATTGACCATACATTAAAAAAACCAACGATGTCACTTCCATTCTTGCTTGTAAAAAAAACATTACAACTGATAAAATGACAAAACATCCCGAGAACCAAACAATATTTACATGGAAACATAAAAATATTTTAAGATTTGAGATGACCAACAAAAACTTCCGATGAGTGTGACCATCAGCAACATCCATTACCAGAAAGATCATCTCCACGAGGATGATGAAGTTTCTTCTTCTCCGAAGCTGCATTAAGGCCAATGCCACCCAAATCAAGTTGGACACTTCCAAAAATAATATTTTCAGTGGTGAAACCTGAGCATTAAGAGAAAATATCTCCCTCCATAACCCATTCAAAGAATTTTCCTTTTCATTGAGTTGGTGTAGGATCTTCGCTTCCATAAGAAGTTGGACAGGTTGGCATTTCCTTTCTTCCATTGTCCCACCTCTGCTTAGCATCCAATAAGGCTTTCACTGAGTCCATAATTTTATCAAGCAACAAGCCGTCATTTCCAAGTTCCATAATCGTCGGGGGCTCCGCTATGTCTAAGGACGTCCACCGGAAACAAATAGATGACACACCAATCTTGAACTTGTTATGCAACCAACTCACAAAATAGAAGACAAGATAGATCAACAACTTAAAAATTAACTTCTTCGAGGGGGAAACCTCCTTTACATTACAGAAATGAACAATTCTTGAATGATTCAAATGATAAGACCTCCTTGGTATGTATAGGAGTCTAAGGGGTCACAATATAATCAAAGTCCACATAACAATAATAATGTAAGGGCACAACAATAACAATAGTGGGCTTCTTTGGGGCACAACAATAACCACATGGGGGATACATGGGCACAAAAATACCAATAAGGGGCTATACTAACAATAAAAATAAGGGGGATGCACTAGTATTATAGGGACCTAACATGTTCCTCTCCTTCAAAAAAGTGTTGTCTTCAACACTTGAGTAGTTTTGGATGTTTATGTATAAAATTCTCACCCTCCCATGTGGAATCTTCAACGGAAAGGTCATGGGACACGTATTCCAAGTTGAATGGTGGGAAAAACAATTTAGTGGGCATCAGTTGTGGTTTCCTTATGGCTATGAAAATTAGCAAAGGCAAAGAGGCAATAATTAACATTTAATTATTAAAATAAAGGAAAATAGGAGAAAAGGAAGGTGAAGAGATACAAATTTGCATGTAAGGGAAATTAGAAGAAAAATGAAGGAAAATGAAAAAAAGAGGAAACATCAATGATAAAAAGGCATCAGAGAATCAGTTGATAGATTTTTGATAGTTTTGAGTTGAACTCTCCTTTCATTTCTCTCTCTCATACACTCTTGCACACTTTAGAGCATTCTTGGAGCATGCTTGGAGAATTATAGCATTCACTTAGATTGGAGAAAAAAGGCAAAGTAAAGTAAGGAAGTGCAATTAGATAGTTGGAACAACAACTACATCAGGGATACTTTGCAGGTAACAAGTTGCATGTGTGATTTCCTTGCTGATTTTTGGATGCATGGTATATGCATGTGGTTCCTTAGTTATGTGTTTTCATTGACATGGAGATTTGCTTGGATTAATAGTGGTTTCAACCTTGCCTTGCCATTTCCTGGATAGCCATGGTGTAGTGGGTTTCCCACTTGTTTTTCTAATTGGTTCTTAGGTCCCCTATGGTTGTGGGTTGGAATAAATTCTCTAGATCCATGAAACAACTTGGATTGAGATACTAATTCCTGGAGCCTGCGGGTTGGGAAAAACGCTCTAGAGCCTTGTGTGTTGAGTTACTAGTCCCTGGATCCGTGGGTTGGAACAAACTCTCTGGAGCTCTTATTGGTTGTGGGTTAAGTTACTAGTTCTTGGAGCCCTAGACAACTTGGGTAAAGACTAATATGGTTAATGTTAGTGATTTCTAGACTATATAGGTGAGATCATTGTGGTTGAGAGTTGAGGTGGTTTGGCTTCTGGAAGCCTTGGTTGGTTTTGTTTTGGTTTAACCCTTATGATCCCACATTCATACTTGGAATATGGTGTGGGGTGATTGGATGAATGAGATATTTGGTTCAACCCAATCTATGGTCGGGTGGTACATGGAAGTCCCTAACTTGGTTGGATTTTTCTTATGTTAATATGAGATATTTTCTTATTATGGTCTATGAGCATTGGTAGTGATTATGTTGGTGATTTTATGGCTGATTTGCCAAGGTTTCCATTTTTTTATATGTTGGTTATATGCTGTATTCTATATATGGCTCTTGACATGTTTTGATAAGTTAATGAATGGTTGATGAATGCATGGTCTAACAAGTGTTATTACAACTAGATAGAGAGGGCTTGGAGACTTCTTGGTGATTCTCAAATAAAATTCATAAGTTTATGATTAGATATGCATTCAAGACTTGTAGCTCACACGTTTACAATATGTTTGATAAAATTTCTATCATGGATTAGGCATATCTAGGTCAAGTTCTTGCTTGATTTTTGATTTGTTGACCTTGTCATCATCTTGTTTATGTTTAAGGAAAGTTACAAGCAATTTTTCACAGTGGTCTAGAGGATAGCCTAAAACAATGGCTCACATCTCGGAATCATCGACACAAAAATGGAGTTTTTGGGTCATAACCACTGGCATCTAGGCTTGTGCGTGTGGTTATAGCCTTCCAACTGCATGCACATAGTGTCAAGGGTGCATTTGGGGGGTAAATTATGTGAAAAAGAGTTCCAGCTCAAGGATTGAACACCTGGGGTGGTTTGCAATCTCCTAAGTAGTCTGTAGTTCCTAAGGGATGTTAGTTTGTTGTCGATCTGTCAACCCCACTTCCATAACTAGAACTTGGAGGTTGGGTCATATCATAGTGAAACTCAACTCATGTTTACCATGGAGAGCTTGTAAAAGTGGGTAAATGTGTGAGTGGGTGGTTACATTATAGCCACCATTTGTCACAGAAAAATAACCACCATCTACAAAACCCTAAACCAACAAAACCCACATGCAACAAGAACCCTAAACCACCAATAGAAATTCGAAACCCACGTGCAACAAAACCCTAATGTAGCAAAACCCACATGCCACAAAAACCATAAACCACCAATAGAAATTCGAAACCCACATGCAACAAAACCCTAAACCACCAATAGAAATTTGAAAACCACATACAACAAGAAACCTAAACCACCAATAGAATTTACAAATCCACATGCAACAAAACCCTAAACCACCAATAGGAATTCGAAACCCACATGCAACAAAACCCTAAACTACCATTAGAAATTCAAAATCGAGATGTAGTAAAACCATAATGTAAGAAAACTGTGATGCAACAAAACCCTAAACTACCAATAAAAATTCGAAACCCACATGCAATAAAACCGTAGTGCAACAAAACCTACATGCAGCCAGGATCCATCTATAATTCCTGAATTGGTGCATAAACACAAAGG
Source organism: Pinus tabuliformis (assembly GCA_031772625.1). Classification (NCBI taxonomy): domain Eukaryota; kingdom Viridiplantae; phylum Streptophyta; class Pinopsida; order Pinales; family Pinaceae; genus Pinus; species Pinus tabuliformis. The sequence goes on from CM062818.1 coordinate 1,232,931,321, forward strand.
TAGTGGTAGAAAAAAATTTAAATGCAACCAAAATCCATTCAATTGAATGTGTTTAAAAACACATGCATAAGAAGCTAGTAGGATTAAAATCCTACCACATAAAATTTTGTCATGCTTGTTCTATGCCCGCACGCCACACACCACAGGAACCCCAGGGGCTCGAGTACCCTTAACTACAACTCACACATAATGACCTACATGACAAACAAGGATGCCGCAAAGACGCCATGAGGTTAAACTTGTGAAAAACCAACAAAAAACAGAAGAAATCCTCCAAGCATTATTGAAAAATGGCGAATTACCTGTAGATAAACCCTCTAAAGCACGAAACGACCATATCCAACATTGAGCCGAGAAAAATTTCCCACAGGGTCGAACATAGACGAATACCCTAGTTGCTGGTGTGCGGCGGGTAAGAACAACCATCCCAGAAAGCAAATAAAACGCAAGATAACAACTGAACAACATGACGAACCAAGAACCATCACACCTTATAACCCACTCTCTGTAGCACCAAGAATGGTGATGGTTGCCACCAGCATTGCAGTAGGGCCGTGCAAGTATCGGGGGGACCAAATGCTCAATTGCTGGACCCAAACAAAATAACACGACGGTTCGATAACCCTCCACAACTCATGGCAAAAAAGAACCCTAAACTGCCCAAATCCCATCGATGTTTATTGTTAAACTGCCCAACACATAGGCACATGCAAGGGAGATGTGTCGTACTGCCATCGTAGATGTCTATGTGGCGTTTGGAGGGTTCCAAGGTGGGGCATCCAACTATTGGGGTCCCTCCCTTACCTCCAAACAATCATAAAAAATAACCCAAATAACCAATTAAAAATCTAAATAAATATTAAAAACTTATTAAATTGAAACTTTTGTAACTAAAATTGATTTGCAATATATATTCCGATCTATCACATTGAAATTCTTCATATCAACATTTTGAACGAACAAATATAATTCATTTTCAAAATAAAATGATATTAAAAACCTATCATTTAATACTCAACTCCACACCATTTCAAATTATCACAAACTAAAATAAAAATGAAAGCTTAATTTGAAGAATTTATAATAAATATATTTAATAGGAAAAACAAAGAACTCTCTTACCACAATATATAATATTGTTATTGTTAATGTCAATATGAACACGTACATACCCTACCATTATGAAAAAACAACTCATTTTCGTTCAAAGAGAACGAAAAAACAACTCCACTCCTTTTCGTTCAGAAAGAACGAAAAAACAAGTCCTTTAGCTCAAAGCCTGAGCAAACTTCGCACTGCCTGGTCAAGAGTTCTTTTGACTGTAAGTAAGCTTCTTTAAACCCAAACCCTCAAGAGACTGTAACCACGATCTTCACCACTAAACAAACCATGTTGTTACAAACCATGATGTAGTTGACACCAGCTGAATTTTGTTGCTGATTTTTGGTCCAGTTCTCTACTTATGATACCCATTGAACGGACAGACAGCGTTTAATTTTTCTACAAACCCAGAATGATTTTCACTTAGAGGGGACGATCTATATTGTACAACGAGACTACTCAGATTGACATAGATGGTTTCTTGGCAATGGATTCGAACGCCACTATACCCTTCTTCCAGGGAAGGAAAATGCATCGAAGTTCGCAGATTCTCATGGTAAATATAACTTTGTCTAGGTTCTTAGTCGTATATCGTTGGCAACCTTTCAGGATTATTGGTTTCACAACTCTGGCAAACATCAATGTGACGTTCACAGAGCAGAGGAAAGATCATTGTATGGATGACATGCAGGTGAGGGGTCCGTTGCATAGACTGTATCTCATGGAGGAGCAAGGCATTGCAACAAATCCCAATGAGTATGGCTACCTATTACAGGAATGCGTTGAGATGAAAATCCCCACAAAGGGTAAATCGCTGCATGCTCACTTTATTAAAAAAGGAATGAAGACGACTGTATTTCTAGAAAATCATCTAATAAATATGTATGCAAAAGGCGGAAGTATTGAGTATGCGCGCCAAGTGTTTGACAAAATGAGTCAACGAAACGTGTTTTCATGGAATACTATGATTGCAGGATATATCAACTACGGGAGCGTTGAGTATGCACGCCATCTGTTTGACAAAATGCTTCACCGGGATGTCGTATCTTGGAACACCATAATTGCCGGGTATGCTCTCAAAGGTCAAGGTGAGGAGGCCTTTAAACTCTTCTCTAAAATGCAGCATGACGGCATTGAACCAGACCGTTTTACCTTTTCCAGTGTTATCAGTGCATCAGTCAACTTATCAGACATTCAACAAGGTAAGCAAGTCCATGCTCATATCATCCAAGCTGGGTTTGATTCACATGTAACAGTGAATAATGCTCTTATTACAATGTATTTCAAATATGAGAGCAGCGAGGATGCGTACCGGGTGTTCTCTGAGATGCCTCTGAAGGATGGGGTATCGTGGAATGCTATTATTGTAGGATATGCCCAACATAGGCAGGGTGAGAAAGCCCTTGAATTCTTTGAACAAATGATAGGTGTAGGCATGAAACCAGATAATTACACTCTGGCCAGTGTGCTGTCCGCATATGCCAATCTTGAAGCGCTGGGTCAGGGAAGGCAATTCCATGCTCACGTAATTATAACGGGATTTGAGTTGAATGCAATTGTTGGAAGTGCCCTAGTTGATATGTATTCTAAATCTGGTAGCAGAGATGATGCCCGCCGGGTTTTTGACAGATTGCCTGAGCGGGATGCAATTGTATGGAATACCATGATATCGGGGTATTCCCAAAGTGATTACTGTGATGAAGCTCTGAAGTTGTTTACTCAAATGCTGCGGGGAGGCTTGAAGCCAGATGAATGCAGTTTTGTCTGTGTACTAAGTGCATGTGCTGGCCTTGCAGCCCGTGACCAGGGGAAGCAAATCCACGGTGTCATCATCAGAACTGAGTTTGCATCATATGTCTCTGTTGGCAACGCTCTAGTTACACTATATGCCAAATGTGGAAGCATAGAGGAAGCACGTCACATGTTTAACAAAATGCCTAAACAAGATTCGGTGACTTGCAATGCAATGATTGCAGGTTATGCCCAGCATGGCTGTGGCATGAAGGCTCTTCAACTCTTTGAAGAAATGCTAAAGGCAGGCATAAAGCCAAACCCCGTCACGTTCATTTCTGTTCTCTCTGCATGTAGTCATGCAGGGTTAGTGGATGAGGGTAGATACTATTTTGAATCCATGAATCGAGATCATTCCATTACACCAAGTAAGGACCACTATTCCTGTATGATTGACATTCTTGGCCGTGCTGGATATCTTGAAGAGGCCGAGAAATTTATCCAAAACATGCCATTTGAACCAGATGCCATTGGATGGGCAGCATTGCTTGGTGCCTGCAGAAGCCAAGGCAATATAGAGTTAGGGAGCCGTGTTGCAGAACAACTTTTTAAGTTAGAACCAGCAAATGCTGCACCATATGTGGTGTTGGCAAACATGTATGCTTCTGCTGGCAGATGGAATGATGTATCAAGAGTGAGAAAAATGATGAAAGATAGGGGAGTAAAGAAGCAGCCAGGATGTAGCTGGATTGACATCAATAAGAGAGTTCATGCTTTCGTTGCAGAAGACAGCTCTCATCCACAAATGGATGAGATCTATGCAACTTTAGAGACACTAGCTATAAGGATGAAGGAGGCAGGGTATGTGCCAGACACAAAATTTGCTCTGCTGCATGATGTGGGAGAAGAATACAAGAAAGATGTTCTCTCTCACCACAGCGAAAAGCTGGCTCTTGCTTTTGGTCTTATGAACACACCCTCTGGGACAACTATCCAAATTATTAAAAATCTTCGTGTATGTGGTGACTGCCATACTGCCTTCAAATTTATCTCCATGATCACTGAACGAGAAATTATTGTCAGGGATGCTAACCGTTTCCATCATTTTAAGAATGCACGATGTTCTTGTGGAGACTACTGGTAACCTCCTTTTGAAGAAATAACAAAGAATTAAGCCCCTTTCTTGTATGCCTTGGTTTATGGGGTTGGGATAGGAAATGTTTATATTTCCTGTGCATGTGTCTCTGGGATGGATTTTTGAAGTTCAAAACTCAACAGAAAAACACAGAAATATTGACTTTCTGTATACTCGGCAACATCTAAAATCCCTGATTGTATCATGAACTCATGAAGCATAGGTGAAACTGCCAGGTTTGTGGTGACTTTGTACCGTGCAACATCTAGTTGGTGAGTCTGTGAGGATAAAAGTCACATAGCTCAAAGAACTTGATGAAGTCAGCTTCTGCTGTTGTGAAAAGTGCTCCAGCTAAGTCATCTGGCTTTCTCCGTGTTGAGCTACATCGTTTGAGCATTTATTGCATGATATACAGTTCCATTCTTGAGTTGATATCAATTGTACAGATCGCACAAACCCAAATATCTGGGTGAAATGGTTAAAGTTAGGGAATCGGTACCTCTTCCAATATGTTTTTAAGCATAGGAGTTGGGAATTATGAGGCTAGGAGTTCATTGGCTGCTTTGCACACATTGTTATCTGTTTTCTTTAAACATAAACGAAAATAAGTTTAATTTGATTTACACTTGAGATTCGAGAGTATAGTGCCCTGGCAATATCCGTTAAGGTGTTGTTGATTGGTTTATTGCCAAATTGACAATTGATTGCCCGTCATTGCTAAATAGATGAAATTATTACAGAAAATTAATTTACTTTCATAGGTTATGTTGAATTCCATCTAGTACTTCGTTTGTTTTAGTTGAGCTCATATTTCTTTTGGCTTATCTTTTTATTTCCCTCTTTCTTTTCTTTTAAATTTCGAGAGGTTCACAATTGTGGTCTCATCATCCTCTTCCAAGCCCCCTCCCCACCCAATGTCTCTAGCATTTCTTCGAAGAGTTCAAGAGATTTATCACCCTGCCTGTAAACGATGGATGTCATAGGATATTTTTTTTTTCCCCTGATCATAGGATATTATTATTATAGGATATGCCCAGAGAACACTTGGTATGCACCCTTCGTGCTCTCATATTCGATATACATTGTAACAAGAGGATTTCAGTCATAAATAAATTAAACCGGACTTGGATAATCTGAGCATGGACTTGCTTACCTTATGCTATTCAACTTGGCAGAAGCACCGGTAACTCTGGAAAAGGTAAAATTGGCCGGTTCAACGCCTTTATGCTGCATTTCAGTGAAGAGTGTTAAGGCCTCCTCATCTTGACTGTATACAGAAGACCCAACAAACTACCTTTGAAAAGATATGTGTCCTGCTTGAAATAATCTAAGCGTGGGTTTCAGCCACTCACTAGGGGTTGCTGACAAAAAATTGCAATTTCTCCAAAATCCTTTATATGTTTTTTCATTTCTCTGAAACTGATCACTGCATTAGACATAATTGTCAACGAAGATGCTTGTCAAGTCAAAGCATCTGTTTCTCATGTTGGAAAAATTATCGTTGATGGCAAAGGTGTCGAAGGTTTGAGCCGCTACAGAGATAAGTTTAAGGTCTAAGCCATAGTTAATTTAAAGTCTAGGAGATGCCAAAGGTATTTTGCATTGATATTACTGAGTATGTATTCAATATTGAGGTATTCAATAAGTATGTATCGCTGCTCCTATGTATGTATTGCTAATCATGTAAAGCTGTGAGTGAGTACGATGCTTGTGATGTAAATGCTTGCATATGTTGTGATGTGAATGCTTGAAAAAGTTGATGTATTATTAGAGTGTGTTGCTGAGCAGTGAGGTATATGATTACTGTTGTGTTGCAGAGGTGCTTGAAAATGTTTGATGAGCCAAAAGAGTGGATGGTATGCTTGAGTGGAATAGCAAGCAAAAATTAGAATGAAACAAAATATGTGCATCTCTTAAAAGAGCATACCGTATATATACGCAGATTGTCTGTAAGAAAAACACGTATGCATCCTGTAATGTGCAAAAAGAAATCTGCATTTAAGTTGACTTATGCAATCATTATTGTTGGCTTGTATTACTTCAATTTTTTCAAATTACAAGGTCCATTTGTCTTGACTTGATTTTCAAATTTGGAAATGAAGAGAAAGATCACAAAGAGCCTTGGAATACAAAGAGGGTGACCCTTCAGTTCAGATTCCTGCATCAGAATACAAATAATCAGCAAACTATGTATATAAAAAAATGAGTTTTGAATGATAGTGCTGCTAGTGAATTCAAATTTTTCTGAGAACTATTTTATGAATTGCGTGGCAAAGAGAGAAAAAGGAAGAGGAGCAGATGTGAAGCAAAATTGAAGAGGAAGAGCAAGACATAAGCCACTGTAAATGAGCAAAAACAAAGTACAAAATAGAGACAAAGAGATGGAAGTATTCAGAATTAAGGACTATGTAAGCTAGCAAATTAAAACTTTAATGTATCACGGGATTGGTGTCTCCTTTCAGGTAGTAGTCTGAAAAAAAACAGGTTGGAGCCTATAAGTGGAAGTGGGTGCTTCCAACAAGTGTTAACTTGTAGAAGAAAAGTGAGGGTGGAACCTCCCGTAGGTAGGAGCCTACAAAAATTGTTGCAAAGCAAGTTGTAGCTTGCAAAATAGAAGACATACCTCCTGTAGGTGGGTGCCTACAAAAGTTGATGTAAATAAGAAGTGAGTGTTTGCATTCACATCACAACAACAAATTTGTGGTATTTCCCTTTATGAGTTTTCACTTATATCTAGTGTCTATTTGGTGTTGCTTTTATGTGTTGATTCTTATGTTGTGGTTGAATGCTGTTTATATGTTAAATCTGCTATTCATATGATGTATTGTTGTTCATCTAAAAATTAAGATAACTATTAAGAAGAAAAGTAAAAATTGTAATTTGATGACCATGTATGCACAATACTGATTCACCCCCCCCTTTTCAGTGTAGTTAGTTTCCAACAATTGGTATCAGAGCGAGGTTTCTTCTGTATCAATATCTATTGTAAGTTAGACTTGTTTGAATCATGGAACATCAAAGTGTGCTTGTGCTCAGTGCTGCTAACTTTCAGGAATGGAGAGAGAAGGTAAAACTTGAATTGATAGCTTATGGATCTAATGTTTGGAAACTAGTATGTGATGGATATAGTAAAGGTCCCTCCTCAAAGCAAGAACAACAATGGAATGCCCAAGCTAATTGTACAAATTACAACAAACTTCACAATCTAGATCTTGAGACATTAATAGATCTCAAATCCGCAAAAGATATATGGGGCAAGTTGCAGGTCCTACATTGTTAAATTGGCAACTAGGGCCAAACTCCATGTGGGTTAGCTTATTTCTGGCAGCTGATATTTTTATTGGATCCCTCTCGTCGAGAGGTGTAGGATTGATCCAAAGATCATCCGATTCCGATAAGTATTTATGGAGATATGAATTTATTTTGTTTATGTAATTATTATCAAGCCGACCTGCACTTATGTAGGCTCTAGAAGCCCAACCGACGTGTCTATTCAACCTTACGCTTTTAGTATAAATAAGAGAGGATTTGGAGTCATTATAACAACATATTCTTCAAGTGATCTCCTCCTCTCCACGTCTTGGGTTATTGGTGAAGGAGAGACACTAAGAAGAATACACTGGCCTTGGATGATACCCTAACTGCTGTACGTTGTGGAGATGATGATCTAGCCGCAGTTCTGTTGTGCCCTAGCCACAGTTCAGACGTGTCTTAGTGGGCAGTCACATAAATACAGGAACGCAGGCATTCTGGCAGCGTAGTGGGCAGTCACATAAATACAGGAACGCAGGCATTCTGGCAGCGTAGTGGGCAGTCACATAAATATGGAACGCAGGCATTCTGGCAGCGTAGTGGAGGCATATATATATATATATATATATATATATATATATATATATATATATATGCAGGATCTGTCAGTGTGGTTTAAGGACGTGAAGTCTCAGGTGAATGCAGCCATAATATTACACATACGCACAACACTTATACGCTATACTCTGCACGCACAGTCATATGTACGCACAGTCATGCGTTGCAGTAATGGTTATATGTAAACGCTGGACAGTCATACGCTGCAGCAAAGAAAACCTACGTATCGATATATGGATCATATTCATATAATGCATGGAATGCAAAGATACGGGTCGTATTCATTATGGATGCAATTATATTTCTGATGAATGGAACGTAGAGAGATATGGGTCATAATCGTTATGAACATAGTCATATTTATGTAAATGTTGTTCATTGAGTTGTAACATAAATGCTGGATGATGAGTAGCAATATATATACGTTGGGGTTATTCAAGTTACATGATGTATATATGGACAGTGATATACAGTATATGAAGACTCATATATTCTGATCTATGCTCATATACGCAGGCAAATCTGCAGTACAACATATATACATGGCAAGGTATATATATGCAGGTGATGGCAATAAATATCCATGCAGGCAGAAGGGCGTATTATCATAAGGACGCAACTATGATTTAATGTGCATGGATAGCACAATGATACATGGACCATGGATAGCACCATGATGATTGCAATCATAAGCATGGGCAGCATGAAGCAGGATGATTATCATGATTAGTGCAGCATGGTGTAGTACACTGTAAGGTACAGCAAATGGACGAGATGCAGAATGATGATAGGTGAAGGAGTCACCTTGAGAATCAGTTGAAGCAGAATGTCTTCAACTGATCTCATCATTATACAAAATGATCTATGCTAGATCTAGATAAGTCAAAGTGTTGACTTTTGTTGTAAATGTACTCTCTCTCTCTCTCTCTCTCTCTTTCTCTGCTGAACTTTGAAGATAAAAGAAGATTTGATCAAAGGGTTTCCCCACACATTGTGGGGTTTGTCCCTGGCTCGCGCCATATCTTGTGTCCTCTTGCCTTGGCTTGTCTTCTGCGATTTATAGTTATGTTCTATCTGCAGTTTATCTTAATGCTGATGTGATTGCTAACTATGAAAATTTAAATAAATTGCTCTAGCATAGAACATACCTAATCTTAACATACATGAAGGAGATTCCAGAAGCAACAACAGAGAAGAAGAAGAAGAAGAAGAAGAGGAAGAAGAAGAGGAAGAAGAAGAAAAAGGCCTCTCAGCAAGAAATCGTTCAGTGGAATGAGACTTGTTCTGCTAGTGTGAAAGTACTTGATTGTCACAAGAAGTTATTTGAAAACCAAGCCAAGCTTGACTTAACCTTAGTTGAAATAGAAAGACCTACAAGTGAAAACAAAGATCAAAAGAAATTGCTGCAGATATGTGATGAGAAAGAGCATGAGTTCAAAGAAGAAATCAGTAGATTGAGGAAACAATGGGAAGAAGTGAGAAGAATTGAAGATGTATTCAACAACCAGCTTAAAGAAAAGATCAATTATTGTAAAAAGTTAGAAGTTGAGGTTGTCTCCATGAGAAATGAGTTAGAAAATAGTAAATCTAGCTCAAAGGAAGCCATAGGAGATAATAAAGCAACACTCAAAGGGCCTATAGGAGAAGTTAGCAACAACATGATCATAAATAAAGGAAGGCAACATAACCAACAACCGAGTAGTGAGTCAAAGAAAGTGTCCTTTTCAAGAAGGCCATCTGCGCCCAAGATGAATTGAGCAAGACTGCAAGATTCCAAAGGAGGAATAACAACTCCTTTTCTTCCTTAAAGAATAGTATTGAATGTTACTTCTGCAATAATTTTGGACATATTGCGGCTGATTGTAGGAATAGTCAAATTAAGGTCCATCACCAACATATGCAGTAGAAAAAGAAGTCCTCTCAAGCAAGCAAGCAATCAAAGAAAATCATTCCCAATGAGAAGACCATCAACCACCTGTTGTAAAATGTAACTAGGTTCGATCTTCATAATGACATGTAACTATGATCTTTGTAAATGATGAAATAAAATTATTTTTTTGTAATGCCTTGCTTCATGGGTTTCATGAGCAAGAGTTTTTATTTCTAGATGGCTCCCATTGAGAGCTTTAGGATTTGTCAAAGAGTCAATGTCATGTATGAAGATATGTCCAAAGTATTCTAGTTTATAGGACTGTCAAAATAACCCTCTAAAAGACAAGCACAGTCTTCTTGATGTCAACCTGCAGGATGAGTTAAATAACTCATGTTGGCTCATATAATGAAGACACAACGGTTCAATCTCTCATGTCGAATTATATGTATGAAAACCCACTATATATAGGCGTGTAAGGATTTGCATTACAGAAGCATAAAAGTTTGATCATACTTTGAATTCGAATAAGAGTGCAGAAGACAGTTCAGATAAGAAACTTAGATACCTCTGCAATTTCAATGGGTAATTACAGTGACAAAACTCGGATGGAAAATCATAGTGAATAGACCTCGCTGATTTGAGTTATTCAATGGTGGAAACAGAGAACAAACTTCGCATGACTGAGTGGACAGAACAAAATTTGGAAAATTTCGGATGGGTACAATTCAGATCCCTCTGTGATTTCAGATACTTCTATATTGCAGTGACAATGTTTCGATGTTGAAAAGAGTCTATAGTTTGAAGACTATGGTTCAGTGTAATTTCAGATGGACAAAGAAACCTCGGTGTTGCCACACGAAGAAGGATCCAATGCTAAACACAGTCTCAATAATGATGCAATTCGGACATGTTTGCAGTGATATTATAGTGATAAATTTCAGATTGCTCTAGTAATGAAGCCTCAGCAGTGGAAGAAGAATGTAGAAGACAGAAGCAAAAGAGGACTTGTGTCTTGGTCTTGGAGTGGCTAATAGGTCAAGGGTCTTGGTCTTGGTATTCGTCAATTGGAATCTCTATAAGAAGAATTTGTGCGGGTTTTCCTCTCAAAGGGTGAGAGGTTTTGGCTCGGGCTCATGCCTACATGCTATGTCTCTTGTCTATTTATGTTCATGCATTGGTTACTGTTTGATGAAGAAGAACACTAATAATCTAATGTGAAGAAGATCCTAATCTAAAGAAGTAAAAAACATTCACAAGCAGTCACTAATGGAAGAGAAATCAACTAACACTAATGCCCTAGATTTCTCAACACCACCAAGTACACAAATCCTTTCTTTAGCTATTGCTATTCGTGCAACATTTTTGGCCATTAAAGGCTGTTGATTACAAACCTTATGCAAATAAGAGTAGGAGTGCATTGTATGATGAGGTAAATTCATATGTGAATAACAACATTAGGAGGCACAAGTCTTTTCCTCCCTTTCTTGGTCACATAAGATGTTATATATATATGACAATCTTGGCCACATCGCTAACAATGCAAGTTTTCCAATGCCTTAAAGGAAACTAGACAAAAGAAGGAGCTCACTCAAAGTAGACCAAACAATAAGCTAGAAGGAGATGCAGATAGCATAAGGTAGCCCACCAAAGTTTGAAAAAGAAGAAAGAGCAACATGTGACTTCAATGAAAAATTGAGGTTAGCATGGCCTCATGGGGAGCTACTGAAGGAAATGAAAATACCCATGAGTAAAGAAGAATTCAGCCAGTGTTTTTATCAAAGTATTAGTCATGTAGTGTGAAACACCTCAGGGGGAGAGTGGCCCCAATAGTGTTCCTTGAAGACATGACAACCAAGTCTATGATTTTATGGTTAATGTATCTTATGTTAAGTAGCATGGATGTGTTTGTTATGTTTATGGAAATGTTGGACATGAAGAAAGGGATTGTGTACAAGATCAAGAATTAGAGGATGATTCAAAAATGCAAGAGGAGTGATCCGTTTTTTTATGTATCTTATGTTAAGTAGCATGGATGTGTTTGTTATGTTTGTGGAAATGTTGGACATGAATAAAGGGATTGTGTACAAGATCAAGAATTAGAGGATGATTCAAAAATGCAAGAGGAGTGATCCGTTTTTTTTTTTTTTGGTTCAGCCAGTGTTTTTATCAAAGTATCAGTCATGTAGTGTGAAACACCTCAGGGGGAGAGTGGCCCCAATAGTGTTCCTTGAAGACATGACAACCAAGTATATGATTTTATGGTTAATGTATCTTATGTTAAGTAGCATGGATGTGTTTGTTATGTTTGTGGAAATGTTGGACATGAAGAAAGGGATTGTGTACAAGATCAAGAATTAGAGGATGATTCAAAAATTCAAGAGGAGTGATCTGTTTTTTTTGTTTTTTGTTTTGTTTTGTTTTTGTTTTTTTGTTTTGTTTTGTTTTGTTTTTTTTTTGATAAAAGTGAAATACATAATAAAGAAATTGAGGGCCCAAATTATATTGAGGATATTTGCATGATCAAGGGCAGTGATAGTGAAGAGGAGTCTTTAGAAATAGTTGCATCGAAGGAAGAAAAGGTTCAGGATCAAGAATTGGAACCACATGACGAGGATGTAAAGAGAGATTCAATTGACGAAGAGAAATCTGCAAATGGCCCTTTCAAGTCATGAAGGGCAACTTGGGAGGAGTTGAGAGGCTTAGAATCTCACATCACTTGCACAAATGAAGAGATACATTTATTAAAATATGATATTCAACTCACTCGAAGCAAACAATAAGCATAGAATCCAATGCCACTAATGTTGTATCAAAATTAACATCCTTTAGATCTGATGTGCCATGAACAAAAAATTCACTAACTAGATAGGAGTTAAAATTGTTGAATTTCCACGAACTTGGGTCTAGGTTAGAGTCTTAAAATCACTGACGCTACCAAACCAAGAATCTCAACCATAAACTACTTTGCACAGTGGAAATATAAAGTAGTAAATCACATATACACAATATACATAGTTCTAAACAAAATTGTACAATATGCACAATCCCAATCTTCGTTATATTAAACCAAATTCTGAATAATACAACAATCTATGGTATACAATATACAATGAAAAACTTCATTGCACAACTTTGATGTTGTATCTTGTCCAACTGGTCCTTCGCTCCCTTACTGCTCACTAGTAGTGCCTTAGTCCATTAAGGCATCTACACATCAAGACTCCAAGAGGGGCCTCCTATCACTGCTGCAAGTCACGTCTCCTACAATGAACACGAGCTCATCAACTGTTCTCTGGGTAGGCCTAATTCCCGAGCTCCAATATGGAAATCTAGCCGTCACTTTCATCCATCAAAGAGCTGTACATAAGGCTGCAATACTTCACCCAATCTCATACCAACAACGTCCTTCTTGTCTGCTACTCTAGGGATACTTTGGGTGGCCAACTCGCTGCCCTCCAACCAGCTCTGTGACACCCAATCCACTCACTGTCAATTCTGCACCTAGTATGACACTTCACCACCTTGGAATGTCATATACATGGCATCAACAGGCTGCACAAACATCTGATTCAATTTGGTCAACAAACTTTGACCCAACACTTCTCCATTGCTATTGTACACACCTTGCTGCACTACTGTAATATTGCACCACTGGTTAGAGCACACCATGCTGCCCTCAACCTCCACGCAGCTCAACAAAACAACGTCCAAAAACTACAGTTCACCCTAGAAGAGATCCTCCATGCATATACTGCCTTATAGGGCTTCTATCCACACCAAACCTTGAACCCTAGGGCTTGGAGTACTTCCCAAGATACACAAATCAACACTCCCTCTTAGCGAGGGAGGTACTTCCAAGACTAGGAAGTATCTCGTCATCATCATCATTGCTCACAACACTTGCCCAACTCTTGGCACTCACAATCACAACAATCCCTATATGGTGAACTACGCCCTTCTTTGAAATGTCGCTGTCATTGCTAGAAGCAACCTGCTTCTTCTTCTTATCTTGTAACGTCTTCCACTCTCTCCATGATTCCTTCTTGGCAGTTGTAGGAGCACCCTTGCTCACCACTGACCACACACTCTTCTTGGGTTGCAGAGTCTCCCTCTGAATCTATGAACTCCCTCTCAAACTAGAATCCCTCTGAATCTTTGGAACCTGGACCTTCTTGGGAAAGTGTACCTTCTTCTCGGGAACCTATACCTTCTCTTCTGAAGCCTGCACCTGCACTTGCTTCTCTGGAACATGTACTTGCTCCACCTGCTTCATTCCATGATCCACAGGCTTGCCCGTCAACCTGTAGAGACCATGCTCTCTAACTCCGAGTAAAATCCCATCGGACTTAGAGCCTCTGAATCTGAGTCTTTCCTTTCCATCCTGGAACAAGACCTCAAACCCTTTCCTCTCGATCATCGAGACCAAAATCACGCTATATTTGAGTCCTAATATAAACAATACATCCTGGACTTGCATCATACGTCTTGTCTCCATCCTGAATGGCACAACAACCGATCCTCGAATCTCCAACTGACTTTTGTCGCCCAACACCATGTGCAACTTCGAGTCCCATCTAGATAGAGTCTCAAAAACCTCCTGTGACCCTGTCATATGCTTTGTCGCACCATTGTCCACATACCATCCATCCTCAGTGATAGTACTCTGCGAGAAATGAGAAATCATAGCAAAGTCCTCCTCTTCCAATCTCCTGGAGAGATCGCCCATCTCTGCTAAAGTGGCAACACTGATGACTTGCTTTCCTTTCTTTTTCTCATCATTTCCCTTCTTCTTCATTGGACATCTCAACGAAAAATGACCCATCTTGCCACAATTGAAACACTTGACTTTACTCAAGTCCTTCTTTTGCCTACCTGTCATTCGTGATGCAAGTGCCATGTCATCATCTGAAGCTTTCTACTTTAGCTGAAGATCCTCATCCCACAACTCTTCCTAAATGAAGTCATCCCACTCCCTATCCCAGTTTGGTAGCTTCTCCCTGGTAACGATCCCTTTGATGAAGGGCTTCCATTCCTCAGTGAACCCTTTCAAGGAAATCCTTACCATATCTCCATCTGAGACAGTCACACTGATGGCAGCAAGCTCATCTTTGACCTGAGACAATCTTGTCAGATATTTCACGCTTTCATCCTTTATCATCTTGGTGGACTTCAACTTATCCTCCAATACCAATACTGGTTCTCGTTCTTATTCTGGAACAAATTCTAAAGAGACACCCACATCTCATGTGTGGTATTCTTCCTGGAAAAATGAGGTATTAGGGCATCCATCACACCATCTAGGATGATCAGTCTCGCCCTCACATCCAAATCTTCCCATATTTCCAGCTCCTTAGGGTTGGTTGGCTTCTTGATCTCTTTCTTGGAAAAATCCCAGATCTTGTTGACTTGCAAGATCAACTTGATCCTTTCCTTCCATGGACTATAGTTGGACAACCCCTCCAACCTATCCTCATATCAGATACCTGCCTGCAACTTTGACATTATAGTGAACCCTTCACTCACAATGTGACCAACTCCCTCTCACGTTGTACTTTGCTGCGCACAACTATGATTTACTTACTTCCAAAGTAGCTCAGACATGCTCTGATACCATGTTGAATTTCCACGACCTTGGGTCTAGGTTAGAGTCTTAAAATCATTGATGCTACCAAACCAAGGATCTCAACCATAAACTACTTTGCACAATGGAAATATAAAGTAGTGAATCACATATGCACAATATACACAGTTTTAAACAAAATTGTATAGTATGTACAATCACAATCTTCGTTATATTAAACAAAATCCTGAATAATAGAGCAGTCTATGGTATACAAGATATAATGACAAACTTCGTTGTGCAACTTCGATGTCGTATCTTGTCCTGTTGGTCCTTCGCTCCTGTACTGCTCACTAGTACTGCCTTAGTCTATTAAGGCATATACACATTGAGACTCCAAGAGGGATGCCTCCTATCACTGCCGCAAGTCACATTTGCTACAATGAATGGGCTCATCAACTGTTCTTTGGGTAGCTACACATTGAGACTCCAAGAGGGATGCCTCCTATCACTGCTGCAAGTCACATTTGCTACAATGAACGTGCTCATCAACTGCTCTTTGGGTAGGCCTAATTCCCAAGCTCCAATCTGGCAATCTAGCAGTCACTTTCATCCATCAAAGTGCTATACATAAGGTTGCAATACTTCACCCAATCTCGCACCAACAATGTGCTTCTTGTCTACTGCTCTAGGGCTACCTTGGGTGGCCAATTCGCTACCCTCTAACCAACTCTATGACACCTAATCCACTCATTGTCAATTTTGCACCTAGCATGACACTTCACCGCCTTGGAATGTCATACACATGGCATCAACACGTTGCACAAACATCTGATCCAATCTGGTCAACAAAATTTGACCCAACACTTCTCCAATGCTGTTGTTCACACCTTGCTGCACTACTGTAATATTGCACCACTGGTTAGGGCACACCACACTGCCCTTAACCTCCACGCAGCTCAACAAAACAACCTCAAAAAACTGCGGTTCAACCTAGAAGAGATCCTCCATGCATACGTTTCCTTATAGGTCTTCTATCTGCCCTGAATGAAACTCCTATTGGCCTCCAACTACTGGCTATGGCCTGCAGCCTAGCCCAACAATGGACTGTAACTTCGGTCCCCTTAAACAATGCCACAATCTGCCCTTTAAACAACAGTGCCTTGCTCCTATTTACCGTGGCTAGTTCTTCCCTGCAAACGTACCCAAGAAAAACCCTATCATATGCCACGCTGTCACCTACAACAATGCGGCTTTATCACATAATATACCCACATTGTACTAGGCCTCCTCACATTGTCCTTTTGGCTCCTTTTGCTGCAGCTTCCTCCACGAAATTTCAGAGCTCCTCTTGGTGATGTATTGTCACACTTGGATGCCTCAAATAGCCTCAAATCATCCTTAATTTATAGACTTTAAGGCTCAACGAATTTGCTTGAAGTGACACATCTATTGGCTCTCTTTTACACCAAGCCTACATGACTTGGTAACCAATAATTACCTTGTCAACTTCAAAAATTCATTTCTCTCTAACGACAACTCGGATTCAGACGATTCTCGATGCGTTGGAATCATATCGTTGAGCACTATCATCCCCATCTATCACGGTTTTGGCCCAAATCACGATGGGTGCAAAACCCCACACTTGGGTTCCAAGTCCACAAGCTGCCCTTGTGGTGCTTTTCTCTCCAAACCCTGAACCCTAGGGCTTGGAGTACCTCCTAGGCTACACAAATCAACAAAAATGAGCTCAAAATACCAAACATCCCAAGTTATAACACTTTGACTTGTCTCACTCTTTGTACTACATAAAAATGCACACTTGAAAACTTCAAATTTGAGACTTAATCTATTTAGCAAAAGCTTCAGAGATATCAAAAGTATTTTGGGACAACTGGATCGAAACCTTTTAGTGGATGGCACTGATGGGATCTTGATGGACCCGGGCATGTTATCAATGTAGGTGAAAAGTGCAAAAAGAGAATATTATTACATAAAACATGTATATTTTCAGTGCTGATACCCATTTTCATAATACTCGGTGAAATCAGAAAATGTCGTGAGATATTGGAGTTAAATTCCTCGTGATCTCGATTTGGAAGAGATTTGAATCCTTTGAGGTTTCGACCATATTTGAGCGAAAAAGGTGTTAGCAGAACTAGGCGGGAGCATCTCCCGTGCCATCCAGTAGATGAACAATGTGACAATTGTTGACAAGAAAACATTGACTGACTTCCTGAATGAGATTTCAAGGGTGTTATTGCAGTTCAATGTTCAATTTAAAATGGTTTGAGACATGCAATTGAACATAAAAAGGATTGTTAGTTTGCAAGTATTGGAAAATGTAACTAGGTTCGGTCTTCATAATTTTCATTGTACTCATGTCATTATATATTTTATGTCAAATGTAAAAAAAGAAAAATAAATATTATTATCTCTATCATTTGACAGATATTATGCATTGGGTTTTAGGTTTACTGTCTATGAAGTCAATCAAACATAAGATATATTTTTCAATTTAACAAGGTTCAACTTTAAAAATTATTTTTTAAATTTATTTTATTGATATTTATCTCTCCTAGGATTGAATGTCAATTTAGACATATTATTGACCAATGCATCAAATAAAAAGCCAATAGTACATAGGTCATAGGTCACATCAGGTTGATGGTTTAATTTTCATTCTAAATAGGTTATTACTTGCTTGGCTCCATTTATTGCTTTAACTTACCAACACTTATTTGCAAGTCTTGTTTAATCATACAAATGTCATAGTAGGGTATTAAAATAAGCAAGCCTAAGTACTTACTTAAAGCAAGCTTCAGCTGGCACGTGCCTTGCTTCTCTAATGCTTATTTGCAAGCTTCACAATGGTTTTGAAAGTTTTCAGTTTATGCCCGCTTTAAATTTTATCGATAGGTTTTGTATTTTATCCTAGCTACAAATTGCATATTACGTTCTCTGGACTATGTTGTCAAGAGTTACTCCAGTGGGATAGTTATTTTAATGGGTTTTTTTGCTTTGTTGGAATAGTTATCAACATAAATTTATCTTAAATATATATCTAACTTGAGTCGAAAAGACAACATTACACATCATACTCCACTGTAAAATGAACCTTTCGATTTAATGAAACAAATGAACGTCATAATGAATAAACATCAAAGACAAAGGGACATGCATGTGTTGATGAAGAAATTGAGTCGTTGCGTGCAGAACAACCAAATAAAAGATGTTGCCTCCATGCGAAATGAGAAGAGTAAAAATAATGAATGAGCAAACAAAAGACTTCGATGCAAAGGAAAAGAGGTGATATAATACTAAGTTCTCAAAGTTACAAAGCATATGCCGACCAATGGTATGCCAAATAGACTCGGCATCTTTATCTCGATTACCGATTTCTCGAATATATATTCTGCAATGGGATGGATAATGAATAAACATCAAAGACAAAGGGACATGCATGTGTTGATGAAGAAATTGAGTCGTTGCGTGCAGAACAACCAAATAAAAGATGTTGCCTCCATGCGAAATGAGAAGAGTAAAAATAATGAACGAGCAAACAAAAGACTCGATGCAAAGGAAAAGAGGTGATATAATAGTAAGTTCTCAAAGTTACAAAGCATATGCCGACCAATGGTATCCCAAATAGACTCGGCATCTTTATCTCGATTACCGATTTCTCGAATATATATTCTGCAATGGGATGGATAGGGGCGCTATCAATTTTTTGACCGAGCCATATCCGTCCATTGCCAAATATTCATGGAATCGGCAACCGAAATAAGCTCAGGAAACAGAGCTGAGGTAGACTAAGAACCTACATTACATATGATAATCCAGATAGTGGTTGTGGCAGCGTTAACATTATGGCACCGCTCCGATCTGAAGAGGATTGACATGAGCGACATGATTGCACCGTTACATAGCATGATCAATACAAGTCTACCGAAAATATGTAGAAGCATATGTTTCATAGTGGGTATGTCAGGGAATTGTATGGCGGTATGAGTGTCAGACGTGAAGCAGACCTAAAGCGAGCCAGAAGAGGTATGATGATATATGTTACAAGTCTGCAGACAGAGGAACGTTGCAAGTTTGCGGATCATGTGGAACGTTATAGTCTATCTTACTGAGGAACGTTGCAAGTTTGTGGATCATGTGGAACGCTATAGTCTATCTTACATAGTTTTCACAAGCACATCAAATGCCAGATGAGAAGTATACGTTACATAGTCAAGGAGGATAGAGCAGGACATAATATCTTCAAGGATCCAAGCAAACATTATATGTGAAACGATGCTGTCAAACACCCAATCTCATGATCGTCGATGACGACGAGGTATTAACTCGGCGCTGAAAGACAATAACGACATATTATGCTGGACCATTTCCACATTATTTCATAACTCTGGAAATATTAATCTAAGGTCAATCTAAGATTTTTAAGATTAGAGGATTCACAATCACATGAATAGAGGGTCGACATTGCATGCACTTAGAAATGGGGAAGTTCAAAAATTGGCTAGCAGCTCCTGTTCGAGCAAGTCTGGTGGCGTTCATCCTCTTTGTGCTTAGCTTTGTAGGGGCCTGCAATGGCAGTGACAATTCCAGTAAATCCACCTCTGTAAATGGTAGCGTATTCTTCGACTGCAATGCCTCCTCGGAAAAACACCCTGCATTCTTAGATGCATCGAATGGTGGGCCATGAATATCAAAGGGGGACCTACTCAATTTCTTAAAGACAAAAGGAGCCCTGCCTCCATGGAAAGAACTAAAAACAACCTTTTTCAATGGTATATCAAAAGGAAATAATGTCGATTTTTTCACATCTATGATCAAGGATTTTGTCCATTTGTTGTTTGACAGTGATGTGGTATGTTGTAGAGCTAATGATGATAATTAACTTGAAGTTGTCAAATTATTCTTTCACTGTGGCATGAGACATTAAATGAAAACTTTTATGCTATCGACTATTTTCTGCCTTAGTCACAAAAGTCATGATAAAATGGTTTCTAAGGTGCCTAATGTGTTGTGAAGGTAAAGATTATGAGGTCTTGCTCTCCACTAATAGTGACCCGGTTGTAGTTGTAAATCATGTAAGGAAAGCAAGTTTGAAAGGATTGAAATTGCATATTGAAACTTACAGTGTAAGGTCCTTGGATACGGGCGCGTTCGGCCGCCTGGCGAAGTCACCGTGCACGGGCGCACGGGCGGGCGCGGGCTGCACGACCGGCGGACGGGTCTGCACGACAGGCGGGCGAGGCTGCACGACAGGTGGGCGGGTCTGCACAGCGGACGGGTCTGCACGACAGGCGGGCGAGGCTGCACGGCGGGCGGGTCTGCACGACAGGCGGGCGGGTCTGCACGACGGGCGGGTGAGCGCACACGGGCGGGTGAGCGCACACGGAAATGCGACGAAACCGTGAACAGAAAAGCGACGAAACCAACAACACTTATGAATGCGACTAAGTGTTGGGAGTTTTTTATAGCGACTTGGAAGGAGGCTTGCGTGAGGGCAAGGCCGACTTGAAGAGGAGCGTTTATGGGCGTGTGGATGCCAATTTGGGGGTCGGCCAAGGGGCTAACGCCCACATGAGGGACCACACATAAAACCATGTAAAGAGCATATATATATGACAATGTTGAGTCATTTGGAGCACTCAACTTCGTACAACTTCATTCACTCATACGCATAAGGGGTAAAACTGCAGGGGTAAAAGAAGGCTACGCATATCTCATGCATAGTACTTCTAAGGTGCGGTTTTTGGACTTCTAGGTGCCGGTTTGGGTGAGACAAGCGTGTCGAGGTTAGAGTTATGTGTAGGACTTGACTAAGGGATCTTGGGTGGCTCGGGTGAGCACCTCCCTTCGTGCAAGGGTGCACATGTATTGTAAAAGGCAGGTTGCCTATCTATTGTAAAATTTGGTTAAGTGTGAGACTTGGTTCGGCCAAGACACACTTGTGTTGTAAATCTGATATTCTTGATATAATATATTGTTGGGCAGACTTTTCGGGAGTTGCCCCTCCCTTTATACTTGTTTGCAATTGTTGATGTTCTCGGTTAATTGCATATGGATAATGAATGAGTATGGGCTTCATTAAAGTATAAAGGATAATGCTTTTACTTGGTTGCGAAACACAAACTAAGTATGTTAATGTTGGAATAGGCGTAGTCCACGAATGTTAGTATTGTTAAAAAGAAAGTGTTCGGTGGTGCCGCACCTCGCTACAAGTGGTTGGAAAACTACCGCAGGTGTAGGGGCATGACAGTTGGTATCAGAGCTCGGTCAGGAGCTGGTGGAGCAAGTGTGAGGACACTTGGAAATTGATGACAGGTGAAGCCGATGCAGATAAGGTTATGGAGAAATCATGGATGAATAGTCTGGGTTTCGTAGACTTGATGGTTCATGGCAAGACCATTCAAGCTCTGGTAGACATAGGTGCTACACATAACTTTATGACAACACGGTTAGCAAAAGAGGCTGCGCTGACATCTAATATGGAGGTCAAGGCAGTAAACTCTAGAACTAAGGTGGCAGGTTTGGTACACGATGTACCTGTACAGATGAAAGAATGGAAGGGTCAGTTGGACTTCATAGTGATGGAGATGAATGACTTCGATGTGATACTTGGACAAGAATTCTTGAAGGGCAACAAGGCTATTGTTGTCCCCTTCTGTGATGAAGATGTTGCAAACACGACTATGATGGAGGATGAACTTGAGGTTGATCAAGTTGAACCAGGATCGTGTAGTTTGTCAACATGTATGGATGAGGTCACTCACAGGGAGGAGCCTCATGATGATGAAGTAAGTAATGATACTTGTGTTTCATTTGGGCATTTGGGAGATGGACCATGTGCAGGAGAGGGCAAAGCCAGTTTGCCAATGCTAGGGAGGATCTTACCATGGATGACTATGATGGAACCTTGTATGGAGAAGCAAGGATTATCGATTGTTGCAGGGCTTGTTGGGGTTACTTGTGACCTTATGATGAAAGGTGCAAGGACCTGGGACAAGGGTGGAACTTGATGATCGTTGTGGAAGAATGAGTCATGCTTTAGCCACATGAATTGGCTAAGTGCCCGGCATGACTCATGGACAGGTTGAGGAGGGCACACACTTGTGATGTTTTGGGTGGACTTGTCATGGCCGAGACCAAGAGCAAGTCTTGATGGACACTTTGGTGGAGGAGCTATGATGAAGGGACTCATGACATGATGATGAGATGGTTGGGTGACCGAGTTCACTAAACCGAAAGTTGAAGACTTGGATGGGATGGCCAGATGTTGTGATGTGTCTACTTGGTTGGACTACATGGGCAACTTAGTCATGGACATCAGGTTGGAGACTTGAAGATATGGAGCATGGCAGACCTATGCAAGGACATTGTGTGGAAGCACTTGTAGAGATGTCAAGGGACATCCAAAGAGGAGTGCTAGGGCAGGAATGTTATGCAGGAGGACTTGCTAGTGTGACATGGGGACTTGAGGATGGCACATTGCAGATGATGAAGAGAACTTCATGGACCTGAATGGGGCACATCAAGAGTTGATAAGATTGGAGACTTGAGGATGGCACATTGCAGATGATGAAGAGGCTTCATGGACCTGAATGGGGCACATCGAGAGTTGGTTTGAGGAGATGGTCTCTTCACATGGAGGAGGCACACATATGGACAACATGTTGCAGATGAGATGGATGGAGTTTCCATGGACCTGAGCATGGATTATGGAGATACATACCTTGGTATGGTGAGCTTGGTGGCAGTGGTCACTAAGCCGAGACATAGTGGAGAAAGAGTCTCTACATATGTTGCAAGGATGTTTGCCTTGTGTAGAAAGGTCGACATCCTGGATGAATGATGATCTTGGTGGAGAGCTACCGAGATGGTATGTTGTCGAGGACGACAACGATTTCAGGTGGAGGAGGATGTAAGGTCCTTGGATACGGGCGCGTTCGGGCGCTGGGCGAAGTCACCGTGCACGGGCGCACGGGTGGGCGCGGGCGCACAGGCGGGCGTGGGCTGCACGACCGGCGGGCGGGTCTGCACGACAGGCGGGCGAGGCTGCACGGCGGGCGGGTCTGCACGACAGGCGGGCGGGTCTGCACGATAGGCGGGCGAGGCTGCACGACAGGCGGGTTTGCACGACAGGTGGGCGGGTCTGCACGACGGGCGGGTGAGCGCACACGGGCGGGTGAGCGCACACGGAAATGCGACGAAACCGTGAACAGAAAAGCGACGAAACCAGCAACACTTATGAATGCGACTAAGTGTTGGGAGTTTTTTATAGCGACTTGGAAGGAGGCTTGTGTGAGGGCAAGGCCGACTTGAAGAGGAGCGTTTATGGGCGTGTGGATGCCAATTTGGGGGTCGGCCAAGGGGCTAACGCCCACATGAGGGACCACACATAAAACCATGTAAAGAGCATATATATATGACAACGTTGAGTCATTTGGAGCACTCAACTTCGTACAACTTCATTCACTCATACGCATAAGGGGTAAAACTGCAGGGGTAAAAGAAGGCTACGCATATCTCATGCGTAGTACTTCTAAGGTGCGGTTTTTGGACTTCTAGGTGCCGGTTTGGGTGAGACAAGCGTGTCGAGGTTAGAGTTATGTGTAGGACTTGACTAAGGGATCTTGGGTGGCTCGGGTGAGCACCTCCCTTCGTGCAAGGGTGCACATGTATTGTAAAAGGCAGGTTGCCTATCTATTGTAAAATTTGGTTAAGTGTGAGACTTGGTTCGGCCAAGACACACTTGTGTTGTAAATCTGATATTCTTGATATAATACATTATTGGGAAGACTTTTCGGGCGTTGCCCCTCCCTTTATACTTGTTTGCAATTGTTGATGTTCTCGGTTAATTGCATATGGATAATGAATGAGTATGGGCTTCATTAAAGTATAAAGGATAATGCTTTTACTTGGTTGCGAAACACAAACTAAGTATGTTAATGTTGGAATAGGCGTAGTCCACGAATGTTAGTATTGTTAAAAAGAAAGCGTTCGGTGGTGCCGCACCTCGCTACAAGAGGTTGGAAAACTACCGTAGGTGTAGGGGCGTGACATACAGGATCTCAAGGAAGTGCTACAGTTTGTTGTGGTGATTGTGAACTTGGTGAGGAAAACATGCATGAGATGGAACCCGAAAGAAATGTTTGTCTTTTGACATTGGTAGAATTAGACACATCTGTTTGTGTAAACGCTGGAGCTTGTGGTTTTCTTCATCGTCAACAATGTCAAGAGGGACCTCTTAGTTGGTTTTCATTACAAATTGAGTGCCTTTCCATTGATGTCAAAGGGGGACATAAGGAGAAACACAAAGAAATGGTTCTTAGGGAGAAATAAGGAGAAATTCTCAAGACCAAATTAGCGGGATGACCAAATTAGTTTTGCCATCAATGCCAAAGGGGGAGATTGTTAGCAAAGATGTTGAAGGTTTGAGTAGCCATAGAGATAAGTTTAAGCTCTAAGCCACAATTGATTTAAATTTTAAGAAATGCGAAAGGTATTAAACATCAATATTGTTGAGTGTGTATTCAATATTAGAGGTATTCAGTAATTATATATTGTTGCTCTTGTTGGAAAATTGCAATATAGCAACTATCAATTCATATTTTCCTTATTCCTTAATACTTGTTTGTGAACTTTAATTATCTTCTTGTGTTTCTTTATTATATATTTTCATCAAACAAATATCAAGATCAAAATAGAAAATAAAATGGACACAAAAATTAAGGTCCAACCCAGGGCAAAACCCCTTCAAGGGGAAAACCCATAAAATCTCTTCTCTTCTTATAGAATCTACTTCAAATGAGACAACAAAGCCCCAAACCCTAGACCAACTCCTCTTCCAAGTACCAAGTCAACCCTTCAAGAAATCCTTTCAAGTACTTAGATCAATAAAGCTTGATCCTACCTTAACCAGCTTCCATCTACAACTTCGATCCCTAGCTTCGATCCTGCAACTTTGAATTGCAACTTCGACATGCAACTTCAACCTTGTAGCTGTTGCAGAAACCCTAATATGGCTTTTCAAGAGATCTTCCTTTGAGCAAGACAGATCCTTCTAAGGTCAATGAGGTCAACACAGAATATATGCTCTTCTAGCTACTTGATATTACAACTCGCTCTCTTGAAATTTAGATTTGCAATTTCAACCTTCCTGGAAGCTGCAAAAACCTTAGATTTTTGCAAGTGAGAGAGATAGAGCCAAACAATAGATTTTCTTCCTTATTCTTGCTTTCTAGACCTTCTCTCTCCTTTTCTTCTTGCTTCCCAGTTATAGATTGAACTTCTTCTTGAGAGATCGAACTTGTGAGTGAGTGAGTAAAAAATGAGGTCGAATTTGCTTCTTTATATATCCTTTCCAAGGTGGCAAATTCCCTCCTTTAGGCCAACTTGTAGCTATCAGGGACAAATTGTACTTTGGATATTTCCATGAATTTCTAGACACAAAATAAATTCTTTTACAAGTTACATCTTGCCCTAAGGGTCTTATAAACATTATGTTGACGCTCTTGGCTCATGAAAATATATCCTATGAATTAACAAACCCTAGCAGCGTGAAGAACATGTTTTTACGTAGAAGACAATCAATAAGGAGCATGAAATCCATGCTTTAAAATAATAACTTTTTCTTTCTTCTTTTCTCTGTTACATAAGATACATATTGAAATGAGTAAAATAACAATTATGAAGACCAAAACTAGTTACATTTCCAACACTCCCTCTTAACTAGGGAGGTATTCATAATTATACAACCAATACAACATCATTCTCAAACTAAAGAGTTCTCATAAGAAGAGTCAGATTGATAAGTCAACTGTAAGCATCAACATTATAACCAACACTGTCTTTGAGGCCTAACTAGACAAGCTCAATCTTCATTCAAGAGCATTATGTTGGGAGGCTTTATGTGTGATACCACACTACCTCTACAAGGCACATACCCCATTTGAATGTTCACTAGGTATGTCCTTTTAGGACTATTCTTATCTTGGATTTCCAATTCTCAAAGAGTATCCGTCCTCTTCGACCACTCTATCTTGGATACCTGTCTTATCCTCAGAGTGTCGGTACCTTTCCTTTCTTAGATGCTCTATCCTCAAGGAAATCACACATGCTTATCCAATCTTCCACCATTCTCTCTCCATGGCCTTATCTTATACTTATGGTTGTTAGTCCTCGTCAAGTGCATGACACATGAAGAAAAGAATGCATGTGATGTCTATCATCACTCTCTCTCAACCAAAGAGGATATCCCCATTCTCTCTTGACCAGGGAATAGATCCTTGCTCCTATTCAGGGAGAATATTTTGCTCCCTCTCAAATCTAGAGGAGATTCTAAACTTCCTTTCTATTTGGGAAGTCATAACCACAAGTTATTTAGCTTGTTTCCATGAGTATCAACCACCTGCTCTTTATGGATATCACTAGTGGCATGGATTCCTCTTTCCTTCACATCTCATTATATCAAGCTTGCTTCCTTCTGAGGTATCATGGAGCCATCTTATTTCTTTAATCTTGTGATAGGATCCATGTCATCAATCTTGCACATCACTTTCATTTTTTCATCATTAATGAAGGAATTATATTGAGCCTTTCCAAACTTCAAACTGATCATTGCTTCCTCATGAAAGTGATCTCCTTGATATTGTATGAACATGAAATTCAGGTTATCTTCTCGCACTACTACCTTTTATCCCAAGATGAACACATCTTGAATTTATAATTTCAAAAATCATATGTTGAGTTTGCCTCAACTTTCACCATATATTACTGCAATATCCTTCTAGGTAGAAAAACAATATGTTAACCAAACAACTAATTAAATAAAGATATTAGACATACCTCATCATGTTGACCTTCTCATAAAAAAAATCAACATCCCCATAGTCCATCTTCACAAGAGTCTTTCTTAATGCATTAGAGTGCCCAAGGATCGAACTTGACTATCAAGTTACAATATTCTTTCGAAGATTATACTAGATGTTGATTACCATTTTATATATTCTAGAGAGAGAGTCTTAAATGATTCATTCTAGAGTAAGTCAAATTCTTCTCTTAAGCGTCAAATTACTATAGAAAAGACTTATCAAGCATATTTTATAACCTACTTATTTTACATGATTCTGTACACATGAATCCTACCCAAGAGATACTTCAAATATGCAATGCTATGCTTTCATTTAATCCTCTAGCTATATGCCCTAAAATGAGAATGCAACTTGACCAATTGCATTACTTCATACTTCAAGAGTATTGTTTCCATGCTATATGGAATATATACTAACCTTGTCATAATTCCTTTTCCAAGAACCTTCCAAAATGATGGTTCTTATAGGAGCAAAATGACTACCTATAACATAATGTTAGACAATGTATGCCGGGTGAACACTATGAAAAATGGTACCAAGATTGTCATTTTTAAAAGACTAGATGATTCCTACAAATCAACTCAATCAAGTAGAGTCTAAATATGCTACTAACACATGCTTCTATCTATGACGCTATGCATTTACAAAACCAAGATTATCTTAGAGAAAACAATAATGAATGCTATTCTAAAGGAAAGATGGACTTCCTAAAGAACCTAAGAGGGAGGATGCCTTATTTAATAGTAAAGATATTTGACATCTTCTTTCTTCGATTTCTTCTCAGGTTCTCCCATTTCTTTAGCTGTGTGAGCTTCACTTATTTTTTTGTTGTTGTTCTACATTTTTGGACAGTCCCTCTTAAAGTGCCCATATTCATTGCACACAAAGCATTGAACCTTGGACATATCTGGCTTCTTCTTGGACTTTCTAAAATTTCCCTTCTTCAACTTCTTGGTCCTTGCAATGAAGGCTTGGGACTATTCATTTGATTCAATATCATCCTTTACCTTGATTCTTGTTTCTTCCAATATGCATTGAGCTCACAACTCATCAAAATGAGTCGAGTCTTTCTTAGAGTAGATTCTTGTTGTAAAACTACTCCATTCTGGTGGCAAAGCATTTAGTACACATATGGTCATATCAGGATTATAAATTGTCTCTTCAAGCCCCTACAACAAGATTTGATTAAATAAAATTATTAATGAAATGATTTTGTGGTTTTCAATGGTGTTTGTATATTTTTGCTGTGGTTAATGTTGTGATACTGTTCGGCTGTGAGGGAGACACTTGTCTCTACCTCGGGTTCCGTCCTCCTGCCTTACGCTATGCTTGAAACCCTAACTTCTCACTTGGTCTATCATTTCGACTTTCATTCCATTTTGTGCTGAGGGGTTTGCTCTCTGGTTTTCACTTGTGGGTTTCGTTGGTTTTGTTCCTGTGGCGCTCTACTTGGTTTCTTCGGCCACGACTTTGCTCAGTGGCGGAGCTCTGCTAGTGTTTGGTCACTGTCAATGGCTTGTTGTTTTATTTGCTGGTCTGTCTGAGGGTTCTGGGCTTATCTCTTGGCATTTTGCAACTCTGCTCGGAGGTTTTCTATGGCACGGTGAAGGGTTGCTTCCCCTTGAATATGTCTAGCAACATTATTATTCTATCTTTGTTTGATTACTAGTTCGGTGGTTTCATTGTTTAACTCGTCACTGGTCACTGTTCTTCCAGGTTGCGGCCACGAGGTGACCTAGTGATCGTCCTCGTCACGTGACCAACTTAGGTATGCTTTCCTTCATTGATTTAGTGTTTGCTATGATTTTCCTGCCGGTTCTGACAGTCGATACTCCTTGTGAGCAGGGTTCCTCGTTGGTTCGCGACCTGTTAAGGCCTCTCCTCCTGCAATTCGTCGACCCTTTCTTTGGTAAGTGATAAACCCTTACCCTGTTTTCTTCGTTCGACTGCGATTTTCTTTATTCCCGCTATTAATTTTTTGTATGTGGTGGTTGCAGGTGGATAGCGAGTGAGCAACTGTGGCTTTGGCTCCTCTTGCGACTCACTAGACCGGGTATGGTCTTTCCATGCTTCTCATGCTTGTCATCTATTGATACTGCTGAGTCTTGGTCTCAGCTTTGGCCCCTCTATCAGTTACTTAGTTCATGTTTTGGCCTTGTAGAATATAGGCAGGTCACTTAGTTTGCTTGTAACTTTGGGTTTTTAAAGTCAATGTATTTTCATGGTTTTGAGCCTAGGTTTCTCTATTCATTTGTAATACGAACTGGCCTTAATTCAGATTGTAAATGAATTTTAAGGAATTCTATAATTTATCCTTCAAACTATATTTGTAATGAAAGGAGTGGTATGTTAATTCATGTGGTACCTGGTCATTGATACTGTCTTCATGTTGGTAATCTGGTGATGCTTTTTATGAAACCCTCTGCTTGTTTACTTTGCTGTACGCTTGATGCCCTTTAGAACTGAAGGTAGTTGTTTGTGAGGTTTGTTGGCTCTTCGACGGTTGTTCTCTCCGTGTGACTATAACAACACTTCCACACTCTCGGTCTCGCTGTCTCTGATATTCTCGATGTATGCTAAAAGATTTTAATTTGCTAATACTTGTTTCTGTTTGGAAATGCACTCAATACATC
Source organism: Pinus tabuliformis (assembly GCA_031772625.1). Lineage (NCBI taxonomy): Eukaryota > Viridiplantae > Streptophyta > Pinopsida > Pinales > Pinaceae > Pinus > Pinus tabuliformis. Next base: position 1,232,961,112 of record CM062818.1, read on the forward strand.
TTGGAACATAAAAGAATTTATCTAGTTGCAAATTGGATTCAGATGATTTCGAAAGTTGCTTGTATATTTTCTATTACTCTTCTGCTATGATGGAAATCAACCTTTACAATGTTTTTTTCTTTTGCTTTTATATGATTTGTTGAACAGTTTTGAAAAATGTCAACAGTTACATGTAGTTACCATAAGTAACTGTTAATTTCCTATTTGTCTAAATTCTAAGATTAATTTAAAAGAAACAAAGTTTTTTTTTTTTTTTTTCTTAAAAAAAAAATACATCTTAACAGAAAATGAAACATAATCTGCTGTCATGTCCCAACTGCTCATAACTAAGAAGATAAAATAAATAATTTCTCTTGCAAAGTCTTCCCTGTCAGCACTTCTTTCCTCTAGCTGTCCCAAATCCCGCAGTTCATGCACTCCTCGGGGATGCATTCCGTACACAATCTGAAAAGGACTGCTTCCTGTGCTTCGGTTTGGTGAATCGTTGTAAGTGAATTCTGCTTGAGCAAGTACACGATCCCACACACGTGAATTTTCTCCCACTAGACTCCTTAGCAGGTTTCCTAAACTTATGTTCACCACCTCTGTTTGTCCATCCATTTGTGGGTGATAAGCGGAGCTGAAATTCAACTGTGTGCCCAGCGTCTTCCACAGGGTGCACCAAAAATGTCCTGTGAATTTCACATCTCTGTCAGAGACAATGGACTTAGGCAAGCCGTGCAACCTGACAATCTTTGTGAAAAAAAAGTGTGCTACGTGAGTGGCATCACTGGTTTTCCTGCAAGGAATGAAATGGGCCATTTTTGAGAACTGGTCCACTACCACCATCATAGAGTCATGACCATGCTGTGTTCTTGGCAAACCCAAGACAAAGTCCAAGTTGACTGAGTCCCACATTCCACCTGGAATAGGAAGTGGTGTGTAGAGTCCCATATTCTGACTGTGTCCTTTTGCCAATTGACACACTTTACACTTGGTTACAAATCCCTGCACATCCCTTCGCATCCTCGGCCAATAATAAAAGTGACTGAGCTGATCTAAGGTATTATTAATGTCGAAATGTTCAGCAAGACCTCCATTGTGTTTCTCCAGTATGATGTTCTCCCTCATCGAACAGTCGGGAATACACAACTTTCCTCCCTCAAACAACAGCTTCTCATGTAAGTTATAGTCCAACCATGGACTATTATTCCTCATCAAAGGGTTTTGGTAGGCTTCATAAGCATCCTTAAAATCTGCATTCATCTGATACAAGTCTTTTAGGTGTTCAAAACCCAACACTTGTATCGTGCTCTCCTGCAAGAGCAAAACCCTCCTGCTCAATGCATCTGCTACCTTGTTGGCCTATCCACTAATATGTTTCAACACAAATGTGTAACTCTGCAAGTATTCAACCCACTTTGCATGCTTGTGGTTCAGCTTGTGCTACTGCATAACGTACTGCAATGCAGAATTATCAGAAAACAAAACAAACTCATTACCTAGCAAATAGTGTCTCCAATGCTTCAATGCTTGGACGACAGCATAGAACTCCTTGTCATAAGATGAGTACTTCTACCTGCTTTCATTCAACTTTTCACTAAAATAAGCAACAGGTTTGTCTTCCTGGCTGAGTACGGCCCCAATGGCTGTACCACTGGCATCACAACGAACTTGAAAAAGTTTGTTGAAGTCAGGTAGCCTCAAAATTGGCCTCTCAGTGATCTTCTTTTTCAATATCTGGAAGCTCTTTTCTGCAGCTTCAGTCCACTGAAAAGGTTGACTTGCCTTCTTGATTGTATCCAACATAGGTGCGTAGATTCCACTAAAGTCCCTTATAAACTTACGATAAAAACTTGCCAACCCATGAAAACTTCGAACTTCGAACAGACTCTTAGGGGATGGCCAGCTAAGTATAGTTGCAACTTTTTCTGGGTCCATTTTCAGCTCATTCTCTGCAATCACGAAACCCAAATAGACCAACTCCTTCTGAAAGAAAGTGCATTTCTTTAGATTTATCAGCAACTTGTTTTGCTGCAATTTCTCCAGAACATATCGAACATGTCGAAAATGCTCCTCCCTGGTTTTGCTGAAAATCAGTATATCATCAAGATACACAATCACAAATTTCCCAATGAACTCCTTCAACATTTCGTTCATCAGGTGCATAAAAGTACTAGGTGTGTTACTTAACCCAAATGGCATCACCAGCCATTCATACAACCCTTCATTAGTCTTGAAAGTTGTTTTCCATTCATCCCCTTCCTGGATTCTAATCTGGTGGTATCCACTCTTCAAATCTATCTTCGAAAAATATGCCGCCCCGCTCAAACAGTCCATCATATCGTCCATTTGTGGCAATGGAAAACTGTACCTGATCATAATCTTGTTTATTTCTCGTGAATCCGTGCACATCCACCATTCACCTCCTTTCTTGGGAGCAAGCACTGTCGGAACTGCACATGGGCTCAAGCTCTCTCGTATCAGTCCCTTATCTAGCAACTCCTGTACCTATTTCCTAATCTCCTCGTTGTATTTTGGGCTCATCCGGTAAGCATATTTATTCGGTAAACTAGCTCCTGGGATGAAATCTATGTGATAACTGATACTTCGCTTTGGTGGCAATTTATTCGGTAGATCGTCCACCACAATGTCGCTGAATTCCTGCAACATTTCCTGGATTTCTGCAGGTAAATAAGAAATTTCTGTGTGCAACAACACTGTTCTTGGTCTCCTCACAACAACATATTTCACTTCGTCATCTTCAATCTGCTTTAAAAATTGTTTTCCACCCACCAATAGCACTTTTGTCCCACTAGTTTCTGTTGTTTCCTCCTCCTTGATGGGCACTAGTGTATGCTTAATCCCATCCTTAACAAACTTGTAACAATTTTTCTTCCCATCATGAACAACTTTCCGGTCATACTGCCATGGTCTACTTAGAAGAATATGACACACATCCATGGGCATGATGTCACAAATAACTGTGTCCCTATATTTGCCAATATGGAATTCCACCTCACATTGCTCATCAACTAGTAGTTGGTGACCCTTTTGTAACCAAGACACCTTATAGGGGGTTGGATGCTTTAGTCGTTTTAGACCCAATTTCTCCACCATCTCTGTTGCAACCAGATTATCACTGCTTCCACTGTCTATAATCAGCTTGCAGCATTTGCCATGTGACTTACACATAGTTCGGAATAATGCCTTTCTTTGGATTTGTTCACCTATTTCTTTCGCTGGTTTCAACAATACCTTATCCAAGACTAAGGCCTCTCCTGTCTCTGGTACATTTTCTACCTCCTGAGACAGTGCCTCTGCTTCTTCTCTCTGAGCAACATATTCTCCTCTTTGACCAGTCTGTTCTCCTTTAAGACATTCAAAGGATCTGTGCCCCCACTTGTGGCACTTGTAGCACTGGTAAGTAGCTCCTTTTCCTTTTCCTTTTCCATTTCCCCTGCCTCTCTGGTATGGTCTTCCTCCCCTAGTGCTGCCTTCCTTTTCTGCTGTCCCTGAAGTTTTGGAACTACTACCCTCTTCACTGTTGTTGACAGTTCTTCCTCTGCCACAATATTGTCCTTTCCCTCTGCCAGTTCCTTGTCCCCTCCTGGCATTTTTCTTCCTTGTGATTTTTTCTTCTACCTTTAAGGCACTCTGGTATGCTTCCTCTATGGTTTTTGGAGAAAGAATACTTATCTTGTCCAATATCTCCAGCCTTAGGCCATTCACAAACTTTGCTGTCTTTTCTGGGGCGTCTTCAGTATAACCAACTCTCAAATTCACTCGATAGAATTCTTCAGTATATTCTTTCACCATCATTCCTCTCTGCTTCAAATTCTGTACCCATCGATGCAAAGAAATATGGAACCTTTGGGCAGAAACCTACCCTTCATATTGGCGACCATTCTGGTCCACTTTTTAATTGGTAACTTGTTCAATCTTCTCCTTTTTTCCTAGACACTATCCCACCATAAGGCTGCGTGTCCTTTCAGCTTGGTAGCAGCGAATTTAACTCTCCTATCTTCGCTGACCTCCTCACATTCAAAATACTTATCCAACTCACTAATCTAGTCCAACAACACTTCTGTGGACAAACTTCCATCATAGTTTGGAATTTTAGGTTTTGGCTTACTGCTAGCCAACAAAACTAACCTTAACAATTTAATCTCAGGTCCTTCTTCATCTAATCCATCTGTTGTAACTACAGCCTCTTCCTCACTGTCATCTCCTACTTCTGGATCCCTTCTCCTTCCCGCTTCTACTACCGCCAAACGGGCATTCAGGATCCTAATCTCTTCCCTCAATCCCTCATCTACTACTCTTCGAATAGCTCTGCCACGACCTCTTCTCCCAGCTTCCATTTTATAAGAAAATCAGTCAATTGTTCCTGCTCTAATACCAAAATTGATGGGACCAGCCCTTGTCCTTTGTCCGAAAACAAGATTTGATTAAATAAAATTATTAATGAAATGATTTTGTGGTTTCGATGGTGTTTGGATATTTTTGCTGTGGTTAATGTTGTGATACGGTTCGACTGTGAGGGAGACACCTGTCTCTACCTTGGGTTCCGTCCTCCCACCTTACGCTGCGCTTGAAACCCTAACTGTTCACTTGGTCTGTCATTTCAACTTTCATTCCATTTTGCGCTGAGGGGTCTGCTCTTTGGTTTTCACTTGCAGGTTTCGTTGGTTTTGTTCCTGTGGTGCTCTACTTGGTTTCTTCGGCCACGACTTTGCTCAGTGGCGGAGCTTTGCTAGTGTTTGGTCACTGTTAATGGCTTGTTGTTTTGTTTGCTGGTCTGCCTGAGGGTTTTGGGCTTGTCTCTTGGTGTTCTGCAACTCTGCTCGGAGGTTTTCTATGGCACAGTGAAGGGTTGCTTCCCCTTGAATGTATCTGGCAACACTGTTATTGTATTTCTGTTTGATTACTGGTTCGGTGGTTTCGTTGTTTAACTCGTCACTGGTCACTGTTCATCCAGGTTGCGGCCATGATGTGACCCAACACTCGTCCTCGGCGTGCGACCAACTTAGGTATGCTTTCCTTCGTTGATTTAGTGTTTGCTATGCTTTTCCTGCCGGTTCTGACAGTCGATGCTCCTTGTGAGCAGGGTTCCTCATCGGTTCACGGCCTATTGAGGCCTCTCCTCTTGCAATTTGTCGACCCTTTCTCTGGTAAGTGATAAACCCTTACCCTGTTTTCTTCGTTTGGCTGATATTTTCTTTCTTCCTGCTATTAATTCTCTGTATGTAGTGGTTGCAGGTGGATGGCAAGCGAGCAACTGTGGCTTCGACTCCTCTTGCGACTCGCTAGACCGGGTAGGGTATTTCCATGCTTCTCGTGCTTGTCATCTGTTGATATTGCTACGTCTTGGTCTTGGCTTCGGCCCCTCTGTCAGTTACTTAGCTCATGTTTTGGTCTTGTAGAATATAGGTAGGTCGCTTAGTTTGCTTGTAACTTGGGGTTTTTAAAGTCAATGTATTTTCAGGGTTTTGAGCCTAGGTTTCTCTTTCTATTTGTAACATGAACTGGTCTTAATTCAGAATGTAAATGAATTTCAAGGACTTCTGTAATTTATCCTTCAAACTATATTTGCAATGAAAAGAGTGGTATGCTAATTCATGTGGTACCTAGTCATTGATGCTGTCTTCGTGTTGGTAATCTGGTGATGCTTTTTATGAAGCCCTCTACTTGTTTACTTTGCTGTATGCTCGATGCCATTCAGAACTGTAGGTAGTTGTTTGTGCAGTTTGTTGGCTCTTCGACGGTTGTTCTCTTCGTGTGACTGTAACAACACTTCCATGCTCTCGGTCTCACTGTCTCTGATATTCTCGATGTCTGCTAAAAGATTTTAATTTGTTGATACTTGTTTCTGTTTGGAAATGCACTCAATACATCTTGGAATATAAAAGAATTTATCTAGTTGCAAATTGGATTCAGATGATTTCGAAAGTTGCTTGTATATTTTCTATTACTCTTCTGCTATGATGGAAATCAACCTTTACAATGTTTTGTTCTTTTGCTTTTATATGATTTGTTGAACAGTTTTGAAAACTGTCAACAGTTACATGTAGTTACCATAAGTAACTGTTAATTTCCTATTTGTCTAAATTCTAGGATTAATTTAAAAGAAACAGAGTTTTTGTTTTTTTTCTTTAAAAAAAAAACATCCTAACAGAAAATGAAATAGAATCAGCTGTCGTGTCCCAACTGCTGATAACTAAAAAAATAAAATAAATAAAAAAACAACTTAGGTATAATGACCTGTGAACCTATTAACTTGTGAGACAAACACTCCCTCTTGTTCACCCCTGGTTGGATGCTCCTTCATCACTCATCCTTCGAATTTTATACTGTTTATTTCTCAAAGACATGTTTTGACCTGATGTACTTATAGAGTACAAATTTACTAGCTTGTCATACATAGCCTTAGAAGACTTTAAGTTAGCAACAAATGGAACTAGATGCTCCTTAATGGTTCCACAATGATCCTTTGTGCCCTTCTAATTTCATGTACTTTTCTAGCTCTTGAGTCTTATCTTTGCTAGGTTTATAAATTTCACTCAGAACATATTCCATTACTTCATGTTTTGCAAGTGTTAGATCAATCCTTTTCTTCTACACTAGGAAATTTTCTCAGCCAATGAGATTATTTCTTTCCTTGTAGAAAGAACCCATATGACCTATAGATTCATAAAGTAACAATATGATACTTACTTTTCAATCAAGATTCTTTCCTTCTTTGATGATGTCTCCAACTATCTCAAGGCTTTCAAGATATTCAATGATACTTCAATGATGTCCTAGAAAGATGTTTTATAGGATACCTTTAACAACACCTTCAAAGAGCGGTGAATGATACCAAGATTCCTTGATGCTTTCTTCAAAGATATATTCCAATTAGATTTTGAATAGATCTCCTCCAAGTCAGATCAACAGCCTTATTGTAATCTTCCTCGTCAGGCTTTTCGTTGATAAGGGCTTGATGTAGTCTTCCACAAGTGATTCCCCTTAGAAAACCTTTCTTGTGTTCACAAGATGATCCTTCCAACTACCTTTTTTTCACCTTAGCTCTGATACCATGCCAAAAAATTGCAATATAGTAGCTATCAATTCTGATTTTCCTTATTCCTTAATACTGGCTTGTGAACATTACTTATTTTCTTGTGTTTATTTATTAGATATTTTCATCAAACAATATCAAGATCAAAACATAAAAGACAATGGACACAAAAATTATGCTCTAAGTCAGGGAAAAATAAATTCATGGGGAAAACATAGAAAATCTCCTCTTCTTATAGAATCCGCTTCAAATGAGACAAAAAATACCCAAATCGTAGACCAAGTCCTCCTCCAGGTACCAAGTCATCCCTTCAAGAAATCCTTTCAAGTATATCAAATAAACAAACTTGATCCAACCTTAACTAGCTTTCAACTATAACTTTGCCCCCCAACTTCGAACCTACAACTTCGACCTTGTAGTTGCTACAAAAACCCTAATCCAACTTTTCAAGAGATCCTCCTTTGAGCAAGACAGATCCTTCCAAGGTTAATGATGTCAACACAGAATATATGCTCTTCTAGAAACTTGATACTGCAACTCGCTCTCCTACAATTATGACCTGCAATTTCAGCCTTCCTGGAAGTTGCATAAACCTTATATTTTCACACGTGTGAGAGAAATATAACCGAAAAACAAAATTTCTTTCTTCTTATTGCCTTCTAGACCTTCACTCTCCTTTTCTTATTGCTTCCCAACTATAGATTGAACTTCTTCTTGAGAGATCAAACTTGTGAGTGAGTTAGTGACAAATGAGGTCAAATCTACTTCTTTATATAACCTTTCCAAGGGGTTGAACTCTCTCCTTTAGGTCGACTTGTACTTTGGAGGTTTCCAAGACTTTCTAGACACAAAATAAATTCTTTTACAAGTTAGATCTTGCAAGGAAGGGTATTATAAACATGATGTTGACTCTCTTGACTCATGACAAAATATCCATTGACTTAACAAACCCTAGAAGCATGAAGAACATGCTTTTATCTAGAAGACCATCAATAAAGAGCATGAAACTCATGCTTTAGAATAATAATTTTTTCTTTATTCTTTTGTTTGTTACATAAGATACATATTGAGATGAGTACAATAACATTTATGAAGACCAAAACTAGCTATATTTCCAACAACTCCTATGTATGTATTGCTGATCATGTAAAGTTGTGAGTGAGTACGATGCTTGTGATATAAGTGCTTGCAAATATTGTGATGTAAATGCTTGTAGATGTTGTGATGCAAATGTTTGAAAAGATTGATGTATTTTCAGATTGTGTTGTTGAGTAGCAAGGTATATGACTACTGTTGTGTTGCAGAGGTGCTTGAAAATGTTTGATGATCCAAAGGAATGGATGGTGCACTTGAGTGGAATAACAAGCAAAAATCAAAATGAAATAGAATATGCACATCTTTTAAATGAGCATACTAATTATATACATGGATTGTCTTTAAGAAAAACACGTATGCATCCTGTAATATGCATAAAGAAATCTGCATTGAAGTTGACTTACGCAATCATTATTGCTGGCTTGTATTACTTCATTTTTTCAAATATTACAAGGTCCTTTTGTCTTGAATTGATCTTCAAATTCAGAAATGAAGAGAGATACCACAAAGATCCATGGAATACAAAGAGGCAACCCTTCACGTTATTGTATTGGAATACAAACAATTAGCAAACTATGTATAGAAAAATATGTGTTTTGAATGATAGTGCTGCTAGTGAAATCAAATTTTGTGAGAACTACTTTATGAATTGCATGAAAATGAGACAAAAATGAAGAGGAGAAGATGAGAAGAAGAATTGAAGAGGAAGAGTATAATATAAGCAACTGTGAAGGACAAAAAACAAAGTACAGAACAAAGACAAAGATATGGAGGTATTCAGAATTAAAGACTAGGTAAGCTTTAATGTATGAGGGGATTGGTGTCTCCCTTAAAGTAGTAGCTTGAAAAAGAACAAGTTGGAATCTGTAAGTGGAAGTGGGTGCTTCTAGTAAATCGTAGCTTGCTAAAGAAAAGTGAGGTTGAAGCCTCTTGTAGGTAGGGGTGCCTACAAAAATGGTTGTAAGTGGGAATGGGTGCTTCTAGCAAGTTGTAGATTGCAAAATAGAAGAGAGGCTTCTTGTAGGTGGGTGCCTACAAAAGGTAATATAAAAAGGGAGTGAGTGGTTGCATTTACATAACAACAACAAATTCGTGGGTTTTCCCTTTATGAGTTTTTACTTGTATCTGGTGTCTATTTGTGTTTCTTTTAAATGATGTCTACTTGTGTTGTTAAATCTATCATTCATATGATGTATTGCCACTCATCTAAAAATTCATATAACTATTAAGAAGAAAAATAAAAATTGTAAATTGATCACATGCATGCACTATACTGCTTCACTCCCCCCTTAGTGTAGTCAAGTTTCCAACAACTCACTTATATTTCCCATACTTTGTTATGGTAGAAATTCCACCCATTTCACATGAGCACCAAATCTTGGCCGACCACTCACATGTTGAAATTTTCAAATCATGGTAAAATATTCTCGACTCACAAGAAAACCTAAACACTAAGAAACTTAAAACTAATAATTCATATAAAAACTGTAAATTCTAAATACTAAATTCTACAAACACATACATGGAAAATATAACAACAAATACAATATGTTAAAATCATATAAATACAAGTATCAAAAAAAGAATTTCTAAATTATTATATTATTAAATAACTAATAAAAACATATCTATTTTCCAAAAAGAATTTCTAAATTATTATATTATTAAATAACAAATAAAAACATATCTATTTTCCAAAAAGAATTTCTAAATTATTATATTATTAAATAACAAATAAAAACATATCTATTTTTTTGGAAAATATAACATATTAATATATATAATATTTTCTATAAATTTAAAATAACGTATTAAAATCATATATATATATATATATATATATATATATATATATAATATTATTTATTTTATGATAAAAAATTTCACATATAAACATTTCATAAGGTTAAAATTAGATTATTATCAATATATATATTTTTAAACTTATTTTCAAAATAATAACACATATAAAAGCAAAGTTTGCCTAATAATCTTAGGAGTTGACCTCGCTGATTACCCCTAACAAAACCTTATAGATGTACACACCTCATCTCAATTATTGATGACATGAACTCGCTCTTTACATTTAATGGTTTTCACATATATAACATGGCTTCTATTCATGAAAACCATGTGTGTTTTATTAAGTGTGTTTTATTATTTCGTTATTTTCCTTAATATATGGTTGTAATGAAAAATACTCTTGTAATATCAATTTTTTTTAAATTTTAAGTATATTATTTAAGTGAAAATAAGTTTTTTATTTGAATGATTGTTTTATATATATGTATAGTATTTGTAAATCTATAATAAAAGTTTTAGGGTAGAATTTTATAAAAAAAATATAATTTTTTAATTTAGTATTTTATAGGCATTTTTGTTGTAATGAAGAATTAGAATGTTATTGTATTAATAATAGTGGGAAGGGATACATTTTTGAAAATCTCTCTCAACGCACTTTAAGTTGGGTAATTGGTTATATTTCTACAAAGTTTTTCCATTGTCACTCCACTTTATTGGCACTCTATGCAAATAACCTAAGAACTTTAGCAGGCATTACTTTAATACATAAAACAAATATTTAATCATTCTTATCTCCCATGAAGTAATAAACCCTACAATAGATAATCCGTATAACCTAAATTCCCTCATCCCATAATCCATAACCCTTGAAATTGATATAACACCTACAATCCTAGGGATTTCTAAGTTTTATAGACACTAAATGATAACCCCTCTAAAATACAAATACATAAAGCAAATATCATAAAACAAATATTTAATCGTTTTTATGTCCCATGAAGTAATAAACCCTACAATAGATAATCCGTATAACCTAAATTCCCTCATCCCATAATCCATAACCTTTGAAATTGATGTAACACCTACAATCATAGGGATTTCTAAGTTTTATAGACACTAAATGATGACCCCTCTAAAATACAATTTCCATAATCCCTCACCATTGACACCTTACTATATTATGTAGCACGTATTTCTTGTAATCGCTAATCTAAATAAGTCCTAACCACAATAATTGTGGACTCTTATATATCCTAACTGTTATAAACCATTAACCCTATATCCACTACACCCTAACCTTATTAATCCTTAATCACTAAGCTCAAACACTTATAATTTGTCATGCTGCTATAATATGTAGCACCTATCTCTTGTAATCCCTAATCCAAATAAGTCCTAAGCACTATAACAGTGGACTCTTATAGATCATATCCCTTATAAATCTTTAATCCTATATCCATTACACCATAACCTTGTTAATCCTTAATCCCAAATACTTTATTTGTAACCCTTAATCCTTTTAATCTATAACCACTATATACCATAAACCCTTAACCCATAATGTATAATGACAAACTATTAACTCTTTACTGTTAACTATTATAACTCTTGACTCCTAACCACTTGAACCCATAATAACATAACCCATAAATACTAGTTCATTACTATATTTACATTTTTCCAATTAAAATACCCCAAGTTTTCACTAGATATCCATTTTTTAATGAAATTTTTATACCCCTTTTTACCACAACCCCTAGTATATTGGTTACAATATGTTATCCATTGATTGCTAACATTCTTCCTCCTTCCTCTTCCTTCAAAATCCCATGTGATGTTTCCACTTTTTTATTACCCAAGCCATATTCTGGTTAGCTTGGGTTTCTTTTTACCTTTGACTTTATAATATTTCCCCAATTTCTCTTGCTTGGGCCAAGTTAAGGTTACATTCAGTTTCCTCCTTAAGTTTTCTTTTGAAAATAATTGCATCCATATTCATAGGTAAATTAACACTCCCACCCATCCACCCCATAAATACCATATCCATAGATATATTAAATATTACTAAGACCTCCATATTATTAAGCAATACACTACTCAACTTTTGAAAATTCTCAATATGAATAGGCATGGCTAAGACATTGCCTAAGTAATGAATCCCTCATGATAGGAACACCCTTAAAAGGTGCATGAAACTAGGGTAAATTTTGGTATATTCAATTTTTTATGTTTGAGTTCCTAAAACAAATCCATGTAAATGTTGTATCCATATGGATAGTGATATGGGATAGTGATTGTGATGAATTGTGGTATACTCACTTTTTATGTTTGAGTTCCTAAAACAAATCCATGTAAATGTTGTAGCCATATGGGATAGTGATTGTGATGAAGAATGATTAGGAGAGACAATAGAAATCAGAGGAAAACCATAAATTTTGAGAGGTATATTTGTGTGACATATATAGTTGTAATTGTGTTTTTTAATGAATAAATTTTTTCTTTGAAAATGATTAATATGAATTATTTAGTAACATTGTAAATGTGAATGGAATAAATAAATAAATTTGTTTTGTGGATATGGAAGAAACCAAAAAGTAGGTAGAGATGTATGATGAGAGGCAAGTGTTTAATCTTTCTTTTTTGTACTCAATGAAAATGACATACAAAGTGCAGAAACATATGTACAAAAGGGAATTTTTTTTTTTTCAAACAATAAGGAAAATAATGATGCATTGTACATAGGAATTGAATTAAAAAAAATACAAATGAGGTATGGTGATTATATATATATATATATATATATATATATATATATATATATATATATATTATTTTTTATTTACTATGTGGTTCATGGTCTTTATAGATCGATGGCTGTTACGTTCATGGAATATTTGCATCAGACATATTTCCCTGAAAGTATGAGCTCCCGCTAGCTCAACGATAAAGCTTGACCTCGAGAGTGTCGAAAGAATTGAACCCATGACCTCTGAATAACAAAGGTGCTTTAATGATAGAAACCTGACCAACTGAGCTAACCCTCAGAGCTATATAAATATTTATATATTATATAAGTATACGATTAATTATTAATTATGTTGATAAACGTGTTTATTTTCAAATTGGACTTATAAAATTTCAATTTAATTATTAGTTAGTTGAATGATAGGGATTTAAACTCCACTGAATATTATAAAATATTCTTAATAATATTCACAAATGAACTATTGATATTTATCTCCAAAGTAGTTATGCCCTTTTAATTAAATTGATTAATTAAAAAAAATTATATGAACAATTTTTGGACATGTGACATTGATAAGCCATGGTATTGTAACAAAAACCTATTTACAGATGAATCTCTATGGTAAAGTGAAGTGAATCTCCATGGTTAAGAATCTTGTTACTTGTTTTTTAAATGTATATATATATTTAACTTATATACTAGTGCACACATATAAATTAAATAGTTGGTAAACGATGATAAGCATTAATCTTATCAAAATGCTTACTTCATGATACATTTCATGTTGCTAAAATGCTTATCATAAATTGATGCCTATTGACATTACCAACCATTTAATTTATATAGTTGTACTAATTTTATTTTATATTTATCAATAATTACAAACAAAAATAGAACTATAAAATCATCATTTTAAAGTAGAAGTGATAGATAAAAAAAACAAGCATGTGATTATGGAATATCAACTACATTTCATCCCATGGATATGCAATAGATACAATTCAATTGCTCAAAAACTCTGACATTAACGGAAGTTTTTAGAGATTATTGCACGTTTAGAGATTATTGCACTACACTTTAGGTGCTTAAAATGTGTATTTATCCCATGGAAATTGTTGTTATATATATATGTATATATTTATATATATATGGATGTGCAAGAGATACAATCCAATTGCTCAAAAACTTGACATTAACGGAAGTTTTAAAAGATTATTGCACTGCACTTTAGGTGGTGCTTAAAATGTGTAAAAAGGGTTATATATAATATGTTAAGGAATAATTTGTATGCTATAGAAAAATGTGAATGAGAAAGACAAAAGTATATGCACTTTTGAAGCATGAAAATTTGTTTCTGTTAAAGTATATAGATAAGTTTTGTTTTATCTTGGATGAAAATTTGTAGTCTGTTTTTCCCTTGCACCGTGAGGAAATGGTTGATTTGAGTATCTTAAGAACATGGTGTAGTGGCAAGAACCGTATGCACTTATAAAAAATTATGAACAAGTTTCATTTCTATCTTCATGTCAACCAATTATTGATTTGCGATGAAGTAAATATGGGTAATTGAGTATATTAACTATGTTGTAATGATAATTTTTGAATTTATTACTAATTAGTTATAGTGGTCCTCATTTTTAAACTGGCGAAGACTATAATCTATGCATTTTTCTTCATAAAATACACATGTATGTAAACAATGGATTTTCTCCCAACTCTCATGTTCCCACTTAAATAAGCACTTCTTACTCCATACATGGTTAATGCTTATCTCGTTTAATGCTTACTCCATACTATTTTAATTAGTGTAATCTTAAAATAGTTTGTTATTATCCTTGTTGTATGTTGCAATGAACTTTTGGTGAACTATTGTAGTTTGTACAATATTTTAATTGCATAAGTAATGCTTATATTGTATATTTTGGATAATGAAGGAATATTATTATATATTTATTTTTCGAAAGTTTGGTGTATGGAGTGGATTTTCCCTTATGCTTTGTCCTCACTTATATAAGTGCATATGGAAATTGAATTATTTGTTTTTTTTGTTAATCAATACAATGGCTATATAATTATCAATACAATGCCGATATAATTATCACATGTAATGTATGTATATTATATATTATGGACATTGAATTATTTGTTTTAATTTTTTTATTAATCAATACAATGTTCATATAATAATTAATGTATTTTTATTTTAGCAAAGTGTATGTTTATATGTGATTTTTTAATGCTTTCATATTTATTAATCTAGAGTGGATGTCTATCCATGCACTTTCCATCATCTCACCCTTAAAATTTCTATTTACCAAGCATCTACTAAATTTTGTTATATAGATTTAACATTGTAAAGTTATCTAAAACAAATGCCTAGTATAGAGGCATGGGTTTCTAGCTTGGATTTAAGACTCGTAACTATGTTGATCCTATGCTGCTTCTTGATTGCTATGAAACAATTTTCATTCTGATGTTGAATTTGATCACACTCATATGATATGCAAGGAGAATTTATTTTACTTTTTTCTCTTAGATGTCTCCTCAATGATAACCATGAAACGAATTGTTTAAATTGACCTTCTGGTTCATAATCTCATATTTATCATCATACTAGTTTTTTAATTCCTTTTTCCATGTTGATTCAATGAATAAAGAGGAATTTAGTTGCAAATATCTTTGTACTTATCTCTCTCATTTATTTTCACAAAATTCAACAAAAAATTTGAAGAAAACCACTAGTTATATGTATTTGATTAGAAATCAAGGTTATATGGATTAGTTCAAAATAGGAAGTTTTGTTTCTAGATGATGGTTTGAAGGCATGTTTTATCATATATCTCTACATTTGATTTCATGGGAGATCTCCAAGTTTGGCCTCCACCATATGACATTTCAATGAAAGAATATGCCTTTTCAACTCATCCTCATCCACCTACAATTGACACCATTTAGTAGGCCAAGTTGAGGTTAGGTCTTTAGAGATCATTCTTTGCATATAATAAATTGTAAAGTTTGAGTAGAAGTGGAAGGATGTTATCATGTTTTTCCAAAACCTTCTTCAAATGCATGTTGACATTGAGATTAGATATCTTTGGCATTTAAAAAATTCATTGTTAAGAATTTTGATGATTATTCATTTTTTGTATGCTTTTCTCATTTTTTTGTATGTTTGTCTCATTAACATTAATTTAATCTTTAAAAAGATCAAAACATCACTCAAATTTTAATGATTTGCAGGTAAAATGGTCGACTTTGGGCATAAAATGGTCATGACTTTGGGCATAAAATGGTCACCTTGATACAAAATTTGTTGAATGTAGTAGCTAAGGGTAGAAATTCAAGGAAAAATGACAAGCATACTCAAAATAGGGATTTATTAATGTAGAAGCAACAAATATTAAGGGTTGTAGATTTGTAAAAATGATGTGTTTTTTAGTTTTCATTGGTTTGTAGATGGATCCGTAGTTTAAGGGTTTCTGTATTCAATAATTGATGAGAACTGTTAGATCTATCAATTTCTAAATCATTTTATGATTTTACTTATTTTTTCTTTGTCAATTTGGGAAGATGAGGCTCATGTTCACCACACTCTTCTAACATCTATTTGCAAGAAGAAAATGTGCATTTTGACGGTGGATATTGAAGTTGTTGGTAAGACCACCAATTTGTACATGTTGAACCTTGAGGAAATTTCCATCACAATTTATACTATTTATAAGTGATGGATTATTTCGAACCATGGGTTTTCCTTATTTATTTCCTTAAAACCATTTGAATTTATGCCAAATTGATTCTCCTAATATGACAATTCTTAATTTTTTGAGTTATGCACATTTGAATTTTTATCATCTTTAATGTAATTAGTCCTATATTTTAAAATTATATGTTGAGAAATGTAGAAATTTTATGTTTTCAAATCATGGGACCTTTTATCTTGAAGGGAACTACTAAAATTTCAAGGGAATTTTGAAGCATTACAAGAAACAAATCATTTTACAATCTAGAAGCCAGATTTGTGGGGGCAAGTATAAGGTTTGATGTGCTAGCATTTCCCTCTAGTGTAACACACCCCCTTATTTACTTCAATAAGGAGAGGGGGTTACTATGAAGAGGCGATTCTCAATGCACAATCATGAGAAATGGCTCTTAAGGTTACATTATTTTATTTTTTTTCAAAATATTTACAACATCTGCAAAGGTGAAAAGTGTCTGGGGCTATCAAAATTTTCCTCAAATTCTCAGTGGATAGAGAAGTGTTTTCTTTCTATTAAATATGCACTATAAGGCGACATCATTCATACTAGTGAGATTAAAAAGATTCTTGTATATCATCTTGAAAATATTCCTCATTACTTAATGGTAAGGGGCAACCAAAATAACATATTTCCCATTAGGTCTCAAAACCTCTACACAGGATTCAAAATACAAAACTTGGAAGCACCATAGGCTCCATAGCCTTGATGTTTTTCCTCTGTTAGTTATTTTTATTATATATCTTTTCAACAGCCCCAACATATCTACAAAATCAAGATACACTGCATACGAACACTTGTTTGATGTGCTTGCAATCTTACAAACTACTATGGTTAGCTTTGAGTGGAATGCATAGCTTGATCCCCAATCACCTTGAAGGAACAACATAAGAGATTATATGGTTTTCACATTCAGATTCCAACAGACTTAAGGAAATATTCTCAATTCCTTAAATTATCTAGAATTGCATGACTGTTGAGGACAATCCAACTTAACTATTTCTTACACTTTTAAATCCCCATGGATGGACTGATTACCTCATGCTCTACATAGTAAAATTTTCCAAGTGATTTGAGATGCACATCCTTCCTCTCTTGATTGAAAATAGGTTCAGTCTCTGACCTAGATTTGAAATTCGTGTTTGACATAGTTTTCAGGTTTAGCTCCTCTGAATGGTGCTCTGAGTTGGAGCCCATCTACCAAGTGGGTTTATGGCTTGTGCCTTTTTTTGAGCAACAACTGGAGCATTGTCCTTTTTGATAGTGAGAAACCATGTGACCATGTTTAAAACAGGTCTTTAGATGAAGCAGTGTGTCTGTTGTCCAATAGTTATGTCCAGATGTGACCATTACATTCAAGAACAATATCTTTAAGAAGGCCCTTCCCATGATTAGGATCAATGCAAGTTCAAATGCATGTAAAAACCAGAAGATCCACCTATTCAACTGCCAAAGCAAAAAATTACTAAGAGCATTTCTAATGGTAACAAGGGAATTGGAATGCCAATATTCTAGACATAGTTTAGGCATCCACATCCATATAGGAACTAAAGAAATTTTCTCAGTGTGAGGGTGGAGTCTTGGTGGCCAGGCCTTATAAAAGATCACCCTTGCAAGTGAACCAAGGCCCATCACAACAAGATGTCTATTTGGTAGAGAGTGAAATTTATGGATGAAAACCACTCAGCATAGGGGTTAATTAACACAAATTTCTTTCAAGAAGGAACCCCAAACCTTATATCCAAATATGTAGCTCATCAAGATTTGACCAAACATTGTTAAATATGTTAATTAGTATGCAGAAAAGAACATGGTATTCTTCCAATCATTAAGGTCAACATTGATATGACTCACTGATATAGAAGGATTGCAAGCTGAAACCAAAATTTCTTTCACCAAGACACAAAATTTCTTAACACTTATAAGTGACAAAATTAGAAAATAGAGATAAAAAAACAAGCACAAATTGACAAACTTTTTCCTAGGAAACCCAATAGGGAAAACCTGCTTGCTTGATGTGGATATTTTATTGACTATCCTTGGAGTAATTGAATCTATTACAAATCACTCTGTCTCTCTTGAGAAAGCGTTTTTCTTCTCACACAAACCTCAGCTAATACAATTGATCTCGTCCTTCCTTGATCATCACTTGATCTTGGTTCTTGCACACAATTGTCCCTATGCCACCTCCTTGACTTGCTCTATGAACCTTGCTCTCTTCTCCTTGATCTTGTGAACTTGTGACTTCCTACTCCTTAGGACACAAGCTCTGCGCATAATCAATCTCTTATTTCCTAGAGCACTTGTGCTCCTATTCTTTAGGACACAATTCCTATGCTCCACATTCAAGGCTCTCTCACACTAACTCGTGAGCTCTATCTTGTCACAATACTTTGTGCAGTATTTTTTTTTTTAATAAGATTATTCCTTCGTCTTTCTTTATAGATTCAATGCATGCTAAATTAGGCTAGCTCAAAATATAGAACTCAAGTTCTGATAGTGATTTAAATGAGAGTGTTACTCACTCTCCTTCTAATCATCATTGGAGTTGTTAACTTGTGTCGACTCCAATCAACACTGGTGATCTAGCTTGTTCTTCCTTCAATCAAGACTGAAGACCCAACTCGTTCTAAGTGAACTTGATCTTCCAACCAATCTTGTAGTCAAATGGATGAAGACTTCCACTTAAATGATGCTCCAACTCTACGCATGCTAAATTGATGATTATTCCCGCAAATTGTAAATAAACTCACCATCACTAAAATCTATCTCCCGAGGACACCTTGAGATCTTCATTGGCTAAGGTATAAGCTAGAAGACATTGCTCACTACATTTTCAACACTCCATCTTAGCGAGGAAGGTACTTATAAAAGAACCTCTTCCACCTGGATCTGTCTCCAACACTACCACATTCTTCGCTGTTGCAACTTCTCCCTATGAACTAAAATACTTACCTGATTTTTTTTATGGAATCTAATTTGAGTACCTATTCTTTCCAACCATTATCTGCAAGTATATCACCTTAGTCATAAGTTCCATGCACCCTGTGTACCTTTATGGTTGCTTACTCTACCTGAAGGTGGTATTGGGAGGTACAAATCTCTTCTGATTCTCCCCAAACAAATATTTTTCCCACTTAGCTTGAAATATCCCTATACTGGGAGACATGGACTGAGTGGTTGCCTCCACTCGCCTTGGGCTTATGTCTCTTGATGCAAACATCTCCTTTGTGTGTAACACCTCCTTTCTATAGCATGTCCTTCCGACCAACAACCTTGACAAAATTGTGATCACACAAGAACCATCAGATGACTTAACTCTTCCTTTAACTGTGTGGCGGCTTATCCCCACTGGCTAATCTCAGTTTCTCAATCCTTGCACCCTATCCACCGGTCCATCCTCACTTCCAAACCCTACATAAATTCCTATCTCGATTCATTTCAACCAGATTCCTTATCTACATCACTGTTAGGCTATTGCAGGTGCTACTGTTGGTGACTTTTCCTACTACAACTGTTCGTCAGCGGTTATGACAACTATCTCCCAACTTCTAGCTACATAGGATATCAAAACTTTCTCTAACCTGATCTGCCTTTCCAAATCCACTTACCACCTACCTATTGTCTCGAATCCTCATGCCATAGCCTCAATGTGCCAATGTTGCCATTTCACACTCCTCTCATCATCCTGGCAGTTATCGATTCCACTGTCATAGTGACCTACTCATTGCACAACTAGTCAACTGCTTTCATTGACTCAACTCGACCATTGTCACCGAATCCTGTGGCTCTTTCAATGCATGTTGATTCTACGACACTGCTGTGATTGATGAATCTGAACATGACCTTCTCTCCATAGTTATTTTAGGCCGCTCTTTTTTGATCACCAACTTCTAGACTCTATCTCCCCCAACCAACATCCAGTTTCTTTTCTTTGTTGTGTGGTGGTTGACTGTTCCCTCTCTTGCGCTAACTGCTTATCCTTGAACTATCGCATGAGCTCTCTCTTTGCGGCTAGTTATTTCGTAGTTTATCATATTTCGCGACGTTTTGGTGTTGGTGTCACTGGTTAGTGTTAGGAACATTGGAAACCAGGACACCACTGGGGGGGTGAATCAATAGTGTGACCAAAGTATACAACTTTTCATAAATTTCACTTTTCAATCACTCAAGCTCTCAAGAATCAACGACACAACACAATCATGTAAAACATAACATTATAACCATTTTCATACATATGTGAAACATATATACAAGACATCAATCTTTCTTTTATTTCTTTGACAAATACAAGCTTCAACTTGCAATTATGTCACTGCCCCACAAGCTACTACTTGTAGGTTTATCAACTTCTATTGAAAGGAACTTCTATCCCTTCTTGTTTATCAACTTTCCCAAAAAGGGACTGCTACCCCTGCTCGTTTATTAGGCATTGTTGAAAGGGATTATTTCCACTGCTTGTTTATCAACTACTGCTGAAAGGGAATCTTCCTCTTACTCGTTTATCAGCTAATGTTGAAAGGGAATCTTTCCCCTAGAATGCAAGCTACCACTTGCTAGAAGTGTTGATCCATCTTTCATCCATTTTTAAACTAGAACCAATAGGCCACTTTATTTAATAAAAAAGTAAATTTATGATCTCAATCACTTACCTCAAACACCATAAAAACGTTCAACAATTCTCTGATTACTGCAAAATCCCTAAACACACCAACAACATCAATCCTTTGCAATTTTTTATTTCACCATTAAAAACTCCATTCACCAATTCATTCTCTTCCTTCTTAACACCTTTCAAACACCAAAATTGATATCTGATTCACCCTTGATGCATACTCACACTATGCATCTCGTTGCACCAAAAACCTTCCACTTGGTTTCTTGGGTTCTACTTTTAAATAATTATGGACTGATATTTTTGGAATTGCACTTTAGTCATCTTCAACTCCTCCTCATGCATTGATATTTATTTTTTCCTTTGTCTTGCTTCTATCAAGTCATCTGCATGTTATCTCCAATTCATCAAACTCCAATCTTCTATTTCTTTAAGAAAAAATGAGCTTAACTGCTTAAATATGTTGTTTTTGAATTTTTATCATAATTTAGCTAGGTTTTTTCTTTTTTTGGTGAGTATCCAAATTTAGCGTTTCTGCTAAATCTACCTCTAAACTTGTACATTCCACTATAATTCTACCAACTCATTCATGCCTGCATTATCCACTTTTAGCACTCTAATGTTATGTTTGACTTAACTTCCAAACTCCAAAAGTACCAACTGGTTTCATGCCAAAGCCGAGAGGCTTTAATAAAAAATATTGTGACACACACACATATTTATACCATAAAATATGCGGGAAAATTTTAACTTAATCCCTAAGGTATTTAATCAAGATTATAGATCTGTTACAAGTCCTAAGCACTTTTATATAAAACACTGCATAATGCCAAAAAAATCATGATCTGGGCGTGCCTTCTGTCATTTGTCAGAACTTTTCTTGTCGAAAATATTTATGTCTCCTGAGCCGATTATCTCGACCATTTTCCTTTGTGCACCATTGTTTTCCCTTCTGGGATAAAGCCTCTTGAGCTTACATGTTCAATGTGGGTTTGCCTTTCCTCTTCTCCCATTGGTCGTCGCTACCCGACTATATTTCCACTGTTTCCTAGAGCTCTGGCAGCTCAGATATTCCTCCTTTGCGCTCTTAAAATCCTTCTGAGGTCACAGGTGCGGGATGATGTCTCTTGGTGGGTCCACTTGTTGCATATAGGAACCAATCAAATGCATGTCAGGCTTAGTTGTTTCTGACAACTTCTACATGCGCCTGATGCCTAGTCAACATACCGCCTCTATCTGTGCACCACTCAAAACTTTCCAGGAAAGCCCTTATAGGCTATCGTCATGCTAATGTCACCTTTTCCACGTGGTTCCATTTGAGTGGTGACACATGTCACTCATATTTGGCGCACTAGGATACCCAGAAACATCGAATATGCATACCATGTGTAATCTATACCGATGTCATGCTGAAATCATCAATGTCCACTAAAATGCTACCACACATCTTGTCATAGAGGAGAGAGAAAGGGGTCCTGAGCCTTGTGTTTGTGACTATTTTCTATGTTAAATTATTTAAACTAAAACCACTATATTTAAACCTTTTCATAAAAATTCAAAGGGTCCTTGACATTTATTAAAAAAGTATCAGCCTTTGCTACTCTCTTGCCATGTTTTCTGACATTTCTCCATCCTGGGCCTTTACCTTCTGCACACAAATTTAAAATTCCAGGCTAACCTTTGTGGGATGAGATGTAGAGTGGGCCTCCCTGCTAATAACAGAGCCTTCCATTTCTACTAACTCTATCCAAAGCTGTGTCATCCCGCGCTTCCCTTATGTGCATTGATTAAGGTTCTTTTGGGCTTCTTCTGCTAGGCTTATGTGTTGTACTAGCTCATCCTACAACCAATAAAAAATACTTATCACCTACTACTGTTAGAGCCACGTCTACCTGATCTTCCTTTAGCCACTCTACTAACCATATCCACTATGTTTGGCTGTGCACCAAACTTAAACATACTCCAAAGGTCCTCCAACCTCTTTAACTTTTCAAATTTCAATTATAGGGGTTCTTATCTTTGACTCACAATAACTTTCAATCTAGGAGGCGATTTTTGAACTTTCACATACCACTGGAAAACTCTTTCAAATATTTTTCCATCTTAGTGGGTCCCAACTACAATTGATATGATATTCTTAACTGAAAATGGCTTCAAAGTCTCTACATCATTACCATCTTTACCTTTACCATTCTTTGAGTTGTTCTTCATTCTTCTTGCGATCACCTTTACTACTGCCTTCATCCTAATCGACTTTGTGATCAATAACAACACATTTCTATCATTCCCTTTGGCATTTGATGGAAACACCTTGTTCAAACAATATCAATACCATTAAGAAATAAAGCAAAGTGTGATGTTCTTCTTATTTCTCATCTTCTCCTTCTTTCGATGCTACTCCACCTGTGATGCACTTCTCCTTTTCTTTTTGATCACCAATACATCTCCCCCTTACTATGAATTTATTTTCCATATTTTGTTTGATCACCAATACTTCTCCCCCTTTGACATAAATGAAAAAGACACTAACATGCCTCCCTTGGCAACAATATCCCCCTGTATTGTAGATCTTGTGGACTTGGTAGCTGCATCTTGATATGCTGAAAGCTTACTATCTGCCTTTCTTCCTCTTGAGGAAGATCTAGTGGAGGGAGAAAAGAGGAACTACTCCCAATATTTTCCTTAAAATACTCAAATTGATCCCTTCAGAAAGGTTTGGTGAAGATATTAACGACCTTCTCCTTTGTAGGAACATACTCTAGCTTGAAAACTTGATTTGCAACATGCTCTCTCAAGAAATGGTACTCAATTGGAATATGCTTTGTCTTTGGGTGAAAGACAATATTATTTGACATGCTGATGGCACTTGTATTGCCACAAATTATAGGAACAGGCTGATCATAAAACACTTGTACATCCTGCAAAGTCTGCTTTATCCATAAAATATGAGCACAATAAGAAGCTGCTGCTATATATTTTTCTTCAACATTAGATAAAGAGATTAAATCTTTCTTCTTACTCAACCATAAAACTAGACATTCTCCAAGGATGAAAGCACCACCACTTGTGCTATTTTGATCATCTACATCACCTGCATAATTAACATTAGTAAAAATAGTTAATGAAAAATATTTACCTCATGGGTACCAAAAGCCATAGTCCATCATGTCTCTTAGATATTTGAGAATCCTCTTAGATACTCAAATATGGCTCTATTTGGGGGCTGCTTAAAATATTCCAACAATACTAACTTCCTTCATTATGTCTAGTCTTGAGGTTGTCAAATACAAGAGGATGAAAATAATAGAATTGTACAAGGTTTGGTCCACTTCTGGTGATTGATCACTCTTGCTTAGATTACAACCTATAACCATGGGTGTGCTCACCATGGAACACTCCTCCATCCAACTTTCTTCAATACTTCCTTGAGATACTTGGTTTGTGAGATAAAAATCCCTTTTTAAGTTTGTGCAACCTGCAAGACAAGAAAATAAGAAAGATCTCAAAGCATAGAAATCTGAAACTCGACCTTCATATCAACTACAAACTGGAATATTAATGAATTTGAATCACTAGAAAATATAAATTCAACAACATAGACAATTAACTCTATCAATTTTCCATTATTAGATTTGAAATATAAATTACTATCAATTGCACCTCTTTTGAAACCATTATTGAGAAAGTAACTGTCCAACTTGGAATACCAAGCTCGTGGGGCTTGCTTGAGACCATGCAAGGTCTTCTTCAACTTGCAAACATAATTTGGTTTATTTGAGAGATGAAAACCATTTGGCTGCTCTATGTAAACTTCTTCCTGCAACTGTCCATTTAGAAAAGCATATTTGACATCCATATAATATATCTTGAGTTTCTTGAAACAAGAAAATTCCAAAAACATTATAATAGCCTCTAATCGAGCAACATGAGCAAATGTTTCATCAAAGTCCATACCTTCAATTTTTACATAACCCTTGCACACCAATCTTGCCTTGTTCCTTACCACTTCACCTCACTCATTCAATTTATTTCTGAAGACCCCCTTAGTGCCTATGAAAATGTTGTTTGATGGTCTAGGAACAAGCTCCCATGTCTGATTTTTTTCAATCTAGTCCAACTCTTCATGCATATATTTTAACCAATTATCATCTTGGCTAGACTTTGCAACATCCTTTGTTTCCTCCATGGAAAATAGAGCTACATGCACTTGAGTAGGGGGATTTAGCAACTTCCTTCTTGTCTGTACACCTATTTTTAAATCACCAACAATTTGATCGAATGGGTGGTATTTTTGCACATACCTTGAAAGGCCTTTGGCTTGAGGAATGAGGGGGTCTTAATTGTCTTCATCTAAAAATGGTTCATCAACCTTATCATCATTGTTGTCTGGATTAGTGGAACCAATATATATTGGTTGATTGACTTCAGATTCAACATATTCATCCACTTTGACATCAATACAATAAATAATCCTCTTGGTATTCTTATTGTAGTATCTATATCCTTTTCTATTATGAGAATATCTAATAAAAATTCCTTCATCAACCCTTGCATCAAAATTACCAAGCTTGTGATCATTCCTCTTAATGTAACCCTTGCTTCCAAATATTATGAAATGCTTGACTATTGTAGGTCTGCCATACCAAATCTCATAAGGAGTTTTGTCACTATTTGGTCTTGTTGATGGTGCTGGACCCACCAAGATTCAGGGGATCACCCTAGTATGATGTCCCAACTAGACCTCACACCGTTTGGTGTGGGAGTCCCATCTAGTATGATGGCGTGGTTGCCATTGTCTTAAGGATTTGCCTCAACTCTTTCTTTTTAGCACAAGAGATTGGTTTGCTTTGCCTTCGAGAAGTGAGGTTCGCATTCCTGATGAATGCTAGTGTACTTGTGTCAATGGTTCTTTCCCTGTAAGGGGAGATGGTGAGAGTGAGTCCCAAGTTGGTTGGGATGAATTCCAAACTCGGTTAGGAACACACAACACAACATGACGTGCACAACTTCTGGAGGAGCAGTTCACATAGATGCGACAGTCACAACAGACAAGGTAAGATAACACATACATCACTCAATGGATGATTCCAAACGAGTGCAAGGGTTGTTACAACAAGATTTATGTGAAAGGTCTATCTGATGTTTGGGGAGATAGTCACCATGGGCGACACAACATTAACAACATATACAACACATTTCCATTAACAGATATGTATTACAACAAGTGAAATAGTTCAAGTGTTCAACATAGGTTAAAGAAACATGCATTACAAGTGTTCAAGATTAGTCTTACAATAGTTACAATACATGTGTGAAAACGTGCTGGCTTGTTAGCAAGCTTTTTAATTAAGCAAAAGTTCCAAGACACATCGTTACACCATACATCACTAACCCCGAGTGCGGGGTGTTGGAGGCACTACTTAATCCTTAAAGAAAATATTACAGAATCTCTTGGCTATGTGGGAGGAGCCGAGGTGAAAAGTTCTTTTCATGTACAAATGAGGGGGTATTCATAGCCAAGGGTGAAACTGACCCTTGTTGCTATTCAACTACCCTCATGACTGCTTGACTTCCATGAATTTTCAATTTTACATGACTCTTTGTACAACAAGTAGGTCTCTTGGACTTCCATGTTACATTACATTGGTTTGGCAACATGGACCATAGTGGAGATTTGGACAACATGATTCATAACACGATTCAACATGAAAATGCTGGTACATTCGTGCTACTGCTGGAGTGCATGTCGAGCTGCAGTGCTGCTGGGTGATGGATGTCTTCATGGTGTGTCACAGATTCACCTCTGCATGGCAAAGTGCGTGGAGTCTTCAATGGTCATTGGTTCACTTTATGTTGCTTTGGTAGGTTTCTCCTTTCTTGTATGTTGGAAGGCTTGACAAGATCATTTGTTCACGAAATGTGCATGTTCATCCGTTCATCCGTTCGTGAGCACATCTTGCATGTTTGCTTGTCCGTTCGTCTGCGAACACATCTTTACATGATCATCTGTTCACGCGAACATATCTTCGTATGCATCATTCATTCGTCCATTGGTGAGCATGTCCTTCTACATGCACTCCTTTCATTCATCACATTTTTCATCACACCATGTTTGTTGGCGTACCTGTACCTGCAGTCACTCATGACGAGATGACATCAAATCCAAAACCTCCTAGTCTACCACGACACATGATCATTTCAGATGCAAGTGATTGGGAGAGGCAACAAGTTTGTGAGGCAGGATGATGGCTCTGGGTATTGCTAATGAAAACTGCGCAAGAGTCACTGGGTGATGAAGATGGGCAATCCAAGTTTAGAGTGACTGTCAGTGAGGTTTGGCTGGATTGGAAGGAAAAACTGCACAAATTTTGGGAGGGACAGTCTGGGTTGCAGGAAGGAAATGCAAACAAAATCTGCTCATTTTTCAAAACGAGAGTGTAGGTTTTAATCCCGTACAGAAATTACCTGCATACGAATTCTAGAACACAGAAAATAAATAATGCGAGAGCAGAACACATAAAACACATATACAGAGATTTTCCCCTGGATCCCAAAACCGGGACTACCAGATTGATTTTTCAGTATGTTCCTTTCAATGTTATAATACATATTTATACATGCTGAAGCATCCAATACCATGGACTGAAAACCATCGCGTCCAATACCATGGAATGAATACCATCGTGTCAAAAAAACATGTGCAAAAATTATGCACAAAACCATAGGTGGGTCCGCCCAACCTAACATAGGGTCCAAAACCAAATTTTTTTGGGGCGCTACCCTGGAACCCATAAAGTGGGGTTACGGGTGCCCCTCAAACCCCCTGTTAACTACATGGAAAGAATAAAACACAACCCAACATTCTCCCACTTGTTGTTTTCTTTCCACAGGGGGGCCACAAGAGAGCCTAGTCATTTTCCCAACCCTGAAATGCCCATTGTCTCTCTACACCAAGAGAACTTCTTAGAGCTCAAAGATTTTGTCAATGCATCTGCAGTATTCTTCAAAGTGTCCACATTTACTAGCAACACCTTTTTTTATTCTATCATATCCCTCACAAAGTGATATTGAACATCAATGTGCTTTGTCTTTGAATGATATGCAGGGTTCTTTGCCAAGAAAATTGCACTTTGGCTGTCACAGTCTATCCTTATAGCTTCCTGTACTAACCCCATAATTGAGCACAATCTCTGCAACCAAACTGCTTCCTTGCTTGCATGAGTGGCTGCCATGTATTCTGCCTCTGTAGTTGACAATGCCACTACAGATTGTTTCTTACTCATCCAACTGACTGCACCTCCAAATAGGTTAAACACATACCCACTTGTAGATCTTCACTGATCCAGATCTCCAGCCCAGTCTACATCAACAAAGCCATGAATATCCAACACTCTATCCAATCCTGGTCTTCCTTGGTAGCATAGACCATAATCACTAGTGCCACGCAAATACCTGAAAACCCTCTTCACTGCTGTCCAATGCTCTTTTCCTGGTTTTGACATAAACCTATTCAATACTCCCACTGCATGTGCAATTTCTGGTCTAGTACAGACCATTGCATACATTAGGCTACCGACTGCACTTGCATATGGAACATGGGATATGTCCTCTTCCTCTTCTTGTGTCTTGGGACATTGTTCAGCAAATAACCTCACACCTACAGGAATAGGAACCTTCACCGGTTTACTATCCTGCATATTAAACCTCTGCAGTATTGTCTCGACATACTTCCTCTGGTTTAACCAGAGCTTCCTCTTTGCCTGATCTCTTTTAATTTCCATGCCCAAAATATAGTTTGCAGCACCAAGATCTTTCATGTCGAATTTAGAGGACAATTGGGTCTTCAAATCTTGGATAATTTCTTTGTCATTTCCAACCAGCAACATATCATCCACATACAAGACCAGATAAATAACACGGTCACCAATTAATTTAAAATACACACAGTGATATGCTTTGCTTTTGGTGAAGCCAAGTCCCCGTATAAATGTATCAAATTTTTGATACCACATCCTTGGTGACTGTTTTAACCCATATAGAGACTTCTTTAACTTGCATACTAGTTCTTTCTTACCCTTCACCGCAAAGCCTTCAGGTTGCTTCATGTAGATCTCCTCTTCCAGATCCCCATGAAGAAATGCTATCTTCACATCCATCTATTCTACCTCAAAATCAAAAGCAACAGCAACAGCAACAGATAAAAGTAATCTAATAGAAGTTACCTTGGGAATAGGAGAAAAAATATCACCAAAATCAATTCCTGGCACCTGGGAATAACCTTTTGCTACCAACCGAGCTTTTTATTTCTCCACCTTTCCTTCTGCATTTGTCTTCTTCTTGAACACCCATTTTCTACCAATGGGTTTCCTTCCAGCTGGCAACTCCACTAGATCCCAAGCCTCATTTTTGTGCAAAGATTCCATTTCATCAACCATGGCCTCTTTTGAGAGTTTTCCATCCTTTGAATCCATTGCTTCCTTCACAGTTCTGGGATCATCATCAGTAACAGACAAAGCAAAATTTGAACAGAAAGTAGATGGACTATATCTTTCTGGCTGCCTTCTTTCTCGAACTGATCTTCTCAAAGCCGGAGTTTGTGGCTCTTCATCTTCTGATTCCTCCTTTGCTGTAGAGTCTGGTTCTTCCTCCTTTAGCTAAAACTCTATCTTCTCAGGTTCCTTTGGTTGGAATTCATGTTTAATAACATCTTTCACCTCTCTAAACACCACATCTCGGCTATACATAACCTTCCTTGTTACTGGGTTCCAAAGCTTATAACCCTTTAAACCATCCTTATACCCAATAAAGATGCACTTTTCAGATTTAATATCTAACTTTGTTCTTTTCTCCTTTGGAACATGTACATATGCATCACATCCAAATACCCTCAGATGTGAAAGAGATGGTTTCTTACCAGTCCATACCTCTTGTGGAGTCTTATCCTCCAACGCTGATGAAGGTGACTTGTTGACCAGGTAGCATGCAGTATCCACCGCCTTTGCCTAGAATTCCTGTCCTAACCTGGCACCACTGAGCATGCTTCTTGCCTTTTCCATCAATGTCTTGTTCATTCTTTCTGTAACTCCATTTTGCTGAGGTGTATATGGAGTAGTCTTCTGCCGTGCTATGCCACACTTCTTACAGAATTCTTCAAATTCCTTACTGGAAAACTCTCCACCGTTATCTATCGTCAGCACCTTTATCTTCTTCTCTATTTGGTTTTCCACCAGAGCCTTAAATTATTTAAACCTGTCAAAGACTTTAGATTTCTTCTTAAGGAAATATATCAATGTATTCCTTGAGAAGTCGTCTATAAATGATACATAGTACATAGACTTACCCAGTGATGGAACCTTCACAAGTCCAAACACATCACTGTGCACAAGCTCTAATATCTGTTTTGCCCTTTTACCACTAGAGGAGAAACTCGCTCGATTCTGATTCCCATATACACAATTTTCACAGAAATCAAAATCCAGAGAGCTATTACTCATACCTTCTACCATACCTTTACAATGAAGTATTCAAAGGCCCTTCTCTCCAATATGTCCAAGCCTTTGATGCCACAACATGGTCTTCTCTCCAGAGACCACTAGATTTTCTGCTCCACTTTCAAGAACCACAAAATTGTTGCACCCATCAACAAAAGTGCTACCTTGCAGCTTGTACAGAGTTCCAGTTCTTACTCCCCACATCAATACCAATGCCCCCTGAACCATCTTGTAGGTATCCTTCTTGAACACTGTTTTTACACCTGCATCATCCAACTTGCTAACAAAAATCAGATTTCTGGCTAATGCAGGAATATGCAGAACACCCAGAAGTGTTCTAACCCTTCCACCTTGCAGCTTCAATTTTACTTTTCCATGACCAATGATTCTAGCCTTCCTGTCATCCCCCAAGAAGACATCACCACCATCATATTTCTCATACTTACAAAACCACTCTCTATGGGGAGTGAAGTGAAAGGATGCACCTGAGTCAATCAACCATGCCTCATGATCTACATGTGTACTTGAAGAAGCCAAGTACACATCCCTACCTTCATCTGAGGTGGTTTTTGCCTTTGTAGAAGGAGCCTCATCAGATCCCTTTCCTTTGTCAAGAGCTTTAGATTTACAGTCCCTTTTGAAGTGGCCTTCCTTTCCGCATTTCCAGCACACCACCTTTACAAGTTTTCCTGGAGATTTAGATCTCCCACTCGATGAATTATTTTTGTTTCTATTCTGGACCATCCTCGTACAGACAAGGCATCACCATTTTGGCTCTCCATATTTTTCCATCTCATCTCCTCCGTCAACAAGGCTGAGACTATTTCATCAAATTGCAAGGCAGTTGCATTGCTACCTATTGCAATAACTATACTATTCCAGGAATCTGGTAGAGAACACAATAAATTGATGCACTTATCTTCATCTGAAATTTTAATATCAACAGATGCTAACTAACTTACCATAGTATTAAATGCGTTCAGATGCTCTATCACTGAGTCTCCATCTTTCATCCTCAGGTTATACAACTTTTTCTGCAGGAATAGTTTATTCACCAGAGACTTAGATTGGTACAAAGTCCCTAACTTGTCCCACAAAGCCTTTGTTGTAGCTTCCCCTGATACATTCAACAATACTGAATCTAAGACACACAATCGTATTGTTCTCTTTGCCTTCCGATCCAACTTCTTCCATTCTTCATCGGACACTCCCGTTGGTTTAGTACCTGGATCTACCGCGATCCACTGATCTTTATCCACCAACAGATCCTCCATCTTGAGTTTCCACAACTCAAAACTCTGACCATTAAATTTCTCGATCTCTATCTTTCCACTGCTCGCCATCTTCTTTCACCACTAGAATTGATCTCGCAGATCTCCCACTGAACAGGGTCTACCACAAGCCCGAGTGAAACCCCTCAGCAACAAAGGCGTCCCCTTGAAGCCAAATCTGCTTTGATACCAAATGTAGGTTTTAACCCCATACAGAAATTACCTGCATATGAATTCTAAAACACAGAAAATAAATAATGCGAGAGCAGAACGCATAATACACATATACAGAGATTTTCCCCAGGATTCCAAAACCGGGACTACCATCTTGATTTTTCATTATGTTCCTTTCAATGTTATAATACATATTTATACATGTCGAAGCATCCAATACCATGGACCGAAAAACATCGTGTCCCAAAAACATGTGCGAAAATCATGCACAAAACCATAGGTGGGTCCACCCAACCTAACATAGGGTCCAAAACAAAAATTTTCTGGGGTGCTGCCCCAGAACCCATAAAGTGGGGTTACGGGTGCTCCTCAAACCCCCTATTAACTACGTAGAAAGAATATAACACAACTCAACAGAGCGGGCAAGAAGGGCTTGACAACAAAATTTGCGCAATTTTCTAGAGGGATAGGTAGGGTTGCATGGAGGATCAACAGGCAAAAATTGTGTAGTTTTTTGGAGGAACTGGACGGGAGCCTAGCAGTCAAAACTACGCAATTCCTAGAGGGAATTGGCAGCTGGTTACTGGGTCATTGACAACAGAAACTCCACAATTCCCAAGGGGAACTGGCAATCAGCTGTTGGGATCTTGCGAGCAGCAACTGCATAATTCCAAGAGTGAACTGTCAGTCTATTGATGGGAGTTGTTGGCAAGAGAAACTGCAATGAGGCTGGGGGGTTTCCTGCTAATCATCTCTATGCAATTTCTAAGCTGATCAGAGTGCTGGGTAGCAGAATCCCTACTCATGAAAACTGCACAATTTTCTAAATGAGCAACTGGTTGACTTTTGGAAGGATTGACTAGGAAAACTGCGCAATTTTATGAGGGAGACAGGGACGGGCACTGGGTGTCTATCTGACCTGTTTGCGCAATTTCCTTAGTCAGCAGAGCAGGCAAGATCATTAGCCTCTGTGCAATTTTCGAGGGGAATGAGTCCCGGGGTGGCTGTCGGGTCAAATCCTCTTGTTTGACCAGTTGGAAGGTGATTGATTGCATGCAGGCAATGCAACTTAAAATGACTTGCTTGGTGCTTCTACACTGTTCTGGGTGACAGTCGATCGAGTCGATGGCGAGATGATGGTCCAGCTGTCAGAGGGGAGTCTGGTCATTGAAACTTCATAAAACTTACTAAGTGTGTGAATGAGTGAAATATGCACATGTGATCTCGCAAACACACACCAACATGACTTGACGACGAGACAACCTAAACCATCTAGACACACATGTTCAACATGACTGACTGACGATGTGAGTGACAAGTGCGACACTTGTGATTGATCGTTCATTGATCATGATGACGCTTGTGCGACAATGAGTGTAACTCTGTGTGTGAGTGCGATAGATGCTTTCATAGCGAACACAACATGTACACACGAAGCGAAGACCTTGAGCATGACTAGAACATGGTTGCAAGCATGACTTGGATACCAACATGCAAAAAAATTGGATGAAATGAACAAGCAAGGTGAATGCAAAGACTCACACAGGCTCAGGGGTGAACCTAAGCGTGAGTAGTCATCAAGAGAAACTCTCAACGGAGGCTCCGAAATTGGGTGCAGGCTAAAATTTTGGAGGGTGGTTGTAGCTGCTACAACACTTGGCGACATATTGGTAGAACTCCAACTTCTCTACTTTGGTTTGTTGATAGTACAGGGCCTTGGTCCCTCGGGGAGTATTGAATCGCTGTGCGGGTTACTTCGG
This sequence comes from Pinus tabuliformis, assembly GCA_031772625.1. Taxonomy (NCBI): domain Eukaryota; kingdom Viridiplantae; phylum Streptophyta; class Pinopsida; order Pinales; family Pinaceae; genus Pinus; species Pinus tabuliformis. The sequence goes on from CM062818.1 coordinate 1,232,994,864, forward strand.
CTTCCCCACTTACCCCATGGACATATATTGTTCGCCTTTTGCCAACTCAATCAAACACAATGAAAAGTTCAGCTTGATCACATGGTTTCGAATCCAGCGAGTCTGGTCAGTGCCCTGGTGGAGTTGCATGCTTAACCTATCTGCACAAGAAGCCTTTCTCTTCTTTCGCCTTTTTATTTTTCAAGAGGACTATGCATAGGCACTTATTTATTTTTTGGGTGGAAGAGGGATCCCGAATTATTGAGAGTAGAAGAGGTTGTTCCTTCAGAGAAGCATGTAAGACCTCTGACATAGGTTTTCTCATTTAGATTTTCCCCTTCTCTGTTTCTACTAGTTGGATGAGCTTGAACACACAGAGCAGAAGGCCGAGTACAAGCATGGGGCTTCCCAGTGTGGACACAAGTTCATGGTTGGACCAAAACTTGTCTTGCAGACGGTTCATATTTTCCATCAAGAATTCATCGGCCTAAGGTTGTAACCAAGCACAGAGAAGATGGACACAAGATTGGCCAAGTGCTGCAGTGTCATAATTCTCTTCCTATCTCAACCGCATACTCTATTCAAAAGGAAGAACGTAGTAGTTGGAATCACTTATTTCCGGAAACAAAAATAGTAATATATCAAGCAAACAAAATGAACGTAAACAAAAATAGAAAGAAAAACAAACAAAGAAAAGAAAAAGCAAAAGTAAAAGCAAAAGCAAAGTGAGTAAGAAAACACACAAGAAAGCAAACAAACAAACATGGAAAGCAAGAAAGAAAACAAGCATGCAAGCAAGAAAACTAAAGCAAACACTACTCCTACTCCTAAGCTAACAGTGCATAGGCCTGATCACGTGAAGTGATATTTCCAATGCAGCCATCGATGCATTGGTTAACCCATGTTGGTGAAGGCTTGTTCCACGAGCAACCCAGTTGTGCGAACCGAAAAATGTGAAAGATACAACAACGAAAACAGACACACTCCAAGATTAGAAGCATCCACAGAACAAAAATCAGTGAAAGCGCATGTCATGCATTCTATGGACTTTCCATGGTGCTGTGCTACATTGCATGTAGATGTTGAGTGTATGCATTCCCTCGTGAAATGCAAGAAAACATGAGAAAGGTACACCACAAATGTTGCGCAAGTGTGCTTGCTGTGTAAGTTTCCTCCAATGCATGAGCAATGGAATCATGTAGTTCAAGTGGAGGAGGTAAAATCTGAGTGTTAGATTGATCTTGAGTGCATACATATGAGTGATGAAGAGCCTTGAGTGTTTGAATAATTTCCTGATCATAAGTGAAACCAACCTCAGGACAACGAGGGCCTAACATAACCATCAGCTCAGGCTGAAGTGCCTCGACAGTCCGTGGGGCTTCGGATTCGTTGATAGTTGGATATTCATAGACCAGTGGCTTAGACGGATTAACAATGAGTGAATCAACATCGTGATCAGATGATGAGGTGAAAAGATCACGACAACCAATATCAGAAAATTCAGGATGTTGGTCGGCATCCTTATGGTTTGATGAATCACATAGAGGGGTAGATGAGAAGTAAGGATGTTCAGCCTTTGGATTTTCGGAAAGAGCAGATGAAATATCAAGTGGATTTTCACTGAATAACTTGTTATCACTTGGATTGAACCTTAGGCTGAAGGAAGGCAATGCCAGGGTAACCACAAACCATGCTTAGCCAAGTAGCTAGTCCTACGAGGCCAGGAGAGGGCTCTCTCCATAAGGATCTCAGCCAAGATGACTGGATCAAGAAAATGATATTAGACTAGGTATAGTAGCACAAGGTTTGATTTGATTTTGAAGGGTTTCGCTGGATCAGGACGAGACAAACGGTTAGGGAAATGAAATTATGTCAAAACTGCAAGGTGTTTGATGGGGCAAGGTAGGAACAAGGCTCAACACTATAGGGTTTGATGGGTGAGGTGATTCAAGATAGGTGAGGAGCTAGAAAGAGCATGTCAGGCACATGGGTTCTTCCTAAACTGAAGAAAACATAGACTGTGAATATTTTCCCAAAGCAGAGCATAAATATTATGGGTTCTGCCTATCAACTTGAAAACATCCACTTAAAAGAAATGAAATGATTGATGAAGTACAAAAAACATTTTAACATATGATCACAATGAATAACACTGAATTGAACATCATACCACATGGATCCCAAAGAAATCACTGCAACTTTTCATTAATCTCTTGCTAAAAACTGATACCAAATGATGTCTACTCAAAGCATAACCGTCCAACTGAGTCCAACCCTTTAAAATGAGAAAGAAGAAGAAGATATAAACATTTATTCAACCTCCTCCCATCCTCAGGGGTTGAATTCCTAAGGCTTAGGAACTAATCCATCAAAAACTGAACAAGAAACTGGAATCTAGGCAACCTAACAACTTGCCTCTAAAAGTGAGGAAACTATTTCATTTGTCCTCAAGATAACTTTTAATATAAGGAATCTACCTTCTAGTACTTATTATCCATCCTATTTACATGCCTAGTCACCATTTACATTAGTAAAAGACCATCCATGAGAGAAAACCAAAATTATATTCAAGGCACAGTGAAGTGCAAACCCAACACAATTTTTGTCCTATGCGTAGCGCCCAAGTTTTATGCGCAACACTTTTTGCAGGACCATTTTGGAGGTCTTCCTGGTGTTCCAATTGAGCTGATGATAGCTCATTGGAAATCTATTCATGTCTACTTTCCCAAACATCTTGAATTTTTTCATTTGGAGTTCATTTGACCCCTCAAAAACTGATTCTCCCAAGATTGCGCCTGTGTGTCAAAAAGAGGGCAGAAAGGTCATTTTTGGGTGTTTTTTGACCTTTTGGTTGACCAGTTCTGCTCTAAAAGCTTAAAAAATGCACAGGGTGCATGTAATCATCATTATGAATCCAAAAATGCTGACCATTTCCTCATTGGATTCCCCTAGGAAAAGCAAAATGCCAATGGTGCTGCGCATAGAGCCAAAATTTCTGTGTCAAAAATTGCCAAATTGTTTAAAACTTGCTCACAATTTGTGGAAAACACCACCATTAAGTATCTTGGTTAGCCAAGGAAGCTTCAACAAGAAAACTAAGCCTATCACACTCCTTTTTTCCTTTGAGTGCTTGTTTTAGCCTTGTTTTCATTTGCTTGACCCTTATGTTGCAAATCTTATTCCGGGTCCTGTAAGGGTGAGCCAAATGCCTAATGATTCGATTGTCCCTGTTGGCCTTTTGTAGCAGCTTCTCTAAATGCAAATTGACTCTATCAATCCAAGTTTCTCTATCCTCCTCAATTTCCTTTTCAATTCTTTGTTTTGTAGTCAAGGTAGCTGGTGTTTCTTCCTCTTGCATTACTGACTTGCCCTTGTCACTTTGCCTCTTTGCTTTGAGAAGTTCCAGCTCCATGAGGACTTGTTTGTCAGTTAGCTACTTGTTCTCTTGCTCAGGGTATGAAATGACATACTTAGCTCTTGCCAAGTTGTCCATCAGTGTTTGGATCTATGCATATTTTTCCATTATGGTTATGTTTTCGTTTGTTGCCTCATCTTGAGCCTCCAAGTCAACTATCTCAATGCCTTGATGGATGTGTGGTTGCTCTGGTTCATCATCTTCCATAAAATAAAATTCCCTTTCCTCCTCATCATCAAGGCTTTCCTCAAGCATCTTTTCCTTCCCTTTATGCACCTGTTGTACCTGTTGTGTCAATGAAGAAGGCAAAGCCCCTTCCACATTTTGTGGAGCAAGAATTTGCCTATGAGCTGATGAAGAAGGCAAGGCCCCTTCTACATCAAGTGGAGTAAACACTTGCCTATCTACTGCAAACAACTTTCTATCCCCTCTCTGATATGTCTTGTAGGCTTCTGGCTCCTCAACAACTTTAGTCTCTTTAACCTTCTCATCTTTCTTTACTTTGGCACTGCTGGAAGGCCTTTCTGCTTCTTGAGGCATCGATGGAGGAATTTGAGGACCATTGAAGATGTCATTGGAAATAAATGTATCCCAGGAGATATTGAGGAGGTTGAGATGATGTAGTACAATCATCTTAATCAAGGAATAGTGATAGATACTACTCATCTGCTGGGGGTAAGGCTTTTTCTGTACAATGTAGGCCATCTTCTCAATGTTCTTGAATAAGAAATACGGGATGTTCAACATTTTCACTCTTGTGAAATGCATAAGAAGCCTAATGTGATAGGTGTACAATCTAGAAAATCTGCCCTCACATGTAAAATACTTCATAATGATCCTCATCATAGGGGCATACTTGTCTTCAAGGAACCTGAAAGGAAAGGTCCTCTTCTTTTCATTTCTATACCTGGATTTGATGTATGGATCATAGTAGTGCTCATCCAAATCTTGTGCCTTATACCATTTTACCCCACATTTGGAATCCTTGTTGTTTCTGGGAAAACTAGTGTCTTTTTGATCTGCTAGTCCCACTAGGACTGGCAACTATCCTAGAAACAAACAATCAAAGCAATTTGCGATTTCCTCTATGTATGATAGATAAGAGAGAAGAAAAGGGACCAACCTAGATCTTTCGATTGACTCCTTGCTTGATTTCTCTCCCCCTTGATAGAGTTTGCGCCTCTTCTCCTACTTATCCCGCTCAGTGAATACCTGTAGAGACAAAGTAACAAAACACCATCAAAGCATCTCGATCTATTATATCATAAATAATGCAGAATCATAAATACATTGAACATACAATAGCATTCACAAATACATGATTGTATGGAGGAAAACTCAAAGAACTTTATTAAAATAGAAGGGAGAATTACAACCCAGCTGTCTGATCTAGCATCATCCTTCCAGCATCAAAGCCCTCTTCACCTCATGAAAAGCAAGATCACCCAACAATTCAATGCTCTTTCTCAGATACAAACTATCAACACTTCCTTACAAATTACAAAATTCCAGCCTCTAGATCTCTCAGATGAGGGATCCATTTATAGATGTCTGCAAGGGTGTGAGTCATCTCTGGGTTTTTGATTAGTGTCATTCCACTTATTGTTCTTGGTTCCACTTGGAGATTTCTTGGATCTCTTACTCATCCCTGGGTGAATTCAGAGAAACAAGTGTCATAGGAGAAGTTTCTAGAAGATTCCATGAGCATCCACTTAGCAAACTGTCTCGGACATTTGTCCATTCTCGCTCATCGCACTCCACAGAAGGCCTCTTCAATATGCATCACACCTAGCTAGTGTAGAAGTTAGTATGCTTCACACCCTAACAGTGGAGCAATCAGTATGGTCCAGTTTTGGCCAGTTCTGAGTGGTTTTTTAGGTGGAACTTCTGGGGAATGATGTAATCAGTTGACCATGATCCTTTAAGGTATGAAACAACACTTTTAGGGGTTAAAGAGCCCTTGGTTTATCGACATATAAGATTGGGGTTGTAGTGCCCAAATATGTCTATAACAGTTGCCCCCTAAAGCATGAAGTCGTAAATCTTTTGATGTCGGGTGAAATGCTTTATCATGAGGATCTGAGGTATTCGAATTGGAAGGTGACCTGTATAAGATACAATACAATACATCATCATCATATTATTTTCATGATCTAGCTGAGGCAGGCATTCCCATGCTCAACTTTATAAATTCATTTTCATGTACATAGGACAGATAATCATCTGCAGTTGTAGACTGGTGATTCTTTATATGTAGAGTCATCATCCCTAGCTTAGATGATCATTTGTGCAGCTTCTGTGTACATTTGATGTCTTTATATTCCTGAATATATCGCAGCCCGGATGGATGAAACTAGATCCGGGGTCTTCAAACTTGTTCAATCTTCGCTCGATGTACAAGTCGATCCATGTGAAAAGATGTCCTGAAGTCGAACATGGAAAGACATCACCTGATTACCAGCCAATAATGTAAGCTGTTAACAGGTGCAAGAGGAATCACCTATAATGATAGTGACCCTCAAGGTATTACAATACAATTCATGTGGTGTGAATATATGATCCGATGTCGAACACCACACAAAATATTTCGGTCGAAGGCCATTGATGTAAAACTGTCGCCAGAAGTGAGAAACTTGCCATTGAGGCATGCAAGCTTCAAAGTACTGAAAGGGTTGTTTCCAAGTCAACTTCTTGGATAATGAGATGATGTTGACAAGTAGTGACCTGTTGTAGAAGGGCCTTAATGTATCTCACATCTACGACATGAAATGAAGCAAATGATTTTTTGGAGTTGAAAACGATCTGATGATAAGGTTTAGGAATGGCGGTCATGAAAAATGGAGGGTGAAAGTATTGCAGTGGATGGGGCTTTAACTGGATGGTGAATTCTCTGAATGACTTTTCTTGAACATATCAGTGACACTGAGATGGATTGGTAGCGTTAACCCCAAAAGATGGATGGTATGGAGGACCAATGGTGATATGACCGGTGAACGGAATAACCCAACCCGACTCAATCATGGTGATGGAGTGAAAGTGTCATGTTCAAGAACGACCTGCTACCAATAAAATTCTTCAAGTTTTCTTCCCTTTTTCCCTAGTCATTGCTGACCAGTACCTCTTTATTTTTTTCAAGCTTGAGGAGGATAACATATGCTTATTCTATAATTTTCCTTTTGGGCAAACCTGTCACTATGTTTTAGCGAGTCTAACGACAGTGAAACTCGTTCTTGTCTAGGTGGACAAGTTTGTCGCTATTGTTTTAATGAGTTTAATGATAAAGATAACTCATTCCTTTTCATGTTTAGAGAGTTTGAAAAGGGATGAAAAGGAAACTCCAACAGTTATTTTTCGTAGCATAATCCCTTAGGTCCGAAAAAGATTAAAATAATACAAAAGGGAATACTTTTCGATCACCTTAGTGAAACGAAAAATACAAGCGCTCGAACTTTTTCGTGAGATAATCCCTCAGGTCCGAAAAAGATTTAAAATCTACATGAGGGATGGCACTTTCGATTACTTTAACGAGCTGGAAAGGCCAATAGCTCGACAATATTTTCATATTTAATGAGTCTGAAAAGGGTTTAAAGGGGACTCGTTTTTGAGGAACGAGTGGTATCCGGGGTAGCAACTGGTTTCGGGTAATCTTGGAACTTCTCAAAACATGGTGATGTGAAGAGGGTGGCTAATAGGACCACTCATTGCAGTTGTTCCTCAAAAGGGTAAACAATCAAGTGGAAGCATATGATCGGCCAAAAGAATGGAGGTGATGGAAGGAACACAACCAAGGCTCAAAGGTTGATGTAATGGCAATCACGAAGGTTATTTACCGAAGGTAGGTTCATTTTTTAAAAAAGAGCTTGAACTCTGGGGGAACATATGCTCTGTTTGGGAGCGGGTTCATTTTTTAACGAGCTTGAACCTTGCGGAAAATATGCTCAAGGTGGTAGGTTTATTTTTTAATGAGCTTAAACCATGCGACAACATGCTCAAGGAAGGCAAGTTCATTTTTTAGCAAGCTTGAACTTTGTGGAAACATTGCTCATTTGGTAGGTTTATCTTTTAATGAGCTTGAACCTTGCGAAAACATTGCTCATTTGGCATGTTTATTTTTTAATGAGCTTGAACCTTGCGGAAACATTGCTCATTTGGCAGGTTTATTTTTTAACAAGCTTGAACCTTGCAGAAACATTGCTCATTTCCTTTTTATGTAGGCTAGAAACGACCAAACTACAAAGCTAAAAAACACTAAAAAGCTAAGGAACTACTGAGGTTAGGTAGGATGGTTTCATCAGCAGTTTAGACAAAACCCTTCCTTTGCTCCGTTTGCAGTGCAGACATTGTCGGACCAATCACCTAACCTAAGAAGTTGAAAAACTAAAAAGCTAAAAAATGAAATTGGTCATTTTTTGCTTGCATAAAAAGGTTTGCATGCCCCCAGGCATCGAGAAAAGGAGAGTCTCTAGTAACCATATGGGAATCACTGTGGTTAAGTAGGATTGTTTTTGTTAGCAGTTAGACAAAAACACTTCCTTGGCTTTGTCTGCCAATTAGACAAAGGTGAGTGGTGTGTCAGACTAATCACTTAACTTATAGGGACATTCATTTGGTAGGATGGTTTCATTAGCGGTTAGACAAAACACTTCCTTGGCTTCATCCACAGAGTGGAAAAAAGTGAATGGTGTGGGATGGCACTTCCAATCACATAACCTATAGGGAAACCTATCTTTTCAGCTGGGTTATTCTTCCTAAGCCGACCAGGATGCATGCTCCCTAAGCTTCATTACATTCACCAGACTACTTGCGGTAATTGGGTGGACGGAATGAAGGTTGAAGAGACATTCTGGATGCAAAAGGACCATTTAGGGAAGATGTTTGACTTGAAGTTGTGTTTGAACTGGGAAAAGAAAGATGGTCAATAGTAACAATTTTGCCTTCATGCGGGAAACACATCACTTGAAAGAATGTTGAAACAATAGCTTCCATGTTGTAAACATAGTCACGTCCGAGGAGTAGATTGTAATCTAACGGTCCTTGGACTACCATCACATTCAAGTGAACGATTTTCCTTCTCAAAGTTATCAGCAACTTAGGAAGGATCCCTAACGATCGAGTGGTTCCTTTGTTAAATCCTAACAACTTTTGTGTAACAGGCATAAGCGATGGTGAACCAAGTGCTTTCCAAGAAGTTGATGAAAGGATACTCACTGAAGCCCCTTCATCTATGATAGTGCCAGACATGATCATTTTGTACACTTGTACTATGATTCAGAATGGTACATTAGAAGGAAGGTGAGATCTTTCTAGTCGATTCCAATCAAAGGAAGCCATTAGACTACTTAGAGGGGGGTACTGAATAAACGGGTGAAATAACCCCTTGAGTAGTGGGAACTGGGGGATTCTCTTCCTGTTGTGAAGGAACTGGCAGATTGCCCCCAAGTTCATCGGACTCTGAAGTGACAAAAAGAATTTGAACAGTATCGTTCTCACTCTCTTTGGGAAGGATATGATCTTTTGAAGATAAAACTGGGTCGACTGCCATTTCGACCTGTTGGCTTTGGTCCGATATGGACTCAGAAGATTCATTTTCAATGATAGGTGTTTCGATCAACGGTTCAGTCAAGTCAATCAAATTTTCCACTAGTAAAGGACTAGGGGAGACTTTCTTGTATCCATGTGGAAGTCATTGCGGTGAAGCAGGACAGTTATGCAAGACTCTTTTGCCCTCACCCAAAAAAGGACAACGGGGAATCAAATGGTTCCCTTCACATAACGCACATGGAACTTTGACTTTTCCTTTCTATCCGTGGACTTCACTATCACTAGTTGATGGTGTATTATCAACATGATTAGCAGAGGTTGATGACACCGGTTGGTGCGAACGGGGGGACCATTCTCTCAAGATTCGAGGAATGCACGGACAATCTCGATGATAATGGTCTCCTCTACAGATTATGCAAGGATATCTGGGTTTATGAGCTTTAATGTGCGGATTTTCACCAACTGATGCATCCAAATCTATGGTTGGTTGGTTGCCCCCTTGTTGAATTGGCTTCTTCTTCTTCCCCTTACCTTTCTTTTTCTTCTTAGCCACTTGGTTATTAGCATCACTACTTTCACCAAGTGAAGAGGAAGAAGGGGAGGGAGAAACAAACGAAGAAGAAGGTGAGGGGTCAACCTTAGCATCAACTGGATGTTGATTCGATTGCTGAGGAATCACGTTATTTTGAATCATAGAGGTTGAGAATAGCCATACTGGCAGGCCAATAGTAAGTCCTGAAAGGGACAAAGTGGCCATATAAGGTGCACCAATATTTCCCCAAGATTTAAAAGGACTAGGAATCCCCTCTAAAGGGATTCCTTGATTGGTGGACTCCATTATCTCAACCTAAGACCAATGATGGAAACAAGGATGTTATTTCAAAATTAATAAATTTTAATGACGCTTTGACATAAATTTTGCTTTTTCAATTTTTAAGAGTCGAGAAAAATCTAAAGATGACTCTAGTCCCCTTCGATTTTTAATGAGCCTGAAGTGACAAGTGCTTAGATGGACCTTTTCTTTTAAAGAGTCGAAAAGGAACAAAAGTGACTACTCTGGAGATCTAGACAGAGGGATTACCAAACCAATCGAAAAACTGCAAAATACACCTTGGTGATAAATTAAAGAGAAATTACCAAGGACTTATGTACGACAGTCAATCTTCCCGAATGCTGTGTTCAGTGCATTGCGATCGATAGGGCGGCAGACACGGATTCCTATGGATAAAGGATATAAGCCTATTGTGGTCTCCCAATATATACGCGACGGTACGGGGAGCACAAGTCTGTGCTAGCACTTGTCATATCAAAGAGGAGGAATCACCCAACCTTTGATGAAAATGATAGTTACTAGATTTTACGACGCCGGAACACGTCTCTAGCCTAGACCTCTAGATGTGTTGCGTTAGGTTCCAAAGCGTTGTTAAGTTCATTGAAATTTATTTTAGAGTTGATCTTGTTTAGAAGTTTGCCTTTCAATGGTTCACCGTGTGATGTAGATGTAAAATTCCTAAATATGAAATCTAAAATGATAAACAATCGTTGTTTATTTTTAGCAATGAAAATCCTAGCTACTAAGGAAAGAAGATTACGATTCTTTCAAACAAAGAGCAAAGAGCACACACTAAATGCACTTTTCCTAAATCATTTTTCGCACACAGTCTAAATGCAAATGCAAATGCATGTATTTTTTTTTCGTTCCCCTTAATGTGAAGAATTCAAAAAGGAAAACTAAGTATAGATCTGAAATATTTTCTTCAAAGCGACATTTCGACAATTTCTTTTCAAAATGAAAGGAAGACTTAAATGACACTTTTCAATTTCGAATAGAAGATGCTTTCGACACTTCAAAATATCAACAAATCAAATCAAATACATGACAAAAAGTTCAATTGACTATCCAAGGAAGGAAGACTCAACAACACTTCTCTTTTTGATACAAAATGACAGTTACGACACTTTTTTGCACCAAAACGACAGTTCAATTTAAGCAACTTTTCGAAAAAGGATTGCAAATGATGGACAAATACATAAAAACATTTGCTAATCCTAATCAATGGAGGCTGAACTATGTAAAGCAAGGAGGCTTCAACAATGAGATACTGTTCATAAGCAACAAAACAATTGAACAGAGCTGAAAACAAGGATAAAAACCTCAAATTTCAAGGAGAGAAATAGGATTACTCAGTCATCGCACCTGTGCTTCACAGAAACAGGGATGCATCTCACCTTCTACACTCGGGAAGTGCGATGCATATTGGCTTCCACTGACAGACAGTGTGATGGGCCAGGGAGCGCAACTGAGATGGGTTTTGGTTCAAATTTGCAGCTGATTTTAGTGATTTAAGCTGAGCTATTATGGACAGTAAAGAACAAAGTATAGGGGTATGATATTGGGAGGTTACTAAGCTACCACAAGGGCATCTAGAATGTTTGTAAGTTAAATGTTCAGTTCATAAACTAAACTGGAGATTGACTGAAGTAACATTCATCTACTTTGCAATTGCAGAGCAAGAGCAGTTTGAAGGCTATCTGGCTAACTTCAGGCTCCGTCTATAGTTTATAAAACAAACAATCAACAACAAACAAACAAACTATTCGATCCCCAATGGAGTTGCCATTTTGTTTCCAGGAAAACTAGTGTCTTTTCGATTTGCTAGTCCCACTAGGATTGGCAGCTATCCTAGAAACAAACAATCAAAGTAATTTGCGATTTCCTCTATGTATGATAGATAAGAGAGAAGCAAAGGGACCAACCTGGATCTTTTGCTTGACTCCTTGCTTGATTTCTCCCCCCCTTGATAGAGCTTGCGCCTCTTCTCCTACTTATCCCACTTAGTGAATACCTGTAGAGACAAAGTAACAAAACACCATCAAAGCATCTCGATCTATTATATCATAAATAATGCAGAATCAGAAATACATTGAACATACAATAGCATTCACAAATAACAAGATTCACAAATACACGATTGTATGGAGGAAAACTCAAAGAACTTTATTAAAATAGAAGGGAGAATTACAACCCAGCTATCTGATCTAGCATCATCCTCCCAGCATCAAAGCCCTCTTCACCTCATGAAAAACAAGATCACCCAACAATACAATGCTCTTTCTGACATACAAACTATCAACACTTCCTTACAAATTACAAAATTCTAGCCTCTAGATCTCTCAGATGAGGGATCCATTTATAGATGTCTGCAAGGGTGTGAGTCATCTCTAGGTTTTTAGTGTCGTGTCACTACATTTCTGTTCTTGGTTCCACTTGGAGATTTCTTGGATCTCCTACTCATCCCTGGGCGAATTCAGAGAAACAAGTGTCATAGGAGAAGTTTCTAGAAGATTCCATGAGCATCCACTTAGCAAACTGTCTCGGACATTTGTTTATTCTCGCTCATCACACCCCACAGAAGGCCTCTTCAGTATGCATCACACATAGCTAGTGTAGAAGTTAGTACACATCGCACCCTGACAGTGGAGCAGTCAGTATGGTCTAGTTTTGGCTAGTTTTGAGTGGTTTTTCATGTGGAACTTCTAGGGAATGATGTAATCAGTTGACCATGATCCTTTAGGGTATGAAACAACACTTTTAGGGGTTAAAGAGCCCTTGGTTTATTGACATATAAGATTGGGGTTGCAGTACCCAAATATGTCTATAACATTTGTGGCATTAGCAATGATGGAGGATGAAACTGTAAATGTCACCCCAACAAGAGTTACTTTGTTATCACGGAGATTGGCTACAAAAAGCCTGGTAAGATCAAGATGATGTTGAACTCTTTGTACCTACTCACAAAACTCATAACAACCTAGATTCCTGAAACAAGTGATAGTCATATGAGAAGCCTGCAACTCTCTGATGTTTGATGGTTTCTCTCTGATAATTATGCCTCCCTTATGTGGTTTTCTCTGATGCTAAGGTTCATCTCCAATGATTTCACTGCCACTATTTTCCTCCTTCTCATAATCCCTATCCTCTTTGTCCATGTTTGTTGAATTTTGAATTTGTAACCCTAAAGAAGGTAATCAAGGACTAAGTTATGGTGAATAGGAATAGAGGAAGGGGAGATGATCTTATGCGGTGTAGGATGGAATATATATGATATGAAAGCGAGAAGGAGGGTATTTTTCTTTGGTAGGGACTGTTTAGCAAATAGGGTTTTAGGATTTTGTTTTGGGGATTAGGGTATAAGGGATAAGTGGAGGAATGTGTTTGAGGGAATTAGGGTATAAGGAATATGTGGAGGGATTTGTTTGAGGGAATTAGGGTATAAGGGATAGGTGGAGGGATTTGTAGGCAACCTAGGGTTTGAAATTTTAAATAGCAAACCAACTTCAAAATAATGAACTGAATGTCAGGAGGATAGTTCAAGGATTACACTTACTTGTTTGGAAGTTCTAGAAGGAAAAAAACATGATTTGGATGGTTGATAGGGTGTTTTAGCGGTTGCTGGTCCTATGCATAGCGCCCTCTATAGTTGTGCAGTGCTCCGGTTCTATGCACAACGCCGTGCAAAATTTTCCTATGCGTAGTGCTCTGTCCCTATGTGTAGCGCTTCGGCCTTTGTGCGTAGCGCCTCCTTTTTTGTTTAGCCACCAATTGGCCTCAATTCCCCTCTCTCCTTCAATGCTCTTCTTTCTCTTTGTCAAATGAAAGTGATGAATTTGGAAAAGGAATTTGACATCTTATATAGAGGTTGATTTTGATTTTTCTTTAGAAAAACCCACTTTCTAATGTTTTGGAACTTTTTCTTTGTCTTCAAATTTATGTTTAATGCTTTTCCTTCTTTGTGTCTTTTCAAGTGGATGGATGTTCTGATTGAATTGATTTCTTCAATGGTTTCATTTTCTTGGAGAAAGGAGAAATTCTTGGGGAAGCTGGGAACACTGATTACATGAAATGACTTAACTTACATCAAGAAATATAAATCAACTAGAATACTCCGTTTTCATCTCAAAAACATGTTTTTTGAGATGAAAATTACATTAGTGAAATAAGATATTTGTACAATAATCATGACTTATTAGCAATCACTCTTTTTTTTATTGGTCATCCTCATACCTTTACTGCCCTTTATTTACACTTGAAACTATGCTTTTGACCTTGGAAATGAACCCTAAGACCTAATGGAAACATAACTGTTTCAACTCTAAAAATAACATAACTAAAACCATAACTGAATACAACATGGAGATGGGTCAGCAAATGTACCTCATGAGGGAAAATTTAATTTTCTGAGAAGAAGACAACCATCAGTGGACCATTTTGACATGACTTAGTGGAATGATCCAAAAAATTTAGTATGAGACACCTAAAATGAAAATACAAAGAGAAGATTTGATCCCTGATGGAAGTATGCAGATACTGACACTAACATTGGCTTTATTGGGGATGGCAGCTTCTTGGAGGTGTCAAGAACATTGTAGACCAAGTGCCTAGGTGATTGGGCCAATACGGTCAGACTGTTTTTTTTTTTTTGAAATTTTTGAAAAATGACTCGATACAAACTGAAGATTGACTCACAACCGACTCTAAACTAACTCAAAAACTGACTAAACTCAACAGAAAACATTTAATATTTGTAGCCTTCACTTCGGGCCCCAAGCTTAAATGACATTGCACTTCAAAACTTGCAAGGAAAGCAAACTGGTATATACAATGACAATGAAACAACTTCAACAGGCTGCATCATAAATAGTGGTGTTTTAGGAGCCTACCATTCACTAGTCCTCCTGAGCATTCTTGACCATCCATTTCCTTTAATAAAAATGCAATCTATCCTCGATACGCTGAAATTTTATGCAGTCATTTCCATAGATTGTCAAACTTACCATGTTTCCCTTTTTCTTCATTTCGTGCATCCCATCGCAGCACTACATCTTCCAGCTTTCTGACTTGGTTTTGTGGTCATAAATTTTATTTATCTTCTCTTTTTGAGAAACCTATTCTCTTGTTTGTTGAAGGTGAATCATTTGATTGATCTGGTGGTGAATATCATCATCTTCACTATCGACTTCTTGCAATAATCTCATGACCGAGACTGTAAGGGATGTGGGAAACACTGTATCAGTACCATGAACCAATTCAAAAGGTAACATACCTATTTATTTCTTACTTCTCACTCTGTTGGCCCACAAAGCATTGTCAAGCTTCCGATGACAATTCTTTTTGTTGCCTCCAACATCTTCTTAATAATGTTTACCAAGGATTTATTTGAAGACTCAGCTAGTCCATTGCCCCGCGGGTAGTATGCCGTGGAATGACCCAATGTGATGTTGTATTTGTTGCAAAACTCAACCATTATCTTCGAATTAAATTATGATGCATTATCTGTAATAATCTTGTGAGGGCAACCAAAACGAGACAAGATATTTGACTCTAAAAACTAAATAATTACTATGTCCGTAGCTTGCCTTGTTGGAATGGCTTCGATCCATTTAGTGAAGTAATCGGTAGTTGTTAAAATCCATCTATGATGTGTTGATGATGTAGGATGAATTTCTCTTCTGAAATTAAGGTCCCACTGTTGGAAAGGTGCATTAACTACAACTGGCTTCAAAGGAAGAGGAAGCAAATTCCTTTTTCCCTGAAAAACTTGATATTCATGGCAACTCATGATTGTCTTATATAAATCTAAAAACAAAGATGGCCAATAATATCCTACACTCAAGATTTTATTAGCTGTTGTTTTCCAAAACAAGTGACCCCCACAATATCCTCTATGAAAATAATTCATTACATGCTGAGCTTCATTTTCAACCAAACAATTAAGGAGAACCCCTCCCAGATCTTTCCAATAGAGAGCACTATCTAAAATGTAGAATTTTGCAGACTTTA
The DNA here is from genome assembly GCA_031772625.1 of Pinus tabuliformis. NCBI lineage: Eukaryota > Viridiplantae > Streptophyta > Pinopsida > Pinales > Pinaceae > Pinus > Pinus tabuliformis. The sequence continues at coordinate 1,233,010,640 of CM062818.1, forward strand.
GTTTTAGTGATCTACCTTTACTTCTTGACATCTCTGATACCTGAATGAGGGTGCCACCATCTTCATTATCTAACATTGCTGCAATGAGATTTATGTCTAGATCATGAAGATTCGACTCAACCATGAGTTTTTACAAGCCTTGACCTTTGATCAGTTTGGTAGGCTTAATCTCAAGATCATACTCTAACATTGCTGCTATCCACTTACCTCTTCTTCCCTCCGGATCAGTTTGGATGAGGACATCTTTGACAGCCGCATTAGGAACATATGCTATGGTATGTGAATGAATAATGTAAATTCGGAAATCCTTCAATGCATTTATAAGAGCCAAAGCTTGTTTCTCAATGATGTTATAGCGCAAAGAAACATCTCTAATAGTCTGACTGAAAAATGCAATGGGCTGTTCCACCCGATCCTTCTTTTGCATCAAAACCATAGCCAAAGTGTGCTCAGATGCAAATGAAAATATAATAAAATCATGAGTATAATTGGGACTGATCAAAACCAAGGCTGTGGGCAAATCAAGCTTTACCAAGTTGAAATATTTCATGGCATCCTCGGTCCATTTCACAGTGCTTTCCTTCTTCAACATATTAGTTAACTCATGCAAATGCTCAGCCAAGTTTGGTATAAATCTACGTAAGAAGTTAATCTTACCGTTGAAAGCTTGAATCTCCTTTTTGTTCCACATAAAGTCTATTTGTTGGATTGCTTCCACCCTAGAAGGATTAATGCGAATACCATCTTTACAAATTATATGACAAAGGAGTTTACCTTCCTCCATGGAAAAGAAAACTCTTCTTTGGATTTAAAGAAATCCTGAACTCCCTGCATTTCTGAAAAGCAATCCTCAGGTGGTGTAAATGCTCATCATCAGAAGTAGAAAATACTATCAAGTCATCTAAATAAACCACCAATAAAACATCCTTCTCGTTAGCGAAAGCTATATCCATGGCCCGCATAAAAGTGGCCCCGACATTCTTCAGCCCAAATGGCATCTTGGCATACAAAAAGGCTCCCCATGGCGTTGTGAAGGTAGTTTTGTCTTGGTATTTTTCATGCACCAAGATTTGATTGTAACTTGAGTAGCCATATAGTAGTGACATCCGTGATGCTCCAACTACTCTTTGCAGAATATGGTCCATCTTAGGAAGAGGATAATTATCTTTCAGGGATACTTTAGTTAGGTTCCGGAAATCAAGACACAACCTTATCTCTCTGGTATTTTTTCGTACCGGGACCAAATTTGAAACCTGATTAGAGAACCTAATTGGAATAATGATACCAACTTTAAACAATCTATTTAACTCTTTTTTGATGGATGGCAGCAAATTTGGATTGATTCTCCTCAACTTTTGTCTAAAAGGTTTTTGATCCAACTTGATAGGAATGGTATGCTGAATGATGTTCTTATCATATACTTTCAAATCTGAGTAATCCCACACAAAAACATCAGAAAATTCAGACAGAAATTTAACATACTTAGCTTTTGACTTAGGAGATAATGTTTTTGATAACTTAACAAGCTTGGGCTGTTCCGTTGTCCCAATATTTACATCTTCAACTCCTTTGTCAGTAGGAACCAAAGTTGGTTTTCTCGCCACATCATCTTGATCAAACAACTCGTGTAAAGGTATAAGACCTCTAGGAATAAAATTGTCCTTCAGTTGTAAAACATCCATCTGATTTACCTCAATGTCTTGTTCATCAGAATCACAAACATCATCAATGAAAGCATTCTTAAACTTCCCTTCATTCTGAAAAAAGGAATTAATTTCATTTTCATCCCAGAAAACTTGCTAATATCTCAAATTATCAGGAAAAATAGGCCTATGTTTGACATGAATCTCAAATTTATTGCTAGAATTCATTGGAATTTTCAGATTTCTCGCTGCTGTAGCAAGTGAATCAGCAATTATGTTTTGACTTCTTGGCACTGTTGTCAATGTGTATTCTGGAAACATTTTTAAAATATCCAGGATTGCGTTCCTATAAGCTCTCATCCTCGGATGCTTCACTTGATATTCTCCTTTGACTTGTTTAATCACTAGCTCTGAATCACCATAAACAGAGATCCTTTTCACACCTAGCTTCTTCAAAATATTTATACCTATAATCAATGCCTCATACTCCACTTCATTATTAGAGCAATCCAAAGCTAATTTATAGGAACACACTCTAAGATTACTTGGGACTTTGTTTGGCTGAAAAATAGGACTTCGAATCCAAATTCCAGTACTTGCACCATCTTTACCCAGAGCACCATCGAAGTCCATGCTCCAAAGGCCATCTTCATCTTCCAGATGTTGGAATTCTTCTTTAGTTTCAATCTTACCTTTGTTGGTTGCTTCATTTTTCTTCTCTTCACTGACTTTCTTCTCCTGTGGAGGCTACTCAGAAGGAATTGCCATTTTTTTCCTTTTCTTGATTAAGAATTGCTCTAAAACTCTCAGAAATTTATGGTACATCATCTACTTCTACAAGCTAAATATCTACATCATTCAATCCACTATCAGTCTACAAAAGAAAAGACTCTAAATATGTATGTACAAAATTTATTAGATGATTTATGGGCTTCTCTTTACTAGTGATCATATACTTCATCTTCTTTTCCCGGTACAACTTCCTCAATTGACCGAAAACAGGGATTGTAGCATAAGAGAAGTCAAGTTGTAAAGTGCCTTTGAGTTTGGCTCCCCACAATCTAGACAACAACATACCAAATTGAGGTGGTATATCAGCTACTACCACATCCATCAAGACATTCTTGGCTAGGATTTGATCTAAGGAAACCACCAAATCTTTGATGAGACCAATGCAGCGAACTCTACCAGAATCAAATGAGTACAAATCATGATATTTTCAGGTGATATCCAGGCCCAGCTTTTCCATGATGGCCTTGGGCATCAAATTGTGGGAAGCTCTGGAATCAAGCATAACATTATGAAGAATATACTCATGTAGTCTAAGACTCAAATAAAAGGGCAGGACTTCGCTATCTTCTAGATGACCTTCTATAGCTGGACCAAAAATAAGTTCAGGGTGATCATCCTCAACATTCGCCATCTCAGACAAAGGATCAATTTACAATATTCTAGACACGTGATGTTTGTAATTGCTATTCTTAACAAGCTCAGTCAAAGGAATGGACACTTTCAATTTAGCAATTTCACTTTCTAAATTAAAAGATGAGACTTTTTCTACCTCTTTGATACCGATGTCCCTCTTATTTGTTTGCTCCTTCGTTGCACTATCCTTTTTCTGATTATCTTTCTCTTTTGCAGCTGTACTTGTTGATGGTTGATTTACCTTGCTAGGATTCTGATCAACTAGCTCCTTTCCCTTTTTTTGATTGTTTGAAGGATCATTCTTCAGCTGAACATCCTTCCTTTTCTGAATATGACTGACTGGTACATATTTGCTCCTCAAAGGATATTGTCTTTGCTGTGCGCTCAAAGCATTCATGTAACCATGCTGATAATCATCAGATTCGGCCTCCAAAACAACATCATTTGCTAAGATGTAGTCCTCATCCTTTAGAATGTCGGAACTTTCTGCATACTACTCATCTTCAGTCAGAAATATAGGCATACCATCGACTGTGAAGAAGTGATTTGTTTCAATTAATGGATCTTCCTCCTTTACTTTATCCACTCCTTGAACATAATTCTGCTGTAAGGGAGTTCTGATCTGCTATTGTTGTTGCGCTGGTTGTTACAGTGTTTTTTGCTCCCTTTGCTTGATTCAGAATTGGGGCTACTTCTACCCTCTAAAGTTTGGATTCTGGATCTGCATTTCAGGTCTGTTTGTGATGGACAACCGATCAACCATCCTTTGCATTGTTCGAATCAATGTGTCCATTTTCACATTTGAAGAAGATGCTTCTTCCTTCACGGTTACTCTTTTCTTTGATCTCATTCTTGCTCTTTTGGCCAGTAAGTTCGCTTCTACGCTCACAAAATTCTTTTGCATGTCTTCTAGAGTTGTAGGATCATGTTCACGCAACTGATATTCCATATCAGCATCAAATCCATATGGAAACTCAAGCAAATCCAATCCCTCTGGTGGTTTGATATTGGCAGGGAAAACATTGTACACTGCATTAAATCATACACAATAACCTTGTACACTCTTGCCAACATTTCTTTTGATGTTGTCATATTCGGACAAAATCTGAAGAGGATTCTTATTCACCTCCCACCGATCAAGAAAATGCCTTTGGAGAATGGGTAGAGTAGTGATAGAAGCTATTGGTAGGGCTTTGAACCATTTCCGAATTTCTCCTCCAAAACTTTGTACAAATATCCTCATCATCACATCTTCAATTTCAACTTCATGGAGGTCAAAGAAATCATTCATCTTGTCTACGTGCTGTTGAGATGTGATGGTTTGGGTGCCATCAAAGAAAGGTATTTTGGTTTGATAATCAAGGGGCATGGCACCAAGATTTTGAGGAAAAACATGGGGTGCATATCGGTCAACCATAACTAGAGGCGGGGGAAGTGGTGGATCTAAGACAAGGATTGGGATATTCGGTATACTCAAATGGGGATTAACGATAGCTTGAGTGGTGTGAACAATCTATGAAGAAGAAGGTGGTGGGTGAGAGATAGTTTGAGTAGTAGTAGATGCAAAGGAAGTATTTCAGAAATCAAGAGATGGTCTATGAGTCTTATTTTGTACCCAAGTGTTAAAGCTTGAAGAGAGGTTCTGCAAATGATCAAGAGTATGAATAAGTTGTGACCCTGATTTATTGTGTGAAAACAAGTCTTCAACAGGGTTGTAAAGAGATATAGAGGAATCAACAACTGTCTGATCAATCCAACTTAAAGATTTACTGTGAAATAAACTTTGCTCAAAATTAACATCAAACTCAATGTCTTGCAAAGTGTCTAACCTTCCCGGGAGTGAATTAACACGAGGAATGAAATCCTCACTTGATTGTTCTCCAGCTAAACTAGATTTCTCTGTAGATTTCTTAGATTTTCGCCCAATTTTATGAGGATCACTAACAATGGTTGGAGGATTCGGATTTGGATTGGATCTAGTGTACTTTCGGGAAGCCAGTATGTCTAATTTTGAAATTTTATATATTGCTTTACAACTTTCCAATTCAGCCTATTAAATTCTAAAAATCATCATCCACAAGCTTAAGAATTCAAATGAAACATGCTACTGGGGTGATTTGACTTCTGATATTTCGATTCCCCAGTATGGTCGCCACTATGTTAGCACCTGGATTGAACCTTAGGCTGAAGGAAGGCAATGCCAGGGTAACCAAAAACCACACTTAGCCAAGTAGCTAGCCCTACTAGGACAGGAGAGGGCTCTCTCTGTAAGGATATCAGCCAAGATGACTGGATCAAGAAAATGATATTAGGTTAGGTATAGTAGCACAAGGTTTGATTTGATTTTGAAGGGTTTTGCTGGATCAAGAGGAGCCAAACAATTAGGGAAAGGAAATTAGGTCAAAATGCAGGGTGTTCGATGGGGCAAGGTAGGCACAAGGCTTAGCACTCAGGGTTTGATGGGTGAGGTGATTCAAGACAGGTGAGGAGCTAGAAAGAGAATGTTAGGCACGTGGATTCTTCCTAAATTGAAGAAAACATAGACTGTGAATATTTTCCCAAAGCAGAGCATAAATATTATGGGTTTTGCCTATCAACTTGAAAACATCCACTTAAAAGCAATGAAATGATTGATGAAGTACAATTTTTTTTTAACATATGATCACAATGAAGAAAACTGAACTGAACATCATACCACATGGATCCCAAAGAAATAGTTGTAACTTTTCGTTAATCTCCTGCTAAAAACTGATACAAAATGATGTCTACTCAAAGCATAAGAATCCAACCAAGTCCAACCCTTTAAAATGAGAAAGAATAAGAAGATATAGACATTTATTCAACCTCCTCCCATCCTCAGGGGTTGAATTCCTAGGGAAGAGGAACTAATCCATCAAAAACTAAACAAGAAACTGGAATCTAGGCAACCTAACAACTTGCCTCTAAAAGTGAGGACACTGATTCATTTGTCCTCAAGATAACTTTTAATATAATGAATCTACCTTCTAGTACTTATTATCCATCCTATTTACATGCCTAGTCACCATTTACATTAGTAAAACACCATCCATGATAGGAAACCCAAAATTACAGTCAAGGCACAGTGAAGTGGAAACCCAACACAAATTTTGTCCTATGCGCAACACCCAAGCTCTATGCGTAACGCTTTTTGCAGGACTATTTGGAGGTCTTCCTAGTGTCCCAATTGAGCTCATGATAGCTCATTGGAAATATATTCAAGTCTACTTTCCATAACATCTTGAATTTTTTCATTTGGAGTTCATTTGACCCCTCAAAAACGGATTCTCCCAAGACTGCTTCTGTGTGTCAAAAAGAGGGCAGAAAGGTCATTTTTTGGGTGTTTTTTGACCTTTTGGTTGACCAGTTCTGCTCTAAAAGCTTAGAAAATGCACAGGGTGCATGTAATCATCATTGTGAATCCAAAAATGCTGACCATTTCCTCATTGGATGCCCCTAGGAAAAGCGCAGCGCTAGTGGTGGTGCGCATAGAGCTAAAATTTCTGTGTCAAAAATTGCCAAATTCTTCAAAAGGAAAAAAATCTTCAAAACTTGCTAAAAATTTGTGGAAAACACCACAATTAAGTATCTTGGTTAGAAAAGGAAGCTTCAACAAGCAACCTAAGCCTATCACCCTCCTTTTTTCCTTTGAGTGCTTGTTTTAGCCTTGTTTTCATTTGCTTGACCCTTATGTTGCAAATCTTATTTCGGGTCCTGTAATGGTAAGCCAAATGCCTAATGATTCGATTGTCCCTGTTGGCCTTTTGTAGCAGCTTCTCCAAATGAAAATTGACTCTTTCAAGCCAAGTTTCTCTATCCTCCTCAATTTCCTTCTCAATTCTTTGTTTTGTAGTCAAGGTAGCTGGTGTTTCTTCCTCTTGCATTACTGACTTTCCCTTGTCACTTTGCCTCTTTTCTTTGAGAAGTTCCAGCTCCATGAGGAATTGTTTGTCACTTAGCTGCTTGTTCTCTTGCTCAAGGTATGAAATGACATACTTAGCTCTCACCAAGTTGTCCATCAGTGCTTGGATCTGTGCATCTTTTTCCCTTATGGTTATATTTTCATTCATTACCTCATCTTGAGCCTCCAAGTCAACTATATTGTTGGCATTATGTTTCTGGTATGGCTCTATGTTACAGATGTTGTACTTGATGGAAACACCCGTGGCAAGGCTCTCAATATGTTGAAAATTAAGAAGTACGCAGGAGATCAGTTCAGAAGGTGCGTACCCGCAGGTACACCGTGAAGGGACCGCGGCCAGTCACGCAGGTCAGCCGTTCAGGAGGTGCGTACCCCAGTGCACTCATTTCAAGGCAAAGAAAAGCACACGTGGGGTTTCTTATGTTTAACCCTTGGTATTTAGCCGACGGTATTTGTGTTATTATGGTTTTGGCTCGTGGTATTGATCCATGATTTTAGGAGGAGCTTGCCTATATAAAGCAAAGGAGATCACTTGGCTAAGTATCTTTTGCAATTGAATATCTTAAGATCTGAAATATTGGGTTATGGTCTTAAAAGCTTGATCTATATGTAAGAGAAGTTGATAGCGAATCTGTGAAGGGTGATCTCTCGAGCGTATGATCAGATTTGAGCAACTGTGCCACTCTGGTGGACTGCCAATTCGGCCCTAATCAGAAGTACGCAGGTGTTTAACAGGAGAGCTGCGTGGGTACGCAGAGCAGAAACAGGAGATCTGCGTGGGTACGCAGAGCAGAAACAGAAGAGCTGCGTGGGTACGCAGAGCAGAAGAAGGAGAACTGCATGGGTACGCAGAGCGACAAAGGTTCAGGTGCGTACGCACAGTAAAAGTACGCGGCGCGACAGTGTCTCTGGGTGCGTACCTACAGTAACAGTACGCGGCGTGATAGTGTCTCTGGGTGCATACCTACAGTAACAGTACGCAGCGCGATTGAAGAAGCAGTGCGTGTGTACGCGGTGCAGTAGAAGGCTCTCTGCGGGTATACGCAGAGAAGCAGAAGGTGAAGTGCGTAGCGACGCAGGCCACAGAAAGAAAAACTGCGTATCTGCCTTAAGATCTTCTGTTGATTGAATTTTTCTGTTAATAAGGTGTTCTGGGTTAGTTCTGTTACTGCAGTTGATTGTGTAACTTACATGTACTTGATGATCATTTGATGCTTTATGAAAAGTGGTCCTTGTAAGAAAATAAATAGGGGGTTGTAGCTCCCTTCCAGGAGAGACTGGAAAACGAGAGAGAGTTGTAGCTCTCTGCAGGTTGCAGCCTGTGTACTGGTAAAGGACTGCACCAGTACAAAACCATTGTAAAAGGAGTTTCTAATTTGAAAGAAGATAGAGACATATTGCAGCAGGTGGTTTTCACCCACATTGGGTTTCCACCTTACATCTAGTGTTCTTTGGTGTGACTATCTGTTTTTCTTGTTCATGCTCATTATTTTATGGTACTGATATGCAAAAATAATTCAAAGTATAAATAAGGAAGATTTGTTAGAAGAATTTGATAATACTGATTCACCCCCCCTCTCAGTATTATTTCCAACAATTGGTATCAGAGCAGGTCCTTCGGAGAAGCTTGATCGCTTGAAGGAAGATCATTCATCATGAGCAACTATGAGAGGGAAGCATCAATCAGGCCACCAATTTTTGATGGGACAAACTTCAATTATTGGAAGGTAAGAGTTACTGCCTATCTTCAATCTCTTGGTACAGAAGTTTGGGATATCATAGATACAGGCTACGCTTTTCCTTCAACTACTCCTACAGATGTGGCCGAAAATAAGAAATATGAAACAAATGCTAAAGCAGTCAATACTTTGCTGGGATGCTTATCTCAAACATAATTCGTAAAGGTTATGCAATATAAATCCGCAAAAGAAATATGGGACAAGATTGTCTTGAGCTACGAAGGAGATGAACAGGTAAAGCGTGCTAAACTTCAAACTCTCAAGATTCAGTATGAGAATCTCAGGATGTATAATGATGAAAGTGTGGCTAACTATTTTCTTTGAGTAGATGAGATTGTTAATTGCATGAAAAATTTAGGTGAAGAAATAAAAGAGGCTATTGTGGTTGAAAAAGTTCTAAGATCATTGTCCCCCAAGTTTGAATCTAAAGTGTCTGCAATAGAAGAAAAGGAAAATCTACGAATTCTTACTATGTCTCAGCTTCACGGAATTCTAACTGCTTATGAAATGAGAAAGGGAGGTCCTTCAGACAGAAGAGAAGCTGCTTTCAAGGCTTCAGGCAAAGGAGATTATTATGAAGCAAGTCACGTCCCAGAAGAAGAAGAAGAAGAATCAAATTTTGTCAGAAATCTTCAAAGGGGTTCTGGAAGGTTCAGAGGTAAGTTACCTTTTAAATGCTTTGCTTGTGGAAGAGTAGGTCATTATGCTGCAAAATGTCCTTATAAGGATAAAGGAAAGGAACCTACTAGATGGAACAAGAAACAGAGTGCAAATAAGAAAAGCTACTACACTCATGAAGATAGTGATGGTCTATCAAACAGTGATGAAGATGAATGAGGTAATGAATATAAATTGTTAATGGCATTTGAAGATGATGATTATATGGATGCTATAGATGTGGATAACCTTTATGAAGAAATTACTAGACTCAAGAGATGTATAGAAGAAAAGAATATGATCATTGATACTCTACAATTTCAAATTGATGAAAAGGAAAAACATCTTGAAAAATTACAAGGTGAAATTGTTGGTCTTAGAAAAGAGATTGAGAAAACAAAATCTATTAATCTTAAGTTTGTCAAAGGATCTGAAACTTTGGATGAGATTATCAATGTGCAGCGGTCTCCACTAAACAAGACAGGTCTAGGCTATAATGGAGAAACTTCTCAAGCATCCACCTCAAAAAGTTATCTTGATGCAGCGAGAAGAAATGAGCAAAAGCACAATGGAAACCATCAGGGAAAGCAGGGACGAATTGCAAACAGAGACTATCAGGGGAAATCCGTCTTAAGGGTGAACAAAAGCTACAACCAACCACAGGTAAAATCTTCTCAATTTGGTTGAAGAATGGATGACAATAGAAATTACAATCATTTGGCTGGTAGATTTGATAACCGCAGAAGTTTCTTCAATGGACAATGCTTTTCTTGCCATAACTTTGGTCACAAAGCAGCTCAATGTGTTGCATATAAAACGATCATGACGAGAGAAGCTCAAAAACAAAGAAGTATGACCGGGATTACAAAAAGGACCTACAACAACTTTTCGGTTCTTGAAGATGAAGTTGAATGTTCTGTTTGCAATAACTTTGGTCATGAAGATTCTGAATGCAGTAGTAGGTTTCAGCAGAAAAAGGAACAAGCATCAAGCACCAAAACATGGAGAATAAAGGAACCACAAACAGAAAGATGTGGGATAGCATTTTATGCAGAGGGACAGGAAAACCTATGGTACATTGACAGTGGATGTTCGAAGCATATGACAGGTGATAAAGAAAAACTGGAGTCATATTCTTCTCTAGAAAAAGGAAAGAAGGTTTCTTTTGGAAATGATACTCGTGCAACTATAAAAGGAAAAGGCATTGCTCAGTTAAAAGAAAAGGTCAAGGCTGGAAATGTTTTGTATGTAGATGGATTGAAGCATAATCTTCTAAGTGTCAGCTAGATGTGTGATCAAAGAACCGAGGTGATATTCAGATCAAATGGATGTCTTGTTCGTGATCTTGATACAGGTAAAACAGTGATCAAAGGCAAAAGGACTCCAAATAATCTGTACATATTTGAAGAAGGACAACAACAATGCTATCTGAGCAAGGATGATGAGCACTGGTTATGGCATCGGAGGTTGGGACATCTAAGCTTTTCACAAATAAGGAAAGCATGCAAATAACAGGCAGTTCGCGATCTTCCAGATATCAAAATTCCTGACAACACCATATGCAAATCATGTCAGTTTGGAAAACAAACCAAAACTAACTTTCCAGAGAAGGAAGGATCAGCTAGCATGCCTCTTGAGCTAGTACATACAGATACATGCGGTCCATTCAAGAAAAGAACACCTCGAGGAGAAGAATACTTGATATTGTTCATTGACGATTTCTCCAGGTTTGTCTGGTTAGGACTTATGAAGCACAAAGATGAAGCATTCGAAAAATTCAAATCTTTCAAAGCCTTGGTTGAAAATGAATCAGGTCACAAAATTAAGTGCCTCAGATCCGACAGAGGTGGGGAGTTTACCTCAAATGAATTTTTCAATTTCTGTGAAGAACATGGGATAAGAAGAGAATTCTCTACAGCTAGAACTCCTCAGCAAAATGGAGTTGTGGAAAGAATGAACAGAACAGTCCAACAAATGGCTCGTGCTATGCTTGATGAGTCAGGAACTCCCGCAACTTTCTGGGGTGAAGCTGCACATGCTGCGGTTGTTATTCTCAACAAGACAAATGTCCGGGTGAACAGCACTCAAACTCCTCATGAGCTTTGGAGTGGTAAGACTCCTTCGGTAAAGCACTTCAAAATCTTTGGGAGCAAATGCTATATCAAGAATACTGATGAGCAGCTTGGCAAACTTGAACCTAGAGCAGATGAAGGCATTCTTCTTGGTTACTCTCCACATAGCAAAGTATACAAATGCTACAATAAAAGACTTGGTAGAATTGTTGACAACATTGATGTAGTGGTTGATGAGAAGGGATACATTCCTAGACAAGTACATCATGAAGACATCGAAGAAGATGAAGGCTACCCTCAACGACATAATGATGAAGAAGAAGAACCTCAAGAAGAACCCGAGGAGCAGACAATAATAGAAGAAAAGACTCCATCCAGATATGTTCAGAAGAATCATCCAGAATCTCAGATTATGGGGCAGAAAGAAGCAGGTGTACAAACAAGAAGAACAGTTGCAGAAGCTTCAAGCTATTTGGCATTACTCTCCTCTACTGAACCACAAAATGTGAAAGAGGCATGCAAAGATGAATTTTGGGTGAAAGCAATGGATGAAGAACTTGAGCAGATCGAAAAGAACAACACTTGGGAGCTGGTTCCTAGACCAAAGAATAAGAATATTATCGGAACAAAATGGGTCTTCAAAAATAAATTGAATGAAAATGGAGAAGTAATTAGAAACAAGGCCAGAATTGTTTGTAAAGGGTATGCGCAGCAAGAAGGAATAGACTTTGAAGAAACCTTTGCTCCTGTTGCAAGACTTGAGGCCATCCGAATGTTCCTTGCTCTCTCAAGTTTTCAAAACTTCAGAGTATTTCAAATGGACGTGAAATCAGCCTTTCTGAATGGAGACTTGGAAGAAGAAGTATACATTGAGAAGCCAGATGGGTTCATTCTTGGAAATGATCCAAATCTTGTATGCAGATTGAAAAAGGCTTTCTATGGTCTCAAACAAGCTCCAAGGGCTTGGTACTACCGTTTGGACAATATCTTCATCAACAAGGTTTTTCAAAAGGATCAGCAGATAGCAATATTTATACAAAAGTTGAAAATGACAAATTGCTAATACTTGTTGTGTATGTAGATGACATTATTTTTGGCAGCAATGAAGAAGCTATGAGTCAAAGCTTTGCCTTGGTCATGCAGAAAGAATTTGAAATGTCCTTGCTGGGAGAACTGACATATTTCCTTGGTTTGCAAATTCAGCAAAAAGAAGGAGGAATCTTTTTATCTCAAACCAAGTATCTCAAACAGATTTTGAAGAAATATGGCATGGAAGATGCAAAACCAGTATGTACACCCATGGTCACAGGATGTAGCCTCAGTGTAAATGATGAATCTGCAGCAGTACATCAACCAACCTACAGATCTATGATTGGAAGTTTACTTTATTTGACAGGTACCCGACCGGACATCATGCATGCAGTTGGAATAGTTGGAAGATTTCAGGCAAATCCGAAGGAGACTCAACTTCAGGCAGTGAAGAGAATTTTCAAATATCTTCAAGGGACTCAAAATTATGGCTTATGGTATCCTAGAGATACAGATCTCACACTTCATGCTTATACAGATGCAGATTGGGCCGGAAGCGTGGATGACAGGAAAAGCACAAGTGGTGGTGCGTTTTTTATGGGTTCCAGACTGGTATCTTGGTTCAGTAAGAAATAGAGTTCGATTGCCTTGTCTACAGCTGAAGCGGAATATGTTGCTGCTGCATCTTGTTGCACTCAACTCCTTTGGATGATGCAGACTTTGCAGGATTTTCAAATCACTTGTACACCACCTATCCCCATCTTATGTGATAACACAAGTGTAATCAACATCTCAAAGAATCCTGTCATGCATTCAAAAACCAAGCACATACCAATCAAGTATCATTTTCTTCGGGAACAAGTGCTTGAACATAAGATCAAGTTGGAGTATGTTCCTTCTAAGGAACAAGTTGCTGATATACTCACCAAACCATTGCCCAAGGACACTTTTGAATACCTCAGGCAAAAGCTGGGGGTTGTTGATGCATCATCTTATTGTTGAAACTCTTCTGATTGATGGCTGTACGCATGGTTCATTTGGGGTATATGCGTACATGTGCTGGGTGGTTGATTGGTTGAAGACTGATGGCACAGGTTCAGGGGGAGCATATAATGCATTGTTGGCATTATGGAGGATGTACAGAAGGAGATCATGGAAGTAGCTGCAATATGTCTCTATCTCTTTCATGGTGGATTATGGTTCATCGTTGTAGATCTGGTTCATATTCAGGGGGAGCATGTTCTTAGGGGGAGCATAACCCTTTGCCCTTGATGTCAAAGGGGGAGAATGAACCTGGAGTTTTTGAGGTTGCCATCAATTCCAAAGGGGGAGATTGTTGGCATTATTTTTCTGGTATGGCTCTATGTTACAGATGTTGTACTTGATGGCAACACCCGTGGCAAGGCTATCAATATGTTGAAAATTAAGAAGTACGCAGGAGATCAGTTCAGAAGGTGCGTACCCGTAGGTACACCGTGAAGGGACCGCGACCAGTCACGCAGGTCAACCGTTCAGGAGGTGCGTACCCCCAGTGCACTCATTTCAAGGTAGAGAAAAGCACACGTGGGGTTTCTTATGTTTAACCCTTGGTATTTAGCCGACAGTGTTTGTGTTATTATGGTTTTGGCTCATAGTATTGATCCATGATTTTAGGAGGAGCTTGCCTATATAAAGCAAAGGAGATCACTTGGCTAAGTATCTTTTGCAATTGAATATCTTAAGATCTGAAATATTGGGTAATGGTCTTAAAAGGTTGATCTATATGTAAGAGAAGTTGATAGCGAATCTGTGAAGGGTGATCTCTCGAGTGCCTGATCAGATCTGAGCAACTGTGCCACTCTGGTGGACTGCCAATTCGGCCCTAATCAGAAGTACGCAGGTGTTTAACAGGAGAGCTGCGTGGCTACGCAGAGCAGAAACAGGAGATCTGCGTGGGTATGCAGAGCAGAAACAAGAGAGCTGCGTGGGTACGTAGAGTAGAAGAAGGAGAACTGCGTGGGTACGCAGAGCGACAAAGGTTCAGGTGCGTACGCACAGTAAAAGTACGCGGCGCGACAGTGTCTCTGGGTGCGTACCTACAGTAACAGTATGCGACGCGATAGTGTCTCTGGGTGTGTACCTACAGTAACAGTACGCAACGCGATTGAAGAAGCAGTGCGTGTGTACGCGGTGCAGTAGAAGGCTCTCTGCGGGTATACGCAGGGAAGCAGAAGGTGAAGTGCGTAGCGACGGAGGCCACAAAAAGAAAAACTGCGTATCTGCCTTAAGATCTTCTGTTGATTGAATTTTTCTGTTAATAAGGTGTTTTGGGTTAGTTCTGTTATTGCAGTTGACTGTGTAACTTACATGTACTTGATGATCATTTGATGCTTTATGAAAAGTGGTCCTTGTAAGAAAAGAAATAGGGGGTTGTAGCTCCCTTCCAGGAGAGACTGGAAAACGAGAGAGAGTTGTAGCTCTCTGCAGGTTGCAGCCTGTGTACTGGTAAAGGACTACACCAGTACAAAACCATTGTAAGAGGAGTTTCTAATTTGAAAGAAGATAGAGACATATTGCAGCAGGTGGTTTTCACCCACATTGGGTTTCCACCTTACATCTGGTGTTCTTTGGTGTGACTATCTGTTTTTCTTGTTCATGCTCATTATTTTATGGTACTGATATGCAAAAATAATTCAAAGTATAAATAAGGAAGATTTGTTAGTAGAAGAATTTGAATACTGATTCACCCCCCCTCTCAGTATTATTTCCAACATATATCAATGCCATGATGGATGTGTGGCTGTTCTGGTTCATCATCTTCAATCAAATCAAATTCCTTTTCCTCCTCATCATCAAGGCTTTCCTCCAGCATCTATTCCTTCCCTTTATGTAGCTGTTGGGGGGAAAAGTATCTAATGCAGAATGCCTCTATCCCACTCTGAAGGTGATAGTACTCCAGCAACAACTGAATGCAAAGCTATTCAAAGTTTCTTCTTTATGAGATGAGAGAGGGAAGAAAAGGATGATCTACTAACCGTTATCTTGCGCTAATAGTCAATCCAGTCTTCACTCCTTGCTGCTTGCTCCTAGCTCCTTGCCCTTTCACCAGCTCAGCTACACACAGATCCTGTAAAAGCGCAAGAAAAGGAAACTACAAGAAGCATACATCCATAATCGATTATAGGATTAGCAAAAATCAAATATACAAGCATCCATTCATCATAAAGACACATGCATATAGAAGAACCTCAAATACTTTATTGATAATAGAAGTAAAGTTCTGAGAGAGTTACAACCACAATGGGCCCAATCCAGCAACACCTCCCAGCTGAAAGAAATCTCCTCTTCACCTCCTTCAAGCAAAACACCCAATAGCTCTATACACAAACCAACAGCACTTCCTTACTTGCACAAAATTCCCCCCCCTGGACCTCATGAGAGAGCTCTATATATAGGAGATTTGGAGAAAGGATGAGTCAGCTTGAGGCTGGCATAAAGCTGACTAGTGTCCTCGCCCACTTTAGTTAATCTTCAGTTCTTGAGTCCACTTGGAGAATCTTGCTTCCACTTGGAGATCAAGACCCTCTTACTCATCAGAGGGCAAATTCCTTGAACTAAGTGTCAGTTTGGAAGCTTCCTGGGCAGTTGACACCTTGCAGAATGACTGTGCCACTTGGCCAATCTCGCCCAGCGCAGGTAGCCTTCATTAGTTTTGACCTTCAGCGCAGGTACAAGGAGGAGCAGTTGACATTCAGCGCAGATGCTCAGTGGAGCAGCTGACATGATCCAGAAATAGCCTGTTTTTGAGTGTTTTCAGGTGGAGAACTGATTTTCAGTGCTATGGTTTGCAGACCTTGTTCCTCTAAGGGTAAGAACAACATGTTTAGGGACTTTGGATCCCTCAGATTATCGACATTTCATGCTCCATGCTGTTAGGCACAAAAATGTCTATAACAGTTGCCCCCTAAAGTATGAGGTCGTTTACCGGGTGAAATGCTTTATTAGGAGGATCCGAAGTTCATTCAATCGCTGAGAGGTGCCCTGCAATAAATTACAATACAATACATTATTTTTCATTCTGCTTTCATGATCTAGCTGAGGCGGGCATTCCCATGCTCAGCTTTATAAATTCATTTTGGTACACATAACAAACGATCGTCTGATGATAGACTGATAATTCTCTGCTGAAATTATCATCCTTTGAGTAGGATGATCATCTGCTGCAATAGTGTACATATCCAATGTCTTTATATTTCCTGAATATATATCGTAGCCCGGATGGATGAAACTAGATCCGGGGTCTTCAATCTCATTCGATCTTCACTCTAAGTACAAGTCGATCCATGTGAGAATTGCGCTGAAGTCGAACATGGAAAGACATCGCTTGATTACCGGTCAATAATGTAAACTGTTAACAAGCGCAAGAGGAATCACCAATAATGACAATGACCCTCAAGGTACTACAGTACAATTCATGTGGTGTGAATAAAGGACTTGGCATCGAACACCACGCAAAATCTTCTGGTCGAAGGTCATTGATGTATACCTGTCGCTGGAAGTGAGAAACTTGCCATTGAGGCATGCAAGCTTCAAAGTACTGGGGGGGTGTTCCTAGATCAACTTCTTGGATAATGAGCTGAAGTCGACAAGAAGCGATCCGTCAAAGGAGGGCCTTAATGAATCCCACATCAGTGACACGGAACGGAGCTAATGACTTTAGTGGAGGTGAAAACAATCTGTGAAATATGATTCAGGGTGGCGATCATGGGTGGATGAAGGATAATGTATGGCAGTGGATGGGACACGGTTGACTCTTTCTGAACACATCTCTTGAACATATAACGACACTGATGTGATGGATCGGTAGCATTACCCCAAATACGGATGGTTTGGCGAAGACCATGGTGATGAGACCGGTGAATGAAACGACCCACCCCGATGTGATACGGAGGACAAAGTGTCATGTTCAAGAGTGACTTGCTACCATCAAAGCTTTGAGGTTCTCCCAATTTTTCCCCAGTCATTTCTGACCAGTACCTCTTTATTTTTGTCAAGCTTGAGGAGGATAACATATGCTTGTTCTATAACCTGCCCTTCGGGCAAGCCCATCGCTATGTTTTAACGAGCCTAGCGATAGGGAAACTCGTTCTCGTCTAAAGACAAGTTTGTCGCTATTTAATCATTTTAACGAGTCTAGCGACAAAGACAACTCGGTCCTTTTCATTTTTAGAGAGTCTGAAAAGGTACAGAAAGTTAACTCCAAAATTCCTTTTTCGTCATCTAATCCCTTAAGTCCGAAAAAGTATAAAACAATACAAAAGGGATGAATTTTCGATAACTTTAACGAGTCGAATAAAACAAGCGCTCGACCTTTTTGTGCAATAATCCCTCAGGTCCACAAAGATTAAAATCTAGAGGAAGGATAGCTCTTCTGGTCTTTTTAACGAGCTGGAAGGCCAAAACTCGGCAAACTTTTCATATTTTACGAGTCAATTGAAAAGAGCTCAAAGAAGACTCGTTTTTTGAGGAACGAGTGATAAACAGGGATAGCAACAGATTCCAGGTACAGGTTGGAATTTTCCAATCACGACAGTGTCACAAGGACGGCTAAGTGAAATCACTCTTCGCAGCTGTTCCTCAAAATGGGTAAACAATCATATGGGGGTGAACGATAGGCCAAATGGAATGGAGGTGGCGGGTGCAAACACGACCAAGGCTTTTATGGCTAATAAATTTACGATCACAATGGTTATTTACCGGAATAGGTTCTTTTTTTAGATAAAAATGAGCTTAAACTCTGGAGGAAACATTGCTCACTGCTTTTATTTATTTTTTAACGAGCATGAAGACCGCGTTAAAACTGCTCGGATCTTGCGTTTATTTTTTAACGAGCATGAACTTTATGCTAAAACTGCTCGATATACCAGTCATAAGATAAGAATGTCTCCTGAAAGATCCCATTTTTTATAGAGCTTGCGCCTTACCAAAGCTATGCTCCCTCTCATCCTTTCTTTATGTAAGTTAGGAAACGATCAATGACCGCTCTTTGCTTACACTCCAAAAGGTTTGCATGCCCCCGGGTATAAGGTACAATTTCAAGGCTGCCCCTACTTATCCTTCAAAACTTTCGTTTTGATGGGTGAGGCTTGCCTCTTTCAGGTTATCCAAAAAATGGTTTTATTTGCTGCCGCAAATGAAACTCTTTCTTCGGCGATGTCTATCATTAGGTTACTCAAAGATGGTTACTACTTGTTGCAGCAAAGGAATCCCTTTCTTTGGAGGCTGCCCCTACTTATCCTCTAAAACATTAGTTTTAATGGGTGAGGCTTGCCTTTTACCCAAAGATGGTTACCATTTGCTGCCGCAATAGAATCTCTTTCCTTGGTAGCCTACTTGTTTAGGAAAAGGTGAATGACTAGAAATCATCAAACACATAACTTTGACAAAAGAATCTTGTTCTAGAACAACCCCTTTTCCTTCCATGGACGGGGTATGGACTAGTCATATTCTTTCGTGGAAATTCTACTTTATACCCAAGGTTTCCTCTGCCCGAAGCAGACCAGGATGCATGCCCCCTGGGTTCCAGTTCTATCTTTCCGAATCACTCGCATTCATCGGGAAGGAGGACTGGGGGTGGAGACATTTCTTGGGTGAATAGACCATTGAGGATTGGTATTTGACTATTTGCGATGCGTGATCCCGGAAATGAAAGTTGGTCTACGAGCTTGACCACCTTTCCTTCGTGTGGAAAACACATTACTCTAAAGAGTGAGGAGACTATAGCTCCCATGCAATATATATAGTCACGTCCAAGGAGTAGGTTATAATCCAAGGGTCCTTGAACGACCATCACGTTCAAATTAACGGTCTTCCCTTTTAATGTAACAGGCACATTGGGGAGGATCCCTAATGGTCGACTGGTTCCTTTATCAAAGCCCGAGAGATTTCTTATCTCAGGCAAAAGCGCCGGGGAACCAAGTGCTTTCCAAGCAACAGAGGAAAGGATACTCACAGATGCCCCTTCATCAATGATAGTTCCAGCCATCACCATTCTATAAATTTGGACTATGATTCTGAATGGTATACTGGCTGGTAACCGGGGTCTGCCTAGTTGGTTCCAATCAAAGGACACAACCAGGTTGCTTGGTGGTGGGACCGAATATACGGCCGGATATGACCCTGACGATGTTCCTTCCTGCGATAAAGGAATGGGCGCATTGCCCTGATGCTCATCAGAATCTGTGTTGATGAAAAGAATCTGGATGGTGTCATCCTTATTCTCTTCCGTGAGGGTGTCATTTGAAGATGAATCTTCAGTGACGGTGTCATTTGAGGATGAAACCTCTGAAGGAGGAACTGGGTCAACTGCCATATCGACCTTTAGACTTTCGTCTAGTCTGGATTCAGTAGGTTCATTTTCAATGACTGACGCTTCAGCTGACCACTTGAGCGGGCCAGCTGTATTCTCAACCAACGAAGGACTTGGCACGAGTTTTTTGTATCCAGGAGGAAGTACTACCGGAGAAACCGGACGATCTTCCAAAACTCTCTTCGCTTCGTCTAAGAAGGGACAATGGTGGATGGCGTGACCGCCTTCACACAGTCTGCAGGGGGATTTTGCTCCCCCTCTTTGTCTTGAACCTTCACTTTCATTGGTTGACGGTAAACAATCAACATGGTTATCAGAGGTTGATGCTCCCGAATTGTGCAGACGAGGGGACCAGTCCCTTAGTATCCGGGGAATACAGGGACAATCTCTATGGAAGTGGTCTCCTCTACATATGACACATGGCGATTTAGGCCCGGTCAGTGCTGTGTGTGGGTTTTTGTCAGATGTCTTTTGCTTGCCCCCAGCCACCTTAGGCTCCTTCTTCTTCTTTTCTTTCTTCTTCTTTTCCTTCTTCTCCATGGGAGCTTGACTTTTGCCAGCTTTACCTTTTGAAGATGAAGGATCGGAGGAAGGGTTAGAGGAAGTAGAAGGCTGGTGGGATGCTCTAGATTCATCTAACTGTTGACTCGACTGCTCAGGAACCATGGTGTTCTGAACTACACTAGTTGAGAATAGCCAAATAGGCAGGCCAATTGTCAGTCCTGGAAGCGACAATGTGGCCATGTGGGGCGCACCAACTTCTCCCCAAGAGGAGAAAGGACTAGGATTTCCATCATGTGGAGTTCCTTGGTTGGGGCGTTCCATGTTCTCAACTTAAAGATCAACGCGGGAATAGGAGGTGATTATGTTCCGTTTAAAATAAATTTTATAACAACGCTTAGACACAACTTGCTTTTTCACTTTTTAAGAGTCGAGAAAAAGCTAAAGATGACTCTAGTCTCCTTCGATGTTTTAATGAGCCCGAAGTGACAAATGCTCGGATGGACTTTTTCAGTTATAGAGTTTGAAAAAGGCCAAAAGAAACTGCTCTGGAGTTCTAGGCAGAGGGTGTGCCAAACTTTTCGCAAAACCACAGAATACGTTTTACGGTACGAGTGGTCGATCTTCGTGAATGCTGTGTTCACTGCATTGCGATCAGTAGGGCGGCCGACACGATTTCCTATGGATAAAGGCTTTGATCCTATAGGGGTCTCCCAATATATACGCGATGGTACGTGGGAGCACAAGTCCATATTGATACTTATCGCTTCACCGTGGAGGAATCACCCAACCACTCAACGCTAAGATATCACGTTTAACGACGCCGGAACACGTCTCTAGCTTAGACCTCTAGATGTTTGCATTATGTTTCAATGCGTTGTTATGTAAATTCAATTTATTTTAAGGTTGATCTTGTTTAGCAGTTTGCCTTTATGGATCACCACGAGATGTATAGAAACACTCCTGAATGCAATCTAAGATGATAAGCAAGCTTTTCAATCTTTCAACTTTGAAAACCTTAACTACTGAGGGAGAAGGAAGATAACATCTTTTCACACAGATCATAGAGCACACACTAATGCACTTTGCTAAATCAACATGCAAACTGTCATAATGTACATGCACAATGCAAGTATTTCTTTTCTCTTTCTTAATGTTGATGAAATGCAAAAAGAAAGCGGTTGTATAACTTTGAATTCAATTTCAAGCGAAAGCAAACAAGTTCGTCCAAAATCGAAAGACACCTTACGATTCACCTGTTTCAACACTTAGAAATATATAAATTCAAACCATATAACGAAAGCGACAAACTCAATCAGCTATGAACAACAAATAAAATAACTCTTAAGATCAAAACGACACTTAATCACAGGTCTAGATCTAAGAGGTCAATGCAAGACTGGTTCACTTTCGTTATGGGAAACTGTAAATGACACAAGAAATACAAAAGAACAAATACAGTTTCTTTATACAACTGAGGCGGAATAATGACCAAGGAAGATGGTTTCAGATAGGCCCACTGACTGGTAACAAACAGCAAAAACAATAGTGAAAACAAGGCAAGACACAGCAGGAAACCTCAGTAACTCAAGCCAAGACTGGTCCAGCGCAGGTGTAACACTGCCTGTTTGACCTTCAGCGCAGGTAACCCCTTCGGGAACTGCGCTGAAATGTAGACTGCCTTTGTACAGCCTGTAATGAAGAACGAGACTTTCGTCCGTCTTGGTTTCCGGGTCACAGATTGCTCAAAAATTCACAGTTTTTGCTCAAATCAGAAGCTATCAGTCAAGGACACACTAAGGGATGTAAAGGAGGATGAAAAGCTATCACTAAGAGCTTATTAGAGTCCTTGTGGATCAGCTCTTCAAATCATAAACTTGCCCAGAAACTGAGCTAGAGTAGCTGCCCTCTACTTTGTGTTTGATGGACTCAAACACAGTTCGATTCGGTACTCCCTTTGTTTATGAAATGAACAACAAGAAACACAACAAACCAACAAGATACGGTACCCAGTGGAGTCACCAATTTGTTGGGGGGAAAAGTATCTATTGCAGAATGCCTCTATCCCACTCTGAAGGTGATAGTACTCCAGCAACAACTGAATGCAAAGCTATTCAAAGTTTCTTCTTTATGAGATGAGAGAGGGAAGAAAAGGATGATCTACTAACCGTTATCTTGCGCTAATAGTCGATCCAGTCTTCACTCCTTGCTGCTTGCTCCTAGCTCCTTGCCCTTTCACCAGCCCAGCTACACACAGATCCTGTAAAAGCGCAAGAAAAGGAAACTACAAGAAGCATACATCCATAATCGATTATAGGATTAGCATAAATCAAATATACAAGCATCCATTCATCATAAAGACACATGCATATAGAAGAACCTCAAATACTTTATTGATAATAGAAGTAAAGTTCTGAGAGAGTTACAACCACAATGGGCCCAATCCAGCAACACCTCCCAGCTGAAAGAAATCTCCTCTTCACCTCCTTCAAGCAAAACACCCAATAGCTCTATACACAAACCAACAGCACTTCCTTACTTGCACAAAATTCCCCCCCCTGGACCTCATGAGAGAGCTCTATATATAGGAGATTTGGAGAAAGGATGAGTCAGCTTGAGGCTGGCATAAAGCTGACTAGTGTCCTCTCCCACTTTAGTTAATCTTCAGTTCTTGAGTCCACTTGGAGAATCTTGCTTCCACTTGGAGATCAAGACCCTCTTACTCATCATAGGGCGAATTCCTTGAACCAAGTGTCAGTTTGGAAGCTTCCTGGGCAGTTGACACCTTGCAGAATGACTGTGCCACTTGGCCAATCTCGCCCAGCGCAGGTAGCCTTCATTAGTTTTGACCTTCAGCGCAGGTACAAGGAGGAGCAGTTGACATTCAACGTAGATGCTCAGTGGAGCAGCTGACATGATCCAGAAATAGCCTGTTTTTGAGTGTTTTCAGGTGGAGAACTGATTTTCAGTGCTGTGGTTTGCAGACCTTGTTCCTCTAAGGGTAAGAACAACATGTTTAGGGACTTTGGATCCCTCAGATTATCGACATTTCATGCTCCATGCTGTTAGGCACAAAAATGTCTATAACAATAGCTGCTGCACCTATTTTACCTACTATGTCAATGAAGAAGGCAAAGCCCCTTCCACATTTTGTGGAGCAAGCATTTGCCTATGAGCTGATGAAGAAGGAAAGGCCCCTTCCACATCAAGTGGAGTAAACACTTGCCTATCTGCTACAAACAACTTTCTAGCCCCTCTCTGATATGTCTTGTAGGCTTTTGGCTCCTCAACAACTTTAGTCTCTTTAACCTTCTCATATTTCTTTACTTTGGCACTGCTGGAAGGCCTTTCTGCTTCTTGAGGCACTGGTGGAGGAATCTGAGGACCATTGAAGATGTCATTGGCAATAAATGTATCCCAGGAGATATTAAGGAGGTTGAGATGATGTAGTATAATCATCTTAATCAGGGAATAGTGATAGATACTACTCATTTGCTGGGGGTAAGGATTTTTCTTTACAATGTAGGCCATCTTCTCAATGTTCCTCAATAAGAAATATAGGATGTTCAAAATTTTCACTCTTGTGAAATGAATAAGAAGCCTAATGTGATAGGTGTACAATCTAGAAAATCTACCCTCATGTGTAAAATACTTCATAATGATCCTCATCATAGGGGCATACTTGTCTTCAAGGAACCTGAAAGGAAAGGTCCTCTTCTTTTCATTTCTATACCTGGATTTGATGTATGGATCATATTAGTTCTCATCCAAATATTGTGCCTTATACCATTTTTCCCCCACATTTGGAATCCTTGTGGCATTAGCAATGATGGAGGATGAAACTGTAAATGTCACCCCGACAAGAGTTACTTTGTTATCACGGAGATTGGCTACAAAAAGCCTGGTCAGCTCAGGATGATGTTGAACTCTTTGTACTTGCTCACAAAACTCATAACACCCTAGATGCCTGAAACAAGTGATAGTCATATGAGAAGCCTATAACTCTCTGATGTTTGATGGTTCCTCTCTGATAATTCTGCCTCCCTTATGTGGTTTTCTCTGATGCTAAGGTTCATCTCCCATGCTTTTACTGCCATTGTTTTCCTCATCCTCATAATCTCTATCCTCTTTGTCCATGTTTTTTGAATTTTGAACCTTTGTAACCCTAGAGAAGGTAATCAAGGAGTGATTTATGGTGAACAGGGATAGGGGAAGGGAGATGAGCTTATGTGATGTAGGATGGAATATATATGGTATGAGAGTGAGAAGGAGGGTATTTTTCTTTGGTAGGGACTGTTTAGTAAATAGGGTTTTGTTTTGGGGATTAGGGTATAAGGGATAAGTGGAGGAATGCATTTGAGGGAATTATGGTATAAGGAATAGGTGGAGGGATTTGTTTGAGGGAATGCAGGCATAAGGAATAGGTGGAGGGATTTGTTTGAGGGAATTAGGGTATAAGGGATAGGTGGAGGGATTTGTAGGCAACCTAGGGTTTGAAATTTTAAATAGCAAACCAACTTCAAAATGATGAACTGAATGCCAGGAGGATAGTTCAAGGATTACACTTACTTGTTTAGAAGTTCTAGAAGGAAAAAAACACGATTTGGATGGTTGATAGGGTGTTTTGGTGCTTGCTAGTCCTATGCGCAATGCCCTCTACAGGTGCGCAGCACTCCGGCTCTATGTGCAGCGCCGTGCAAAATTGCACTAGCAAAATTTCCCTATGCGCAGCGCTCCATCCCTATGCACAGTGCTCTAGCCTCTGTTTGCAGCGCTCCATCCTCTGTGTGTAGCACCTCCTTTTTTGCTTAGCCACCAATTGGCCTCAATTCCCCTCTCTCCTTCAATGCTCTTCTTTCTCTTTGTCAAATGAAAGTGATGAATTTGGAAAAGGAATTTGACATCTTATATAAAGGTTGATTTTGATTTTTCTTTAGAAAAACCCACTTTCTAATGTTTTGGAACTTTTTCAGTCTTCAAATCTTTGTTTAATGCTTTTCCTTCTTTGTCTCTTTTAAGGTGGATGGATGCTCTGATTGAATTGATTTCTTCAATGGTTTCATTTTCTTGTAGCAAGGAGAAATGCTTGGGGTAGCTGGGAACAATTATTACATGAAATGACTTATCTTACATAAAGAAATATAAATAAACTAAAATACTCTGTTTTCATCTCAAAGACATGTTTTTTGAGATGAAAATTACATTAGTGAAATAAGATATTTGTACAATAATCATGACTTATTAGCAATCACTCTTTTTTTTATTGGTCATCCTCATACCTTTGCTGCCCTTTATTTACACTTGAAACTATGATTTTGACCTTGAAAATGAACCCCAAGACCTAATGGAAACATAACTGTTTCAACTCTAAAAATAACATAACTGAAACCATAAATGAATACAACATGGAGATGGGTTAGCAAATGTACCTCATGAGGGAAAATTTAATTTTCTGAGAAGAAGACAACCATTAGTGGACCATTTTGACATGACCTAGTGGAATGATCCAAAAAATTTAGTATGAGACACCTAAAATGAAAATGCAAAGAGTAGATTTGATACCTAATGGAAGTATGGAGATACTGACACTGACATAACTCATCCTCTCCGTTGTTGAATGGTGGAATGACATCCTGTGTGTCCTGCAAATGATCAATGATGGGTGCATCCATGGATGAAGATACACATGTGAAATCATGGATTGCAGGTTCACCAAAGATGTCAGGAAGGAAAGGAGGGGGCTCGGACGAAAGGGACTCATCCTTCTCCAAGTGTTAATGCTCAAGCTCCCACTCATAATCTTAATGAATGATAATGCATGTTGGTTGTGAAACACCAACTTCATTAGTGGCTTGTTCCTCGTTCACAACAAGTGTAGAGTCTAGAATGGAATAACACAAGACAATATCATTCATAGGAACAACGGAGTGCGAAGACAGAGGTTGTGGAACAAAATGCATATGACAACTCAATGGACTCACAACCAAATCTGCACAAAAATTAAGAGAAGTGATGTTGGGAGGATGTGACAGCTGAACCAGTGTGTGAGCATGATACTCAACATCACTACGTAGTGATGGAGCTTTTTGATGAGGGGATGGCGGAGAGTCACTTGTGACAGTGATCGCATCCATCTAAGATTTCACAACTCCATCACTAAAGAATGCTGAATGAGGCTTGATTTCAAACTTCTTCTTGGGATGAGCAGATTTCTTAACGCAATACTCAAATTGGTCCCAAAGATAGAAAAACTTCATCTGGATCTTCGGAGCTTGAAACTGCAAATCACGGAAGCACTGCCAAAAATCCATAGTCGATTCATGTGGAGCCTTCCATTGTTGTAACAATTTTTGGTCAAGATGGTCTGGATCAAAATGATAGAAAGTGTCTTCAATGAGATCACAAAAGTGCTCAAGTGAGTGCACACTATCAACCGGTAGGCTGCACAACCACCAATGTGGAGATTCACGAAGTGTGTATGCAAGAAGCAAGCTGGCCTGTTCATCAGAACATCCATCTTCCTCATGAAGCATGGAAAGAAAGTCATGTAAGAACTCAGGCCAGGCCACTTCACCTTCACCATCATACATGTAAGTGGACAAGTGATCGAAAAACTCCCTCGTGATGGTGACATCTTCATGATTCGAAAAACATTGTGGAGGGAGAAGAGTGCAAGAATCCATGATAGATATGCAAAGGTTCAAAACAGGATGAGAGGACACAGCTTGTCATCTGGCCCTCCTTCTAGCGCCAAAAATGTTGACGGTGCTGGACCCACCAACATTTAGGGGATCACCTCGATATGAAGTCCCAACTAGACCTCACACCATTTGGTGTGGGAGTCCCATTTGGTATGATGGCTCGGTTGCCATTGTCTTAAGTATTTACCTCAACTCTTGCTTTTCAACACAGTAGAGTGGTCTTCTTTGTCTTTGAGAAGTGAGGTTCGCATGCCTGGTGAATGCTATTGTACTTGTGTCAACGATTCTTTCACTGTAAGGGGAGAGGGTGCGAGTGAGTCCCAAGTTGGTTGGGATGAAGTCCCTACTGGGCTAGGAAAATGCAACACAACAGGACGTGCACAACTTCCGAAGGATCAGTCCACACGGATGTGGAAGTCACAACACACAAGGTAAGGTAACACGTACAACACTCAACAGATGAGTCCGAACGAGTGCAATGGTTGTTGCAACAAGCTTTATGTGAAATTTCTGTCTGATGTCTTGGGAGATAGCCACCACGGGCGAGACATTGTTAACAACATATACAACGCATTTCCATTAACATATTATGTATTACAACAAGTGAAATAGTTCATGTGTTCAACACAAGTTAAAGCAACATACATTACAAGTGTTCAAGATTAGCCTTACAACAGTTACAATACATGTGTGAAAATGTGCTCGCCTGTTAGCAGGCTTCTGAATTAAGCGAAATTTCTAAGACAGATCATTACACCATGCAATACTAACCTTGAGTGTGGGGCATTGGAGCCACTAAATACTTCTCAAAGAAAAGATTATAGACTCTCTTGGCTATGTGGGAGGAGCTGAGGTGAAAAGTCCTTTTCATGTACAAATGAGGGGGTATTTATAGCCAAGGGTGAAACTGGCTGATCCAAGTGGATATTGGTGGCCACCTGCCAAGTCCACCTGGACCCCCACCATTGTTTCTCTTATAATTTTCAATTTCCTTAATTGTAGCACAACTTACTATTTTTAGCAGTTTTTCGGGTCCTGAACTTCCAGAGCCGTTTTGAGGCCCTAAACGACTTTTTTTGGGAAATATGGGGGCAACATGGGTCCATGGACCGATGTTTCCCTTCCCAAAGTGGTTGTGCTCGGATATATCTTTCTAACGAGCTATTGTACGCGTCAAACGAAGATCGTATGCCAAAGTTACGACCCTGGGAAGTTGATGTACCAATTTACCCAAACGGGGCCCACAGTTTGGCGTTTCATCTTCTAGGGTTAGGTTTTGGAATGTTAAGGGTTTTCCATTGTTTCTCAACAATAAATAGGCCTTCGAGCCTCATTGTAACATAGTTTAGAGGCATGTAGCCACCACATCTCTTCTCAGAGATAAGCTACCATCGCCCTAGCTGGTTTATTTCCATTACTGTTTGTAAGCATATTTCAGTATTTTACATTAATGAAATGAAGTATTATTTTTTCTGCATATCTGTG
This sequence comes from Pinus tabuliformis, assembly GCA_031772625.1. Classification (NCBI taxonomy): domain Eukaryota; kingdom Viridiplantae; phylum Streptophyta; class Pinopsida; order Pinales; family Pinaceae; genus Pinus; species Pinus tabuliformis. Next base: position 1,233,039,180 of record CM062818.1, read on the forward strand.
TTTATGGTTATCTCTGTAATTTGTTGCGTTCCTGTTTAAGTCTGGATCAGTGGTATCAGAGTGGTCTGCTTTTTCTCTGTTTTTCTTTGCATGTCCCCAACAAGGTCGGGATATAAGGAGTTAGGGCTTGAACTAGTCGAACCTTTGCAAGACCAGCCTCGCAAATCCCGATGGCCTCCCATGGCGGATGAGAAGAAAGATGAGGGGGCAGGAGATCCTATCAAAATCTTGCTCGAAGAAGCCCTCGAGTGACAACGGAACGCGATGATCGATAACTTTGCCCAGATCCTTCAACGGCTAACAAGAAGCGACGCATCGGCTTCCAGCAGCTACTCGGGAAACGCCATGCCCTTTAAGGTATAAGTTAATTTTGAAATCCCCATATTTGAGGGTCAGATAGATGCAGATGCCATAGATAAATGGTTAAATCTGCTAGAGGGTTATTTTTTTGTTCATGAATTTTTGAGTCGGGAAAAGATTGTTTTCGCTCTTCTCAAAGCAACCCCCCACGTCAAGGACCGGTGGGAAACCTACTGCGAGCAGAAGGATGAAAGTACTGGCTCACTATTTTTAGCTGCACCCACCTGGAATTCATTCCGGGATGCCATCAAGGAGCAGTACTACCCTGTCGGAAGCTATGAGGATGAATACATAAAGTGGACCACGCTACGGCAGGGAAGGGACCAAGACATGCCGGAGTTCACCAATCTTTTCCATACCCTTCGCACAAAGTTGGGTATCAAGGATTCGGAGTAGCATTTGATACTCAAATACCGCAGCTACCTGCACAAGTACATCCAGGAAGAAATACAATTCCTGAACATCTTCTCGCTCAACACAGCATACCGATATGCCGTCAAGGTCGAGCAGAAGTTTAAATAGAAGAAGCGAGACTTTGGATCTGCGAATCCAAAGCAAGGGAAAGGTGCCCCTAAACCACAGAATAAAGGACAAAGCCAAGGCGGGGCAGCCCAAGACAACTCGCTGAAGCTGCAAGCAAAGAACAACGCCGCGAAGCTGAAAAAGGACACGGGAAAATGGTGTGAGTTCCATAAGAGCTCCACTCACAACACAAGTGAGTGTCGGGCCAAGCAGTCACTGGTGGCTGAGCTAAAGCTTTCAAAATCAGATGCATGTTCTGACTCTAAGTCAGAACCCGACAAGGGGAATGACAAAAGGAAGCAGATCATTGATGCAGATCCCAATGCCACTGTTGCTACTGCCAAGATCCAGATAAATGAACCCGAAGATCCAGAGGAGGAGGAGCGTCTCTTCCACTCCCAGATGTGGGTAAAGGGCTCCCCGCTACAGTTCATTTTCGATAGCGGGAGCCAAAAGAACCTCATTTCGGCAGAGGTCGTGAAGCGGTTGGGCTTACTGACCATATCACATCTACAACCGTACACCATCGGGTGACTTCACCAAGGACGGGATCTTCGCATGAGCCAGCAGTGTCGCCTTCCATACAACATCAAGCCCTTCACGGATGAGGTATTGTGTGAAATTGTTCCCCTTGAAGTTTGTGATGTATTATTAGGACAGCCATACTTGTGGAAGCTACATGCTGTGTATGAATCAAGGCCCCGTGTTGTTATTATTACATTGGGAAATAAGTTGTACAGGATACCAGAGGTAGCACCGCCTACTGCCATCTCTTTGATTACTGCAAAACGATGCAGTAAGCTCATTTCCAAATCTGGGAAATTTGTTTCCTAATGATACGCCCTCAAGGAAAGAAGAAGACGATGGCTGCGGCCTCCAGACAGGGTCCCTCCACACGACAACTACAGATGGACAAGGTCGTGGAGGAGTACAAGGACATCTTCACCTCCCCCGCAGGAGTTCCTCTGCATTGTCAAGTCAAGCACTCCATCGATCTGACCCCAGGTGCGCCGCTACCCAATGGACCAATTTATCGGCACTCCATTCTGGAGAACGATGAAATCAAGAGGCAGATTCAGGAGCTCCTGCAGAAAGGTCACATCCGTTCGAGTTCATCGCCTTGTGGGAGCTCGATCGTGTTGGTACAGAAGAAGGATGGGACTTGGAGACTCTGTATTGACTATCGGACGCTGAACAAGATCACTATCCGTAATAGGTACCCGATCCCAGGAATTGATGAACTCCTGGACCAACTAAAGGGGGCGAAATATTTTAGCAAGATCAATCTGAAGTCAGGATATCACCAGGTACCAATCGAACTCTCTGATGTGTGGAAGACTGCCTTCAAAGCCAAGGAGGGCCTTTTCGAATTGTTGGTTATGCCTTTTGGATTGACGAATACTCCTGCAACCTTCATGAGGCTAATGGATGACATCTTGCGGCCATTCACCAACTCATTTGTAGTGGTATACTTGGATGACATTTTGATCTTCAACTAGAGTTGGGAAGAGCACCTCCACCACATCTGACAGGTTCTCCAAACACTGCGGCAACACAAGCTATGTGCCAATTTGGAGAAATGCACTTTTGGCATGACCCAGGTTCAATATTTAGGATACATTATTGATGAACAGGGGGTGCATGTGGATCCAGCCAAGATCCAAGTCATTCAAGATTGGCCATCTCCAACCACTCTGACAGAGCTTCAAAACTTTCTAGGTCTTGCCAACTTCTACCGCAGGTTCGTGTTGGGGTTTTCTCATATCACTTGGCCCTTGAGTCAAGTCACCAAGGGAGGAGCGAAAGCAAAATTATTTTGGTCTGAATCTCAACAGAAGGCATTCATAGAGTTGAAAGATCGCCTCTGCACGACACCAGTGCTCGCGTTACCAGATTTACAACAACCATTTGAGGTCGAGACAGATGCCTCTGACTATGCTATTAGGGCAGTCCTTACTCAACACGGGCATCCAGTGGCATATCATAGTGAAACACTTTCAGACACAGTCTGGAAGTATCCCACTTATGATAAAGAGATGTATTCCATTGTGCAGGCCTGCCGACAATGGAAGCATTACATTTTGGGGAAGGAAACGGTCATCCACACAGACCACCGACCCCTGCAGTTCATACAGACCCAAGGGAAATTGTAGAATGATTGCCATCAGAAGTGGTCTACATACCTACAACAGTTCCATTTGAATATCAAGTATAAGAAGGGCAACACCAATAATGTTGTAGATTGCCTCAGTCGACCACCAATCATAGCATTAACCACCGTGCTCAACTCTTGTGGGCACGAGACTTCTGATTGGCCACTTCTCTACAAAAGCGACCCAGAATTCGGCCACACATACCAGACACTCTTAGAGGGTCAGCATGTTCCAGATTTTCACCTCCAGTATGCCTTGTTATGCCACTTGGGTCACCTTTGTGTTCCTTCAAGCAAGCATGCCAAGATGATTTGGGAAGCACACTACAGTCGAGCTGCTGGGCATTTCGGGGTTGAGAAAATGGTGGCAGTACTGCAAAAGTATTTCTATTGGCCGAATCTTCGACAAGATGTTCGGAAGTACATCAGATCATGTACTGCCTGTGCCATTGCCAAACTGACCATCAAGAAGCAAGGCCTCTATGCCCCACTACCTACCCCTAGTCAACCTTGGGAATCCATCTCCATGGATTACATGTCAGGCCTTCCTCCCACTAAGCATGGAAAGGACTGTGTTTTTGTGGTCGTCGACAGGTTCTCGAAGATGGCTATTATGGCAGCCTGTAAGAAGAATATCACAACAAAAGCCACTGCTAAACTCTTCTTTGAACGAGTGTGGGTGCACTTTGGGATCCCACAGTCTATCATCTCAGATCGGGATAGTTGGTTCCTCAGTACATTTTGGTCCAGTCTTTGGTCAATGCTGGACACCAAACTCACTAAGTCCACAGCCTTCCATCCTCAAATTGATGGCCAGACAGAGGTTGTCAATAGGATGATTGTGCATATTTTGTGCATGTACAACTCAAAGCATCCACGCACATGGGACGAGAGCCTCCCCTATGTTTAGCACAGCTACAACCGAGCTCTTCATAGCTCGACTGGCCACAACCCTTTTCAGGTGGGCTTGGGATTCCAGCCACTATGCCCCATTGACGTGGCCATGCCACTTGCAACTACTCACATAGATTCGGCTCATGTCCAGTCCAAAACAGATAAGGCAACCAGCTTCATTGAGCACATCCAACATATTCACCAGCAGGTCCATGACATTCTGGAGAAATCAAATGCCAAGTACAAGTAGTGACATGATCAACATCGGGTGCCACACAAGTTTCAGGTGGGCGATAAAGTCTGGTTGCATTTGCAAAAGGAACGCCTTACTGGAGCCTATTGGAAACTGAGACCACTCTGATATGGTCCTTACACCATTACTAAGGCTGTGGGAGACAATGCATTTGAGCTCAACATTCCCCCATTCCTTGGCCTGCACCCAGTGTTCAATGTGGACCGCCTTCGGCCATACTTTCCACCATTGCTAGACACATCCGACATTGCAGAACAACTCACACCCATAGAATTAAATCCAGATTGCATGGAACAAGCTGCAACTGATCAGATCATGGAAACATAGATCAAGAACACTTGCCAACAGAATATCCAACTGTATCGAGTTGTCAAAGCAGGCCAACTCCTTCACCAGGGCAAGTGGCTCACCAAGGACCAAGTTCAGCAAAAGTTTCCTCATCTCATGGAGGAACTCAACGCAATGGGGACCATTGCTTCCTAAGTGGGGAGGAATGATCCAGGTGGATATTGGTGGCCACTTACCAAGTCCACCTGGACCCCCACCCATTGTTTCTCTCAACATTTTCAGTTTCCTTAATTGTAGCACAACTTACTATTTTTAGCAGTTTTTTCGGGTCCTGAACTTCCGGAGCCGTTTTGAGGCCCTAAACGATGTTTTTTGGGAAATATGGGGGCAACATGGGTCCATGGACTGATGTTGCCCTTCCCAAAGTGTTTGTGTTTGGATAGATCTTTCTAATGAGCTATTGTATGCGTCAAACGGAGATCGTATGCCAAAGTTACGACCTCGGGAAGTTGATGTACCAATTTACCCAAACGGGGCCCACTGTTTGGCGTTTCATATTCTAGGGTTAGGTTTTGGAATGTTAATGGTTTTCCATTGTTTCTCAACAATAAATAGGCCTTCAAGCCTCATTGTAACACAGTTCAGAGGCATGTAGCCACCACATCTCTTCTCAGAGATAAGCTACCATCACCCTAGCTGGTTTATTTCCATTACTGTTAATAAGCATATTTCAGTATTTTACATTAATGAAATGAAGTATTATTTCCGCTGCATATCTGTGTTTATGGTTATCTCTGTAATTTGTTGCGTTCCTGTTTAGGTTTGGATCACTGGTCCTTGTGGTTGTTTGACTACCCTCATGACTGTTTGACTTCCATGACTTTTTAACTTTACATGACTCTTTATACAACAAGTGGGTCTCTTGGACTTCCATGTTACATTACATTGATTTGACAACATGGCACATAGTGGAGATGTGGAAAACATGACTCATGATATGACTCGACATGACAGTGATGGTACATTCGTGCCACTGCTAGAGTGCACGTTGAGCTGTAGTGCTGCTAGGTGATGGATGTCTTCTGGGTGTGTCATAACTTCACCTCTGCATGGAAAAGTGTGCAGAGTCTTCGATGGTCGTTGGTTCAATTGATGTTGTTTTGGCACGTTGCCCCTTGCTTGTATGTTGGAAGTCTTGATCATGAGAAATTGTGCAATTTTTTGGAGGAACTAGCTGGGAGCCTGGCAGCAAAAACTGTGCAATTCTTGGAGGGAACTGGCAGCTGGATGCTGGGTCACTGGTAGCAGAAACTGCACAATTCCAAAGGGGAATTGGCAGTCAGATGTGAGGAGCTTGGTAGCAGAAACTACGCAATTCCTGGAGGGAACTGTCAGTCTGCTACTGGCGTGAGAAACTGCACTGAGGCTGGGAGGCTGGCTTGCTAATCATCTCTACACAATTTCTGAGCTGAGCGGACTGCTGGGCAGTAGAAGGCCTACTCATGAAAACTACGCAATTTTCTAGATGAGCAACCAGTCGAATGTTGGGAGGATTGATTGGGAAAACTGCGCAATTTTCTCAGGGAGACAGGGATGGGCACTGGGTGTCTATCTAGCATGTCTGCTCAATTTCCTTAGTCAATAGAGTGGGCAAGGTCGGTAACCTCTGTGTAATTTTTGAGGGGAATGAGTCCTGAGGTGGCTCCCGAGTCAAATCCTCTTGTTTGACCAACTGTAAGTTGATTGATTTCTTGTGGGAAATGCAACTTGAAATGACTTTCTTGGTGCTTTTGTGTTGTTCTGGTTGATAGTCGATCGAGTCAATGGTAGGGTGATGGTCTGGCTGTCAGAGGGGAGGCTGGTTGTCGAAACTTCAGCAATATGACTAATTGTGTGAATGAGTGAAAGATGCACATGTGATCTCACAAATGCACACCAACATGACTTGATGACAAGACAACCCAAACCATCCAGACACACATGCTCAACATGACTAATTGACGGTGTGAGCGACAAGTGTGACACTTGTGATTGATCGTTGATTGACCATGATGACGCTTGTGCGACAATGAGTGTGACTCTATGTGTGAGTGCGACAAATGATTTTATAACGAACACAACGTGTACACACGAAGCGAAGACCTTCAACATGACGAGAACATGGTCGCAAGCATGACTTGGATACCAATATGCAAAAAACTTGGATGAAATGAACAAGCAAGGCAGATGCAAAGACTCACATGGGCTCTAGGGTGAACCCGAGTGTGTGTAGTCATGAAGTGAAACTCTCAAGGGAGGCTATGAATTTGGGTGCAGGCCAAAATTTTGGAGGTTGGTTGTAGTTGCTACAACAAGTCTAAAGTGAGCTTTGTTGAGAATCACTACTACTATGTGAATGGCTTCAACCCAAAATCTCTGCTGAACATTCCTTTCTCCCATCTTGGCTTTAGCTAACTATTGAACAGATCTATTTTCTCTCTATGCTACACCATTCTATTGTGGAGTCTCTGTTATCATAAACTGCCTTTTGATGCCATGCTGCTTGTAATATTCATCAAACCCTTTTGAAGTAAAATCACCTCCAATATCAGACCTTATGCTCTTGATTTTATAGTTAATTTCATTCTCAATCGTGGCTTTAAATTCCTTGAAATTCTCAAATTCTTCTAATTTTCCTTTGAGAAATTAAACCCACATCATGCTGCTGAAATCATCAATAATAAGCATGAAATACAATTCACCTATGGATGGCTATGTTCTTGATGGTCCACACAAGTACATATGTAATAGCTGCAATGGCTTAGTTGATGAGCTCTCCTTGGACTTGAATGGTACTCGTTCTTTCTTACCCAACTGACAAGACTTGCAAATAATATTCTTAGGATTTGATAGCTTTGGAAGATATTTGATAACATTCTTCTTTCCCAGTCTGACTATATTATCAAAATTCAGATGCCCAAGTCTCCTATGCCACAACCAAATCTCTTGAATCTTCGACAAACAACACCTCTTTTTTTCCTCTTTAAGGACATAGAAATTGTTATATGTTCTCACAACTTTAACTACTACTTTTCCAGTGCCTGCAGACTTGATTTGATAATTCTTAGCCTTGAAAATCACATGATAGCCTTAGTCACACATTTGAGACACACTGATTAGATTATACTTCAGCCCATCAACAAATAAAACATTCTTGGATTTACCTATGCCATTAGACAAAATGGAAACTCCTTTACCATCAATCTTACCAGGTGCATTATTACCAAAGTTCACATTACCTTTTTATATTGGTTTCCATGTCAAAAAATTACTTCTGTCTCCTAACATGTGTCTGGAACAACCATTTTCCACATACCAATGATTGCCTTCGTTCTGAGCATATCAAACAATGTTGCACTACTCTGAATTCTCCTTTCTTTCCAGACTTTGGGCCCTTGTCTTGTTTTTTCAATAATTGGTTCATGCATCTTATTCTTAGGTCTGCAATTTGCTACTCTATATCTAAAATTTTGATAGTTAAAGCATTGAATCAATTTATTCAAAGGAGGAAATTAATTTTTGTACATGGGTATGTTATTCCTTTGTCTAATCAATTGATTTTGTTGATAATTTGTTCTTCTTGTCTGAGCTTCCTATAGGATAGATTCACTCTACAATTCATTTCTTTGTGTCCATAATTAGTGCATGTAAAGCAACACCCTAGAAATATGTCTGCATACCTACGAGAAATTCTATTTCTGAACATTGGATAGGTTGATCTCTGTGCATTTTGATTCTCTCCTCCTGGGAAAAATTTCTCCTTTTATTACACTGTTGTTGATTTGTCTCTTGATGACTATTTGGCTACATGCTACTTTTGTCTTTTTTCTACTGCCTTGAATCATTATTAGTTATTTCTTTGTCATCATTTATGGCTGCTTGCACAAAGGAAATTGGTTTCTTTCCCTTTAATTTTGTTGTTGAGCTATTTTCAGCCTGAAATCCAAGACCAATTTGATTTGTGGAGACTCTGTGCTTGCAAAATCTCATTCAAGTTGTCAGTCCCCTTTTTGATTGAATCTTTACTAGGTTTTTTCCTTTTGCAAATATTTTCTCAACAAAACAACCTCTCTTCCAAGCCTCTCATATGCTTGACTCTTTTCAATGAGTTGTTGACTTAAGGTTTCTTGAATTCTCTTACCTTCTTTGATTTTCAATAATTGTTCATTAGCTTCACCTTTTTCTTTGATAAGAAACTCTTTCTAAGATTTATTTTTCTTTCTCAACCTTTCAATCTCTTCAAGAGCACTAACAAATTCTCCTTCTAAATCCACCTTGACCTCTTTACCATAAGAATTAATGGCTTCAACTCATAGATTGTTTATAGCCATAAGCATGAATTATTTTGTACCTTCATCATCTTTGTCCTCATCAGAGGAGTGGCTGCCTTCAATTTCAGATGAGTTGGCTTATTGGGTATAAAGACTTCTCTTTTTATCCTTATTTCTCTTCTTTTGTATTTTCTTGAATTTCTCTTTAGGATCATAATCCTTCTTCTTTTAAAGACACTTGGAAGCATAGTGACCAACTTTGCCACAATTAGAGCACTTAAAAGGTAGTTTACCTTTATATTTTCCTAAGCCTCTCTTAAGATTCCTCACAAAACTGGCTTCTTCTTCATCTGATTCACAACATGAATCATCATGCTCTTCCTTGGGCTTCTTATCTACTTTGAAGGTTGACTCCTTTGTTGCATGATTTTCATTCAAAATTCTCATCTCATAAGCAGTAAGGGTGTAAAGTAGTTGATCTAAAGTGAGAGAGTCCATATTGGTCATCTCTTCAATAACTGATACCTTTGGATTAAATTTCTCTGGGGGAGATATCAAAACTTTTTGAATTACTACAAACTCTTCTAATTTCTCATCAAGGCCTCTTATAGTGTTCACAACTTCATCAATTCTTAGGAAGTACTTTGCAATATCTTCATCATCATGCATCTTTAATTACTCAAATTTCATTCTAAAACCTTGAAATTTAACTTGTTTTACCTTGCTCTCACCTTCATAACAGTTACTCATTTTGTCCCAAATAGCCTTTGCAGTTGTACATTCCATAACCTTGACTAGTTCTGATTCAGGTAGGCCAACAAACAATTCATTCATTGATTTTTCATTACATGTGAATTCCAACTTTTGGTATTTAGTAATCACTATTGGAGGCTTTTGATATTATTCTTCTATATCATCCCATAAACCAACTCCAAGTGATTGAATGTAGGTCTTCATCCTTACTTTCCAAAACACATAGTTTGTTCCATTGAACATAGGTGCCTTATTGGTAAATCCTTCTTCATGGTTTTCCATGGTCCTTGATCTTCATTCTAACTATTAAACTGATCTTAAAGGAACTTGGTTTGATTTGATACCAATTGTAAAAAATAATGGAATCCAAGAACTATTGGGAGGGAGGTGAATTAGTAGTATGACCAAAGTATACAAATTTTCACAAATTACACTTTTCAAACACTTAATCACTCAAGAATCAACATCACAACTCAATCATGTAAAACATAACATTATAACCATTGTTATACACATGTGCAACATATATACAAGGCATAAATATTCCTTTTGTTTCTTTGACAAATACAAGCTTCAACTTGCAATTACATAATTTCCCCATAAGCTACTACTTGTAGGTTTATCAATTGCTACTAAAAGGAACTTCTATCAAGTTTTGTTTTTCAACTTTCATTGAAAGGGATTATTGCCCCTACTCATTTATCAACCACTGTTGAAAGGGACTCTTGCCCTTGCTCATTTATCAACTATTGCTGGAACGGACTCTTTCCCCTACTCGTTTATCAACTACTGTTGAAAGGGACTCTATCCCTTGGAATGAAAGCTACCACTTGATAGCCCTATTTATCCATGTTTCATCCATTTTTGAACTAGAACCAATAGGCCATTTTATTTCATAAACAAATAAATTTATGATCTCAATCACTTACCACAAACACCATAAACACCTTAAACAATTCTCTGATTATTGGACAAATCCCGAAACACATCAACAACATCAATCATTTGCAATTTATGATTTCACCATTAAAAAATCCATTTTCCAATTCATTCTTTGCCTTCTCAACACCTTTTAGACACCACAACTAACCTTTGATTCTACGCATCTCGTTGCACCAACAACCTTCCACTTGGTTTCTTGAACTCTACTTTTAAAGAATTATGGACTGATATTTTTGGAATTGAACTTTAGCCATCATGATCTCTTCCTCATGGATAAATCTTTATTTTTTCCTATGTCTTGCTTTTGTCAAGTCATATGCATCTTCTCTCCAAGCATTCAAGCTCTACTTTGTTGTTTCTTTGAGAAAAAATGAGTTTAATTGCTGAAATATGTTGTTTTGGAATATTTATTAGAATTTAGCCGGGCTTTTCTATTTTTGGCGAATCTTCAAATTTGGTGTTTCTTCTAAATATTCCTCTAAACTCATCCATACTACTATAATGCTTCCAACTCATTCATGCCTATGTTATCAAGATTTAGTGCTCTGTTTTTATGTTTGGCATAACTTCCAAATTCCAAAAACTGCTGACTCATTTCATGCCAAACCCTAAAGCCTTTAATAAAAAACACTTCCACTTCCACTTTCACACACACACAAACATATGCCATAAACTCCGTGGGCTCATTTTACCTTAAGCCCCAAGGGTTTTAATCAAGACTATAGATATGTTCCAGGCCCTAAGCGCTTTTATATAAAACACTGCATAATGCCACAAAAACCGTGGCTTGGGCGTGCTTTCCGTCATTTGTCAGAACTTTACTTTTCCACAATATTTTTGTCTCTTGGGCCTGTTATCCTAGCCATTTTCCATTGTGTACCATTGTTTTCCCTTTCGGGATAAAGCCTCTCGAGATTACGTGTTCAATGTGGGTCCACATTTACCCTTCTCCCATTGGTCCCCACTGCCCGACTGTACTGTCGCCGTGTCCCAAAACTATGTGAGCCTGGAGGTTCCTCCTTTGCACTCTTAAAATCCTTCCAAGGTCACATGTGTGGGATGATGTGTCCTAGTTGGTTCGCCCACTGCATACATGAACCAATCAATTGCACGCTGGGCTGAGTTATCTCTGACAATTGCCACATGTGCCTAACATCTAGTTAACCCACAACCTCCTCTTGTGCACTACTCAAAACCTTCCAGGAAAGCCCTTGTAGGATATCATCATGCTGAAATCACATTTTTCAAGTGGTGCACACTGAGTGGTGACATGTGTCACTCAGATTTAGCCCACTAGGGAACCCAAAACAACAAATATGCATGCCACATGTCCTCTGTACCAATGTCATGATGATGCCATTATTGTCCACTAAAATGTTGCCACACGTCCTATCAAAGAGGAGAGAGAAATGGGTCCCAAGCCTTGTGTTTTATGACCATTTCCTTTGTTAAATTCTTTAAACGAAAACCCACAGATTCAATATTTTTCATAAAAATTCAAAGGGTCCCTACCATTTATTTTAAAAGTATCATCCTTTTCTTCTCTACCGCCACGTTGCATGACCTTGCTTCATCTCAGGCCTTTACCTTCTATGTGCACCTTTAACATTCTGGGCTAGCCTTCACAGGCTAAGCTGTAGAGTGGGCCTCCCTGCTTTAAAACTCCGCTAATAAAAAAGGCTACCACTGCTGCTGACTTTATCCAGAGCCACGTCATCTCACACTTCCCTTATGTTCACTGATTAAGGTTCTTCTGGGCTTCTATTTCCGTGCTTACATGTTGTGCTAGCTCACCCTTTAGCCAATAAAAAATTCTTGTTTCCTACTGTTGTTAGAGCCACAACTATCTGGTCTTCATTTAGCCACTCTGCTAACTATTTCCACTATGTTTGGCTGTGTGCCAAACTTAAGCATACTTCAAAGGTCCTCCAACCTATTTAACTTTGCAAATTTTACTTTTACGGGTTCTCACCTTTGAATGAAAATAAATTTCAATCTAGTAGGCAATTTTTGAACTTCCACATACTGTAGTAACCCTGGTGAAAATTCCATGTAATAAAAGTAAATAAAGGAAAAATAATAGCCACGATTAATGGGAAACTTATTCCATGATGAACGTTGGGCAAGACATACTAGGGGACATTCATTTGATTATTTATGAATAGGGAAATTGGAAAAGGAAATGGCTAAGTCTTTGGAAAGGAAAAATGACATTTTGGCACATTTATTTATGTAAATAATGGAAAATGAAGAAAATAGAGGCCTCATTCATAAAAAGGCTTCTAAGGATCAGTTAGTAACCTTTTGTCAGTTGAGTTTTGGAGCTCTCTCATTACTCTCTCTCTCTCTCTCACTCTTGGAAACTTGGAGTTTTCTTGGAGCATTTTTGGCATTGGAGCAAGAAAGGTAAGGAAGGCAAGAGGAAGAAAAGATCAAGCAGGGAAAGGTAGGATCAAGTAGCTACAATAGGATTTAGTGTAGGTATCGATTTTCCTGTGTATTTTCCTTGCTAGCTTTGCCATGCACGGTATTGCATGTGGTTATTTTTCTATTGTGGCACGTGTTTTTCCAAGTGTAACGGTGTTTTTAGCCCAGCCTTTCCATTTCTGGATAGCCATGGATTGATGGGGTTCTCATGTTTTGGCTGAGATAAATTTCCAGATAGATTTGAAGTTGAGTGGGGTGGATATTCCAATGATAGAGAACATGGCCTAGTGGTCCTTGAACCAAACTGTGGATCACGATAAAAACATTGGCCTAGTGACCCCTGAGCCAGACTGTGGGTTGTGGTAAAGCCAAGATTGTGTTGCCTCGGTGGGCCTAGGAATCCTTGCCGGTGAATGACAGGATATACGGTAAATCCAAGAGGTGATTTGCTCTCCATTGGGCCTAGTAATCCTGGGTTTGGGATATGTGGTAAATCTTGGAGAGTGGGTCTCAATTTAGGGCCTAGTGATTCGGGTTTGGATTGCGGTAAATCCTAAGAGACTAGGATACATGAAAATTCCCTACAGTGTAGGTGGAGAAATATGGTGGCATCCATGCTTGTTTGGCCTAGTAATCAGGTGGAGATCACGATAAATAATGTTATGATGTGTTCAATGTGTTGGCCTAGTGATTTGGGATGGAGTACTATAAATCCTAGTTTCTATTGATGAGGGTGAGGTGGTTTAGCCTCGGTATGGCCTAGTTGGTTCTTTTGGTTTGAGTCCCACATTCATGTTTGGAATATGGCACTAGGGTGAATGGATGAAGAGATATTTGGCTCAGCCATTCTATGGTTGGGTGGAATGTGGTAGTCCCATCTCTGGTTGGTTTATTGCATTCGTTAATGAGAAATTCATTCCCTTTATTTCATGTGTAAATGTACTGATGTATATGTGGATTTTATGCCCAATATGCTTATGATATTTCTGTCCCTATTATGTTGGTTATATGTATGTTTTATGACAACAACTATATATGGCTCTCAGCATGTTTTTACTTGTAAATGAATGGATAATGTATCTATGGACTTATAGATGATAATGCAAAAAATGACACGAGGGAACAATAGTTCATAACGATTCTTAGATAAGTATGAGATCCCTACACTTAATTATGTTGTTTACACATGTACGTTACATGTTGATGATATGTTTGACAAAATGTCTATTGAAAAATGACAACAAGAAATTCCAGTTTAATTTGTCCTTGAATTAAACTGAGAATTTCAAGTTGGAAGTCTTTCTGTAGTCATGTATATGTTCACCCTAAGTTTTAGGGGTCCAATATGAGTTTAAATTGAGTTGGAAATTAGATCACTCAGTTTACTGAGTTAAGTTCCGTTAAATTAGTTCCAAACTATTTGAGGAACTAATAGAGAGTTAATAGTCAATTGGTCCACTAGTGCATCCACAAGTGTCACTCTAATTAACTGAAGATTCTCTTATCAAAAACTCATGCATGTCGATTCTAAGAAAGACCCAGTTGAGAGTAGAGTGTAGGGACAATGTACTATTAGTTGTATTATTTACTGGTGTGTAAATATGATGCATGCATTAGAGATCCTATGTTTGGATTGCGCAGTTTTGGAAGCATGAATTCCCTTCAAGTATAGACTATTCATCCTAGGAATTATGGAAGATATTAGGGGCTTGGAGAGTTGCATAATTGGCTAAGTGTTGGCCAAGAGCTAGCTTGTGAGCTGAGAGAGTTAATCATACTTGTGTGGAATTGTTCTAGTGAGAGCAAGCTTTGTATCTTCACTTATATTTCTGATATATGCAATACATATAGTGGGGTTTTGAGCAATGGCTTTCCCCAGATACATCTTGTGTTATGTGCCATTGATTTATCTTATTCTTGTTCATATTGTTTTCATCAATCTATTGGATTCCACTGGTTGGAAGTAGAAGTGGATTCTTGTCTTGTGCTTTCATAAATTGCATGAGCTTGTGAATCTACATGATTTTCTACATGGTATCAAAGTTGAGAACATTATGCTAAACGAGATTTCGAAGTTTTGAGTTTTGGGTTACATGTAATATTTGAATTTGCAACACATACTCCAAGATCGACAAATGGCATTCTACTGTTTGCTGCTCGAGTATGAGTTGGAAGGAAGCTCGAATTTTATAGCCTGGAGGGACAAAATGGAGGATGTGGTAGATGATAATGGCTTGAAGGAATTCATTGATCAAGAAATTCCTAAGCCAACAACATCGGATGCACAATATTTGGCTGAACGGAAGAAGTGTGTGGTGAAGGTGAGGTGGATAATCCTCGAGGGAGTTTGAGACCACATTGTCTCGAGTCTCCATGGCAAGGAAACTCTGTATGCTTTGTGGAAAGCATTAACAAACTTGTATCAGAACAACAATGACCAAAGGAAATTTTCATTGAAGGAAAAACTTCAAAAAATCAAAATGGAGAAAGGCGACACTATTCCAAAATACTTGACCAAGTTCACCCAATGTCGTGATGAATTTGGAAGTGTTGGAATCATGGCTGCCGAGGATGATATGATGAGTCTTTATCTTCTAGGACTCCCAAAGAGTTGGCATAGTTATCAAGACTTTGTCAATTGTCGAGAGAAGCTACCAAATTGGGAACATCTGTGGTTAGATTTGATGCAGGAGGTGATCAGGAGGAACACCAAGGATGGTTATTCATCAAATATTGATGATGAAGAGAGCTGTGCCTTAGTGATTAAGGTGTAGAATGGGAAAGGGAAATATTCCCATTCCAAACAGGATTCTTATCATGGAGGTAGGAAGAAAGACATGATGAAAGTTAAGTGCTTTTATTACCATGAGCTGGGCCATTTTGCTACAAATTGTCCACTCAAGAAGTCCAAGAAGAAGTCCTCAAGATGAGTGGCGTTTGAGGCTTTTGCCTCTCAATTTGAATTGGAATTTTCTCCCATTGCATGCATTGTCTCATCAATTATGGGAAGTATATAGTACTTAGACAGTGGAGCTTCATTCCACATGACTGGAAACAAAGAGTTATTCAATGACCTGGAGGAGAAAGATCTCCAGATGGATATTGAGATGGGTGACGATGGAAACTATAGAGTTACTGGATTGGGAACGATTACTTTTCAGAGGGAGAATGTGGCTCCACTCACCTTGAAGAATGTTATGTATGTGCTGGGGTTGAAGAAGAACTTGGTATCCATTGCCATGCTTGAGGATATAGGCTATGATGTGATCTTCTTGAAAGGAAAGGAGTTCCTTCAACACATAACCATGAGTCAAGTAAAGAAGATAGGGATTTAGGTGAAGAATCTCTATAAGCTAGAGGTAGAGGAGTGTGATACTTTGAGAACAAAAGAAGAAAGGGTGCATAGTCGAGACGTTGGCGAGTTGTGGCACATGCGATTGGGCCACTTGCATCATGGGGCTTTGAAGATATTGCAACAGATCTCTAACGGTCTTTCCAAAGGTATGCTTGAGCAAGTTGACACATGTAAGGGGTGTAATTTGGGAAAATACACCAAGTATTCCTTTCACAACAGACACAATCAAGCAGAGGCTATTCTAGAGCAAGTCCATTCAGATGTGTGTGGACCACTCTTGACAACATCCATGGACAAACACATGTATTATGTTGTATTTGTTGATGATTATTCTCGTAAATGCTCGATATTTTTTATGTAGAAAAAGGATAAAAATTTCACAAAGTTTTGTGAGTTTAAAGCATTGGTGGAGAAAGAGTCGAGCAAGAAGGTTAAATCTCTATGGAGTGATTTAATAGTGGTGAGTATGTTTCAAACAAGTTTAAGAACTTTTGTGTAGTAGAAGGGTTAAATGGGAGTTGACAACACCCCATAACCCTCAACATAATGGGTTGGCTGAGAGGAAGAACATAAGCATAGTAGGGGCAACAAGGGAAATGCTGCATGATAGGGGCCTACCACTACACTTGTGGGCTAAGGCATGCAACATAGTAGTCTATGTTCAGAACTATAGCCTGCATTAGATACTTGAGATGAAGACACTAGAGGAGGCTTATTTCAGTAAGAGGCTAGATCTTGGTCACTTCAGGATTTTTTTGGGTCATCGGTATATTTCCATGTGACCAAAGATGCACGAAAGAATCCTGAGATGACAACATAGTTTGGAATATTTTTGGGGTACACTGATACACCTCAAAACTATCAACTGTACTTGCTGACCAACAAGATGAAAGTGGTTTGCAGGGATGTCAAATTCAATGAGGAGAAGGCCATGCGAGTTTCCCTTGAGAGGGAACTTGAGCTACATGCAGATGAGAAGATTTTAGCTCCTAAGATTGAGGAGCCTCATATTGATGTGGAGCAACCACATGTAGAGGATTCAGGAGTGGAGATATCCACTTAGGAAGAGTCTTCCAGAGAGGGAAGAAAGTGCACCAGAGAGGCTGACAGATTGTTGGATGATGCATAGGAGAATGTGGGAGCACCCACTTCTCAGCGCAGGCAAACGAGGTCACCTGAGAGGTACACTGGATGCATGGATCTTATAGGTGAATGTGTTTGGATAGAGCCATCTTCCTTTAAGGAAGCAATGTAGCAGCCGGTTTGGGTTGATGCCATGATGGAGGAGTATGACTCCATAGTTCGTAATAGTGTTTGGGATGTGGTCCTGAGACCGAAGGACAAGTCAGTGGTGAGCTCCCGTTGGATTTACAAGGTAAAACACGCTGTAGATGGTAGTGTGGAGAAGAATAAGGCTAGATTTGTGGCCCATGGATTTTCACAGGTAAAGGGGATTGAATATGATGAGACCTTTGCTCCTGTTGCATGGTACTCATTAATCAGATTTATATTGGCACTATCAGCACAGATAGGTTGGAAGATACATTAGATGGATGTGAATATAGCCTTCCTTAATGGTATGATTGAGGAAGAGGCATACATAGAGAATATTGAAGGTTTTGAGATATTTGACTGTGAATTTCATGTGTACTGGCTCAAGAGAGCGTTGTATGAGCTGAAGCAAACACCCCTCACTCGGTACACGAGGATAGATAGCTACTTCACTGGGTTGGGTTTCACGAAGAGTGAAGTGGATGTAAACTTGTACCACATAGTGGTGGAAGGTAAACTGTTGATCATTGTACTTTATGTTGAAGATCTCATACTGACAGGTAATGATGATCTGAAAATGGGGCTCATGCATTACTTTCTTGGCGTGGAGGTATGGTAGGGAGATGGGGAGTTGCTTGTGTCTCAAGGCAAGTATGCCAATGAGATACTTAGGAGATTCTGCATGGAGAGCAGCAAACCCATGGAGACTCCTTTAGCAGGTAACTGGGGGAAGGAGGATGCTACTTCAGGGAAAGTAGTGGAAGCTACTGTTTACACGAAGCTTGTGGGTTCACTCATGTACTTGGTGAACAAAAAACTAGATATGTGCTATGCAGTTAACCAACTTAGTTAGGCGATGGTTAGGCCTACCAAGCTGTATTGGAAGGAGGCAAAGCATGTGTTGAGATACCTCAGGGGCACTTCTCAGTATGGATTATGGTATAGATGGATAGAGGGAGTGAAGCTTCAAGGCTTCATCGATGTAGATTGGGTAGGGAGTCCATTTGATAGGAAGAGCACATCAGGAGGGATCTTCAATATTGGGTCAATGACAGTTTCTTGGTACAACAGGAAACAAATATCGGTTGCACTCAGTTCGGCAGAGGCATAGTACATGGTTGCGAGTCAAGTAGCATGTGAGGCCATCTAGATGAGGAAGATCTTGGTTGGTTTGTTTGGTCAACAGATGGATCCAACTGTGATTTACTGCGATAATCAAAGTTGTACCAAACTCTTTGAAAATCCAGTTTTTCATGATCTGTCCAAGCATATTGATATCTGATATCATCATCTCAGAGATTGTGTATTGAGGTAGATTATGTTGTTAGAGTAAATTCCCATGGAGGAGAAAGATGCTGACATTTTGACAAAGGCATTGTCAAGATGTAAATTTGAGTTTCATAGAGACAGGATCAGGGTAGCTAATAATCCCTTTCTTGTTGAGAGGGAGTGTTGAGAAATGGAAACAAGAAATTTTAGTTTAATTTGTCCTTGAATCAAACTGAGAATTAAAATCGAATTCTATTCTCATAGCAACTTGTAAATAGTTAATTAAGTTTAATTAACTTAATTTACTTAGGAATTTCGAGTTGGAAGTCTTTCTGTAGTCATGTATATGTTCTCCCTAAGTTTTAGGGGTCTAGTATGAGTTTAAATTGAGTTGGAAATTAGATCACTCATTTTATTGAGTTAATTTAAGTTAAATTAGTTCCAAAATGTTTGAGGAACTAATAAAGAGTTAACAGTCAGTTGGTGCACTAGTGCATCCACAAGTATCACTCTATTTAACTGAATATTCCCTCATCAGAAACTCATGCATGTCGATTATGAGAAAGATCCAGTTGAGACTAGAGTGCAGGGGCAATGTACTATCAGTTGTATTATTTACTGGAGTGTAAATATCATGCATGCATCAGAGATTGATCCTATGTTTGGATTGCGTAGTTTTGGAAGCATGAATTCCCTTTAAATACAGGTGATTCATCCTAAGAATTACATAAGAGATTAGGGGCTTGGAGAGTTGTAGAATTGGATAAGTGTTGGCCAAGAGCTAGTTTCTGAGTTGAGAGAGTTGAGCATACTTGTGCGGAATTTTTCTAGTGAGAACAATCTTTGTAGCTTCACTCATATTTTCTGATATATGAAATATAGATAGTGGGGTTTTGAGCAGTGGATTTCCCTAGATACATCTTGTGTTATGTGACATTTATTTATCTTCTTCTTCTTGTTATGTGACATTGCATGAGCTTGTGAATCTACAAGATTTTCTATAATTTATGTCATGGCTAGTAGGGGCCTGATTAAGGTCTTGATTAAATTATTGCTTTTACATCATTGTTTCCCTATTATTTGACTAATCTTAATCTATCATTCCATTCTGGGCAGTGACCTGGTCTTTGGGCTTGAAAAAGTGGCTCAAATCCTAGGGTTGTTGGCATAACACTAGAAAATTGGGTCTCTGGACACTAGAACACAAATCTGTGAGAGAGACTTTGGGTTTCTGGATGTTGTCATGCCTATAGAATGAGAGCGCCTAAGGCTTAAGATGTCCAAAACATCAGTGGGACCTAGGGACAAGATGTCTGAGTGGTTGACATGTCTCGTGAGGGTTCTGTTGCTGACATGGATAGGTTGGTTGATGTGTTCCATCGATTCCACTTCTTGAAGGTCACATAGGAGGTCAAATCCAATCATAGTAGCCTCTCGTCACAAGCTTACCCAAGTTGGCTAGTTACTTGGGTAGATGTTTGAGGAGGGTGTTACACATACCACTGGAAATCTCTTTTAGAGATATTTACATCTAAGTGGATACCAACTGCAATTAAAATGACATTATTAACTGAAAATGGATTCAAAGTCTCTACATCATCACCATATTTTCCTTTACCACTATTTGACTTGTTCTTCATTCATATTGCAATCATATCTCTTGATGCCTTCATCCTAATCACCTTTGCCATTAATGACAAAACATTTCTAATAATCAGCTTGGCCTGGTTACTTTCGGCTGCTCTGGAAGCTGAGTAGTGGGCCCTGGTGGCTGTAGTGGTTGGATGCCTACTGGTCAACCACCACCTTTTTTTTTTTTTTCCTTATAAAAAATCGCCCCCCATGTGTTGTTTTTTTCTCTTTTGTTTTTGATTTTTTTCCTTTTTAACCTAAAACAAATTTTCTCTTTTAAAAAAATTTCTCTTAAAAAATATAGCACAAGCCATATGTTTGATCTGCGTTGTCTATTAACTGGTCAATATGGTGTTGGTGTTTATATTGATCTATGCTCTGATACCATTATTAAATTTCCATGAAATTATGCAACTACTTAGATGAACAATCTAAAACTAAGGGAACTGAAAATTGAAACCAATTTTTTTTTCACCAAGACACATAATTTATCAACACTTATAAGTGGTAGGATTAGAACATAGATATAAAAAAAAAAAGCACAAATTGACACACTTTTTCTCAGGAAACCCAACAAGGAAAACTTACTTTCTTGATGTGGATATTTTATTGATTTTCCTTGGAGCAATTAAATCTATTACAAAGCACTTTGTCTCTCTTTAGAAATCATTATGCTTCTCAGATAAAACTCAACTGATATAATTGATCTTGGCCTTCCTTAATCATCACTTGATTTAAGTTCCTACACACGATTGTCCCTCTACTGCCTCCTTGACTTGCTCTACAAACCTTGCTCTCTTCTCCTTGATCTTGCACACTTGTGACTTCTTATTCCTTAGGAAAAAAGCTCTGCGCATAGTCAGTCTCCTATTTCCTAGTGCACTTGTCCTCCTATTCTTTAGGACACAATTCCCGTGTTCCACAATCAAGGCTCTCTCACACTAAATCATGTGCTATGTTTTGTCACAATCCTTTGTGCATAAAGCAATTATTTAATCCTTGTGGATTCATCCTTCTTTTATAGATTCAATCCATGCTGAATTAGGTTGTTTCAAAATATAGAACTCGAGCTCAGATAGTGAGTTAATTGTGAGTGTTACCCACTCTCCTTCTAATCATCACTGGAGTTGTTAACTCATGCTCTCTCCAATTACCACTAGATATCTAAGTCACTATTCCTTTAATCAAGACTGAAGACCCAACTCTTTCTAACTAAACTCGATCTTCCAACCAATCCTGTAGTCAAACTGATGAAGACTTCCACTTGAATGAATTTCCAACTCTATGCATGCTAACTTGATGATTATTCCCATTACCTATAAATAAACTCACTATCACTGAAATCTATCTTCTGCAGAAAACTCAAGATCTTCATTGACTAAGGCACAACCCTGAAGACCTTTCTCTTTATTAACTAAGGCATGAGTCAAGAAGACCTTCTATTGCTACTATTTTCAATACGGAGTTGAGTCTAGGGATAAACAACATAAGATAAATGATTCTCAATGATAATTGATGCCTTAATCTAGATATGTTTTCTCCATTCACCCCTCCAATTATGGATATTATAAAGTTTTTCACATATATCATGAAAAAACAATCAACAAGATGTTTACAAATTCATGAAGAGAATAGCCCACCCAAACATAAAATTTTGCAAGCTCTTCTATAATTGCTTAAATGCAAAGAGGCTTAATATGACTTTGCTTCCATTCTCCATTTAGGATATCCCTTGGTTGTGTTGGGCATTAAACATTAATTCCTAAAAAAAATAGAGTGGATTATTGAACCTCCAGTTGATCAACTGAGTTTTGCATTGGATTTCTCTATAGCCTGGTTGTACAAGAAAGTCCCCATTATAGAAATATATGAATCTAATGCATTGAGAGGATTGATAGGATTCCTGAAGATAGGGAAAGTGGCTGCAATGACCACTACCCTATTCATTATATTACCAACATAAAAAGTCAAGGGGATGATTTCATAAAGTGCTTGGTACGAAGACTAGTTGTAGAGATGGTCAAATATTCTACAAAAAAATACCCAAATGCGAGTTCAAAATGTAAATTATATGAAAAAAGGGGCCACTGCAATGATAACCATAACTTAGTAACAAGTATCATTACACAATATCTATAGCTTATAAAAACATCGGTTTCTTTGTTCCTTCTAAAAGGTAACATGCATAACGTAATCCAATATCAAACTACTTGTGAAGTCATAGGACATACTGCTCATGTGTTTAGGGTATTACTATTGTTAATTAGCACGAGTACACTTTCGAGCATTAGAACAACCATTTCACTTGTAATTTAGGGGATGAAAGAGTAGGTTAATAAAAAGGCCAGAGGAGTCTAGACTTTTGGCTCTCATCTATGTGAGAATTATGCTATATATGTAAAATGCAATCACTCGTTCAGAGTTCTACCCATGTAATCATTTTCAATTGGGATTCTATGAGTTATGGTAGTTCCACTTATAGGATTGAGTCTAGTTTTGGAGGCCAACATTTTTTATTAGATTTATATTACACATTTCATTTGATATGTCATTATACAAGCATTAGTGAAGCATAAAACACACAACCATGTTTCCAAACGTGTGAACAACCATATCACATGCCATGCTTAATATGTTGGTAACACCAAATGAAATTTAATAAACCAAGTATGAAATTCATTATATAAGCCACACATAAGAAACACATATCTCGCATGAAATGGGAAACTGAGTGGGGACTACAACTCTCCATCCAGCCCTAGATTGGGTAGCAATGTTGTATTTCTTTCTACTCAGTCACCCTTGAGCCAGATTCCAGGGCATGGGTGAGGGAATTTCTCAAGGATTTAAACTGAAATTAATATTTGGAATATGGATTTTAGAGTCCCATTCCCCTCCAACCAACAACTATAGTAATCTAGTTGTGCACAGGGACCTTCATAAATCCATAATCTCCACAAATAGCTACCTATGAAGTTGATGGCATCTGTCATTAGTGAGGAAAGGAAAACTTATACATTGTTTCATTTGGGATTCCTTACTCTACTCATTATGATCCTTTGTTGTGCATCCAACTAATTTTAGCTGTAGGTCAAATGTGGACTTCCTGGAACACACTATATGTCAATATTATCATGTATCTCCCTCCTCACTTGTCTTTGAGAATCACCAATCGATCTCCACAACTCTTCCATCGTGTTGATTTTGATCTCACTCTTCCCATGCACCTATTGTAATGTTCTTGATGATCCCCTTGTGGTAATAGTTGATGACATAAAAAATCCCATATCCTCTTCATCTACATGGTCCTCTAGCTATTTGATTCAACTTCTTAGTGGTCATTTTCCAATTTGGCTCAAATATTATGAGCTAATCAATGTTTCTCCACATGTATACTTGCCACTTGATTTTTATATTGGTTTTTACTTGTCAACCTTTTTATGCCTGCCAAAATATTGTAGGCCAATCATCATGGTGCCACTTAGTCCCCTATCCCTTGCTTGCCACCTGTCAGCCTCCATGGCTTCCACCAAGCTATTCAACATTCCAAGTGGTTTTCCTCCTCCACCCAAACTATGGAATCCGTGTTCCCAACTCATCCCATTTAATTTGATTAAAATTAAAATATTTATAATAATGGGAAATGTAACTAAGCTATTACATCTATCCCAAAAGAAATATTTCCTAGAGTTCCATGTGCTCTTTATGGATCTTCTTCCTTTTATTTGTCACTTTTCTAATGCTTCATAGTTTCAATATTATTAAACTACCAATATGAAATTTGTTTTTGGGATTTATCGTTGGGATCGATGTGATAATGTCGAACACTTTGGTATTGACATCCTTCTTAGAAGAACACGTGTTCTTCAAAGGTCCCCTTCCTTGTGATTTTTGTCTTTGTCGCACACTCTTAGTTGCAATATTACTTAAAATAAAGTAGCATATTCCATGCCAAATATTTCATTGTCATATTAGCTATATTAATCTTGGTTTTAAATCCTAGCAGGCATGTTTTAATTCAATGCGAGTCCATGAAGATTCAAGTCATGGCTTATGATCCATATGTTCCACTACCTAACCATTAGATCAATATCAATTTAAATCAAAACAAAATTGTTCATTATTTGTCTAATTAATTTGTGTCTAGACCACCATCATGGTTCCCTTACTTGATTCACTACTTTGGGAGAAGATTTAAATCAATATATTTATACTGTAAGACCATTTTTACCCCCTAATAGATCTAAGAACCCAACTTGTCTTTGATGTAACAAATCACCTTTATGAATTATAAGAAAATTATCTCATTTTGTTGTGTGGACCATTTTATTGATGTGATAACTAAAAACTACATGTTCAACATGTGAAACTATTTTTCCATATTTGATTAACTCTTATGGTAGAATACATTGCTATCAATTTACATTATTTTTATTCCTATCAACCTTAACATCATGTAGACAAGATCATGATAATTTTTGTATGTTCATATTATTGTTATGGAGAAAAATTAAATATTGTTTTATGTTCCTAGATCTTTGTGAATAGAGAAAGTGAAGCAAATTTGTCACACATATAAGACATGTTGTGTTTCAAATTTGTGCCCACCCTAATTTATGCATTAAAGAATAGTTTCCTAAAACAATAAAACCTTCAATCAATATAGCATATCATAAATTTTAAATCCACCTATTACATTTTAGCACATTGAAGTGTTTTGAGGTGCTTTTATATAATGAACATTATGTATGATTACAACATGAAGGGCACTTACAAAAGTTCAAATCCATTAAAAAACCCTCAATTTTACCATGGCCATTTATTCAAACAATAAAAGGACTCATTGTGTTTTAACTTTAAATCATATATTGTATAACACATTCTATTGTAGCATTCCACCCCCAAACAATGTGATAGAAAGGGAATGCCAAAATTAATTCAAATGGTTGTGGTTGCTCAAAGATAGGAAGTGTATTATTTTTGGATGGTCCACAAGTAATAAATATATGATTTTTTTCAACATGCTTCATGTGGTTATTATTCATTACTTATGATATGGTAATCACATGTCTAATGTTGGGCAAAAGGAAATTCAAATGGGTTAATCGTTGACGGATGAATGGTGGAAATATCTGATTTGGGGGGTGGGTGTGTGTGTGTGTGTATTCCATTCACCACTTTCCACCACAAATGATATTTGTGCACTATGAGGTGCCTAAACAAGAAAATTCTACATCATGCTTATTTGTGGACTAAAATCCATTACATTTATGAATGATGTGAAATGGATATATGTTTATTTTCAAAACATAACTTTGATTGAAATATACTAATTATTTTATTTGGATTAATTTGAATTCAGTAAGCCCTAAATTGAAGTGAGCAACATTTTCAAGGGAGGGAAGGAATTTATGAGAAAATTAATGTACTTAGGATTGCACCAAGAAAGTGAATACACTTGATGGTGTCTCCATTTACTTAAAGGCAAGTTCGAAATAAATAAGTAACCTCATAGATGGGTAAAACAAGAGAAATAACATTGAGAATAATGCCTCAATCACTATGTACCAATGGTAACTACTCAACCACCATGTACCAATGGCATCTCTTCATTCACCATGCACCAATGGCATTTTTTTGATGTACTAAAAATTTCAATAAAAACTTATCAAAGTTGAAATATAAGTATAGATATAGTTCCTTTTTAATGATAAAGTGCAAGACAATGGGTAAAAGTGAAGCCACACTAAAAAAGTAAGGCCATGACAACTAATGGTAATTTTTGTAGATGTGAGTGGTGAATATAGTCAATTTGGAGTGCATAATAGAGCAAAGGAGGAATGATTAGCGGTGAAACAACAAAAAATGATGAAATCACCATCTTCTTCACATACATTTTGGTTGTATATCATTATTTTCCAAGAGCTATCACTTGTGCAAGCTATCCACCTACTTGGTAAGTAAAAACATACAATTAAATTGCTTTGATTGCCATCATCTATAACTATTTACAAAAATAATTGAGGTGATATTTGAAATACTATGGTTCCACCACATGTTTATCTACCTTCATAATTAACAATCAATCACACTGTGAATATTGTACAACCACGATAGAATCTTCTAGTATATATATTCTAGTATATATATTCATAATTAACAATCAATCACATTGTGAATATTGTACAACCATGATAGACTCTTCTAGTATATATATATATAGATATAGATATAGATATATGAACACTCTTTTGTAGTGTGGGATATGACAGGAATTAGTTTTAACATCTAATTTAAAAGGCCACATCAACTCAATTATCAATATAAACATTAAGAACTACATTTAATCTTGAGGACTTTTTTAAAGTGATAACAAAATTGAAGTACGTTGAAAATTCTAGATGATTATAGTCAAGCATACTTTCCTACTACATGTTTGTAGCTTATAATTTGTATTTATATATGTTAGAAAAAATGTGTGAAATGGTTGAGAGTGAATATATATTTTGAAGCTATGAATTTGTAGCTTAAGTAATCATCATGAAGGATAAATCCACCTAAACAAAACAAGTCTTACAAAATGTCCCATGAGTTGGAGGGGGAGGTGTAGGAGGAGGTGGGGGAAGAGATGGGAAGAGGAGATAGTATTACAAGTATTTAACAATCAAAATACTTGAGGGATGACATTCCATATTTGTCTTACAAATGGAAAATATTTAATAACATACCATGTTACCATAAATGAAAAATGTGAAACAAAACATAAAACAAATATGATATGAAAAATGAAAAATCTCTAAGATTCACATATGTTAAGGTTTTAAAAATATTTTTGTCGAAAATTGGTCAGCTTTGAGATGAATATCCCCAAAAGGGAAACCGTAAGACTCCAAGAAGAAGCCCAACATGCCCTAAAGGAAGAAATCATTTTGGCAAAAGGAAATTGTTATTAATTATGCTTGGCATTTCTCTCTCCATTATTCAATGTAACATAAATCAAAATTTGGCAAGAAAAATAAAGATATTAAATATTATTGTGAGAATATTTGAATTCAAGTATTCCCTCCAAATCTAGTGAGTTGGCCTCAAATAAAGGGCCTCATTGGGAACCCTATAAATTTTATGAAAAGCGATCCTTGGGGTTCTTTCAGACAAATTATTGACATGTTCTCTTCTAATTTGGGTGGCTAGTTGTTGGTTTGAGGGGGCCTAACCTAGGTTTAGAGTTAATTAGCCAAAAAAATCCCTACACTACTGGCCCTTTTGGCATCATCTCGCAGAGTGCGGACCGAAGTCTCACAAGAAGCAGTATGGGGGTATGATGGAACCAAGTTTCCGCACCCTTGAGATGGTTGTGGTGTCGTTTGATCTCTTCTATCCTTGCCTTCGCGTAGGTGATCTCACTCTAGGGCTTGTAAGAAAAACTCTCTATTCCAACTTTCAATACCTTTGTGAAAGTACATGATCGACCTTCGCGCAAATCTAACCTGTAGCTCAGGTGCTTTCGCGCTGTTATAGTAGCGTGCCATGCAGATTCCTCAATTATCCTAAGTGATTTGCTTATCTTTTCAAATACTTAAAGTTATCACTGCGTAAGCATATATTCATGATTGCGTTCAATTATTCAATATAATTGCATTCATTCATGCATCATATAAACATAATAAAGGAAATTCATACACAAAATACCCAAACCCATCAACAGAACAAATGCACAGAAATTGTAGAATAACTCCTTTTATTAATATCTTCCAAGTATTACAAACTCTGTTCACCCTAGGCACACAGTTACAAGGGTCCACGCACTCAGCTGCGAACTTCTACCCTAGGCCTCTACGCACTCAATTTCAGAGCCTCTACCTACATTACTACCCAAGACTTAGACTTCTTTCTCTAAAGCTATGACTCTCTTCCTCATGTTATCCTATTAACTACTTAGAGCAGAGCTATTTTTATACAATCCAACTGAATTTACTTTACAAAAATAAGGGCGGACTATGCTTTGTGACATATAATACCTTCGTGCTTTGCGACCATAAAATGTGGAGTCTTTACAATAATATTACAAAAAGTTTCTAAAACATGGGCGTTTAGCCAAAAAACTGCCCTTGGGGGATCCTGCTACCAACATGCCCCCAACACAAACATCGTGACTCACCCTCAAGTCACTCGGTAGGTGCAAATATCTTTGCGTGAAGCTCATCCAACTCGAACCTAGTGACCACAACTTCAGCTGTGCACTGAGTTGCTGTCGGCTTCGTATCTTCGACTGTCTTCTCAGTTACTACCCCTCCACTGTCAGCTTGAAGCTGTTGTTTCGTTGCTTGCAGATTCGCAAGCTTGCCTTACATGTTGCCAGTGACTGCATAAGCTTCCTCTAGCTAGGGCTTTAGTCGTGCCTTCAACACTGCTTCCTTGTGTAGTGCTGCGTCCACTTGTTCCTTCAGCTGCTTGGCTAACCTCCGTGTCAGCGCGACGGTTCGTGCTGTGCCCTTAACTTCATCATAGCGTTGTTGGAGTTCGCATGCTTAAGTCTTGAGCATATGGATGTTTGGGTCCTCCTACAAGCTGGCTAGGACCTCAAATGATTTTTCAATCAACTGGGTGTAGTCTTATACTGCACTCTCCACTGCCGCAACTGCTTCTATAATAGTGGCCACCCGTTGTTCCTTTACCTCTGGTGGTGTTGAAGGCTGAGCCCTCAGCTAGAGCTTTGTAATATGCAAGTTTAGCTCCAACTGAACCTGCGCCATCTCCGTCCGAGTGTTGCACACCCCTATGGCCAATTTATGTATGCAGACCTCAACTAGCTCCTCCTCCAGAATGGCCAATTCCAGGACCATTCTACAGGCCTCCTCCATAACTTGTATGATCTTCTTACTCTGGCTAGTCTCCTCGGCACTAGCAGTGATGGAAACATCCCTCTGTAAGGCCATATTATCATTGTTTATTCTTTGCTCACTGATCACTTGGAGGGCACGGTGCTCGCGGGCCCTTAGCTCTGCAATTACTCCATCCTGCAAAGAGTGGAGTGCTTTGCGTGGGAGCGCTGCCAGGTTCAATCCTACTCCCTTCAAGGCACTAACAGTGGGCCTGTCATCCTCATTTTCTATTGTCAGTGCTCCATCCGGTAGCACTAGCACACTAGAAGTCTTCGTGGGCAACATATCGACAGCCTCTGATGTGACGATAGCCAATATGGTAGACACCATACCAACCTGCGATGCGCGGGTCTGTAACTCCTGCAGTCTAGTCTGGATGGCCCATAGGATGATCTGTTGCTACTTTTCAAATTACTGTAGGGCCTCTGCGGTGACATCTTTGACTGTGTCACCAATGTCGTATAAGTCTCCCTCCGTTAATGTGACGGGGTTCATCAAGGTCTTGGTCGCCTTGGACTTCTTTTTGGACCCTCCCTTTTCTGGCTCTCTCGGGCGCTTGATATGGCTGGACGTCTCCTAAGGGTCCGCGCCATGCTCCTCTGTGTCCTCATCTTCAGGTGTAGGTGAAGGCAGTCACACGCCTTTGTTAGAGCCCTACCCTGTGCCTCCTGTTTGTTTTCCTATCTCCTTTCCTGTCTACTCTGCCTTGGCCTTCTCAGCGGCCTCCTTCTTCCTCTTCTCGACCAGCTGCGCCATCTTCAGCTTGGCTTCATCCTTATTATTTTGTGTGGGGGAATTGCTTCCACCCACTGCCAAGTCTGTGGAGGTGCGCTACTCCGCCGGCCATTTATCCAACATCGCATCAATGGCATCATCTGTGGCTAGGTACAACAAGTTGTACCACTTTTGCATAGGGTCCTTCCACACCTTGATTGAGATCTGATGGAAATTATCTTTGAATTCAACATAGATCTGCAGGTTAGCATATACCGTGGGTGAAAATCGTAGCTTGCGATTGATAGCCATCCTGATATTCATTTCCATGAGGATCCAGAAGATTTTGTTGTCTCGAAAGCGCTTCGCGTCCTTGGTTGCCCACAGTGAAGCGTACTTCACTACTTCAAGAAGGTCTGACATGATCGAGGGGAATTGGCTTTCTTCCAGTAGCTCCCACGCTACGAGCATAATCGATAGCAAGAGCCACGCATAGTGGAACATCTTGCTTTGCTCATGTGCTTCATGGCAGTTTGTCAGGAACTTGCTGCAAAGGTAGTCTGACCATTTAAACTGGACTCCTTCCGTGCGCTGCTGTGTGAGCATGACAATAAGCACCAACACCTTGTCAGCGCAACACTTCCACATCACCTTTCCTGCAAGGATCTGCATTGCCACCTTCACAACGGGGTCACAGATGTTGGAGATCACGTACTCGCGTGACTTCTTCACCAATTTGAACTTCTCTTTCATCGATTCTGCGAGTGCTAGCTCGCCACCCTTGCCACCAAAGATCATAGCTAGATTTTTGCCTGTATATGGTAGGCGTGTGATGTGGTGAATCAACATATTGGTGATGGGTATCGACTCCTCTATCTACAAACACCCATCATGCAACTATTTGATGACTAAAACCGTCATAGGGGTGTGGTTATAGTGCGACACCTAGAGTAGGTTGAGTAATCTTGCCTTCTCTACTCCTCTGAGCCACTTTTGTGGCTTTAGTGCAGTCATCCCCATCTTTGTGTCTATGATGTGGCGCATCAATTATTCAGTCGTTAGGTGCAGGAACTTCTCATGGTTCTCCAAGTCCCAATCTTCAAGCTTCAAAATTGGCACCCGTGCCAAATGTGCACTATCAAAAGTGATCTCATCTGGTAGTAATGGGGTTTGTAGGGGAGTCTTACTTTCATCAATGTCCTTCGGAACCTTGGACTTAGGCTTGCATGGAGGGACATACTCTGACAACCGTGTAATAGGGTCCACACCCTAGGATTCAACCTCCTCTATTTCCACTCCCAGATCCTCATCGTCCATGGGGATGTCTTCGATATCCTCCTCTTCTTGCTCTAGGTTTATAGCCTTGCCTTTCTCTTGGACAATGGGCTTGGTTGGATTTCTTCTTGGCGACACGCACACCGGGATGGCAGGCTACTTGCTCTTTGTTCTTGGAGATTTAGGGACCTTTGCTAATACTTCAGCTACTTCTGGGGCAACTTCTTCGGCCTGTTTCTCCATCTCTTGTGCCGAATCTTCTACCACATGCTATGTATTTATAACTTCTGGGGGTGATGACATAACACTCTCTATCAGTACTCGCGATGTCTCAAGCAAGTTCGCAAATACAGGGGTCTGTTTAAGAGCTTCGAAAAACGCTAGGTCCATAGGCGTCTCAGAGTTCAATAGCTGAATACTTAAAATGCCAAGTGTTTCTTGCTGGACAACCACTTAAAATTTAAAGGGCAATTTGAATTCAAATCCGACCGTTTCCCTCGAAATTGGTTCATTAATGCCAAATTAGTGACAAATTTTCAAGGATATAAGCCATAAATTTCGTCTTAAATGCCAGTCGCCCACTCCATTTGGCCTCACTTCTGCCATATTTTCATGAACAATGACTTTAACAGTTACTTTCCAGCTGACCTGCGTGATTTCCTCCTGCGTAGCACAGCTCCCTCTATGCTGTCGCGGACCCAGTGACATTTCCCTACTTCGCACCATCTTCCAACCGCGTAGCTCCCCAACTTGGGCAGTGTAGCTTATAGTCTCGCGCCTCCTTTTAGCTGCCTAGAGCGCTAAGACAATGCTACTTTCATTTAGTCACATGGATGGATTGCCTGTATATGGCTTCAAGTGACTACTATTCACCTTTCCTGGGAAGGGTTATCCATTGAAATTGACCAACTGTACCGCTCCTCCATCGGTAATCTCCTTAATAACATAGGGCCCTAATGAGTGCATCTTGAATTTTCTGGGGAATTTATCAAAATTACTATGATACAACAAAACCAGATCATTTACTTTAAATATGCGCAACTTGATGTGTTAATCATGCCATGCCTTTTCATGCTACTTTTGGACTTGTTGGTGAAATCTAGCCAAAAATCTTTCTTCTTTGAGATCATCCAACTACTCGAGCCTCTCCTCTAGGGCTCCGTGATCCATCATACCTATGAACGCTGCTATGCGTAGACTAGGCATGATGTATTCCATAGGCATTACGACTTCCACACCATAGCAAGCCTAAAAGAGGTTTGTCCCATCAAATTATTGCATGTCGTTCGATAAGCCCACAATACTGCAAGTATGCGTAGGTCCCAATCACTTCGTTGAGCATTGCAAACCTTGGTCAGTGTGTTTTCAAGCACTTTTTTGCATGCCTCCACTGTCCCGTTGGCCTGTGGGTGATAAGGTGTGCTCTTTTGGTGATATACCTGAAATTCCTTTGTTAGTGTGCTGATCATCTCATTCAGGAAGTGCGTACCATAATTACTCATCAAGATCCTTGGACATCCAAATCACGTCAGTACATGCTCAAATAGGAACTTCGTGGCCGTCGTGCCCATGTAATCCTTCATCGGTTGCGCTTCTACTGAACGAGTTAAATACTCCATCGCGGTGATAATGTACCTTTCTCCTGTCTTCCCTTGTGGTTGGATGGGTCCTACAAAATATATTGCCCACTTCTTGAAGAGTTGTAATGTCATTTGTGGATTCAAAGGCATTTCATCCCTCCATGATGGCCTGCTTGTTCTTTGACATACATCACATGCCTTGCTGAATCCTGATGAAGGGTTGGCCACCACAACCCGACAGGTAGAAGGGTTTTTCACCTTGTGGGGTTTTGCCCTGGTCTCTCACCTAACTCCTGGTGTCTCTATCGTACATGATTTTCTTTTACTATCCTTTATGTTGTGCTACAATGTTGATGTTATTATTCTTTCTACATAATTTCTAGTGATGTTAAGATGTTATGGGGTGAATGTGATATGTAAATGATGAAAATGGTTTAAAATGAAATTATCTATAGGAAAGAACAATATAACCCTTAGAAAAATTAACATGGTATTAGAGCAGGGCTAAATAAAAAGTCATTTAATGTCACCCCCCATGAAGACACCTATGTGAAAGGAGATGAATATGGTAGAGACCTAAAATAATGCTAGGGTTTTAAGGAAACCCTAGGAAACTCTTGTTATTTCAATGGAGGTTAGGGTTTGTGAGAAAACCCTTAGAGCAGCCTTGGTAAAAGCATATGGCAATGAAAATCCTTGATATGATATGATCAGTGAGAATCCCATGCCTAGGGAAGTCATATGAAAGTTAGGAAAAACCCTAGGAGTAATCCTGAGCTATGGTAAAGGCATGGATTTTACATAATCAATGAAAATACGTTCAAGATTCAAAGAAACTATAAATGGATTTGACTCCTATCTAATAGAAGATGATATGTTGCAGATTTAGAGGACGTTGATGGGTGGACTTGGCTTCTGATAGAAGTGATAAAGGATACAAGTGGTACTCAAGAGGAAGCACTTCTTCTGAAGATGATATTTTTACATGGTTGATGGAAAATGGAAACTCTTGGAGGGAGGATCAAGAGGAAACTAAGAGATTCTTGCTAATCCTTGTTAAAGATAAGTATTTTTAAATTTCATGTTACTTCTTTATGACACTACTCTTGATTAGGTTTACCATTTTTGGACTATTGTTTGTTCTTCTTGCATGGATATTTGAATGCTTATTTTACTAAATAATTGGATAAGTACGTGAGATCCTTCTTGAGGATCATCGAGTTTTAGAATGGTGTAGGAAGAGTAAGCTCCAAAAGGGAGTTGGTGCAGGAAAATGAAGGAGCCACTCTCACATTTAGACC
The DNA here is from genome assembly GCA_031772625.1 of Pinus tabuliformis. Taxonomy (NCBI): domain Eukaryota; kingdom Viridiplantae; phylum Streptophyta; class Pinopsida; order Pinales; family Pinaceae; genus Pinus; species Pinus tabuliformis. The sequence continues at coordinate 1,233,073,361 of CM062818.1, forward strand.
TACCTCATCACCATGTACACTTTCATTATGTTTACTTTGATATGATAACTCTTGTTCTTATTCTGGGACCAACAAGTACTTCAAAAGGATGTGAGGACCAAGTCCTCTATATTGATATGGGGAAGAATGCAAATCCATCCCATGATTAAAGTAACAGTTAAAAGATGGACAAGAGCCAAAAATTTAGAGGAAGGATTGTAGTCTCCTAGGTTGATGACCGTGATTGAAGAGACTTCCTGTTTAGAGGGAATAGATTGAATGCAACAATTTAATATTATGTTGAAAGTGATATTTCCTTCATGAAAGGACAAGTATTGTTGACTAAGACATTATAGTGTCAGAGGCTTCCACTATATTAATCAGTGATAAGGAATATACACTCATAGGGAGAGGATTGTAGCTCTTGTTTCCGGATGCACTAATCAGATATATGTGAAGTTGACTTCCTCCATGATATACATAAGGAAGAAGCGTATTGGAAAGACACCTTAAGGATTTGAGGCACATATGATAATATTCATGATTACAAATGAAAGAAAGTCCCATATGGACTTGAGTAAGCCCTCTGGTCTTGGAATACTTGGATTGATGGTCATTTGGTGCAAACACCAACCTTTCTTTAAGGTCACATGTATGTCTCTGATAATTTAATTTTGTATTCTGACAATTTATTTCTGATAGGATCGATCAAATTAGTATTTAATGCCGGAGGGAGATGACCTTTGAGCTCGGATGATCAACATATTTAGATTACCAGTATAACAAAGAATATGATGAGGACTTCCTTGTTAAAGGAAGTATGGTTTTAGAAACTTGTCATGATGATTGACAATTAAGAAGCTGAGAGAGATTCCACTTTAGATTCAGATTTGATGAATTCATATGATGAGCTGATAGCCAGTTGGAAACTTACTTTGCATCATATATTCTAAGCTAGATAAAGCCTAGACATGTATATTGGGGTGCTACTGAATATGTGATGAGATGTCCACATGGACTATGACACAATGATGAAAACTTGATGGATACACTTACAAAGGCTGAGATTGGGAATGTTATTGACAAGAAGAGCACATCTGGGTGTTGCAGTAACTTGGGGTCTGCCATGATTTATTGAATGAGACAGAAACAAGAAGTCTAATGATTTGAATATGATTGAGGTAGAACAATTGTTGCTAGCATGGCTATATACAAGGAAATGTGATTGAGAAAGATCTTTAGAGAGATATTTGAGCATGTGATGGGAATGACTATGATATACTACGATAATGTGAGTGAGATATTATTTTTATGATTGATCCAAGCATTGTAAGATCATATATCATTACATCCAAGATATGATACAAAGGAAGCAATGATGCTCCGATATTGATTTGTTGTGGAATTGAAGCAGTGAGGCTTCAACATATGAGCATGTTGTTGACATTCTTACCAAGGCTTTGTTGAAAGGGAAGTTCCTGGTCTTCTAAGAGAAGATTGGATTGATGAATGTGACCCTCCTTGGTAAATGTCTCAGATTGTTGAGAACACTGAGATATGCTCTTCCCCCCTTATATGAGATCCTAGGGAGAGGAATAGAGTCAGAGAGCTCCTAGGGTTGAGGGAACTCTAAAAAATAAGATAGTTGTGATCCTTACCTCATGGTAAGTAGTATCCTTCCTATTGTATGACAATAGGATAACTGATATCCTTACCACATGGTAAGTTGTATCCTGCCAATTGTTATCTTTGGACTTAAAATATTATACCCCAGTTGGAATCCTACCCACAAGTTGGGCTTGCTGGGATTGCCACCCATATGGCCAATGGGTGAGGAGACTTGAGATAGTTATGATCATTACCATTTATGGTAAGTAGTATATTTATCAAGTGAGGGGATGTAGGTGTTCTACTACTGAATCTTGAGGGTCAAGTTGGGAAGTTCAACGGACAATATGATAGATGTGATCCTTACCTTATATGGTAAGTAGTATCTTGCCTATTATCCTGATGATAGGATAGCTTTGATCATTTATTTTCATGGTAAGTTGTATCCTACCTATTTTCGATTAGATATAGGATGGTAGTTCGAGCTCCCCTATGATTCTTCTTCTTCTGTAGATAGATACATCATTTCTTAGCTGATGATCAAAGGAATCAAGTTGAGATGAGATGTGATGAGATGGATGTCTTATTGATATCGTTGAGATGAAGATCATGGGAACTTGACCTAGAGACTTGTAGGGTTTGGAGGATCTAATTTGCCTCCTCTACCTTCAGTTGTGGATTATTTTTCTTATATGAGATGAGATGAGATGAGATGGGACATGATGCAACAAACCTGTACATCTGAGATGAAATTTATGATGCAAATGGAAATTCCTCCCTAGTTGAGAGGGATAGTTGAAATTGAGAAGCTTCAAGATGAATTTCCCCAAAAGGGAAACCCTAAGACCCCAATAAGATTCCCAATGTGCCCCAAAGGAAGAATTCAATTTTTCAAAAGGAATTTATTATTAATTATGCTGGGCATTTCTCTCTCCATTATTCAATGTAATATAAATATAATTTGGGTAAGAAAAATATATATATTAAATATTATTATGAGAAAATTTGAATTCAAGTATTCCTTCCAAATATAATAATTCAGACTCAAATAAAGGGTCTCATTGGGCACCCTATCAATTTGATAAAAATAGAGCCTTGGAGCAATTCCAGACAAATTATCAACATGTTCTTTTTTATTCTGGGTGGCTAGCTTATCAAGAAAATGGCTTGCATATTATCTAAGGATCGTATTTCTTTTGAGGTTCATATTTTTTCCATCGTTTGTCTTACAACTCCATGAATTTCATTGTTCCTATGAGACACATTTGATGGCTCACATTCTATTATCTCCAACCCACTTTTTATTCTGAGGCTCGCATTCTCAAGACAGTGGCTCGCATTAAGGGCATGTACATCATAGTTCTCTACAGTGGCTCGAAACTAAATTTCTGTGGCACAAATATCTCTATAGTAGCTTCCCTTAAAGTCTTGTGGCTTTCATATTTCTACAATGGATTGTTTATGTATTCTTGTGGTGCACATCTTGCTGTGACTTGCTCTTCTTTACTCTATGACTCACGTTATTTTGTGGATAAAATTCTTCAATGACTTACATTCCTTGGAGACTCATAAATATATACATATACCTTTGTTGTTCGTGATTTATATGTGGCTCGTTTGAGTTTTGTTTTATATACTCTCTATCGATCGCATTAGGGAACATGTACTTATCTATGTAATATGTGAAAAATATGTCAATGACCTTTGTATGTACAGTAGTGATGAATGGACATTTATTCTAGCTCCTATGATCATAGTGTATGGAAATAAATTCATAATAGTAACCTCAATATAAGATTGTGCCCTTGATGCATTTTTAAACAATAGTGACCTCAATATATGGAGGTGCCTTTATGTACCCTTGATCTTCACACAATTCCCTTGACATATTACAATGATCGATATGGCAGTAATGATACTTGTTGTATGATGATAATGATGCATGTAGAGTCATATGATACATTTGATAGTAATACATATGAAAATAATCTTGATATGATATGTATGACAATGAATGACTTGGCTAACCTTATCATGACATATTCCCTAATATTATAGTGACCCTAATATGACAAAAAGGAATGATTTTGATACTAATAGAAACCTCGATGAATGACATAGCAATGTTATGACAATAAGCTTCATTGTAGTGATGTGTCAATGATCTTGACTATAAGACAGTGATTTATAAATACTATGATCTATAATGGTGACCTATGATATGAATCGTTTAGTTGCTATATTGATATAACATTTACCCTTAACATGACTGTAACTTTGGAGACTTCTCTTGTTATGGACTCATGATGTCAGTCATTAATGATGACAACAAATCTTCATGGCAATGATACTATAGCAATCTATGATGTATATATTAGTGACCTTGCTCCATGATGGCCTAGTATGTATGACAATGACTTGATATAGGCCAACATATGTGACAATACTTTATGATGATATTGTTTCCCACAACAGTGATATGGAAAACACTTTATGGGATTCATTTGAAGTCAGTTCACAATCAAAGTTGTGAACTGACTTGGATTGGCCGTAAAAGGCATGATGTAACGATGTATCTCACTATGGATGTATTTTGTATCTCAGCTAAACAATTTGGATGAATATCTAATAAAATAATATTTTTTTTAGGTTATCCCCCTTGTGGGGTTTTGCCCTGGTCTTTGACCTAACTCCTAACGTCTCTATTGTATATGCTTCTCTTTTACTGTCCTTTATGTTCCACTGCAATGTTGAAATTAATTTTCTTTCTACATAGTTCCTAATGATGTTAAGATGTTATGGGGTGAATGTGATATGTAAATGATGAAAAGGGTTTGAAATGCAATTACCTACAACGAAGAACAATATAGCCCTTAGAAAAATTAACAATTTTACTCTCTCTCTCTCTCTCTCTCTCTCTCTCTCTCTCTATATATATATATATATATATATATATAATTTATAAATTTAAAATTAAACATGGCTAAATTTCTTGAATAATCCCTATGATGCCTACAATATCCAACATGAGGATTTTGAATGTAACACATCATGTAATATATGTAGTCACATATGCAAATAGCATTGGCACAACTATACATGTATATGACATTATTTAAAATTATATATTCTATTGCATTATGATAATATTCTTATAATAATCATACAATTTAAGGTCATAGCCTACCTATATGAAAAATTGACATATAATCCCCTTTGTCCATGGCAAAAGTGTCCCCCTTCATGCAATAATTTGACTGCTTAGTCTATGGAGTTGTGAGTGACACACATTTTATATTTGAACTTGTGGCATTTAAGGATGAAGTAGATGTTCACTATTAAACCCATTCAAGTCATATATTTTAATTGAAACATATTTACAGCTTAAATATTTTTCCGGTCTTGCTTAAAAATAAATAAATAAATTAAAAACCAATAATTTAATACAATAATTCTTATGAGTTATGCTTGTTTCATTGTTTGTTGATTGCTCTAGTTTCACATACCATGGCTTTCCCAAGTATGAAATTTAATAATGTTGTAAAAAGTTGTTTCAATACATGTATTTGTAGAGTTTTCACATATGTTGCTACATGTTCCTATCATACTTGATAATAACATCATTTTTAATTTTTCTCTATCATAGAAAAATATGGGCAATCTCTTTTTATATGGGAAATTTAGATAGGTAGAGTAATACTCCATGTCTCATTTGGTGGCATAAAAATACCGTGGAAAGAAATTAAAACAAATTCAATGATAAGTGCAGGGAAAATTTTAAGAACCCCCCCTAAATTTATAAATATAATAAATGGGCGAATCTCCATGGTATATAGGAAAAATGGAAGGCGATTTTATCAATAATATAATATGTATATATAATTTTTTGGCGAATCTCTCACCAGGCATGGCGAATATTTTACTCAATTATAAAATCTTGTAAGATCTTGGCGAGTCTTTCGCTAAATAATAAAACTTTGTAAAGTCCTAGTGAATCTTAGCATAGGCTACATGCTGGTTTAATTCCCCATTTAAATAGGCTACATTCCAGGTGAATACCATGGGTCAATACCATGTGCCATTTTGGTGAATACCATGGGTCAATATCATGTGCCATTTTGGTGAATACCATGGGTCAATACCATGTGCCATTTTTATTTTTATTAATTCTAATATTAGGGTTAATAATGGTTTTTTGCATGGTATTAATAACAATCTAGTCCATGGTATTTGTCCCATAGTATTTTGGCCATAGGTTTCACCTAAATATAACCCATTGTTTTGACTGTTCGTAAATATAAGGTGACTTATGGAGTAAATATAAAAAAATGTTTTATTTGTTTACCATACCTCTCGTTTATTTATATTTTTATTCATTTACCATACCTCTTTTACAAATATGGTATTTGGCCCATAGGATTCACTTAAATAAAACCTCTTTCTTCAGCCTTCATAAATAGAACGAGGGTTATGGACTAAATATAAAAAGAGGTTTTATTTATTTACGATACGTGTAGTTTATTTATATTTTTATTTATTTACCATACCTTTTGAGTAAGTATAAAAAGACGTTTTATTTATTTACCATACCTCCACTTTACTTATATTTTTATTTGTTTACACCCTTACATGTATATAAGGTGACTTATGGAGTAAATATAAAAAATGTTTTATTTAATTACCATACCTCTCATTTATTTATATTTTTATTAATTTACCATACCTCTTTTATAAATATGGTATTTGGCCCATAGGATTCACTTAAATAAAACCTATTCTTGAAAATGGGTGAATGGATTCACTTAAATAAAACCTATTCTTGAAAATGGGCGAATGGAAGTTTGTAAGTCCTAATTTCAAGGGCTAAATTTACCTTTTTTACCCTCTCCCTTAAAATAAGGTGGGCTATTTGAGGTGATTTGTAAAAATGTACGATGATACAAAATATTCGCCCACTAAAAATTTTAAACCCCTTAATTTCGCCAAAGGGCGAACATTCGCCGCTAAAATTATCCTTGGATAATTGGCTTTTGCACTAGTCATGTCACACACACACACACACACAAAATATGTTAATGTGTTTCTAGATGCCATTACAAATAATTAATGATAATTATATAACGTTAATTAATAAAAAATGTGACACATGCATACTTAAAAATAAAACTTGGCCAAACTTATTGAAAAATGATACATTATGCCTTCCTATGATGCCTATAAGACATAACATGAAATAACTTGGGATTTTGAGTATAGATAACCATGGAAAATAAGTAAATAGTCACATGCGTAAAAAGTTTTATTATTGGCACAAATATATATGTATATAACTTTGGGACACCCTCACTGCAATGTAGCAAGGGTCATCCTCTACTTTAGTCACTCTCACTTCATTCACTATTGCTATGCGTCAGGAAGGGGCTCAAAAAATGAAGATGGATTTGTAGCTCTATGGTGCCTATTGGCATTGGCAAGGAAAAAATGTGCCCCTAGATTACAGGTGTTTGGGGATTCAAAATTAGTCATTGATTGAGCTAAACAAAAGGAAAATGTATCCAAAATTGGTCTCAATTCTCTACTTCTTGACATTCATTCTATTGTGAGCTCCTTTGACCAAGTATCTTTCAATCACTTCCTCCGTGAACTAAACTCAGTAGCAGGAAGTCTCTTAAAGGATGCCCTTGCAATCCTGGTTGGGCCAGTTTGGATTTACAAGTTTGTAGATAGTATTGAGAATGATATCATGGAATCCAATATCCCTATCTAGTAGCTCTATACATTTTCCTCTCTTTTGATTCTTTTAACATATAGATCATATGCTTTGTATAATGACGAGGGTTCTTAACTTTTCTAAGAACCATATGCTTATTACAAGAAGAACTAGTTTTGATGTTATGAAATTCGTGACTTGATATCATGAATATCAATTGTAAGACATTTTATGTATATATTATATTTCCAAATATATATAGTTATTTTCTTTTGAAGAAAAAAGTATATTAACTTTATTTTAATTTTTTATATGTTTTTGGATTATGCTAATTTATTTGTAATGAGAAAATAATAATAATAATACTTTTCTAATGGAAGGTCACATCCACATGCCAAATTGATATATGACTCCCCCTTGTTTTTGGGACAAGAGAACTCTTCCATTTAATCTATAGAGGTGTACATATTCTACCTCCACATGTATTTGAACATGTAATCTCTGAGGAGGAAACACATGCTGTAACCATTAGGCTTACTTAGACTATATGATTGAGACAATTTTGACTAAAAACTTGTTTTCAACTAGGAGAAGATTTTCAACCAAATTTTTCTTGCAATATTACCTTATTTTTTTAACAATTACTCAAAACCTTGAATTTTATGGAATAGTTCTTGTACTCATTTCCTTGTTTGCTTATTGATCTAGTTCGACCTATCATGATTTAGCTAAGCATAGGAAGCCATAATGTTGTAGAAATTTTTGTAAATACATGTATATTTAGATCATTCATATTTGTTGGTGGTTTGTAACTAACAAATTTGAGAATAATTGTCATTTTTCATTTTCTTTCTCCATACTAATAAGATTTGAGGTGTCTCTTTTATATGGAAATTCAATCATAATGGACTAAAAACTCATGTCTCATTTGGTGTCCTTAACCTCCCATGTAAAGAAATTGAACAAATACAATGAAAATTATCTTAAACATTCTATTTCTGATCTATATAATATTTTTGTACATCAATTATAATTCAAATATAGCACTAATAATGTAGCGTTGATTAGTAAGAAGTGTATCACATTCCTACAATACAAGGTAAAATGATATAACGTTGATTACATTATAAGAAGTGTAACATATTCCTATAAAGTAAAATGGTATGACTCTATAAAGTAATATGGTGTGACATTGATTAATAGTTAGTGCTAAAAATGCACATAGAGTATTTTCTTTTATTTTATATTTTAAAATCATTGTGATACTATCAAGCTATTGTGCCAAGTGATTTCACTAGTTTATCTCTTTTGATTGTTATTCATCATAATAAATCACACACAACAAGGGGCACTCGAATCATCCCATTTTTGGTGAGGATAAACAATTCAATGGGGTAAAATTCCACTATATCCACTTAGTTTTTTCAATTTTTGATAATTTAAATAATGTTAAAATGGGTTGAAACTCTCAAGAAAAAAAGTTCCATGGTTGAAGTTCCAATCAAATAAGAACTGTGACTTCTACCAAAATTCTTGCAAGTTTTAAAGGATAATTTATGTTGAAAAGAGAGACACTCCAAATGCCCCTTATCTTAGGTTTATACAATCTATGCTTATTAATTGAATATATATTTATTTATTAAATATATTTTATAGAGTGACTTGATTATGTGATCCAAAGACATAGTAGAAAAATAAGCCACTTCAACGAGAAATCAAAACAAAAACATTAAATTACTAAAACATCAAATAAATAATAAAAATAAAAATTATTATACTATTAAAATATGAAAAACACAAACATGGGAAATGAAATTGTATTTTTTTTTTTAATGTTGCATAATGATCTAACATTCTCTAATTTCAAACTAAATCATTTCATCTTTAGCAATGATGAAACCTACCAAACATATTAATTATATTTATTTTTCAACAATGCTAATACTTGGCTTACTAGTTTATTGAAGAAAAAAATAAAACAAAAAGTAAATTCCATTGCCAATTTCTCTACAAATCCATGTGAAAGGCTAAAATAACAACTTGTTAGATACATAATACATACTTAGAATTAGATGACCAATACATTAGCCTCTAAAACACTTAATACGTACAAAGCAAAACTTATGTGCAAAACCAAACAACTACTTGCTATGTACATACCTAATGTATATAGAGAAAAATTTATGTAAAAAACCAAACAACTACTTTTTATGTACATACAAAAAGTTGGATAGCGAACACATTAGCCCATTAGGTACCTAATAATTGATGAATAACCTATTAAGCATATATCACATACAAATAGTTGGATGATTGAAAAATTGCTTTTAATAGTTAATGGAGGGAGATAAACTTCACATAAAATCATATCTATCATCTCAAATACAAAAGCTAATTAAATACCCATTCTTAGTATTTTAAGAGATACCCATTTATAGCATTTTAGTAGTGCTTTCCATACAACTTTTCCTAAATCAAATCACTTGTTTTCGTAAGGTTAATTTCAAAAGAGAAGCAAACACCTCACGAATAAGACAATGATCAAAATAAAATTAATGTAACAATCTATACCATTATATCTGTAAATGCATAAGTTGAAAAGTGACATGCATTTTTGACTAACTTATCCTAACAACTAATAAATCCATATCTATTAAAAACATAAGTATAGAAGTGTCATATAATTCTACAAACTTCGCAAGTTAATTATTAAATCCAAATCCTTATAATGATCGTGCCATATTTTCATTCATAGGGAAACTACATCAAACTTCACAAGTTAATTAATAAATCCAAATCCTTATAATGATCGTGCCATCTTTTCATTCATATGTGAACTACATCAATTTAAGCGGTCACAATTAACTCATATATTAATAACTAATAACTCTAATAACTATGGTAAAGTGTATACTATTTTGAATGGTTAGGGTTTTTTATTATTTAATTTAATTATTGATTTTTAAAAGGTATGAATTAGTTTTTATATTTGAACGAAAGTAACAAAGTAATTATTGTTTTTTTATGGTTTAATTTAATTATTTAATTTTGAAAAATATGAATTAGTTCTCACATTTGAATAAAAACTATAGAATAACTATTTTTGCTCAATTTAAATATAATTAAATTATAATGAAAAACAATAAAGACATACAACTTTATATTAATAAAAATTACAATTAAAATAACAAAATAATTACACACTAACTTTATTTTAACCTTTATACTAATTTAATTATATTATAATAAATCATTTTATTAAAAAAATTACTTTTAACTTTTGTACTAATTTAATCATATTATAATAAATTATTTTATTAAAAAAAATTCATAACCTCTTTCACATAAATATAAATATTATAACCATAATATAATATTTTCCTCACAATACAACTCATCACAACAATCATAACTAAATTCTTTAATATAATAATAGTAGTTTGTAATTTTTTAAAGATATGGTTAGAATTTAAAATCAAATGATAATCCTCAATTTCTATCCATAAACATTTCAAATCTAAATCCAAATTATCTTTAAAATCAATATTCTAGATTTTATCATAACAATATATAAATTGTAACATAATAATATTCTCAAAAACAATCCAAAATTAACTATAAAGTTCATATTACTCCAACAATTTGATAATCATAGAAATTAAATTCTTTTGAAGAACTTTAGATAATCATTTCATTCGAACAACATAGCAATGTTTTTCCTCACAATGATATTTATTCATAAGTTTTACTTGAAAAGTACATTCTTTGCATGTTTCGTTGAGGAATAGTTTGAACAGGATAGATTGAAACATCATAAATAATTTTTATCTATACAAATAGTTTATATAGATTTGCTTTACCTTTGGTTGTACTTTTGCATGTTTCCTTGAGGAACAGTTTGGTTCCTTTATCTTTGGTTGTACTTTTGCATGTTTCTTTGAGGAATAGTTTGAACATGATAGATGGAAACATCATAAATAATTTTTAATTTCCACATGATATATCGTATTGTTATTAGTTTATATAGATTTTATTTTTATTTTTTTATTTTTTTATTTTTATCAACCTTTATAAAAGTAACAATAAAAAATTAAAATAAAGGTAAAATATAGAATAAATAATTTATAATATATTTATTTTTTATTAAATATTATATTTAAATTTTATAAAATATGAGAATTTAAAAAAAATTAGAATTTTAATATATTAGTTATTACTATTATATCATATATAATTATTTATAAATGTTATAAATGTTATTAATAAACAAGTTACAACATGTTGTTAAAAAATTGAATTCACATAATTTAGAAAACAAATGGTTTATCAAGTCATTCTAACTAAATTTTTTTAATTATATACTTATTATTAATATAGTCTATTGTATAGATTTATTTTACCTTTTTACCACATACACAACATTAATTACTAACATGTATAAGATGACATGAATATATTATTTTATCATGGTGTTAATGATTCATATATGGAAGATAAGGGATTATATGAATTTGAGTTTCATAAAATTTAAATTTATTTTTTCCTTTAAAATAGACTATTCAATCTTCCTTTGTATAGAATGTTTTCTTCATTTTAATTACTTTAAAACAAACAATATTTATGTACTTAGTCATATTAAATTTGATTATATATTATATATTTTCTAACTTCTCTCACAAAAACACCAAGATATAAAACAACATTGGCTTAAAAAAACCCAACAATACTATAAAGATATTTAGAATTTTTTTTGAAAAATACTTACAAGACTTTAAGTATTAATTTTAATATGATATTGGAAAATTTTGATTATCAAAATTACACCAATTCTAGTTTTAAAAAATATAATGTCGTCCAAGAGAAAAATGCTTCAAAATAATGATAACCAATATATATGAAACTATTGATCCATTTAATACATTTATCCCCATCTATGAAAATCGACTTAGGCATTGACCCATTCCCATCCCTCATGGATTCACATCCCATGGCATCCTTTGCATTTTATACTATCCCCATCCCTCATGGATTCACATCACATGGAATCCCTTTGCATTTCATACTATCCCATCCCTCATGGATTCACCTCTGCATTTCATACTATCAAAGGATGGTGAATATTGAACATAGATATATGCTGTCGATCATTTATAACCATTAACGCCTATATTGTTTACTCCCACCTACCCTCCCACTCAAACATGGTTCGAGCTCGATGCTAGAGACTTTGCCAAAACGCACCTCGTTGCTATCAAACCTACCTCTGCATTCCAAACCTCAGACGAACCTAGGAAGGAGCAAACCATTCCTACTCGTCCGCAATATGTAGAGAGCCCAAGAATTGAATTCTCGTTTCTGCCTTTATGCTTGCAATATTGAAGGAACTTGACTGTGATATTGACATAGGTTCTTAGGAAGAATTTCCTTCGCGATGGATAGTGCCTAGTGTCTTCTGTAGCTAAGTGCTTTTATGTCCTCCATTAACCCCTCAGTTGTTTACTCCCACCTACCCTCCCGCTCAAACACGGTTCGAGCACTCTGTAGAAGAGACTGGGCAACCTGCAACATGGTTCACTTACTAGTTTGACCTCTTTGCAAGCGACTGGGAAACTTGCAACAGGGTTCACTTGATCTCCAATGATGACAACCTACAAGAAATTTCCCTTGTAAGTCTTCTTATCTCTATTTAAATTAGAGGTTATCGAATTGTAAGTCTGCTTGCCTGCCCATTTCTTCTTGAACTTTATTTATGAAAAGTCATGGATGTCTGCTTGTTTTGGCTTGAAATCCATTTGAAATATGTGGATGCCTGCTTTTTTGGAGCTTGAAATCTTGTGTTCTGACTTTATTTTAAAGTTATAAATTTTTAATGTGATTTATAAAAAAAATTCTTTCTACGTGATCATTTACATAATCATTTAGTGTGAGTTTTGTATATGTCTTAAAGGAAGGTAGTACACAATGATTGGTAAATTTTCTTACAAGATGAAAACAACAAAATGATTTGACAAGGCTTCAAATACCACTCTATTGATGACCACAATTAATTATTTCGAGGAAACCCTTTTGAAGGAAGACATTTTATACATGGTGATGATGATATTAAAACGAAGTTTTGTTTTAGTGCTCGTTATATGATCTTTGTTTGACATTATTATAGATGCCTTGGGTAGAACATGTTGTTGTAGTAGTATAAAATTCTTTTGAAGTTGTTGAGGAGAATTTGTTGCATGAAAACCATTATTTTTATTTATTGCTCTGCAAATGGATTAATTTCCTTAAGATAAATGAGTTTTAGAAGAAAAAGTAGGAGCACAATATTTTATTTAATACTATGAGGATGGATTAATAACTGGTAAGTATATGAATTCCACGATTGGATTGGGATCAAAACAAGTTCTCTATGATGTATATGTTGCTTGAAGTTACAACTCTAGTTTTTGAGTGTTCCTTTTACCGTACCATAGTTTCATTTTCTTTTTGCTTCATATTCCTAGCACAAGATTCCATCACACAACATCATAAATGAACAGATGCATCTCCATTCTAGCATGGAAAATAATCATGCCTTTTCTTTTCCTACTAATGATATATTCTGATCCCTCTTTCACTTTTTGATTCGATGGTATCTGTAGCACATGATTCATTCTTATGAGCTTTCAAGGATTTTGGGCTACTACTACTCATGCTGCTTCACCAGTGGATGTATTCCATGGTGGTAGTTTAAAATATATTTTGGTTCAAAACTCTTAATGGTCTTAATCCCTCCATTGAGGGACTGCACAAACCACTGATTCAAAAATTTTTAATTAAAGTTTTAAGCCCTCGATTGATGACCAACATATAAAATTTTACATTTTTATTTCTCCAAAAAAATATTAAGTTTTATGAATTTATCCCCTAGTAAATCCTTAATCGAAAGCATAAAGCCTAATGTATGCAAGAGTCTACCTTGGAAATTAAAAATTATAAGAATCCAAAAAAAAAAAACCAACAAAACATGACCATCCTGGGTTGATTTCATTCTCAACTATATAATATAAAATATCCAAAAAAATTAATAACACACTAAGAGTAAATAAACACAGTAGCTAATATAAATCATATAAACAAGGTCACCTTTTTCTATTGGTTTATGTTATCTTATTTTTCTAGCTACTTATCATTAATATTAATATTTTTTTTTTCAAACTATATATTTATTTAGTTAGTTTATGTAAAGACAATGTGTATTAATTTTTGATATTTATTATTTATGGTATACCATTTTTTGAAATGATAAATTGATATATTTTAGAAGGGATATGATTTTCCTTAGTCTGACTTATTAGCTAGAGTCTAGGACTATTTCCTACAAAGAGATGGAAGCTATATGTCTATTAGTCTGATCGTTACTAACCTAGAGTGAAAATTTATCGATATATGTATGCATGGATTTCTTTACAGTGCAAAGTAATTTATTTTATTTTATTTTATTTATATAATAAGTTGTATTTATCATGATATGATATATTGTGTCTTGTTTATCATATACTTATGTTTTATGTTTTTTTTAAAAGAAAGTTTTTAATATTTTTTGTTTAAAACAAAAAATGATTACGTATCTATACTGAATTAAGAAAATCTATTTACCAACATAGATCCATATTAAGTAAGGATCTAATATTTTTTTAACATCAAAATATTTTATTTTAACAATTTTATTTATTTATTTTTTATCAATTAGTTAACATATATCTTCAAATAGTTCATTTAAATTTATTGTTGAAATATTTTTGAAAAGTATAAGATATAAACATTTTACTCACACATTTTTTTTTACTTCTAATTACTTTATAACACATTCATTTTTTTATTATTATAGTAGACATTATTTTTATGCATAATTTTTATTTTTATTTTAAAGGGGCACGGATAGACATACAAACTTACAAATCCCCTCATATTGGGTTGTAGAATGAGCCTTTGGGCTCAATAAATTAAGGTTCTACATGGTAAAGTGGTGTTGAATCTCCACGTAAAGTGAAGTTGAAACTACATGGTTAATAATCTTGTTACAAGTTTTTTTTAAATATATTATTCATATATTAATTTTAATAATAATAATAATAATAAAGTTAATTTTTATATTTTTTCTTTTAAATTTTAGCATGTGAAATGTATTTTGAGGTAAGTGTTTGATATCTATCCACATTTACTAACAATTTAATTTATATGTCTTTCTAGTTTATACTTAAGCATATGCCCCATTATCATTAAAACATGACCATATATTATTCAATTAAATCAAGAGGATTCACTTTATAATTTTATAATTGTAATTAAGCTATAACTTAATTTTTTATGAGATATAACTTAAACGTATCATAAAATATGTAATAAAGCATATTTTATGGTAATAAATAAAATTGTAATTTAAATTGTATTTTTTTTTTTTTTTAATTAAGATCTAGATGAAATATTATTATAAAGTTTATCATGCCACGTAATCATAAACACTATTTAAATTGAAATAATTTTTTCTTAAATTTAAAATTATTTTAATAATAAAAATAATAATTTGATTTTAAAGCTATGGTTGTTTGTGAGATAAGAAATTTTATCTACACAACAATTTGATTAAAAAAAGAGTTTATAAAGGTTTACATACTCAATTTCATCTCGATTTGAATTATGATTTTTTAGAGAAATTTTTCATTACTTTTAAATCCAAATTTTTTATTACTTTTAAACCCAAATCACAATAAAATCACAAATCTCTAAACAAGTATCAAAAGTAAACAAAGTTTTATATTTTGTACATACATTCACTTTCTAATCTTAAAAATATGTGGTTGAAATATTCACTTTGTTATAAAAATGATTTATTATTTTGAAATACAAATTGTTTATTACTTTTAAATTCCAATCACAATAAAATCACAAGAGTCCATGAAACTTTAATTGTAATATCCCCTTTTTCACCCTCTTGTAAATATTGTTTTGTACATAGTTATGTAAAGTGATGTAAATTAATAAGAATATTCAAATCACAATAGTTTAGGAAGGATATCATTTACAAATAAGTTTTACAAACCGGGATATCCATCAAAATGGTCTTATCCAAAAAGATACCAAGTGATATCTTTATATTTATTTATTCATAAATATTTATAATTATTTAAATTTAAGTCACTTATGTTTATTATAATAAATTGATATACATTATTATTTTAATAGACATGTTTATTTTGGAATATAATTTTCAAAATTTTAATTTAAATATCAATAATTATAAAGTAGATGGTAAAGATTTAACCTCTACAAAATATGTTAGAATATTCATAAATCAAAGGTTGAGATTTATCTTGAAAGTAATTAGCTTTTTTTGTTCTTTTAATTAAATTAATAAAATAAAAAAGGTCATACCATGGTATTGGTCCATAATATTGTAACAAAATCTATTTATAAATTAAGATTCTCCATGGTAAAGTGGTGTTGAATCTCCATGTAAAATGGTGTTGAAACTACATGGTTAATAATCTTGTTACATGTTCTTTTAAATATATTATTCATATATTAATTCTTTTAATAATATAATAATAATAAAGTTATTTTTTATGTTTTTCTTTTTAAATTTTAGCATGTGAACTGTATTTTGAGGTAAGTGTTTGATATCTATCAACATTTAATAACAATTTAATTTATATTGTCATTCTAGTTTATACTTAATCATATGCCCCATTATCATTAAAAAATGACTGTATATTAAATCAAATGGATTCACTTTATAAAGTTATAATTGTAATTAAGCTATAAATTAATGTTTTATAAGATATAACTTAAATGTATTATAAAAATATTTTAATAAAGCATATTTTATAGTAATAAATAAATTTGTAATTTAATTTGTTATTTTTTTTTAATTAAGATTAAGATGGAATATTATTATAATGTATATCATGTCATTTTATAAGATATAACTTAAATGTATTATAAAAATATTTTAATAAAGCATATTTTATGGTAATAAATAAAATTGTAATTTAAATTGTAATTTTTTTATTAAGATTAAGATGGAATATTATTATAATGTATATCATGTCATGCATACAAGAGATTTTATTCACATAACAATTTGATTAAAAAAAAAAGAGTTTATAAAAGTTTGCATATTCTATTATATCTAGATTTGAATTATGTCCTTTTAAAAGTTTTTTTTCATTATTTTTAAATCCAGTTTTTTTATTACTTTTAAACCTAAATCACAATAAAATGGAAAATCTCTAATCAAGTATCAAAAGTCAACAAAGTGTTATCTTTAATACATACGTTCACTTTCTAATCTTAAAAATATGTGGTTGAAATATTCACTTTGCTATAAATATTATTTATTACTTTGAAATACAAATTGTATATTACTTTAAAATTGCAATCACAATAAATCACAATAATCCATGAAACTTTAACTGTAAGATCTTTTTTTCACCCTCTTGTAAATAATGTTGTGTACATAGTTATTTAAAGTGATGTAAATTAATAAGAATATTCAAATCACAATAGTCCATGCAACTTTAACCATAAGATCCTTTTTTTCACCCTCTTGTAAATATTGTTTTGTACATAGTTATGTAAAGTGATGTAAATTAATAAGAATATTCAAATCACAATAGTCCATGAAGGATATACAAATATCATTTACAAATGAGTTTTACAAAACATATATCCATCAAAATGGGCTTATCCAAAAAGATAACAAGTGATATCTTTATATTTATTTTCTCATAAATATTCATAATTATTTAAATTTAAGTCATTTACATTATTTATATTTATTATAATATATTGATATATATTATTATTTTATTAAACATATTTATTTTGGAATATAATTTTCAAAATTTTAATTTAAATATCAATAATTATATAGTAGATGGTAAATATTTAACCTCTACTAAATATATTAAAATATTCATATATCAAAGGCTGAGATTTATCTTGAAAGTAGTTCTTTTTTTTTGATCTTTTGATTAAATTAATAAATTAAAAAAGGTCATACCATGGTATTGGTTCATAATATTGTGACCAAAAAAGGTCATGCCATGGTATTGGTCCATAATATTGTAACACAATCTATTTATAAATTAAGATTCTCCATGGTAAAGTAGTGTTGAATCTCCAGATAAAGTGGTATTGAAACTACATGGTTAATAATATTGTTACATGTTCTTTTAAATATATTATTCATATATTAATTCTTTTAATAATAATAATAATAATAATAAAGTTAATTTTTATGTTTTTCTTTTAAATTTTAGCATGTGAAATGTATTTTGAGGTAAGTGTTTGATATCTATCAACATTTACTAACAATTTAATTTATATGGCCATTCTAGTTTATACATAAGCATATGCCCCATTATCATTAAAAAATGACCATATATTATTCAATTAAATCAAGAGGATTCACTTTATAAAGTTATAATTGTAATTAAGCTATAACTTAATTTTTTTATAAGATATAACTTAAATGTATTATAAAAATATTTTAATAAAGCATATTTTATGGTAATAAATAAAATTGTAATTTAAATTGTAATTTATTATTATTATTAAGATTAAGATGGAATATTACTATAAAGTATATCATGTCATGAATTCATAAACACTATTTAAATTGAAATCTTTATTTATTTATTTTTAGTTAAATTTCAAATGATTTTAATAATAAAAATAATAATTCAATTTTAAAGCTATGGTTGTTTGTGAGATAAGAGATTTTATCCACATAACAATTTGATTAAAAAAAGAGTTTATAAAGGTTTGCATACTCTACTCCATCTAGATTTGAATTATGACCTTTTAAGATAATTTTTTCATTACTTTTAAATCCAATTTTTTAATTACTTTAAACCCAAATCACAATAAAACCACAAATCTCTAATCAAGTATCAAAAGTCAACAAAGTGTTATCTTTTATACATACATTCACTTTCTAATCTTAAAAATATGTGGTTGAAATATTCACTTTTCTATAAACATTATTTATTACTTTGAAATACAAATTGTTTATTACTTTTAAATTCCAATCACAATAAAATCACAATAGTCCATGAAATTTTAACTGTAACATTGCCTTTTTCACCCTCTTGTAAATATTGTTTTGTACATAATTATGCAAAGTGATATAAATTAATAAGAATATTCAAATCACAATAAAATCACAATAGCCCATGAAGCTTTAAGTGTAACATCCCTTTTTTCACTCTCTTGTAAATAATTTTTTTTGTACATAGTCATGTAAATTGATGTAAATTAATAAGAATTGTAAAATATGATTGGACTTAGACTGGACATGGATTCAAAGTCCCACTATTAAGGGAGAGGTGGCTCTAGTCAACATGCCACAAAACAATATGCTATAAAAGTAATATGCAGTGGAAACATAGGGGAGGCAGATAGATAGAGAATGGTGCAGGAAGCATAAATGCAGACAAAGAGGATGTAATAGAGGTCAGAAGAGAAGAAACAACAGGTGGACCAGAGCACTCTAGATTCTTGTTTTCTCACTCAGGTGGAGGAGGGAAGAGTGACATGGCATGGCAATAAGGTGACAAATAGAGGAACAATGTTACGATGACATGGAAAGAGTAATGGTGGGGGATGCAAGTGATATTGCAGCACCACGTAGGCTAATCAAGGGTTTCATAGGGCCGTTCCTTGCTAGTGTGGCAAGGGTTTAATGGAAAAACTTTAAGTGTGCATAATTTTTGATCCAAATATGAGATTTAGAAAATTTTTGTATCATTGGAAAACTCTCAACAAGTTGAATATGATGGTATAGCCCAAAGTTAATTTTGTTGACTTTGGGAGAAGAAGAAATTATGTAACCCCACATCCATGATGAGACCATGGAGGTTGGGTTAGGTAAAAGTAACACCCATTCAACCTGGGTTATCCAAGGGAGTGGGAGAGAGCATTATAGAGTGGTATAAGAGCTTATGAGTTCAACACTCGGACTAGATGGGCTTAAGACAAAGGAAATTGAGAGCCATATATAGAGGAAATGAAAGTTGCGCATATACAAAAGATATGCACATATATGGAAGTTACGAATCTATAGAAGATATGAACATATACAAAATTTGCGCATATATGTAAGATATGCATATATGGAGGTTTCTATATATGCATATTATGAAAGTTGCACACTACTTCTGTATATGTGCATCTTCCATATATGTGCATATATAGAAGTTGCACATATATGGAAGATATGCACATATACAAAATATATTCACATATACGAAAGATATACACATATACAGAAGATATAAGTTGCATATGCACATCTTTCATATATGTGCATGTCTTCTATATATGCGCAACTTCTGTATAATATGTACATTTTTTCTGTATGTGTTTCTTCTATATATGTGCTTCTTCCATATAAGTGCATACACAAAAGTTGTGCATATATGGAAGATATGAAATATAAAATAAGTATATATATGAAAAGTGTGACTTTCGTATATGAACATCTTTCGGACATGCACAACTTATGTATATGAGAATATCTTCTGTAAATGAGCATATCTTCTGTATATGCACATATCTTTGGTATATGTGCAACTTTCGTATATGTGTATATATTTTGTATATGCACAACTTTGGTATATGCACATATCTTATGTACATGCACATATCTTATGTACATGCACATATCTTTCATATATGCACATACCCATGCACAACTTCAACCTCTGTATATACACAACTTCCATATATGCACATATCTTCCATATATTGTGCACAACTTCTGTGTATATGCATATAGAGAAGGTATATACAAAAGTTTCATATATACAGAAAGATATGCGCATATACAAAAGTTCTGCATATATAGAAGATATGCGAAAATACAAAAGTTGCACATATATGAAAGATATGCACATATAAGGAAGCTGTGCAGAACTCCAACCTCTATATGTGCACATGGTTTGTATATGTGCATGTCTTCCATATATGCACTTCTTTAGTATAGGCACTATAGATATACACATATGGAGGTTGTTGTATATGCATATTATTAGCACTCCGCAATTTCCTTTAGGTTGAGAATGGATTACAAAAGTATCCACATACCACTTTTAGGCTATAATCTAGCCCTACTAGCCTTGGAGAGGTCTCTCTCACTAGGGTTTCTTCTCAATCAGTCACCTGATTGAATGATATTTGATCTTAGGCTAGTTATGAGGATCAAAAGAGTAGGTTTAATTTACTGTTTTTTTGGCACGTGAGAGAATATAAACCTGTTCAACATGGAATTATTTTTTGCTAATGTTTTAAAGTGAATAAGGGATGATAAAGGTGACTTAGGCAGGGAAAGGTAGGAAGTTTTGTTGGTATTCTAACTTGATTTCGCTATAGGGAGGGTGAGTGTATAATTATGAGAAAGACATTTAGAGCATCAAGTCACAAGATGAATTCTAATTGCCACTAAGAGGAAAAAGAAACACAAGTTGTTCGACTTACATAAAACAAAGCACAATAGTTAATTTTGAATTATTAATTCTTAAGCCAAACATAAAGACATGTATTTAAAACATGGAATTTTAATATATAATTGATAACATAGAGAAAAATATTACCACCAAATTTTGACACATGAATCCCTACCATATCCCTTCTTCCTTCTTCTATTCACTTGAGAAATTGATAAAAATTACAAAATATTAGCCTTGCTTCCTTGCACTGACCAACATAAACTTTTTATTTATTTTTTACATATTATATACTTCAAAATATTCCACTCTCACCTAGCAAGGTTGAATTTTTCAAAAGAAAGCTAGTCAATAGCTAGATACCTTGCATTTTCACCTACTTTGCTGAAAAATAGGAACTAATTACCTACTGCAAATCTTAACTTGATACATCATCAAAGAATTTAATTTCCATAAAAATGAGTAACTACATCATCCTAAAGTTATATGACGCATAATAACATGATTAAAACATCTTTTAGAAACCAAAAATTCGAAATAGCAAGTTGAGATGTCCACTGTGACAAAAACAAAACAAATCTGCTGCGAATCTCCAATTTCGCAACAATTGAAGTTGTGCATATATTTGGTCCACATATGACATTATGAAGCATGCGTGTTGTCTTGAAATTTCTCTAAGAATCTCATGAACTCATAAAACAGATTTAAAACTGAAAGCAAGCCTCCAAAGGGCTATCTCCCTTTATTATCAGATTCACAACAAACATGTGCAACACTGCAACATCTCCAAACTTTGATTTCTCCATAACCAAATTACTGTAGGAAACACCCACTAACTATAATAACCTTGTAATATACCATAAAACTATCCAAAACTCATAATTGTGCTTGCTTTATCAAAATGAAGAATCATGACCAAATACCCAACATGTCCTACTTTGTTTCTATATTCTTCATCAACAAGCTCACTTGTGTAAGTTTATGGACACAAAGAAAAAAATTCAAAACTTAGTGGAATACACCTGATGAAATTCAACTTTTTGCTTCTTTTGAAAGTATGTCTAATTTTACAATACTCGATAATATGTCGAATTGCACGAATGGACCCGGACGGCGCGGAGGAAAAAACCAGGGTTCCGATCGATCTTAGAGGTAGTCCACCATGAAAGG
The DNA here is from genome assembly GCA_031772625.1 of Pinus tabuliformis. NCBI lineage: Eukaryota > Viridiplantae > Streptophyta > Pinopsida > Pinales > Pinaceae > Pinus > Pinus tabuliformis. The sequence continues at coordinate 1,233,096,311 of CM062818.1, forward strand.
AAGCATAGGAGGGAGCTCCACTCCCTCCTTCAAGTAGGCAGTGGTAAGCAGGGGGAAAAAACCCATGGAAAATGACAGAGAGCCTTCAAAGGGAAAAGAGAGAAGCAATGAAGAAGAACAAGAGGGAACCAAAGCAAGGGAGCATAATGAAGCATTGGAGAATGTGGAAGATATCAGGGAGCAAAGCACTAAAGACAAAGCACACATGGGACCATGCAAACCCAAAGCGGCAGTAATTCCCAGAATCATTTTAAATGATCCAACGCTGCATGCGCACAGGGATCACATGCAAACATATGCAATCATTTGTAAATTCATGGGGTTGTGGCCCACTGAAAAAGCTTTACAAACGTGGATTAAATACCACTGGAAACCAAAAGGCAGCATTGACCTACATCTTGGATCCAAGGGTTTTTTCACTGTAGTTTTTGCTAATATTGAAGACAAAGACAGAGTGTTTGAAGGAGGGCCTTACTTCTTTGCTGCTGCAGGCCTATATATGCGGTTGTGGATCATGAACTTTGTTCCGGAACGCGAAACTTTCACCTCAGTCCCAGTTTGGGTTAGACTCTACTCTCTACCTCTTGATTACTGGCAAATGGAATCTCTATCAGCCATAGGAAATAAGTTAGGGCACTTTGTCAAAGTTTCTGAGGCCACTAGAAGGGGAAAGTATACTTCCTTCGCTAGAATATGTGTGGAGATGGATCTCTCTGGAGCATTGCCGGATGAGGTTATTATGGAAGTGTTTGATGAGGAATGGATACAAACAGTAGATTACGAACACATTCCTTTCAGATGTCGCAAATGTCACGAGCATGGACATCTGGTCAGAGACTGCCCTCTCAGTAAGATAGAGGATAAAAGTAAAGCTAATATAATGAAGGATCCAGAAAGCTTCTTCAAGGTGGTACACAAAGGAAAAGGGAGCAAAAGAGTACTAAGAACAAGCAAAGCCAAGGAGCAGCATGTTGACCAGAACAGGTTCCAAACCCTCGAAGCAGACGCAGATCCTACAGATACTAATAAAGCAAAAGGAGGAAACACAGTGGAGGAGGAGAAAGAAGAAGAAAAGGAGCAAATACAAGAAAATGACAATATGAAAGAATTTATGATGAGTAATGCTGAACAGGCGATGGATCTTGACATGACCCAAAGTGAGACGGATATGGAGGACCATGAACTCCAGGAAATTCTTGAGAAAGAAAACCTAGATTTAGAAGGTTTCTTGAATCAAGGAACCAAAGAAGGGCTAGACTCATTACCTACAGAGGAGTTCAACAGGGTTCAACAGTTGTTTTTATGGAGGACCCAAACTAAAGGGTTGGGTAGACTAAATCACAAAGAAAGACAAGGCAACGAAGGAGTGAAGATGATGAAGAATATGGTAGGACTAGCACCCAGAATCCCAGGAAAGAAGAGGGGTAGAAAAAAACAGAATGAACTGTTGGCGAAATGCGGAAAGCTAATGATAGATTCAGGTAAGATGAAAGACCTATCCAGTTACTCCTTTACTAATGTTTAATTATGAATTTCACTTCTTGGAATATCAGAGGTCTAGGTAGTAAAAGAAAACAAAGGTTACTGAGTAACAAAATGAAACAAGCGTCTCCGGATGTGATTTTCATACAGGAGACTAAGTGTTCCATTCAAAAGATAAGAGATATCCATAGTAAATGGCTCAATAGATTTGAGTTTCTGGAAGTCAAGGCAGAGAATACAACAAGAGGTATTCTCACTCTGTGGAATCCACAAAAGATTGACTTAATAGATGCGGAGGCATCTAGAGATTATTTATCTACTGTTTTTCAACCAGTAGGAGACAAGGAAACCTATTTGGTTACAAATGTCTATGGCCCACAGAGAATGGAGGCTAAACTAAGGCTTCTAAACTCTCTAGAGACTCTCAGAAACAGACATGCAGGAATACCCTAGATCTTAGGGGGTGATTTCAACATGATTAAGTCACTCACGGAAAAAAAAGGGGAACTAGAGTTCTAGGTAAAGACTCTGTGGCTTTTCAAACCTTTATTGATGAAATGAAGCTAGTGGACATTGAAATGTACAACATCATCTTCACCTGGTGTTAGCGCTTGAAATTTCACCTCAGGCTGAGAAAGGTAAACCTCAAGGCTACATCAAACCATTTAGCCTCGTAGCTAGCCCTACAGGGCAGGAGAAGGCTCTCTCTGGTCAATCTCGACAGATCTTCAATGGGATGAGATGACCAACAAGGTAACACTGATATTAGGCTAGTAAACTGATTAAAAAGGTTGATTTGGGGTTTTTTGGGTTTTTGGTGGCAAATTGAGGAATTGCAATTTTGGGTGCGGGGATTTGACACAGTTTCTACAGGGGGTTCTTTGGGGCGAGGTAGGAGACCGTATTGATGCCTTTGATTGAGGTGAGTGGATGGAAAAGACCGGTGAGGAACTAAGGAGAGCAAATAATACTTTGAATTCTCCTTAAACAGTAGAAAACATAGAAATTAAACAAATTTAAAAGCAGAGCATGGAAAGCATGAATTCTTACTTTAACACTTCATTTGTTTAATATGCAGAAGGAAAGAAAGGAGATGAATCACATAAAACACTTACAAGAACATTAAGAAGCACTCCATCAATACATGAAACCACAAGAATCCCAAAAATGACTGCAAAACCTTGGTCTTACTTAGCCAAAAATTGCAGAGATACAAGTGAAATAATACAATGATAGCTTCTCCCTCAAGAGTCCAACCATGAAAATGAGCAAGAAAGTACATAATATAGATGATCTAACCTCTTTCCCTGCCTCCATGGGTCGAGCTCACTATCCTAGGAGCTGTTTCAACCACTTCTAAACTAAGCACTACAATCTAGGCAGTCAAAACAACTTGCCTCTATAAGCTAGGAAACCAATCCATTCATTAAATATTTACCCTTTACATGAATGAATCTTCTAGAAGTGTTAAACAAGAGTAAAAGTGTCTTAGAGTTACAATAATTACATCAAAGATAATCATCTTCCACCCCAAAAAGTCAAACTGGGTCAAAACTGCGTTTTCTGGGCTGTACAATGCAATCTGGCAAAAACTGCCTGACGGGTCGCGCGCCTTTGGAGCGATGTTTGAGGCACTTTCAGGTGTCCAAATTGAGCAAACGTGGGCTTGTTGGAAAGGTCTATGAGTCTACTTTCTAACCCAACTGGAATTTTTGAATTTGGAGGTCATTTTCCCTATCAAAACTTAATTCTCCCAAGACTGGTTTCTGCAACTCAAAAAAGGGCCAGAAAGTCATTTTTTGGTAGTTTTTTGACCTTTTGGGGGACCAAAACTGCACAAAATCTCAATTCCATCCATGGGCATATGTAACTTTGCATGAAAAATCTAGAAATGCTGAGTTTTCACCAAAAGGAGTTGCCATGATGAAGGGTCGCGCGCGGGGTGAGACCCGTTAATGGGAAAAACCTGCAAATTGCCTGAAAATGTCAAAATTCACCCAAAATTCTCAAAATTTTTTGGGTTTTGTGCTGTGGCTAGGCTAATTAGTGCCTTGATCTTTGAGGGAAGCCTCAGCCAAGATACGGAGTGGATTGGTCCTCTTTTTCCGTTTAAGGGCCTCGGACAACCGCCTTTGAAACATTTTCATCTTGGCCTTGCACACATGCATTCTTGCCCAGTAATGGTTTTTCATGTTCCTCAGCAATTTCTTCTCTTGGTTGGCCTTAGCCAATAGCCTCTCCAAGTGTGCGTTCTCTTGGATGATCATGGACTCTCGGTCAGCGGGCAATGGATCACCAGGTCTTCTTCGGTTCAAGACTCGGTCACTACGAATCCTCCATAACTCATCAAGTGCCTGCTCATCTTCCAACTGTTTGTTGTGCTGCTCAAGGTAAGTGATGGTCCATTGTGCCCCCTCTAATCTCCTTTGCAAGGCATCATTTTCAGCTCTGAGATGCTGAATGATCTCCTTTTCCTCTTGGCTAGGAGAACTGGCCTCAAGGTCAACAAACTCAATATCGGGAACTCCTGATGGACCCTCATCAATCATGGGCTGTTTGCCCCTCTCTGGTACCTGTGCTGGTGAAGAAAGCGAGGCCCCTTCCACCTGATGTGGAGATAACACTCGCTGAGCCGATGATGAAGGCGAGACCCCTTCCACCTGCTGTGGAGATAGTACTCGCCGAGCTGCTGCAAACAAGGCCCTCTGGCCTCTCTGATAAGTGAGCTGAGGTGAGGAACTAACATGTCGAGTGACCGGAATATCAGGCTGCTGAGATGGTCCTCCCTCCTCCTGAATGACCTCAGGATGTGGCTGGGGTGGTGCTGTGAAAAACTCACGGGAAATGAACTCCTCCCATGAGATGCCCTACTGAGCCAACTGATGCAAGACTATGAGCTGAATCAAACCATAATGACATAGGCTCCTGTACTGCTGGGTCGGGCTCTTCCTCTGCATGACGGAGACCATCCTCTCAATGTTCTGATAAAAGAAGACCGGGATGTTCATCATCCGCACTCGAGTGAAGTGCATCAAGAGGCGAATGTGATATGAGTATACCTGGGAAAATCTGCCCTCACAGGTGAAATAAAGCATAATGAGTCTCAACATGGGGGCATACTGACTCCGGAGGAACCTGAAAGGAAACACACCGGCCAAATGTCTCATGAATGGTGGCCGAACAAAAGGCTCAAAGTGAACTGTATCCAATACCTTACGCTTATTCCAAATTTCCCCGACATTTGGAATCCCTGTAGCCTGTGCAATGATCTCGGGTGTCAAAATGAAATCCACCCCAGCAAGGTTAACATGTCCCTCATGCAAGTGCAAGACAAAGAGGCGGGCCAACTCTCGGTGATGTTGAATCCGAGAGATCCTCTCACAAAACTCATAACAGGACATGTACTGAAAGCAAGAAACTGCCAAAGGACAAGCTTGTAGACCTGCCAAAGAAGTAGGCTCCTCTCTCCTGTGATGACCACCTTTTCCACCTCTATGTGGCCTCCTCTATACCTCAACCTCTGACACTGATGCTTGGTCATCACTCTACTCATATGTTTCGGTTTCTGACATGTTTGAGGAGCAGAGTGGACAAAATGTACTGCTGTTTCTGCTTATAAAAGTGCTGAACTCTATGCCATTTCAAGGGGACAATGACATGAGGGAAATGTTAGGGGAGGGACCTCTTGCACAAGGAATTGGGAATATATGAATAACAGGGAATTTAGGGAATACATTGCAAACAAATATTTGCATATATACAGGCATACATGTACATAACAAGGATATAGGGAATCATTTACAAAATCACTGCATATAGGAATACATTTATAAACAATGAACATATTGGAATATGAATACATGCATTAACAGGGAAAGATAGGGAAACATATTTACAAAACTCTTTACATAGTCACCAACAAATTCTTGTGTTTACACATGCATATGGTGCAGCAAGATTATGGTTTGAGTTTTTTGATGCTTTGGGAGAGGGGTAGGGTTTGCATTTTTAGTGATTAGGGAGAAGGGAGGGTTTGCATTTTATTTATAAAATAGTATGGGGAAATAGATATGAATGGAAATATGAGTAAAAAGGGAAGGAGGGAAACAATTTACCAAGGGAAAAACCTTGAAACAACACAAACCCTAGCACATTTAAACATTAACAATGCAGCCATATAGTGTCTTTTCACTTGCATGATTTGAGGTTAAAACACAAGCATGAGGGCTTACATTCATAACCAACCACCAAAATGATGTGTAGAGAGCCTACCTTGAACAAATTCGATGACTTGGAGGAAGATTGAGAAAATTTGAAAGGAGATTGCAGAGAACAGGTTGACGGGTCGCGCGCCCCTCCCAATGGGTCGTGCGCGCTTGACGGGTCACGCCCGTTCAAAAACTGAACTGCTGGATGGCCTCTGACGGGTCGCGCGCCTGGCCTGACGGGTCGCGCGCCTGTCTTGAGCTCGAACCTTGACCAATTTTCGCCCAATGCTCTTGATGTTTGCTCACTCTCTCTCAACCATGCTTTGGATGCACAATGAGACTAATAGGAGGGAAATTGAACTTTTATAAACTCCATTTGAAAAAATTTAATGCTCAAACCCACTTTCTAAAGTTTATCTTTGACACTTTATAAAACTGACTTTTTGGCTTCCTTTTGCCCTGAAATCGACTCTTTTAGTGCTTTTTCTTGATTCTTTTTGCAGGTAGATCATCTGAGGGATCTCGGCAAGGGGACTAGGGTTTTCATGATGTCCGCTGCAGTCTTTTGAAATTTCATCACTTTTTACAAAAATTTTGAAAAAAAATGACCTTGGCTTTTAAAAACTGAGTTTTTAAATCCAAGGTGAAAATTCACTGTACAAGATAAAAATATCGAAGAAACATGTTTACAATTCCTCCCTCTGGCTTGCTGAGCACTCATGGACTTTCAGAGACATGACCTTGCAGAGATAAATGACCAAAACCCTAGACCTAGGACTTTGACCTCAAGACAAAACAAGACAAGCTTGAAAGAGCTTAATGACTGATATGACCTGATCCAACAAAGCCAAGAGGGGTATAAATAGACCAGCTCCTCCATCAGGGTTATGGCATGCCTAACGGGATGCAAAACTTGACACTGATGAGACACCTACCTATGCAAATGCAAAGAGCTTTGATCGCTGATGGAGGGCTTCAAGACCGACACTAACACCTGGAACAATAAAAGAGGAGGAGAGGCTCAAGTAGCTTCCAAATTAGATAGATTCATAATCTCAGAGGATCTTATGCTCAATGACAAGGAAATGGTAGCTGGAGTGCTACCCTTTGGGGGATCAGATCATTGGCTGATACAACTGGAGGTGCAGGGCATTGGTAAAACCAGGAACATACCTTTTAGATTTGAAAATATCTGGCTCTCCCACCCAGATTTGATGAAATGTAACCAAGTGGTGGGCAGAGGATTTAAATATTCAGGGTTCCAAAATGTTTATCCTTCAGAAAAGATTAAAACATATCAAGATACGACTTAAGGACTGGAACAAGACTGAATTTGGCAATATCTTTGAAGAAAAAAAATGATTGAAAGCAAACTACAGGTACTTAACCAAGGCCTTATTAAAGAAGGCCATGAAAAATCTTGACATGATCAAGCCACTAGATATCAGCAGCAATGGGAGTATTTATGCAGTCAAGAGGAAATTTTTTGGAAACAAAAATCTAGAATCCAATGGCTAAAAGAAGGTGAATGAAATACCAGATTTTTTCACAAATCTACCATGGCAAATAGAGCACATAATAGAATTGCTCTGATCAAGGATGAAAGAGGAAATAATCTTAATTATCATGAAGAAATAGAGGCAGAGCTAGTCTAGCACTTTAGAAATATAGCTCAGGAAACCTGTGATAACAAAGAACACTATATCCAGGAAATCACCAAGAACATTCCCAGGATAGTTTCCAAAGAGGATAATTGATGAGCCCCAACAATGTACAATTATTTGGGCTCATTCAACTTCCTAATTCGACTTGATCCACCATTCTCATTTGTTTATTGCATGTTTTTGATTATTTTTATGTTAATAGAGTGAATTTGGTTAGTCATTATGCCAACAAGTCTAATGGGTGCTTTGTGTAGCCTTTTTGGTCAACTTGGAGACAAATTTGAAGGTCTTAATGAGCACTTGGCAGCCAAATTCGTGGGAGAACAAGCTAGAGGATTTGTAGGAAGGTGTCCCCCTCATTTATGGGCCCTTACCTCGAATTCTCCACCATCAGCTCGGAGTTCAAGGGCCACCGAATCAATCAGCTCAAGGGCAGCCAAGCAAGTCAAGTTGGACTGCTGTTAACTACAAGTCTTGGGCAGCCAAGTCCCTAACTTTTAGGAGGACTGTTGGGTCCTCAAATTGTATAAATAAGAAGGCTTGGGGCCTCATTTTGGTTAGCTAGTTGGTAGTCATTTTTGGTAGCTAGTTAGTCATTTTGTTTTAGCCATTAGTTAGCTAGCTTGTAGTTCGATTTCTAGGCCATGGATTAGCTTTGCTTTCAGCTCATTCTCAAGCTCTCCTTGTGGACAGTTTTGATGTAACTTTTCATTTCTTGATTAATAAAGATGGATCCAGCTTTGCACCAGCTCTAAATCGCTCTTGGGAGGCTGTAGTTCTTGGGGTTGGGCCCATCTCAAGCGCCCAGTACCTCCCTTGTTTATCTTTATGTGTTTGTTGCGTTCTTGAAATAAAATCTGCTCTTTAGATTTAATTCGTGCTTTGTTACTTAGGTTTCTTTTGATGGTTCAAGTAGCTTCTCATGTTTATAATAGATTGGTAGGAGTTTGTATGCATTTAGATCTTTTGGCATGTTCTTTCTCATGTGATGTATATGGTTCTCTTTTCAAACAAGGCTGCTGTTTACTCATTCATTAACAGTTGGATTGAGTTAGCTAGGACTTGGTTTGTTGGCAAGAATTCATTGATTTGTTTGAATAAGCATTGTGCAGGGCATCTCTATCACCTTCATCACCTCCTCGTTCATTTGAGCCTCGTTCAGATCAGCTCCTCCATCACCAAGTCTGTTCCCTCATCTCCCATCTTCTCTTTTGCCACGTTACCCTACCTTCTTCTCCATTGTTGCCTCAACTACCTTAAAGCCAAATCAGCCTTCCACATATCATCTCATCACTCCATCCATCAGTTCCTAGGTCACTTCAGACCCCCATCCTACCCCCATAACCATCCATGCATCTTCCATCAACCATCCATCCTCAAAAATCCAATTCGTAAACATCCTGTAGAAGAATTACAGAACATCCTGTAGAAGACCTACAGGACTTTCCTGTAGAAACCCCTGCAGACTTCCTGTAGAAGTTCATAAACACGGTTGCATGTCATCCAAACTTTGTGAAACTCTCAGAGAGAATGTCAGGTATCCCTTAGACCCTCTCTGTACCATCCCAGCCTTTCCCAAAGCATTTCATCCCTTGATCCATCCCTGCACAGTGGAAAACTAGTTAGAAGCACATGCATGACAATTCTTATAACTTAAAGAGAAAATAGAAAAACATGTTTTTTAAGATGCAAGTAGATTAGATTCATGCATTTTCACTTATTAGAAGTAATGTCATCATTGGTAGAAGTTTCCTTCACATTCTTTGCATCATAGAGGTTAGACTAGTTAAATTAGGGTTTCCTAGGGTTTCCATGTTTTGATTTGCTTTCAGTTCATTTTTGCCAAGTAGATTAGTCTTCTTTGAGCTAGCTTTCGTCCATCATTGATAAAGCTTCTTCTGTGAGCCTATAGAAGTTGGCTTGAGCCCTAGCGGACTTGTGCCAGTTGACCAAGTGACAGCTGCGACAAGAGCTAGTACTTGTGCATACAACACCGCCGCTTCCAAGTTTGTACGAACTACCGGGTTGATAAAATTAAGAGACAGGAAGCCCCAGGAGTTGTAGCATTATTGCTACAATACTGGAGCTCACCATCTTTTTGGCGCCGTTGCCGGGGAAGCGGCAGAGTATTGGTGATTGTTGCTATTCTTCTATTTTCTACTACAACCTTCTGCTAAGTAGTTTATTTCATTTCCATTATGCAATTTCATTTATGCAAAAGTAGATTAGCATTTCTTGCTTTCATAGATTAGCATTTCAATTCCGCAATTTCATTTCTGCAAGCGTAGATTAGCATTTCAATTCCGCAATTTCATTTCTGCAAGCGTAGGGTAGCATTTCAATTCCGCAAGCGTAGCCTAGCATTTCATTCTTGCAATTTGATTTGAGCAAAATAGATTAGTCCTTTCCTGCTTTCATTTCAATTCCGCATTTTCATTTTCGCAAGATAGTTAGTTGTAGTTCCATTTATTTCAGTTTTGCAAGTAGAAGTAGAAAAAAGCAAAAATCAACCAAAAATATTTCATTTCATGCTTTGTAGGAGTAGAGATAAGTTAGAAAAATGATTGCACAACACCCCCACTGCTTCACACAGCCAACGTTCTTCTTCGATGGCTGTGATGAAAGAACCCCTGGGTGGACATCAAGACATATCTGAAGAACCTCTAGGGGAGAAGAAGAAGAAACATTCCTCTGAAGCAAATGGCTACAAGCAGAGATGTTGGGAGCAGTCCCTTGTCCAAAGATGAATTTGCAAATCAGATCGAAGATTTCAAGAGTGATATGAGGCAGTTTCTTGCCATGCAACTGGATACCTTGCGGATCCAAAAGAAGCAAGAAGAAGCCAAGAGGGCTTTGGTAATTTTTTGTCCTAGGTGCCTTAAAAAGCATCCTAGGAACGAATGTCCAATGCACTCCCTAGAAGTGTGTTTTGTATGTGAAGAATACCATCCTACAGATCAGTGCCCTTCCTTGCCCAGAATCAAAGCTGCATATCAGAGAGCCAAGGGAGCCACTGAATCACTCGATTATATGAACCAAAGGAGGCCACATGGACCTAGATCTTACCAGCAGGAACTGCAAGGGATACCCGAGACCTATTATGACCCTTACCAAGCCACTTTCATGCCTTCTTGGGATCCACCTGCTCATCCTTCTTGGTCTACACCTCCTCCTTGGTCATATTCTCCTTGTTCCTTCACAGATCCATATTATGCCCAACCAATTGCTCATTCATTTCACTCTTATGCTCAGCCACAGCCTCAGTGGAATGCACCTTATCAGGAGTGGAGGCCCCAGTACAACTCTCATCCCGCTCATTTTCCTCCACCACCTGTTCATCCACAACCATCGCCTCCTCCTCCACCAAGGCAACCCAAAATGCCTACCCAACCACAATGCCATCCATCTCCATCTCAATTTCACACCTCCACTCAACTACCCGTACCATTTCCAAAGCCACACAATGGAGCAGCTCAACCCCATTGCAAATCTAAGGCACAACATGTGCAAATGATTCCTTGTGAGCTCAATGATGTTCACCAAAGCTCAGGAAAAGTAATGCAAAAAAGAGATCATCTTGAAAGCATTGAAGGATCACATCCAGCAAAAGAAGATTCAAAAGAGGAGATCAAAGAACCAAGGGCTGCACTTGATGAAGAAAAGAGATCAGAATCAGAGATCGAGAGAGTTCCCTCATGGTTACCATCAAATCCTCCATGTATTCCCAAGAAAAATCAACAACAAGAGGAAGATCAGAAGGTCATGATAGAAGGTGACATGAAGAATCATCCAAATCAGCAAGATGACCAAGGATATCAAAGCTATATTGAGATATGGTTTCAGAAGGTCACTAAGTTGCAGCAGTACTCTCCTCCTCAGCTATGTTTTGTACTTTCAAAGTCAGATCATGTTGTCTCTGAAAGTTGGATAGTTGTCAAAGCATGCATTCCGAGCCTTTACATCATCTTGTCTCTAATCTCGATGTGCACATGGCTCCATTGGAATTATTCTTATACTTGAGAATGAATTTGTTTTTCAAGTAGGGTAGGGTAGGAAAAAAAAAAAAAAAAAAAAAAGAAAAAAAAGAAAAAAATGAAAAAAGAGGAAAATAGAAATCTAAGGTGAAAACCTCCTTGGAGGCGCCTTAGATTGGCTCATTGATTGAAAACCTCCATGAGGCGGTCAATGGGTTGAAAAAAAAAAGAACAGAGAAAAGATCTTTGGGTGAAAACATCCCTTGGAGGAGCCCAAAGCAGGCAATTAGGGTGAAAACCTCCATGAGGCGCCCTAGTTGTTTTTCAAAAAAAAAAAAAAAAGAGAAAAAAGAAAAAGAAAAATGAAGCTAATCTCCCTTGAATGATTTCAGGTTGCAGCAATGACATTGCAGGTTGCAAGAAGGACGTTTCATGATAGGAGGAGCACTCAAATCAAAGACAAAGGAGTTCTTGTGCCTTCTACAGGAAGTTTCGTATCTTCTACAGGAAGCTTACAAAAAAGCCAAATTGATCTCCGAGGAGGACCTGAAGGCTTGGAATATGTCCATGAGGCCTACCCACATCCATGTTTCCATTCCTCACCCCTTTTCCATCATCTTTTTCATGTCATTATGCTTCTTTCCTCAAAACTGCGTCTTCTACAGGAAAGCTCTGTATTTCTACAGGAAACATCCTGTAGAACCTTTGGACGAGCCAAATCCAATTTCAAAAGTGAATCTGATGGTGGGAGTCTATTGGTTAGGCCTGCAAGCACTTGGGTGTCCATCCCTTGCCTTCATCCATCATTTTTTCACCTCCTTGTGCTTCTCATTGTGCTTCTACAGGATCTTCCTGTAGAAATTGTGGGAAACTAGGCATGCATTTCAAAAAGTGGTTTGGCGAGCATGGTAGCTTCCTCAAGTTCAGAAGCCCTCATGCCATCTTCCAGCTCCTCCTCCATCATCTCCATACCTGCATCACAAACAAAATTCATTTTGTCATCCCATGCAAGCACATGCAAAAAGCCTTGAAGCAAAAATACCTAGAGCCAAATTTGTTTTTGCCATAACATGAAAACCATGCATCCATTTGACAAACCGTTTTATGGGGAATTGTACAAGGTTGATGGCAGCATGCCTGAGCAGTTTCATGCAATTCCGATGCACGGTTTCCAAGAAATCAGCCTCCATCACCATCAGCCATTTTTGCCTTTTCTCCATAACCGTGCATCCGTTTCAAAACCTGTTTCGTGGGGAGATGCACATGGATGATAGTAACCTACCCAAGCAGTTTTAGCCGATTCCGATGCACGGTTTCCGAGAAATCGAGCTCTGAAATATTCAGCCATTTTCCATTTTTCTCGAAATCCGTGCATCCATTGATCATGAATTTGATATGGGAGATGCATAATGCTGGTAGTAACATGCTCACCAAGTTTTAGATCAAACCGATCTACCGTTTGGGAGAAATGGCAAAAAGAAGTTCTGGTTGTGACCATGCAGCAGCAGTAGCTTGAACGGGCAGAGTTGAACGTGGAAATCAATGCACGCAGCTCAGATCCAGCCAGAGGACACCTACACAAGGAAAAAAACAATCAAAGATTAGTAGCCAAGCCACATGCAATCAGGAAAACCAATGCATGCAGCAATGACAGGCCACAGCAGCTCACGGCAACCATTTAACTTCGAGGTATGTGACTAATCTCATTCTTCTATTGCATAGATTTAATTGGGAACTGCATAAACGAATGGGATGAGGGATTAAGCCACGAATGTAGCAAGGCTCAACTGATTGTCTACTTCAGAACTCCGCCGGCAGCCACGCAGTGCACGTGGACAATGGACTCTCGTAAAAATTAAAAGAAAAAAACAGTGATAGAAAGTTTAACTCCAATGAACAGGATGTCAATTAATTAACAGAGAGAAGAAGACATGTATCACTGCAGTTTGAAAAATCTAGCGCACATGTTTTTGCCACCACATCACAAATCACGGAGAAATTAAAGACGGCTTGGCTGAAACTCATGAACTGCTATCCATCTGCACTTTCCACGTCCTCCACTGAAGTTTCCACAATCTATTAACTTTATATCCTCCACCGATCTTTCTCGGCCATTTTTCAAGACCCTTCGGCTCATCGGCATTCTACAGGGAGCATTGTTTCGTTCTACAGGAAGCGAGAGCCGCCTACAGGATGTCGTCTACAGGAAAGTGCAGCAGAGCAGAGGAGCCTGAGTTTCTCTTCATCAAGTTTGGAGCTTGAAGAAAGGTGAAAATAGCTGAGGTGGATCATGCTATTGATTTTATTGTTTGTTCACTTGCATGTGATATTGCATAGGGTTTGAAAGTCGTAGAATTGATTTTAGAGCTTTCAAAGGATATGGCTGTGTGTGAACAGATTGGCAAGGTACAAGGTTGTATCCTCCTCCTTGTAACAATGTCAAATAGTGACAATCCTAAAACTGCTAAGGATGCAAACGAAGTTCTGGAGAATCTCCCATGCAGTGAGCATCATGTACTGCAAATGGCATAGGCGGACTATTTCAAGCCCTTGATACAGAACCTGAGAGAAGGGTCTGAAACAATGAAGATTGTTATGGCAAGGAAGTTGTCAGAGATAGGTTTAACAGATCAAAGCAACGCTGCATTGCTCAAAGAGGAGGTTGTATTTCCACTTCTTGAAATGATTTCCAATGTTCATTTGAAGGAAAAATTAGTAGCCATTTAAACACTTCAAAATCTTTCAAGTTTAGCTGAGAATGCGTTACAAATGATCAAAGATGGGGTGGTCTGACCCATCTTGGACCTTCTATGCACACCACTGTCAACTATATTTGCTTTGAGAGAAAAAGCTGCTAATACCTATGTAAACCTTGCTATGTCTACAACATTGCCCCAAAGAACAAATGACACAACAGCTGCATCTTAAAAGTGTGATTCGGTATGAAGTTTTGCTCTACTCCTGGTTATACAACAACTTGAAACACAACTTGGGAATTCTCATTTTTGGCCTGTTTTGAAGCAATTGCAGATTGAAGGGAAATGCTGATTCATAGCAATGATATGTGAGAAAGTCATATTTTCTCTGCCCTTGATCTATCTTATGTTCTGCTCTGCCTCTGTTATCAATTCTTAGTAGAGTTCAAATCCAAGATTAAGAATGCCATTCGATTCAGTTAAAGGCCTGGAAACACTCTTTCCCATCCAGATTTGGCATGCACTATCTATTCTCGGGCAGTTCATTGTACTTGTGTGCTTTTATAATCCATTAGACTTGCCATTCATGTTGGATTCGTCAGCTTTCAGGTAGCACAGTTCAAGGAGAAGGCATCCCCAGCCAAGCAAGCAAAATCAGAGAAAATTGTTCCTACAGGAAGTTAGCAGACTGTTTCTACAGGAAGACAAAGACTGTTTCTACAGGAAGCCAGCGAACAGTTTCTACAGGAAAGTTTGAAAAGCGGGAGGCCAAAGGAGAAATCGGCCGAAATGGTAGCCAAGAAAGTCACCAAGGCCATCAAAGACAAGGGGAGAGATTTGGTTGCTCAGAGGATGAGCAACACTTTCAGTAGGGGGGTGATGATGAGCCCCAACAATGTACAATTATTTGGGCTCATTCAACTTCCTAATTCGACTTGATCCACCATTCTCATTTGTTTATTACATGTTTTTGATTATTTTTATGTTAATAGAGTGAATTTGGTTAGTCATTATGCCAACAAGTCTAATGGGTGCTTTGTGTAGCCTTTTTGGTCAACTTGGAGACAAATTTGAAGGTCTTAATGAGCACTTGGCAGCCAAATTCGTGGGAGAACAAGCTAGAGGATTTGTAGGAAGGTGTCCCCCTCATTTATGGGCCCTTACCTCGAATTCTCCACCATCAGCTCGGAGTTCAAGGGCCACCGAATCAATCAGCTCAAGGGCAGCCAAGCAAGTCAAGTTGGACTGCTGTTAACTACAAGTCTTGGGCAGCCAAGTCCCTAACTTTTAGGAGGACTGTTGGGTCCTCAAATTGTATAAATAAGAAGGCTTGGGGCCTCATTTTGGTTAGCTAGTTGGTAGTCATTTTTGGTAGCTAGTTAATCATTTTGTTTTAGCCATTAGTTAGCTAGCTTGTTGTTCGATTTCTAGGCCATGGATTAGCTTTGCTTTCAGCTCATTCTCAAGCTCTCCTTGTGGACAGTTTTGATGTAACTTTTCATTTCTTGATTAATAAAGATGGATCCAGCTTTGCACCAGCTCTAAATCGCTCTTGGGAGGCTGTAGTTCTTGGGGTTGGGCCCATCTCAAGCGCCCAGTACCTCCCTTGTTTATCTTTATGTGTTTGCTGCGTTCTTGAAATAAAATCTGCTCTTTAGATTTAATTCGTGCTTTGTTACTTAGGTTTCTTTTAATGGTTCAAGTAGCTTCTCATGTTTATAATAGATTGGTAGGAGTTTGTATGCATTTAGATCTTTTGGCATGTTCTTTCTCATGTGATGTATATGGTTCTCTTTTCAAACAAGGCTGCTGTTTACTCATTCATTAACAGTTGGATTGAGTTAGCTAGGACTTGGTTTGTTGGCAAGAATTCATTGATTTGTTTGAATAAGCATTGTGCAGGGCATCTCTATCACCTTCATCACCTCCTTGTTCATTTGAGCCTCGTTCAGATCAGCTCCTCCATCACCAAGTCTGTTCCCTCATCTCCCATCTTCTCTTTTGCCACGTTACCCTACCTTCTTCTCCATTGTTGCCTCAACTACCTTAAAGCCAAATCAGCCTTCCACATATCATCTCATCACTCCATCCATCAGTTCCTAGGTCATTTCAGACCCCCATCCTACCCCCATAACCATCCATGCATCTTCCATCAACCATCCATCCTCAAAAATCCAATTCGTAAACATCCTGTAGAAGAATTACAGAACATCCTGTAGAAGACCTACAGGACTTTCCTGTAGAAACCCCTGTAGACTTCCTGTAGAAGTTCATAAACACGGTTGCATGTCATCCAAACTTTGTGAAACTCTCGGAGAGAATGTCAGGTATCCCTTAGACCCTCTCTGTACCATCCCAGCCTTTCCCAAAGCATTTCATCCCTTGATCCATCCCTGCACAGTGGAAAACTAGTTAGAAGCACATGCATGACAATTCTTATAACTTAAAGAGAAAATAGAAAAACATGTTTTTTAAGATGCAAGTAGATTAGATTCATGCATTTTCACTTATTAGAAGTAATGGCATCATTGGTAGAAGTTTCCTTCACATTCTTTGCATCATAGAGGTTAGACTAGTTAAATTAGGGTTTCCTAGGGTTTCCATGTTTTGATTTGCTTTCAGTTCATTTTTGCCAAGTAGATTAGTCTTCTTTGAGCTAGCTTTCGTCCATCATTGATAAAGCTTCTTCTGTGAGCCTATAGAAGTTGGCTTGAGCCCTAGCGGACTTGTGCCAGTTGACCAAGTGACAGCTGTGACAAGAGCTAGTACTTGTGCATACAGCACCGTCGCTTCCAAGTTTGTACGAACTACCGGGTTGATAAAATTAAGAGACAGGAAGCCCCAGGAGTTGTAGCATTATTGCTACAATACTGGAGCTCACCATCTTTTTGGCGCCGTTGCCGGGGAAGCGGCAGAGTATTGGTGATTGTTGCTATTCTTCTATTTTCTACTACAACCTTCTGCTAAGTAGTTTATTTCATTTCCATTATGCAATTTCATTTATGCAAAAGTAGATTAGCATTTCTTGCTTTCATAGATTAGCATTTCAATTCCGCAATTTCATTTCTGCAAGCGTAGATTAGCATTTCAATTCCGCAATTTCATTTCTGCAAGCGTAGGGTAGCATTTCAATTCCGCAAGCGTAGCCTAGCATTTCATTCTTGCAATTTGATTTGAGCAAAATAGATTAGTCCTTTCCTGCTTTCATTTCAATTCCGCATTTTCATTTTCGCAAGATAGTTAGTTGTAGTTCCATTTATTTCAGTTTTGCAAGTAGAAGTAGAAAAAAGCAAAAATCAACCAAAAATATTTCATTTCATGCTTTGTAGGAGTAGAGATAGGTTAGAAAAATGATTGCACAACACCCCCACTGTTTCACACAGCCAACGTTCTTCTTCGATGGCTGTGATGAAAGAACCCCTGGGTGGACATCAAGACATATCTGAAGAACCTCTAGGGGAGAAGAAGAAGAAACATTCCTCTGAAGCAAATGGCTACAAGCAGAGATGTTGGGAGCAGTCCCTTGTCCAAAGATGAATTTGCAAATCAGATCGAAGATTTCAAGAGTGATATGAGGCAGTTTCTTGCCATGCAACTGGATACCTTGCGGATCCAAAAGAAGTAAGAAGAAGCCAAGAGGGCTTTGGTAATTTTTTTTCCTAGGTGCCTTAAAAAGCATCCTAGGAACGAATGTCCAATGCACTCCCTAGAAGTGTGTTTTGTATGTGAAGAATACCATCCTACAGATCAGTGCCCTTCCTTGCCTAGAATCAAAGCTGCATATCAGAGAGCCAAGGGAGCCACTGAATCACTCTATTATATGAACCAAAGGAGGCCACATGGACCTAGATCTTACCAGCAGGAACTGCAAGGGATACCCGAGACCTATTATGACCCTTACCAAGCCACTTTCATGCCTTCTTGGGATCCACCTGCTCATCCTTCCTGGTCTACACCTCCTCCTTGGTCATATTCTCCTTGTTCCTTCACAGATCCATATTATGCCCAACCAATTGCTCATTCATTTCACTCTTATGCTCAGCCACAGCCTCAGTGGAATGCACCTTATCAGGAGTGGAGGCCCCAGTACAACTCTCATCCCGCTCATTTTCCTCCACCACCTGTTCATCCACAACCATCGCCTCCTCCTCCACCAAGGCAACCCAAAATGCCTACCCAACCACAATGCCATCCATCTCCATCTCAATTTCACACCTCCACTCAACTACCCGTACCATTTCCAAAGCCACACAATGGAGCAGCTCAACCCCATTGCAAATCTGAGGCACAACATGTGCAAATGATTCCTTGTGAGCTCAATGATGTTCACCAAAGCTCAGGAAAAGTAATGCAAAAAAGAGATCATCTTGAAAGCATTGAAGGATCACATCCAGCAAAAGAAGATTCAAAAGAGGAGATCAAAGAACCAAGGGCTGCACTTGATGAAGAAAAGAGATCAGAATCAGAGATCGAGAGAGTTCCCTCATGGTTACCATCAAATCATCCATGTATTCCCGAGAAAAATCAACAACAAGAGGAAGATCAGAAGGTCATGATAGAAGGTGACATGAAGAATCATCCAAATCAGCAAGATGACCAAGGATATCAAAGCTATATTGAGATATGGTTTCAGAAGGTCACTAAGTTGCAGCAGTACTCTCCTCCTCAGCTATGTTTTGTACTTTCAAAGTCAGATCATGTTGTCTCTGAAAGTTGGATAGTTGTCAAAGCATGCATTCCGAGCCTTTACATCATCTTGTCTCTAATCTCGATGTGCACATGGCTCCATTGGAATTATTCTTATACTTGAGAATGAATTTGTTTTTCAAGTAGGGTAGGGTAGGAAAAAAAAAAAAAAGAAAAAAAGAAAAAAAAGAAAAAAATGAAAAAAGAGGAAAATAGAAATCTAAGGTGAAAACCTCCTTGGAGGCGCCTTAGATTGGCTCATTGATTGAAAACCTCCATGAGGCGGTCAATGGGTTGAAAAAAAAAAAGAACAGAGAAAAGATCTTTGGGTGAAAACCTCCCTTGGAGGCGCCCAAAGCAGGCAATTAGGGTGAAAACCTCCATGAGGCGCCCTAGTTGTTTTTGAAAAAAAAAAAAAAAAAGAGAAAAAAGAAAAATAAAAATGAAGCTAATCTCCCTTGAATGATTTCAGGTTGCAGCAATGACATTGCAGGTTGCAAGAAGGACGTTTCATGATAGGAGGAGCACTCAAATCAAAGACAAAGGAGTTTTTGTGCCTTCTACAGGAAGTTTCGTATCTTCTACAGGAAGCTTACAAAAAAGCCAAATTGATCTCCGAGGAGGACCTGAAGGCTTGGAATATGTCCATGAGGCCTACCCACATCCATGTTTCCATTCCTCACCCCTTTTCCATCATCTTTTTCATGTCATTATGCTTCTTTCCTCAAAACTGTGTCTTCTACAGGAAAGCTCTGTATTTCTACAGGAAACATCCTGTAGAACCTTTGGACGAGCCAAATCCAATTTCAAAAGTGAATCTGATGGTGGGAGTCTATTGGTTAGGCCTGCAAGCACTTGGGTGTCCATCCCTTGCCTTCATCCATCATTTTTTCACCTCCTTGTGCTTCTCATTGTGCTTCTACAGGATCTTCCTGTAGAAATTGTGGGAAACTAGGCATGCATTTCAAAAAGTGGTTTGGCGAGCATGGTAGCTTCCTCAAGTTCAGAAGCCCTCATGCCATCTTCCAGCTCCTCCTCCATCATCTCCATACCTGCATCACAAACAAAATTCATTTTGTCATCCCATGCAAGCACATGCAAAAAGCCTTGAAGCAAAAATACCTAGAGCCAAATTTGTTTTTGCCATAACTTGAAAACCATGCATCCATTTGACAAACCGTTTTATGGGGAATTGTACAAGGTTGATGACAGCATGCCTGAGCAGTTTCATGCAATTCCGATGCACGGTTTCCAAGAAATCAGCCTCCATCACCATCAGCCATTTTTGCCTTTTCTCCATAACCGTGCATCCGTTTCAAAACCTGTTTCATGGGGAGATGCACATGGATGATAGTAACCTACCCAAGCAGTTTCAGCCGATTCCGATGCACAGTTTCCGAGAAATCGAGCTCTGAAATCTTCAGTCATTTTCCATTTTTCTCGAAATCCGTGCATCCATTGATCACGAATTTGATATGGGAGATGCATAATGATGGTAGTAACATGCTCACCAAGTTTTAGATCAAACCGATCTACCGTTTGGGAGAAATGGCAAAAAGAAGTTCTGGTTGTGACCATGCAGCAGCAGCAGCTTGAACGGGCAGAGTTGAACGTGGAAATCAATGCATGTAGCTCAGATCCAGCCAGAGGACACCTGCACAAGGAAAAAAACAATCAAAGATTAGTAGCCAAGCCACATGCAATCAGGAAAACCAATGCATGCAGCAATGACAGGCCACAACAGCTCACGGCAACCATTTAACTTCGAGGTATGTGACTAATCTCATTCTTCTATTGCATAGATTTAATTGGGAACTGCATAAACGAATGGGATGAGGGATTAAGCCACGAATGTAGCAAGGCTCAACTGATTGTCTACTTCAGAACTCCGCCGGCAGCCACGCAGTGCACGAGGACAATGGACTCTCGTAAAAATAAAAAAAAAAATTAAAAGAAAAAAATAGTGATAGAAAGTTTAACTCCAATGAACAGGATGTCAATTAATTAACAGAGAGAAGAAGACATGTATCACTGCAGTTTGAAAAATCTAGCGCACATGTTTTTGCCACCACATCACAAATCACGGAGAAATTAAAGACGGCTTGGCTGAAACTCATGAACTGCTGTCCATCTGCACTTTCCACGTCCTCCACTGAAGTTTCCACAATCTATTAACTTTATATCCTCCACCGATCTTTCTCGGCCATTTTTCAAGACCCTTCGGCTCATCGGCATTCTACAGGGAGCACTGTTTCGTTCTACAGGAAGCGAGAGCCGCCTACAGGATGTTGTCTACAGGAAAGTGCAGCAGAGCAGAGGAGCCTGAGTTTCTCTTCATCAAGTTTGGAGCTTGAAGAAAGGTGAAAATAGCTGAGGTGGATCATGCTATTGATTTTATTGTTTGTTCACTTGCATGTGATATTGCAGAGGGTATGAAAGCCGTAGAATTGCTTTTAGAGCTTTCAAAGGATATGGCTGTGTGTGAACAGATTGGCAAGGTACAAGGTTGTATCCTCCTCCTTGTAACAATGTCAAATAGTGACAATCCTAAAACTGCTAAGGATGCAAACGAAGTTCTGGAGAATCTCCCATGCAGTGAGCATCATGTACTGCAAATGGCATAGGCGGACTATTTCAAGCCCTTGATACAGAACCTGAGAGAAGGGTCTGAAACAATGAAGATTGTTATGGCAAGGAAGTTGTCAGAGATAGGTTTAACAGATCAAAGCAACACTGCATTGCTCAAAGAGGAGGTTGTATTTCCACTTCTTGAAATGATTTCCAATGTTCATTTGAAGGCAAAATTAGCAGCCATTTAAACACTTCAAAATCTTTCAAGTTTACCTGAGAATGCGTTACAAATGATCAAAGATGGGGTGGTCTGACCCATCTTGGACCTTCTATGCACACCACTGTCAACTATATTTGCTTTGAGAGAAAAAGCTGCTAATACCTATGTAAACCTTGCTATGTCTACAGCATTGCCCCAAAGAACAAATGACACAACAGCTGCATCTTAAAAGTGTGATTCGGTATGAAGTTTTGCTCTACTCCTGGTTATACAGCAACTTGAAACACAACTTGGGAATTCTCATTTTTGGCCTGTTTTGAAGCAATTGCAGATTGAAGGGAAATGCTGATTCATAGCAATGATATGTGAGCAAGTCATATTTTCTCTGCATTTGATCTATCTTATGTTCTGCTCTGCCTCTGTTATCAATTCTTAGTAGAGTTCAAATCCAAGATTAAGAATGCCATTCGATTCAGTTAAAGGCCTGGAAACACTCTTTCCCATCCAGATTTGGCATGCACTATCTATTCTCGGGCAGTTCATTGTACTTGTGTGCTTTTATAATCCATTAGACTTGCCATTCATGTTGGATTCGTCAGCTTTCAGGTAGCACAGTTCAAGGAGAAGGCATCCCCAGCCAAGCAAGCAAAATCAGAGAAAATTGTTCCTACAGGAAGTTAGCAGATTGTTTCTACAGGAAGACAGAGACTGTTTCTACAGGAAGCCAACGAACAGTTTCTACAGGAAAGTTTGAAAAGCGGGAAGCCAAAGGAGAAATCGGCCGAAATGGTAGCCAAGAAAGTCACCAAGGCCATCAAAGACAAGGGGAGAGATTTGGTTGCTCAGAGGATGAGCAACACTTTCAGTAGGGGGGTGATGATGAGCCCCAACAATGTACAATTATTTGGGCTCATTCAACTTCCTAATTTGACTTGATCCACCATTCTCATTTGTTTATTGCATGTTTTTGATTATTTTTATGTTAATAGAGTGAATTTGGTTAGTCATTATGCCAACAAGTCTAATGGGTGCTTTGTGTAGCCTTTTTGGTCAACTTGGAGACAAATTTGAAGGTCTTAATGAGCACTTGGCAACCAAATTCGTGGGAGAACAAGCTAGAGGATTTGTAGGAAGGTGTCCCCCTCATTTATGGGCCCTTACCTCGAATTCTCCACCATCAGCTCGGAGTTCAAGGGCCACCGAATCAATCAGCTCAAGGGCAGCCAAGCAAGTCAAGTTGGACTGCTGTTAACTACAAGTCTTGGGCAGCCAACTCCCTAACTTTTAGGAGGACTGTTGGGTCCTCAAATTGTATAAATAAGAAGGCTTGGGGCCTCATTTTGGTTAGCTAGTTGGTAGTCATTTTTGGTAGCTAGTTAGTCATTTTGTTTTAGCCATTAGTTAGCTAGCTTGTTGTTCGATTTCTAGGCCATGGATTAGCTTTGCTTTCAGCTCATTCTCAAGCTCTCATTGTGGACAGTTTTGATGTAACTTTTCATTTCTTGATTAATAAAGATGGATCCAGCTTTGCACCAGCTCTAAATCGCTCTTGGGAGGCTGTAGTTCTTGGGGTTGGGCCCATCTCAAGCGCCCAGTACCTCCCTTGTTTATCTTTATGTGTTTGCTGCATTCTTGAAATAAAATCTGCTCTTTAGATTTAATTCGTGCTTTGTTACTTAGGTTTCTTTTGATGGTTCAAGTAGCTTCTCATGTTTATAATAGATTGGTAGGAGTTTGTATGCATTTAGATCTTTTGGCATGTTCTTTCTCATGTGATGTATATGGTTCTCTTTTCAAACAAGGCTGCTGTTTACTCATTCATTAACAGTTGGATTGAGTTAGCTAGGACTTGGTTTGTTTGCAAGAATTCATTGATTTGTTTGAATAAGCATTGTGCAGGGCATCTCTATCACCTTCATCACCTCCTCATTCATTTGAGCCTCGTTCAGATCAGCTCCTCCATCACCAAGTCTGTTCCCTCATCTCCCATCTTCTCTTTTGCCACGTTACCCTACCTTCTTCTCCATTGTTGCCTCAACTAACTTAAAGCCAAATCAGCCTTCCACATATAATCTCATCACTCCATCCATCAGTTCCTAGGTCACTTCAGACCTCCATCCTACCCCCATAACCATCCATGCATCTTCCATCAACCATCCATCCTCAAAAATCCAATTCGTAAACATCCTGTAGAAGAATTACAGAACATCCTGTAGAAGACCTGCAGACTTCCTGTAGAAGTTCATAAACACGGTTGCATGTCATCCAAACTTTGTGAAACTCTCAGAGAGAATGTCAGGTATCCCTTAGACCCTCTCTGTACCATCCCAGCCTTTCCCAAAGCATTTCATCCCTTGATCCATCCCTGCACAGTGGAAAACTAGTTAGAAGCACATGCATGACAATTCTTATAACTTAAAGAGAAAATAGAAAAACATGTTTTTTAAGATGCAAGTAGATTAGATTCATGCATTTTCACTTATTAGAAGTAATGGCATCATTGGTAGAAGTTTCCTTCACATTCTTTGCATCATAGAGGTTAGACTAGTTAAATTAGGGTTTCCTAGGGTTTCCATGTTTTGATTTGCTTTCAGTTCATTTTTGCCAAGTAGATTAGTCTTCTTTGAGCTAGCTTTCGTCCATCATTGATAAAGCTTCTTCTGTGAGCCTATAGAAGTTGGTTTGAGCCCTAGCGGACTTGTGCCAGTTGACCAAGTGACAGCTGCGACAAGAGCTAGTACTTGTGCATACAGCACCGTCGCTTCCAAGTTTGTACGAACTACCGGGTTGATAAAATTAAGAGACAGGAAGCCCCAGGAGTTGTAGCATTATTGCTACAATACTGGAGCTCACCAATAATGTCAACCTTTACATGCCTGTAATGGAAGAGGAGGTTAGTGGGGTTCTCAAAGAAATGTAGAATGGCAAGGCACCAGGCCCGGATGGTTTCAATGTCGATTTCTTCAAAGCTTGCTGGAATATAGTCAAACAGGACATACTGCAGGTGGTGGAAGACTCCAGGAAACATAGAACCATTTTAAAAGCTCTGAATTCCTCTTTCTTAGCCCTGATCCCTAAACAGGAGCAGGCTCAAACCCCGGATAGATTCAGACCTATAGCTCTATGCAATGTGGTTTACAAGATAATATCAAAGGTGGTTGCAAACAAGCTCAAACCCCTCTTACCTGCATTAGTTTCGGGGGAACAATCAGGATATGTGGAAGGAAGGCAAATTCTTAATAATATCATCCAGGCACATGAAGTGGTGCACTCTCTGACAAGTAAGAAAAAAGTTGGAATGATCATGCAACTTGATATAGCCAAAGCTTATGATAAACTGAATTGGAACTATATCAGGAAGGTTCTCATTGCTTTTGGGTTTGATCACAATTGGGTAAGATGGATCCTAGCTTTGATCACTTCTTCTAGTTTTTCAATTCTTGTCAATGGCTCTCCCTCAAAGACTTTTACCCCGTCTAGGGGTCTCAGGCAGGGTGATTCTCTTTCTCCCTTTCTCTTCATTCTCATGATGGAAGGTCTAGGCAGAGCCATAAAGTATGCTAAAGCAGCTGGTAAGGTCAAGGGTATACAACTCTTTGACAATGGTCAAGCCCTAACCCATCAACAATTTGTTGATGATACCATGTTGCAAGGAACACCCACAGTCAAAGAAGCTCTTGCCTACAAACAAATCCTTAAGGACTTTGCCAAGGCCTCTGGCTTGGAGGTTAATCTTTCCAAATCTAAGATCTTTTTCTTTAATACTCATATTGCTATTCAGAGGAACATATCCAGAATACTAGGATTCCAAAGAGACTCTCTCCCCTCGAAATACCTAGGGGTTCCTTTAACTGCAAAACCTCTTCACAAAAGTATTTGGGAGCCGATTATTAGTAAGCTACAAGACAAAACCAGGAAATGGACTATAAGATCTTTAAATTTGGCTGGCAGATTGGTCCTCACAAAGGCTGTGCTTCAATCAATCCCAATCTTTATGCTTTCTGCCATCCCTACTCCCAAAGGAATTCTGCACCAAATGAGAAACATACAAAGATAATTTCTATGGGGAAAGGGGGAAGAAAGGAAGAAATGGGCCTTAGTTGCATGGGATAAAATTTGCAAACCCAAAAACCACGAGGGTCTTGGATTAGATGATCTTGAGATTCTTTGTAAGGTTTTGGGGGCTAAACTTTGGTGGCGATGGATAAAGGAACCAGAAGCACAATGGGCTATTACTTGGAAAGAAAAATATGCAAGTACTTGGACTGACAATGAACGCATACGGATGGAGGGGAATATAAGAGGATCTCATATTTGGAACAAATCCTGGGATAACAGAAGATTGATTCAAGACCATAGCTTCTGGGAAATTAGAGAGGGAGACTTGGCCTTATTCTGGGAGGATAGATGGCAACAAGAACCTATTCTCTTACAGGAGGACCTCAAAGCAGAGACTGATACTAAGGAGCTCACCCAAGTCAGGGATTTTTGGGATCAAACCAATAGTGCAGGGAAGTGGAGAAAATGGAGAAAATTAGACCTCCGAGAGGACAATCATCTTTCAACCAAAGCTGAAAGATTGATGAAAATGTTGAAGCAAAGGAAAATTCTAGTTTCTAGGGGGCATGACCAACTAAGATGGGGCAGCAATAATGAAGGGAACTTCAATCTTAAAGAGGCTAAACTCATTCTCCTTGAACTTGATCCCCATGCTCCTAACAGGCTCTGGCAAAACCTGTGGAAGCATCTGGGTTGGATGAAAATTAAACTCTTTCTGTGGCTGGTTTTACAAAGGAAAATCCTGACTTGGGATAATATTAGGAAAAGGGGATTCCTAGGGCCTTCTAGATGCCAACTCTGTGAAGCCCAAGAGGAGACCATTGAGCACCTTCTCAACAATTTCCCTTTCACCTCCAGATTATGGGATTCTTTTGCAGTTATCTTCCAACAATCTGATAGAGATATGGGATGCCTTTTCAACACTCTTACCAATTGGAGAAAGAACTTTTCAGATAATGAAGTTCTTGGTTCCACTTGGGTGCTTACACCAAGTTTCATAATTTGGAATGTTTGGAAAGAAAGGAATAACAGAATATTCAAGAATGTTAAGAACTCTTCCCAGAATATCTTTGAGAGGATCTAAAACAGATTAAGGAAACGATCAATACTACCATGAGAAACCTTCCCTCGAATCCTCCTTCGGCCACCGACTGGAGGATTCTCTACTGGCTAGACTTGCAGGGATTGGTTCCTTAGGGCTCTGTGAGGAAGGGCTCAACAGGGGACATGGAACTTGACTTCTAGCATCCTCCCCCTAAGGGCTTTCTCAAATTCAACATCGATGGGGCTTCCAAAGGTAATTCGAGCGAGGCAGGCCATGGAGGGGTGTTAAGAGACGACAGGGGAGATATTCTTTTCATATTTTATGGTAACTTAGGAAAAGCCACCAACAAAATGGCAGAGTTAATGGCCATGGAACAATGTCTTGAGTTCCTGGTTCAGGAAAATCGACAAAACACAATCATTGAAGTGGACTCCGAGATCGTCATCAACTTTGTCAGAAGAATAAGCTGGGGAATAAGACCGGAAAAAGCCTCTTCAAATTGGAGGCTTATTCAAGCCTTCCAACGGATTCATAATCATCTTCAGAGCCTGAGAATAGTCATATTTGCACATGTGAGAAGAATGGCCAACAATCTAGAAGATTTTCTAGCCAATCAAGGAGTAGTCTGCACAGATAACAAGGAAGTGATGAATTGGCACGATTCCCCTAACAACAAACTAAAAACAGACTATCAAAACCAGGCTATTGAAGACAACACAACGTTCCTTAAGAAAGCAATGGAGATGGGTATTGTTAACCAGCAGGGGTCGACTCAGAGGCATGCTCACAATGGGGTTTTTTGATAACGGTTCGGAAAAGATAACCGAAGATTCCCGGATCAATGGCTGCATGGACTTTTATAGTTGTACTGACAAGGATAAAGGAGCTTCAGGGGGGGCAGAAAGGAAGGAGCTGTAAGCTTTGCACATTGGGCCAAGAAGGGTCAACGAGGTGAACGATGGGGAGCAGTTGAAACTTGTTGACTGTGAAACTAGAGTTTCTCTTTCCCAGTCTTCCTTGTCTCAACCTGGGTGGTTTTCTATTGATCGTGGCCAGCATAAGTGGGAAGCGATTTCTACTATTTGGAAGAGATCCCACTTATGAAGTGCCACGTGGTGGTGGGGTTGGGAAGATTACCACTTTTATCGCATGCTAACTTCCAAGCTAGTTGGCGGGTGCAATATCCTTCTCCACCGTCATATCTCTTATGGCATTTCAACGGTTCAGATTGAGTCAGTTTTGGTGAGCTGTTTTGTACTGCGGATTGGGTCTATAACCGTCCGATCTTTTTGTTATAGACATTTTTGGGTACTGTAACCCCAATCAAGCATGTACATAAACCAAGGGCTCCTAAGTCCCTAAAAGTGTTGTTCCATCCCCTAATAGAACAAGGTCAGCTGATTGCATCATCTCCTTGAAGTTCTCCATGAAAAACTACTCAGAATTGGTCAAAACTAGACCATCTCACCTACTCCATGGTCAAAGTGCGATGCATCCCACCTAATGCACACGGGAGGTGCGATGCATACTAAAAATCCCTTCTATGGGGTGCGATGGGCGAGAGTGGACAAATGGCAGAGGCAGTATGCGAGGTGGATGATCATGGAATCTTCCAGAAACTTCTCCTGTGACACTTGCCTCTCTGAATTCGCCTAGGGATGAGTAAGAGATCATCATTCTCCAAGTGGAATCAAGAACTATCAGAGAGAGGACACTAATCAAATCCCAGAAGCTGACTCACCCCCCTACAAACATCTATATATGGATCCCTCATCCCAGAGATCCAGAGGCTGGAATTTTGTATCTTGTACGGAAGTGCTGTTGGTTTCTTGTTGGAATATCATAGTGTTGGGTGATCTAAGCTTTTCATGAGGTGAAATAAGGGCTTTCATGTTGGAGGATGATGCTGGGTCAGAACAATTGGTTGTAATCCTGTACTATTCTTGATTATTAATAAAGATATTCAAGTTTTCCTCCACATTCTTGTATGTTTGATGATATATGCATTTGTGTGGTCAATATATATCTGGTCCTATATTGTTTATGACTGTAGATCTCTGTTCTTCGATAGTATATGCTGCTTTGATTCCACAGGTGCTCTTTTAAGCTGGGTAGGCAAAGGTGAAGCACCAAGGATCTGTCAGAAAGGAGAGGAATCAAGCAAGGAACCAAGCGCAAGACTGAGGTTGGTGTCCTTCATTCCACTCTTATCTACTTCTCATAAAGGAAAATGAAAGTGGTTTTAGTTTGTTTGTTTCTAAGATAGCTACCAGTCTTAGTGGGACTAGCAAATCTGATTGGACACTAGATTTCCTGATAACAAAATGGTGACTCCACCGGGGAGCGAATAGATTGTTTGTTGGTCTATATTTGTTTATTTTATAAACATACAGACGGAGCCTGAAGTCAAGGCAGCTAGCCTTCGAACTGCATTTGCTATGCAAGTGCAAAGTAGATCAATGCTACTTCAGTCTATCTCCGGGTTTTGTTTATAAACTGAAAAATCGATTTGCAAACTTTCTAATTGCCCTAGTGGTGGCTCTAGTAACCTCATTAGATCAGCCCCTATGATTTATATTTGATGTACATCATTTGCTCGGCCTAAATCCCTGAACTGAGTTGCAAACTGTGACCAAGAGCCAAGTAAAGTCTTGTCCTGGTACCATCGCACCCTTTCTTCAAGGAAATCTAGATGCATCGCACTTCCCGTGTGCAGTAGGTGGGATGCATCCCTGTTTCCTTGTGTTACAGGTGCGATGATCAGAAAAGGCTAATTTTGCCTCCAGGTTTTGTTTTTTCTTCACTCTTTTCAGCTCTATTCTGGATTTTTTCTATCTGTGATAAATATACCACTGTGGAAACCCCCTTCCTTTCCATCGTTCTGCCTCCATTGTGCAAAGAACTGTGAATGTTTTTGTGTATTTTCCGCCATTTTCAGTTCTCTTTTACAAAGTAGTATCAAAGTTGAACTGTCGTCTTTTTGATTTGAGAGTGTCGCAAGTGTTGTTTTCAGTCAAAGAAAAGAATTCCATTGTTATTGATGGTCGATTATAAAATTACTCTTGTATTCGATTTGAATTAGTAGTTTTTCAAGTGTCAAAAGTAGTTTTCAATTCAAAATAGGAAAGTGTCGTCATTATCTTCCTTTCATTTTGAAGAGAAATTTGTTAGTACTGTTGCTTTGAAAAGATAATTCAGATTTGTACTTAGCATTCTTCTTGTCATTCACACATTAAAAAAGCTGAAAACGAATACATGCATGTGCATTTGCATTTAGACTGCTTGTTGGTTTGATTTAGGACAGTGCATCTAGTGTGTGCTCTCTGCTCTATGTTGAAAGAATATCATCTCTCTTTCTTTAGTAGCTAGGATTTTCATTGCAAAAAGAAGATTAAACAATTGTTTATCATCTTAGATTTCATTTTAGGAATTGTACATCTACATCACGCGGTGAACCTGAAAGAAAAATTTCTTAAGAAAGATCAACTGTAAAATAAATTTAATGAACCTAAAAATGCTTTGGAACCTAACGCACAACATCTAGAATTCTAGGCTAGAGACGTATTTCGACGTCGTAAAGCGTGGTAACTGTCGCTTTCACTGTTGTTTGGGTGATTCCTCCTCTTTGAGACGACAAGTGCCAGTACGGACTTGTGCTCCCACGTACCGTCGAGTATATATTGGGAGACCACAATAGGCTATATCCTTTATCCATAGGAAGCCGTGTCTGCCGCCCTATCGATCGTAATGCACTAAACAAAACATTCGGGAAGATTGACTGGCGTACCGTAAAAAGTATTCTCCAGTTTTGCGATTGGTTTGGTAATCCCTCTATCTAGATTTCTAGAGTAGTCTCTTTCGTTCCTTTTCAGACTCCTTAAAGGAAAAGGTCCATCTGAGCACTTGTCACTTCAGGCTCATTAAAAATCGAAGGCGACTAGAGTCATCTTTTGTTTTTTCTCGGCTCTTAAAAATTGAAAAAACAAGTTGTGTCAAAGCGTCTAAAATTCATTCAATTGGGAAACATTTTCCCCTTTATTTTTAGTTGATCGAGTAATCCACAATTGTGGAAGAAATTCAATTGAAACCCCATTGTTCGCGGAGGCTTACGAGTCAACCGTCTTTGTCCCCAGAATCGAAACTATTCCAGACAAAGCGAACTCGTTTAACCGGCTCAAAGTCCCCTGGTCAGGTTGG
Source organism: Pinus tabuliformis (assembly GCA_031772625.1). Lineage (NCBI taxonomy): Eukaryota > Viridiplantae > Streptophyta > Pinopsida > Pinales > Pinaceae > Pinus > Pinus tabuliformis. Next base: position 1,233,127,113 of record CM062818.1, read on the forward strand.
AACAAGTGTTCCGACACCCTCAGAGACTCCGGTTACTCCAAACATTTCTGGTACCCCTGCCTTTACAGAAGAAGTTCTGCAGCCACAAGAGGACAGTAGAACTGATCCTAGTGTGAAGGTAAACACTTCTATACCTGAACCGGCTCCATCTATAGCTGATTCAGAGGGTGTTGTTCCCCAAACATCAGTCGTTGCAGAATATATACCTTCTTCGGCACCAGAAATATTTTACGGACCTGACGGTCTACCTCTTCCACTCGGTTTAATTGCTATAGAAGAGATTATAGAGGATCCACCATCTAGTACTCCATCACAATTTGGAGTAGGGGTCACTCTATATCCTTCTTCATCAGAAATTAGTCTACCGTTATCGGAAGTTCCTGTAGAATTGCTAGGAAACCTTTTGGATAGACTAGATATGTCTGAACAACCGTCGACATCTAGGACTGTGTCATCTGACACAGCAGTGGCAGAACTTCCTGCTGCTACTCCAACAATGTTCGCCGGCATACCATCTGTTGCAACTAGCTCTCAATCACTAGATGGGATCCATCCAGGCGCTGTTTCGACGGTATGGTCTGTTCTTGTTTGTTCATATGGAATAATATCTAGAATCTCTTATGTTGAGTCTTAGCAAATTGATCCTTCGCAATGTCAATTTGGGCAGTCTGGTTCTCAAAGGAAAATAATTCCCTTAAGCACCGGATTACCGCGGTATGGGGGGAAATATGCCCTTTCACTGTCTCCTCCAGGAGGTCAAACATACGAGAGTTCACAACAGAATTCAGGTTATGCTGGAATTACATCCAGTGGTTGGATGCCTATACTGCCTCAACAACCAAGAGTTGTATACTCAATACAACAAAATATGCCTATGTCAAATATCCCCACTACACCGGCTATTGTGACAGTGTCGCAAGTACAAGCATTACCTATTGCATGCCAACCTCAAGTCTCTCAGGTCGCACTCCAATAGCCCCTTGTCCATGCGACGCCACCACAATCATCGGTTAGTGGCTCCTTAACTGGAGTGACCCAGGCTCAAATGGGTACCATTACCCCTCATCTCGGTCAAACAGCTAGTATTGGGCAACATCACATGGTCTCACAACCATGGCTGGTGCAATATCAACAACCACAATTCCAACAAGTTTACCAAGGGTTTGAGCACCAAGTATTTGCAAGTAATGGGCAGCCGTATATTCAAAATGGACAACATCAACCATTTCATAATGGTTATGCCCATCAACCTTATCAAAGTTATCAGCATCAAATGCACTATGCTGGTATGCAAAGACCCATAGCTCAGGCAATCCCATCTTATCCTGGGTATGCTTCGCCGAACCTGAATCAACAGTTGCCCTTCGTGGCAACTTTAGAGTTACCAGATCTGAATCGGCTAACAAACGATCCAATCGCTTACGCCCCTTGGTGGCCAGCTATTCCTCATAAACTTTCGTAAGATATTCCTAAATTTAATGGAAATCCGGGTGAAGATCCATCGAATCATGTGATGACCTTTCACCTGTGGTGTTCATCTAACACCCTAAATGATGATTCGATCAGGCTTCGCCTCTTTCAGCGAACGTTAACTAGTCCGGCAGCAAAATGGTATATCGAATTTCCTAGAGCTTCATTTGATAACTTTAGCGCCCTAGCCACAACCTTTTTAACCCATTTTCAGTTACCCATAAGGTACAAAATGGGAATAGAGCTTCTTACCAATTTCAAGAAAACGACGGCCACTCACATATCTGATCATATTCATGAGTGGCAATGTCGTCGTAGAATGGTAAAAACATATGTTCCTGATCAGCTATTGGCTGAATGGTTTATTAAGTCATTGTTACCTTCTATTACGGAAGATGTGGCAAAGTGAGAAGTTGTCATTGAAGAGCAAGTAATTTCTTGTGTGCAATATCTAGACTTGATCTATACTCAGTCTGGCACGCTCTACGATAAAATCCCTGACGCTCTTAGACCAGAATTTTCCATTCCTCCGTCTCCTAAATCAAACAAAGACTCTCATGCCGGGGATGGTGTGATAGGAACGACCAGCACGAAAACCGTAAAGGCTAAGTCAAAAAAAGCCCGTATGGTTTCAAGTCAAAATGCAAATGAAGAACTTCTCGCCTCAGAAGTAAATGCCATATCGACTAACAAAGGCAAAGAAACCAAGCAACCAGGAGGCAAGAAGAAAAAGAAAGGGAAGAAGAAAAAACAGGAGGACTCGTCCCTTGAAAAATCTTCTACAAACCCTTCTGGAGATAGGAAACCAAAAAGTCCATGCCTAATATGTGATGAGGATCATTGGACAAGAGAGTGTCCATATAGAGCTGAGCTTAGAAAATTCTTCAAGAGTTTAAAAACCTCGGCTGTATTAACTAATCCGTTTCCAAATCCAGGAACAAATATGGTTGCTAGTGACAATGCTTCCCTATCCCAAGTGCTAATGTTGTCGGTTTCGAAGCAGCAAAATGATGCTTTGATATCAACAAGGAATAAAGATTACGGGAATCCACAGCTGTCGGACAACAAGGCCAATGATTAACCTAGTAGTTCGACAACAACTTCGACCGAAGCTATGCCACCCATAATTCCTGAACTAACGATAAAGCCACCAAAGGGAGTAGTACACAAATCGACATTTAATCCTCGTGCCAGAGCAACAAAACATTATAATATAGTGGAATATTTGGCCCAATCGCCATCCGCTATGTCGACACTTGAGGTACTGAAAAATTGCCCCTCCCAAAAGCAGGCTTTATTATCAGCAATAGGTGGGATTGACCCAACGGATTCCAATCTTGTGTCCTTTAATCACAAAGGATATGACCCTCAGTTACCAGCTCAACTAGCTTTCCTCATTCAAGTGAAAGCCCTCAACAAAATTGTTCATCGAACAATTATTGATGAGGGGGCATCTACATGTATTATGTCGATGAGTTGCTAGAAAACTTTAGGATCTCCAACCTTGTCACGATCTTCAACAACATTAAAAGCATTTGATGGATGAACATACACCCCATACGGGATTTTAAGTAACTTGCAAGTCAAACTGGGGGGAAAAACAGTAGAAATAGATGTTGAAGTAATTGATGGAAACCTCGATTACAACATCCTACTGGGAAGGCCTTGGATATATGCTATGGCAGCCGTTGTGTCAACCTACTTCAGGAAGATTGCATTTCCCTTTCAAGGAGGAATTACAATCATCGACCAACAAACATTTCTCCCCAACAGTTCACAATTTACGGGAAGCATTCCAATGATCCATGGAAGCCCTCATTTGCTTCAAAATATCAGAGTAGGCCTACTAAAAGACCCTATATTAATGGGGACTTTCGCCCTACCGCCTCCAATAAATCTGTCGGAAGTGGCAACAGTGGGAACCTGCAATATGATATCTTCTATTCAAAATATCTCTGAAAATGATATTAACATGGATCATCTGCAGGTATTTCCTCCAAGCCCAATAGAAATCTTGTAGCAATCAATGTTTCTAGCATGGGAGGCAAACCCAAATCAACGCTCATCAAGCGCTTGGATAGATAGGTCTAAGGAATATGGTACCCTTTCAGACCCTTGGTCGCAAGTAGATTATACAGACGAAGGAATTGTTCAGTCAATGATGATTGACGAGGCCCCATGGGAAGATTACCACCATCGTTCCCATCTTCTAGATTACAAAGAAGATACTCCTAGTGACCTTCATCATCCCTCAGTTTTTGATTTTCTATCGAATACTGTAAACACGGTGGATTCCGAGCGAAACTTGTCCAATATCGAAGAGACTATCACCATAAATATCTCGACCAAAACAGATGTTGTAGAGAATATTCATGTCAGCAAATCTTGTTCTCCTTCAGAACTGGAAATATATAACGCTCTTTTTCACGAATTCAAAGATGTCTTTGCTTGGTCGTATGATGAAATGCTAGGCATTGACTCAAGCATAGTTGAACATGATATTAAGATGTATCCGAATGTCAAACCAGTACGACAACGGCTACGGCAGGTGCACCCTAAGAAAGCAGTTGCCATCAAGGCAGAAGTTGAAAAAATTATCCATGCTGGTTTTATTTACCCGGTTCCTCTAACCGATTGGGTATCAAATATTGTTCCTGTAATGAAAAAACAAGGAACGATTAGAGTGTGCGTCGATTATAGGGATGTAAATCAAGCTTGTCCGAAAGACAACTACCCTACACCCTTCATTGACCAGATAATTGATGAATGCGCCGGATGTGAAATCTTCTCATTTATGAATGGATTTTTCGGGTATAATCAAATAAATATCCGTCCACATGACCAGTCAAAGACTGCATTTATTTGTCCGTGGGGCACATTTGCATATCGTAAGCTACCCTTTGGTTTAAAGAACACAGGGGAAACTTTTCAGAGGGCAATGAATTATGCCTTCCATGACATCAAAAACATCGTTCAACCATATCTCGATGATCTTCCAGCTCATTCGCAAAAGCGGACTGATCATCCGGAGCATTTGAGAGCGATATTTCTACGTTGCTGACAATGCAAGATATGACTAAATCCACACAAATGTGTATTCTGTGTCAGTTCTGGTCATTTACTTGGCTTTGTGGTCTCAAAGGATGGGATTCGTCTCGACCCATGTAAGGTTGAGGCAATCATTAATTTGCCTTCGCCTTCAAATTTGCTTCAGATTCAGAAACTCCAAGGGAAAGCAAACTTTCTGAGGAGATTCATTCCAAATTACGCCGAACTTGCTAAAGGTTATACTCGTCTATTGAAAAAAGAAGTACCCTTCGTGTGGGATCAGGTCGCGCAAGCTTCCTTTGATGCTTTAAAAGAATCCCTAATAAAAGCATCATTAATGTACGCTCCTGATTATCAAAAAGACTTTAACCTGTATATGGCTACAACAGATACAACCATCGCAATGGTTTTAGTTCAAGAAGACAATGGAATTGAGCATCCTATATATTATTTAAGTAGAAACTTAAATGATACAGAAAGCAAGTACTCCTACGTTGAAAAGCTAGCCCTCACAGCTGTTTAAGCGATACAGATATTTCGACACTATATCCTCTTTTGAAAAACTACCATTCTATCAGATTGCAACCCCATGACTTATATATTGTCGCGACAGTTGTTGGGGACAAATATTCAAAATGGATAGCAATTCTACAAGAGTTTGATCTAGAATTTATAAAATCCAAATCAAAGAAATCACTGGTTTTCGTGGAGTTACTATGCGATTTCCCATCGTCGTCCAACGATGTGACATCAAAAGAAACAATCATGGACGAATCATTGTTTCTGATATCTTCAAGCAATCCATGGTATGGAGACATAAAAATCTATCTCCAAACCCAAACGTATAGGTCTAATACCTCCCGCTCGGAACAACGACGCATTCGATACCAAGCAAAAGACTACATGATCATCGGTGATACACTTTACCACCGTGGTTTCGATGCAGTTCTGAGGAGGTGCCTCACCCACGAGGAGGCCGAAAAAGTCCTGAATGACTGCCATTCAGGCACGTGTGGGGGGCATCAATCTGGTTATGCCACAACACAAAATATTTTATGAGCAGGATACTTCTGGCCAACAATGTTTAAAGATTGCATAACCATAGTTAGAAGTTGCCATGCATGTCAAATCTTTGATCGAAAAACCAGAATACCACTTGCACCTTTGCAACCAGTAGTTGTTGTTGGGCCATTCGCCAAATGGGGCATAGATTTCATGACATGTAACCCCACCTCGGCTGGGGGGCATGGGCATATCATAGTCGCAGTAGAATATTTTACCAAATGGGCCAAGGCGATGCCTACATTAAACAATAGCGGCGAAATGGCTGCCCTCTTCTTTTTCAATCATGTAGTCTCCAGATTCGGCGTTCCATAGGCCATAGTCACAGGTCATGGATCACATTTTTGCAATCACATGATGGTTGAGTTGGCTGCCAAGTTAGGGATGTCCCATGACAGCTCTACTCCGTATTATCCGCAGGCTAACGGACAAGTTGAGGCAATCAACAAAGTCCTAAAGCGGATGTTGCAAAGGATGATTGGAGTCCACAAAAGGAGTTGGCACCTGATCCTGTACTCAGCCTTGTGGGCATACCGGACATCAGTGAGAAATGCAACCGAGTTTACACCTTTTCAATTGGTGTATGGCCTGGAAGCAATCTTACCGGTTCAGTGTGAAATCTCGTCCCTCAAACTCGCAGTTGACCTCCTCCCCGGAACGTTCGAAGAAGAGGCTCGTTTCTTGGAACTAGTCCAATTGGATGAAACTCGTTGTGATGCTGCTTTGACTAACGAGGCCCATAAGAAATGAGTCAAGGCGCAGTTCGACAAGAATGTCAAACCCCGTGTCTTCTCAGAAGGTGACCTGGTCTTACTTTACGACCAGGAATCCGACAATTTGGGAGCAGGTAAGTTCAAATCCTTTTGGATGGGCCCCTATATTGTTAAACATGTATTAGCAAAAGGAGCCTACGAGTTAGTAGATTATGATGGGATTCCACTGGCGTAACCTCACAACGGGTTGTACCTTAAGCGTTACTATGCTTGACTCAAGATAGTAACCCCTATGCTTTTGTTACATTTTTTTTTCGCTAAGGGTAATTGTTTTGGTTAAGTGATCCGCTTTTACATTTGTTGCAGATGTTGGACCTATTGGAATCATTTGTTGGATATGCCGACGGAGTGAGTCGTAGTTCACAGAACCTATCTTCTGCGGCTCGGGCCATCTTTGATCCAAGCGGCGAGTTAGTGATTTTCAGGGAGGTATGTATTGGTCGGTCAACAAACAATATTTCTGAATACAACACTTTGATAGAACTCCTCTCTGATGCCATTATGCATGGCATACACCGACCAGTCATCAGTTTGGACTCATAACTCGTCATCCTACAACTCACTGGTATCTACTCCGTACGAAATCCAGCTATCTATCGCATGTTCCTAAGGGTCAAGATTTTGGAAAGGCAATTTGATTCTATTGAATATCAGCATATTTCCAGAAACTTAAACACATTAATAGACTCATTGGCAAATTATGTGTTAGAAAGACATTTGCAACATTTATAAAAGAATCATTTCATCAAATATTTGCATCTAGATCATGTAACTCAACCAAAATAAAGCTCCGAAAATGAAAAATATATATGTAACTGTTTATGGTTCATACATAATGTTTTGTAACCAGGAAAAAATCGGTCAAATGACCCAAAACTCAAAATGCTAGGGGGCACCCTAGTCTAATGATGCTGGTGATAACAGGTCACCGCCTGTGCAATCATGCGTAAAAGCCTAGTCCATCGACTCGGCACGCCAGTGGTATGTCGCTGCAACCTCAGGGGAAAATCGTTGGTCCTCACATCTGCAATACCAAGAGTGAGGCCCTCGACCTGATCCTGCAATGCTAAAAGAGTCTCGGCCACATCAAGGTCGCGAAGGATAGCCCTTCCCACAGCCTCTCCTGCTGGAGCAGCAGCTGGTACTCTCAGATGTACTACTGGCCGAACTAGTCCAACATCTGCATGAGCATATGAGTTTTGATTAGTCGTAAGCACAAGAACATTATAAAAAGAAATGATGAACAAAGATGTGGTCATAGAATTTACCGATAACACCCCACTGCTCACCATCCTGCAACACCAAATCTGGGTCACACCGGAAATCCATACCAGCATATGGATACTTGGAAAAAACCATCTCCTGACGGTTGAACCACTCGAAGAAGGTATGAGAGAAAGAAACCTGGGACTGACTAGCATGTTGGGCCATAAGGTCGACCTATGCATCCATGGCTCAATCGGTGGAGGCAAGCCAAGTGAGATGTACTGCGGCTGCATCAGTGGGATCTTTTCCAAGGCAAAAGCGGTCAAAATAGAACCATAACCGAAGTTCTTCAATTTTTCGTTCTTTACCTTGGTCAGTTGTTCTTTCATCACAGGGAGTACTGCATCACACCAGTTGAACACCTTTGGTTCAAGGCATTCCAAGGCATACTGCATATAGGACCTGTTAGCTACGTGAGGAGCCGCACTACTAGCCAGTCTAGTAAAAGTGAACAGAATGGTCCTCAAGGACCGGTCATTGACATCTCGGATGTTGATCTTGCCGTCCCTACTCGGCTGAGATCCCTCTCTGCAATACCGGTGAATATAATCTCTCACGGATTCGCCCCCACGGGCGGAACCTGATAATGAAAGAGGGGCACCACGCCTCGATAAACCGGTCAAAAAATAGATGTCCACGATAGTCAAGGAAATAGATTTGCCTCTAATCTGAAACACCTGGTTGGTAGGATCCCATGCATCAAGAAGATATTGCAACAAGTTGATTTGTTGCCTCATGCTAGAGATGCGGAAAAACTTGAACAGGCTGCAGTTCCACAGTGCAGTTACAGTAATCGGATCATGTAGAGCAAGCATGTCCTCTTCTTCATGCTCACGTTCTCGCCATGTAACAACCATTTTGATCCGATAAATCTCTGCAAAACAAGCAAGAGAAGAATCAGGATCCTGATTTGGCAAAAAATAGGCAAACATTCCATGAGAAAACAGTGCAAAAACTTCCCTTCTCGCGCCCATCGCACCCCTAGTAGTGTACTGGGTGGGATGCATCCCTACTAGCCAATGGCCAAGCCAGGATGCATCGCACCTTTCGATATAGAAAGGGTGTGATGGAGCCAGGGTGAATTTTTCAAACCTCAAAGGCTCAGAAAAATAGGGAAGCATGCACAAAATTCAAAAAGGAAGGAATGCAACTGGAGAGCTCAGGTTTAGCTCTTACCTGGTCCAGATAGTGTTGAGAACCATCCACAGAATCTCCCGAAATCAGTTGGTGAAAATCAAGGGGGAAAATCACCTCCAGAGCTCTAACAAACCAAAGTTCAAATGAAATGGTAAAATAAGGGGTAAAAACCACTTTTAAATTATGTTTCACGTAATTCGAGTAAAATATTAGTGTTTTTCCTCATTTTGAAACATATATTGTTCATTTCTAATTGGTTTTATGAAGCAATTGAACAGGAGGTACAACCTTTGAAGGAACAAAGTGATTAACAGTGAAATCAAATCAATGACCATCATCACAAGCAATTTTTATGTGGAGTTCAAGCTCGTTAAAAATTAAACATAAGCAATGAGCAAATGTTCCCCAGAGTTTAAGCTCATTAAAAAATGAACCAATTTCCGGTAAATAACCATTGTGAATGTGTTATCATCAACTTTTGAGCCTTGGTCGTGTTCTCATCATCACCTCCACTCTGTTTTAGCTGATCATTCACCTCCATTTGATTGTTTACCCCTTTTGAGGAACAACTACGAAGAGTGATCCTATTAGCCATCCTTGTGACACTACCATGATTGGAAAATTCCAAACCTTACCTGGAATCAGCTACTACCCGAAATTATCACTCGTTCCTCAAAAACGAGTCTCCTTTAAGCTCTTTTCAACTAACTCGTAAAATATGAAAAGATTGCCAAGCGATTGGCCTCTCCAGCTCGTTAAAACGATCGGAAGTGCTATCCCTCCTCTAGATTTTAATCTTTTTGGACCTGAGGGATTATTACACAAAAATATCGAGCGTTTGTCTTGTTCGGCTCGTTAAAATTACCGAAAATTCATCCCTTTTGTATTATTTTATACTTTTTCGAACTTAAGGGATTATATGACGAAAAAGGATCATTGGAGTTTCCTTTACGTCCCTTTTTTAGATTCTCTAAAATTGAAAAGGACTGAGTTATCTCTGTCGTTAAACTCGTTAAAACCAAATAGCGACAAACTTGTCCATACAGACAAGAATGAGTTTCACTGTCGCTAGGCTCATTAAAATATAGCGATGGGTTAGCCCGAAGGGGAAATTATAGAACAAGCATATGTTATCCTCCTCAAGCTTGAAAATAATAAACAGGTACTGGTAAGCAATGACTGGGGAAAAATTGGGAAGAAAACTTGAAGAAACTTTATTGGTAGCAAGTCGCTCTTGAACATGACACTTTCACTCCGCATCTGAGTCGGGTTGGGTTGTTCCATTCACTGGTCATATCACCATTGGTCCATCACACCATCCACATTTGGGGTTAGCGCTACCAATCCATCATGTCAGTGTCGCCAGTATGTTCAAGAGAAGTCGCTCAGAAAATTCATCTGTGTCTCATCCGCTGCAATACATTCATGCTCCATTCTTTCATGACTGCCACCCTGAACCATGTATCATCAGATTGTTTTCACCTCCAAAGTCATTTACTCTGTTCTGTGTCATAGATGTGGGATTCATGAAGGCCCTCCTACGGCGAGTCACTTCTTGTCGACATTAGCTCATTATCCAAGAAGTTGACTTAGGAACAACCCCTTCAGTACTTTGAAGCTTGCATGCCTCAATGGAAAGTTTCTCACTTCCGACGACAGGTTTACATCAATGGCCTTCGACCGAAAGAATTTGCGTGGTGTTCAATGCCAAGTCCCTTATTGACACCCAGTGAATTGTATTGTAGTACCTTGAGGGTCATCATCATTATCGGTGATTCCTCTCGCGCCTGTTAACAGCTTACATCATTGGCTGGTAATCAGGCGATGTCTTTCCATGTTCGACTCCGGAACATCTTTCACATGGATTGACTTGTACTCCAAGTGAAGATTGAACGACTTTGAAGACCCCGGATCTAGTTTCATCCATCCGAGCTGCGATATATTCAGGAAAATAAAGACATCAAATGTACATTGTTGCTGCACAGATGATCATTCGAATCAAAGGATGATGATTCTATCATAATCATCAGTCTCCCGCATAGACGGTTGTCTGTCTTATGTACATGGAAATGAATATATAAAGCTGAGCATGGGAATACCCACCTCAGCTAGATCATGAAAAATATTATAAAGATAATGTATTGTATTGTGTCTTATTACAGGTCACCTTCCAGCTCGAAAAAACTTCAGATCCTCATGATAAAGCATTTCACCCAACATCAAAAGATTAACGACCTCATGCTTTAGGGGGCAACTGTTATAGACATTTTTGGGCACTGCAACCCCAATCAAACATGTCCATAAACCAAGGGCTCCTAAGTCCCTAAAAGTGTTGTTCCATCCCCTAAAAGAATAAGGTCAGCTGATTGCATCATCTCCCAGAAGTTCTCCATGAAAAACTACTCAGAACTGGTCAAAACTAGACCATCTCACCTGCTCCATGGTAAAAGTGCGATGAATCCCACCTAATGCACATGGGAGGTGCGATGCATATTAAAAAGCCCTTCTACGGGGTGCGATGGGCGAGAGTGGACAAATGGCAGAGGCAGTATGCGAGGTGGATGATCATGGAATCTTCCAAAAACTTCTCCTGTGACACTTGCCTCTCTGAATTCGCCTAAGGATGAGTAAGAGATCATCATTCTCCAAGTGGAATCAAGAACTATTAGAGAGAGGACACTAATAAAATCCCAGAAGCTAACTCACCCCCTGCAAACATTTATATATGAATCCCTCATCTGAGAGATCCAGAGGCTGGAATTTTGTATCTTGTAAGGAAGTGCTATTGGTTTCTTGTTGGAATATCATAGTTTTGGGTGATCTAAGCTTTTCATGAGGTGAAAGAAGGGCTTTCATGCTGGAGGATGACGCTGGGTCAGAACAATTGGTTGTAATCCTCTTTGCTATTCTTGATTATTAATAAAGCTATTCAAGTTTTCCTCCACATTCTTGTATGTTTGATGATATATGCATTTGTGTGGTCAATATATATCTGGTCCTATATTGTTTATGACTGCAGATGATCCAAGTGGATATTGGTGGCCACCCGCTAATTCCACTTGGATCCCCTCTAGTGCTTCTTACATTTTTTTTTTCAGTTTCCTTAATTATAGCACAGTTTACTATTTTTGGCAGTTTTTAGGGTCCTAAACTTCCAGAGCCGTTTTGAGGCCCTAAACGATGTTTTTTGGGAAATCCACCGCCAGCGATTTTTCTACCTAAAAATCGCCTTTTCCGTCGTAGTCCTCAGAGATATCTTTCCAACGGGCTATCATGCACGTCAAACGGAGATAGTACGACCAATTCGCGACCCCGGGAAGTTGATGTACCAACTTACCCAAAAACGGGGCCCACAATTTGGCGTTTCATCTTCTAGGGTTAGGTTTTGGAATGTCAAGGGTTTTTCATTATTTCTCAACAATAAATAGGCCTTCGAGCCTCATTATAAGACAGTTCAGAGGCATGTAGCCGACACATCTCTTCTTAGAGATAAGCTACCATCGCCCTAACTGGGTTTTCTCTATTTCTATTTGTAAGCATATTTCAGTATTTTACAGTAATGAAATGAAGTATTATTTCCGCTGCATATCTGTCTTTATGGTTATCTCTGTATTTTATTGCGTTCCTGTTTAAGTCCGGATCAGCAGATCTCTGTTCTTCGATAGTATTATGCAGCTTTGATTCCACAGGTGCTCTTTGAAGCTGGGTAGGCAAAGGTGATGCGGCAAGGATTTGTCAGAAAGGAGAGGAATCAAGCAAGGAACCAAGCGCAAGACTGAGGTTGGTGTCCTTCATTCCACTCTTATCTACTTCTCATAAAGGAAAACGAAAGTGGTTTTAGTTTGTTTGTTTCTAAGATAGCTACCAGTATTAGTGGGACTAGTAGATCCGAGTGGACATTAGATTTCTCGATAACACTTTTGGTCAAATCATATTGTCAAGATTAAAAGAGGACGGCCTCGTTAGGCGGAGACGGTGTTCTTCGGGGGCCAAGAGGTTCTTCACCCAGGAAAAAGTACCCAACGCTATGCATTCGGGCAGGTTACTGGTTTTTAATTAGGGGTTATTTTCATTTTAGCTCCAAATTATTTTATTCAACTTTGGAGGATAGTAAAGTGTAAAGTTAGGGGCAGAGTAAAGCTGTTTTGCAGTTGTTCCTCTTTCTCAGAGTCCAAGAATTTTGTACTACTCTATGTACTTTATTTTGTGATTAATCAATAGAAAGTATGACTCTTGCTTTAGCAAAAAAAGAAAGTATGTCTAATTTTCCCCACTTCCTCTTTCTTTTAGATTTCTTAGCCTCAGTCAACTACTGTTTTACTGGTCCGAGTCTCCTTTTTAAGACCAAATCCTGTGTATACATATTTATTACTTTCCTATGTAGAGGCAAGGTCCAATTTAACTTATGTTTGGCCTTGTAAATGATAGGTTCAAAAATTTTCAATTGATTAAATAATCTCATCTTATCGCTTTGATGTTTATCTACAAGCCAATCTACTTGATACTAAACTTCCTCTGTTTGTTCCAGCAGTTTCTTGAACTCATTTTTCTCATCAAATAATTCCATTATCCTCTGTTATGGTAGAGCAAATTATTTAACTTTCATTCCCATTTTCTTAATTGCAGGCATTTTCTTAATTGCAGGCATTTTATTAATTCCTTGACTGATCAACTATCATCTTCTGTACATCTTCTATGTTTGCTACCTGTTTTCCTTTGTCTTCAACAGTTGGTACTAAGGCTCTCTTTGATGGTTCTTCCTTATTAGGCTTAGAAATTTCTTGTAAGTCTTTCCTCCTGAGATCTCTCTTTTCTTGCTACAACTATGCTATCATTAATGTTCCTTAGCAAGTTTATCTTGCAAGTATTTAATTTTATGATCCTTTTTATCTGTTTCCACTCCTTCATGTGCACTCTCTGGTATCTCAACAATTTCAATAGGTATAAGGCTTGGATGCAATCTTTTGGTTGAAGCTCTTGTTCTCGGTCTCCATTAGGGGAATTTTGAGGTCTAAAATGGGCCTCCTAAGGAAATTATAAAATAATAGTGGAAATAATAAAATAAGATTAGATTACATCATAAAATTTAGAGGGCAAAAAGAAAAAAACTATTTTTTCAACTTGTATTTTTCACTTATCTCCCTATGGGTTTACTTAAATTTCGAGCGACAAAATTTTTTGGATGCATAATTTGATTCCTCATCCAAGGAGTACCCATGTTGCATACTTTTGATGGACAATGCTACACGAAAAAAGAGAAATACATGAAAAAACGTGATTGTAATCACGTTTTTTCATGTATTTCTCATTTTTTGTGTAGCGGGGTCCATCGAAAGTATGCAACATGGGTACTCCTTGGATGAAGAATTAAATTTTACATCCAACAAGTACTCTCACTCAAAATTTGAGTAAAACCTTAGTGAGATAAGTTGAAAATACAAATTGAAAAAGTAGTTTTATTATTTTATTATTTTTTGATATTTTTACTCTTTTACTCCAAAAATGGTGAATCATCCCCCATGGTTGACATCATCATTTTGAATCCTATTGGTTATTATAAAGTTTATTTTTTTTGTACATTTTTCTTAGGAGGCCCATTTTATACCTAAAAATTCCCCTAATGCCTAGCCACTTGTTTTACCTCGGGTGAGAAGTGAAGTTTCTTAGCACTTCTCTTATATACTAGTTTGTCCTTAATCAAAGGATTTTTCACTGAGTCAACTGCTGTAGATGAGGCTTGGTTGCATATGATGGGGGTGTCCCTCTTACTCTTTTAGCTGCCAGAGGTCTATGCCATCCACCCTGAAGAAATCAAAAAGTCTTTCCATGACTACTCCCTCTTGTCAAGTTCTTTTAGCACCAACAATTTAATCAATGAAAAATGGAATAGGCTAGGTTCAATCTGACTCCCCCTTGCTTGAACTCTATCAGCCATTTTGCTGAGACTCCTAAACAAATAGTAAGGAAAATTCAAGGCTTTCTTTCCTGTAAAATGCATCAGAATTTTGATGTGGTACTGATAGATTTTTCTGAACCTCCCTTCACATGTAAAATACCTTTGAATCACTTTCAACAACTTACTATAGTGGTCCAATAGATAACTCCTTGGGATAACAGACCCATACCCCTCCTAGTATTATGGCTTCAGAAAGTCTTTAAAATGAGCTAAATCCAACTCCATGCCTTTAAACCACTCTTCACCATGTAAAGGGATATCAATCCCAACAACTATTGATTTCTCAGAGATAACAAACTCTAAATTTCCAAAATTTACCTCCTTACCCTTGAAATTCAGTGCAAATTGTTTGGTGAGCTAGAAGTGGTGGCCCCGGCTCTGAATATTCTCACAAAAAGGAATACACCTAGATTTTTCAAATGAAACCTTGATAGAAAGGTCAGAATTCACTAGATTGAGGTCTTGGGGCTCATATCTTATAATTTCTCCTCCTTTTACCTTCTTTGTCATCTCTGGAGTTTCCATAGTTGTATGTGAAAACTTAAAAACTTCTTCCAAGCAATGTGCAGTGTTACTCAATGGTGAATTTCCTAGAAATATGGAAATAGGTAAATGTGCAACAAAACAAGGGAGATACGAACCAACTGTAGCTAGGGTCTTCTTTGGAAATAAGTAAATAATAACCTCATTAATTATACTTGACTGTAGTTTAAAATAGAAGTATATTAGGTTCAAGGAAAAAACTGGACACAATAGAAGAAGGGTTTCATGTGCAGCGAAAGGCAATAAAGATTTTCGCAACAACTTGTGCAACAAAACATGCAACAATCATAGCTTAGGATGGTTGGAGGAAATATGGGTGTCTCTGATAAGTTTTTCAAGATGAAATAGGGCACATACAATGTAAAAAATCTCATAGAAATGAGAGACACCCTTACTCGTGACTGGCTTGATGATTTCTTGAAATGCACAATAATCTTTAGTTACACAACAGACTCCATCTTTTGCAACAGACTCCAATTTTCGCAGCAGATTCCCAAAGGAAAATAAGATTGCTCTTCGTCTTGTCCTCCAAGGTATATCAGAGTAGATGCTAGATTTGAATGGTTGAAATGAAAGTGGAAAGGGAATTTTATAACCTTCATACACTTCAAATATTCTTTTGAAGTAATGATGGCCCGCTTCAATATGTGAAATAATGGATAAGTGGTGCTTTGAAATAATGACAACATGACATGACTGACAATAACTAATTCCCATGACTGACATGACTCAACAAAGTAACTCATGATGACCAAAATCTTGCATGACATGACATTTTAATTATGATGACCTAACTCATGGTGACCAATGACCCCTTATAATTACCCTTTTAATGATGACCCTTCAAGACATTCCACTTTAGATTTTAGAAAATGTAACCTTTTGACTTAAAAGCTTTACATGAAACTCAATCCCAAACTAAATCTCTTATTCCAAAAAGACCCCTTTAAACCAAAATACCCATGAAATCAAGACTAACATTTGCGAATTGACCTCAAATGAATAAAAAGACTGAAATGACTAAGATCCCTACAATATAGGACCCTAACACAGGCTCCAATGGGGATGGCATCCTCCCTATGAGGTGCCAAGAACACTACAGACCATGTACCTTATACATTGGGCACTTTATTGACTCTTCGATTTGACTCTTAATTGACTAAGACTAACTTGACTAACTATGACTTTTATTACATATGATAGAAGCTCATCAAAACCTTAGGGTCTTCACTTCAAGATTCAAATTTTGATGACAACCACACACACCTGCATTACTAAAAATAAAAATGGTATGTACAATGATGTGTTTAGAATAGCTGAATTCAAGTAAAATAGTGCTTGATAAGCCTGCCATTAACAAGCCCTCCACCAAGTAGTTCCCCTATCAAGTCTTTCAGCAAATAGGCATTGTTTCCATGGAAAGATGAAATTTTAAAAGGTCCCTTCCAAATATTCTCAAATTTTCCATGCTTACCCTTCTCTTCATTTCTAGCATCCCATTTCAACACAAGATCATCAATATGAAAATCATCAACCTTTATCCTTTTATCATGAATCTTCTTGATCTTGTCTTGGATCAACTGAGTGTTATTATAGACCTCCTCTCTAGTCTACTGCAACTATATCATCTGATTAATCCTCCTCTTCATATCATTAGGTTCTACCTATGCTTCCTGCAATAATTTCATTACTGGAACCCCTAGGGAAGTAGGAAAGACAACATCAACTCCATAAACCAATTGGAAGGGAGACATCCCAATTGATTTCTTGGTACTTACCCTATCAACCCATAATGCATTGATCAACTTCTTATGCCAAGTCTTCTTGTTCTCCTATAACAACTTATTTATGATATTCACTAGGCTCTTATTAGAGGACTCAACCAAACCATTACCCTGTGGGTAATAGGCAATAGAGTGACCAAGTACTATGTTATATCTATTGCAGAAATCAATCAACTTCTTAGATTTAAATGCAACAACGTTATCAGTAATAATATTATGAGGATAGCCAAATATCGAAAGAATGTTACCTTCCAGGAATTGAATAATAATTGAATCTATGGCCTACTTGGTTGAAATCGCTTCTATCCACTTAGTGAAATAATTTGTGGTTGTTAAGATCCATTTGTGTTGAGATGATGAAGATGGGTGAATTTCTCCAATGAAGTCTAACCCCCACTGCTGAAATGGCACCTCCACTGAAATAGGTTTAAGGGGTAATGGTAAAAGTTTCTTCTTCCCTTCAAATATCTGACATTCGTGACAACTAGAAACCTTCTTGTAGACATCAGAAAACAGTGTAGGCCAGTAGAATCCAGCCCTCAAAATTTTATTGGCTGTGGTCTTCCAGAAAATATTCCCTCCACAGTCTCCTTTGTGGAATTCTTCCATTATCTTATGTGCCTCATCTTCCAACAAACAATTCAGCAATATACCTCCTGAATCCTTCCAATATAAAGACTGATCTAAAATGCAAAATTTGATAGCTTTCAACTTAAGAAACCTTGCTTTTGTCTTTGTTAATCTAGGTGGAGCTTGTAGGTGCTGCAAAACATAGATGATATCAGTGTACTAGGGAGAAGAGAGGAACCTTTATGACACCTATTGAGCAACTTCCTCATCATTGTCTTCTGATAGGGAAACAATGAAATTAATATCCAATGCATGTAGATTTGACTCAACCATCATTTTAGCCAATCCCTAACCCTTTATCAATTTAGTAGGCTTAATTTCAACATCATATTCCAAAATGACTGCTATCCACTTACCTCTTCTTCCTTCTGGGTCAGTTTGGGTAAGAATCTCCTTCACTACAACATTAGGAACAAAGGAAATTATGTGAGAATGCAATATGTAAACCCTGAAATCCTTCAAAGCCTTCACCAATGCAAAAGCTTGCTTCTCCATTATGTTATATTTCAGAGAAACATCCCTTAAACTCTTGCTAAAAATGCTATAGATTGCTCATGGTCTTGTTGGTTTTTCTGCATCAACACTATTGTAATGGTGTGCTCTAAGGAAAAGGAGAAAATGATGAAATATTTTGTGTAATCAGGGCTAGCCAAAACAGGAGCATGAGTTAAGGATAACTTTAACTCATTGAATGACTTCTTTTCTTCAACAGTCCACTTGATTTCATTGTCCTTTCTTAACATATTTTTCATGGCCCTTATGATTTCAGCAAGATTTGGAATGAACCACCTCAAAAAATTAATCCTTCCAAGAAAAGATTGCACCTCCTTTTTATTCCTTGGGGTATCAATCTTCTGGATTGCATCAATTCTTCTTGGATCAATATTGATGCCATATTTTGAAATTATGTGCCCAAGAAACTTACCTTCTTCCATTCTAAAGAAGGGCTTCTTTGGGTTCAAAGAGATACCATACCTCCTGCACTTCTCAAAAACAATCTTCAAATGCTGCAAATGATATTCATAAAATTTAGAGTACATAGTAATATCATCAAGATAAATAACAATAAACCTATCTTTCTCATCAGCAAAGGCGATGTCCATGGCCCTTTGGAAGGTTTCCCCTGCATTCATTAATCCGAAGGGCATTTTTACATACATGAATGTCCCCCATGGCGTAGTGAAAGTTGTTTTACCTTGATCATCCGGATGTACTGAAATATGATTGTACCCAAAGAAGCCATAAAGTAATGAAATCCTCTTGGAACCAACTACCCACTACAATATGTGATCCATTTTTGGAAAGGGGTAATTGTCTTTAAGAGACACCTTATTAAGGTTTATGAAGTCAACACACAATCTTATCTCTCCTGTCTTTTTCCTTACTGGGACTAAATTTGACAACCACTTGGAAAACCTTAAAGGGACAATAATCTTTGCATCAAATAGTTTTCTTACCTCCTTCTCAATGAGGGGAAACAAAATAGGGTTGATTCTCCTTATCTTCTGCTTAAAAGGTTTCTGACCTTCCTTGATAGGAATGGTGTGTTGGATAATGCTCCTGTCATAGACTTTTAAGTCCTCATATCCCCATGCAAAGACATCATAATACTCTCTCATAAGATCAATATATTTCTGCTTTTCTTCAGGACCTAAGGATTTAGAGAGATTCACAATTTTAGGTTTGTCCTCTGTTCCTATGTTGCAATCTTCCACCTCAGCCTCAGTAGGAAGTATTTTAGGCTTATGAGCCACATCATTGTGATCAAACAACTCCTCCAGTGGGACTAAACCTCTCGGGATCACATTATCTTTTAGCTGCAAAACTTCAAGGTCTACTATATGCTTGTCAAGATATTATCTGATTTTATTTATGTAAGCTTCCCATTCATATTTTTCAAAACCATTTGCTTCATCAATGTGTAGATTTGAAAATTCTCATTTCATTTTTAGAAAATTATCTAGTTGTTTATAATTATCAAAGACTTACCAATACCCTATATTGTCTAGGACAATTGGCTTGTGTTTAAATTCAATTTCATACTTATTATTAGGATGAATGGGAATCATAAATGTACTGGTTGAGGTGGCCAACACATTAGCAATTGCATTATTTTCTCTAGGAATCACGGACAAATTGTATTCTCGAAAACATTATAGAAAATCGAAGACAACATTTCCATAAGCCTCATTCTAGGGTGCTTGGTTTGATACTCACCTTTAATTTTCTTAATGATTAGTTATGAGTCTCCATAAATGGAAATCATCTTGGCTCCTAACCTCTTCAACACTTGTAGTCCAAAAATCAGTGCCTCATATTCAACAACATTGTTTGTGCATTTGAAAGCAAGCTTATAAGAATAGAGCTTTGACTTGTCTACTTTTGGGCTCATAATCCATACACCAGCTCCAACCCCTTCCTTACTGACTGCTCCATCAAAGTCCATGTTCCAAAGGCCCTCTTCATCATCAATGTGTTCTAATTTTTTTTCCAATTCTTTCTTCTGCAACTCATTTCCCTTTTCTTTTGATAGGCTGACCCCATTTTGACTGTTTTCCTCCAAACATGAATCATTGTACAATATGAAGGAATCTATATCAGAATGTACAGAATAAATAGGATAATTATTTGGTTTATCTTGACTTCTTACCATGTATTTCATCAGAGTTTCCCTGTACAACTTCCTTGGTTGTCTGAACACTGGGATAGTAGCATATGACATGTCCATCTATAGAGAACCCTTCAATTTTGCACCCCAAGATCTCGATAAAAGCATACCATATTTTGGAGGAATGTTAGCTACAACTACATCCATAACTATACTCTTAGCTAGAATTTGAGTAAGAGTGACACACAAATCCTTAATCAAACCCAAGCATTTCACCTTACTGGAATCAAAAGAGAAAAGATCTTTGTAAGGCCTTGTAATATCTAAACCAATCTTTTCCATGACAACCTTCGACATTAAATTGTGTGATGCACCTGAATCTAACATGGCATTGTGTAGGATCAAATTATGTATATTCAAGCTCACATAGAATGGTGGCACATTTCCATCTTGAGAACCTTCTTCAACTTCTAGACCAAACAAAAGCTCTAGATGATCATCATTCAAATTCACAGTATCTGAAACATCTCCAACTTTTAATGCTTTGATAATTTGATTTTTGTATACTCCATTCTTGATCAATTCAGTAAATGGGATAGAAATTTTGATTTTTGATATCTCATTTTCTAAACTGAAAGATGACTGACCCTTTTCTACTTCTTTGGTGGCTGCATCTTTCTTTTCAAGAATCTCCTTTGGAGGATCAACTTTCTTTTGGCTTGTAGAAGGTGCATCAGCTTGGGATTTCTTCGGAGGATTAACTGGAACCTTTCTATTTCTCAAATTATACTATTTTTGTACCTCCAAAACTACATTTTGATACCCCTTCTTGTACTCTTCTGATTCTGTAGACATGACATCTTTCCATGACTGTGAGAACAAATATTTCTCTTTTTCTGTTAAAAATATGGTGTCCTCTATTTCACCAAAATAATGAATGTGATCTTGAACCTGATCTTGATCTTCTGCTGTCACTTCCTCCTCTTCTGCATAGTTCTCTTGAAAAGGAGGTCTGATCTACTATTGATCAACTAGATTTCTCTGCTCTCTTTGCTTAATTTGAATATGCTACCTTTTGAAATTAGGATTTCTGATTTGGGGACCTCCTTGTGGTTCTCTTGCAACAACTCTGTCTCCCAGAGTCATTCTCTCCATCATCTTCTCCATGGTCTTCACCAAAGTGTCCAACTTAGCATCTGATGATGTAGAAGTTTCCTCCTTGATAGTTACCCTCTTTTCAATCTTCATCTTGGATTTCTTGGCCAACAAGTTAGCTTCTACACTAACAACATTCTTCTGCATGTCTTCCAAGGTAGCTGGGTTTCTCTCCCTTAGTTGGTAGGCCATCTCAGCATCAAATCCATCTAGATAGTGAAGTAGGGCCAATCCCGGGGGAGGCTTTATGTCTGCAGGGATGGAATTGTAAACCTTATTGAATTTGGTTGAGAAATATTGGACTGTTTCTCCCGGAGCTCTCTTCAAGTTTTCATACTCAACTAGTATTTGAAGAGGGTTCTTTTTGACTTCCCACCTGACCAGAAAACTTCTTTCAAGCTGTTGGAAACTAGTAATACTTGCAACTGGAAAACCTCTAAACCACTTCTTGACTTCTCCAGAAAAAATATGAGCTAACAGTTGCATTTTAACATCATCATGGTCAACCTCTTCTAGATCTATAAAATCACTCATCTTATCAAGATGTTGTTGTGCTATCAAATCCCCTGTACTATCAAACAGAGGCAATTGTTGGGCATAGTTTTGTGGCATATCATGTAGTTGGCCTTGTAAATCCAATGGGGCATAGCAGGAAGCCATGACTGTAGTCTGAGATGTAGTTGTACTAGTTGTTGTACTTGATGATGAAGATGAAAGAGGTGGTGGAACTGTGATCTATTGGGTTGTTGTGATGGGAGGAGTATAGACAACAGATACAATCAGAGCAGAACAATATGGAGGACTCAAAGGCAAGGTAAATGGAGGAGCAGAAGATGTTGGGACAATCTGCTGAAATATAGGTGATTTCTTAGCAGCCTCATATAGTTGATTAACCAAGTGTTAAAGCTTATAAAATAAATGAAAAATGTATCTATTATACATTGAAACATCAATTTTATGAGATGGGATATATGGTTTTATTTTAGACTCATAAATGACTGTCTTAGACACAAAATATTCATATTTGGATATGAAAAGACTTCGCTCAAATGGAAAGTCATAATCAATGTCTTCAACTGTTACTATACTCTCAGGAAGGGTGTAAGATCTCTCTAAAGTGTTGGTAGTTGCTTCACCTTCTTCAAATATCTTCTTTCTAAGAAATTTCTCAGGGTCGCTTACAACTTCAGGGGGATCAGGATCTGGATGTGATCTTGAATGGATCTTTCTAGAAGTTAGATTTTCCAAGTAATATGATTACAACTAGGTCTAAACACAACTTTTCAATGAAGATTCAACTTGATTGATACCTAACTCACTATCACCCTCTGGAGCTAGAATTAAGCTTTCAAAACAAAGGTTTATCCAGGGAAAATTTAGCCTTCATTTCCCCGGCAGCAACGCCAAAATATTAGCACTGTGTAATTTCCTTTAGGCTAAGAAAGGATTACAAAGGTAACCACATACCACTTTTAGGCTAGAATCTAGCCCTTCTAGACTTAGAGAGGGCTCTCTCACTAGGTTTTCTTCTCAGTCAATTAGCTGACTAAATGATATTTAATATTAAGCTAGTTATGAGGATCAAAAGAGTAGGTTTAATTTACTATTTTGATAGTAGGTGAGAGAAGATAGAGCCACTAAACATGGAATTAGTTTATGCTAATGATTCCAAGTGAATAAGGGATGATAAAGGTGATTTAGGTAGTGGAAATATAGGAAGTTTTGCTGGTATTCTAACTTGATTTCATTGTAGGGAGGGTGAGTATAGAATTATGAGAAAGGCATTCAGAGCATCAGGTCACAACATGAATTCTAATTTCCATTAAGAGGAAAAAGAAACACAAACTATTCAGCTTACATAAAACAAAGCACAATAGTCAATTATGAATTATTAATTCTCAAGAAAAACATGAAGACATGTATTTAAAGCATGGAATTGTAAGATATAATTGATAACACATAGAAAAACATTACCATAAAATTTTGACACATGAATCCCTGTCAAATCCCTTATGCCTTCTTCTATTCAATTGCGAAATTGATAAAAAGTACAAAATATTATCCTTGCTTCCTCACATGCACCAATAGAAACTTTTTTTTTGTCTTTTTAAATATTACATACATCAAAATATTCCACTCCCACCTAGAAGGTTCAAATTTGTCAAAAGAAATCTAGTCAACAACCAGATACATTTCATTTTCACCTACTCTGCTAAAAAATATGAACTAATTACCTATTGCAAATCTTAACTTGATACATCATCAAAGAATTTAATTTCCAAAACAATGCATAAATACATCATCCTAAAGTTCTATGACACCTAATAACATGATTAAAACAACTTATGGAAACCAAAAATTTGAAATAGCAAGTCAAAATGTCCATTGTGATAAAAGCGTAGCAAATTTGTTGTGAATCTCGAGTTTCAAAGAAACTTTCGCAACAATCCAAGTTGTGCATATCTCCAGTCCATCTATGACATTCTGAAGCATATGGGTTTTCTTGAAATGTCTTTGAGAAGCTCATGAACTCATAAAACATATTCAAAATTGAAAGAAAGCCTCCAAAACACTATCTCCCTTTGTTATCAGATTCACCACAAACTTGTGTAACAATACACCATCTCCAAACTTTGATTTCTCCTGAACCAAATTGCTAAAGGCAAAACCCACTAACTATAATAACCTTGTAATATACCATAAAAATATCGAAAACTCAAAATTGTGCCTGCTTTATCAAAATGAAAAATCATGACCAAATGTCCAACATTTCCTCCTGCGTTTCTGTATTCTTCACCAAAAATCTCACCTATGTAACTTTTATGGACAAAAAGACAAAATTTAGAACTTAGTGGTATCCACCTGATGAAATTCAACTTTATGTTGCTTCTGCAAGTATGTCTAACTTTCCTCTCTTCCTCTTTCTTCTAGATTGCCTGGCCTCATTCAACGACTGTTTTACTAATATGTGTCTCCTTTTTAAGAAAAAATTATGTGTATACATATTTCTTACTTGCCTATGTAGAGGCAAATTCCACTTCAACTTATGTTTGGCCTTGTCAATGACAAGTTCAACAATTTGCAATTGATTAAATAAGCTCAACTTATCCCTTTGGTCTTTATTTGCAAGCCAATCTACTTGTTGCTAAACTTACTCTATTTGTTCCATTAGTTTATTGAACTCATTTTTCTCATGAAATACTTCCATTATCCTCTATTATGGCCGAGCAACTTATTTCACTTGCATTTCCATTTTCTTAACTGCAGACTTAGTTCTAGATCTCCTTTACTGCTCAATTTTCATCTTCTATACATCTTCTATGTTTTCTACCTATTTGTCTTTTTCTTCAACAGTTGGTACCAAGGCTCTCTATTGGGTGATTTAATTATCTGTTAAATCTCTGTCATTTAATTTGTCAACCTGGGGTTTCATAAACTTAGAAGAAAACCAAAATATATGGGACCTTAGATGAGACTATTGTAGGAGGTTTGTTTAGAATGGAAATAAAGAATGGAAATGCATATTACAAATAACTTCTAAAACTAAAAAGGTTCTAGTTCAAGATGCAACAAGAAAAGGAAGAGGCTCCCAATTCGGGAGATCTTGGTTGTCCTTCCCCACAGTACTGTCCTCAAGGAGAGAAACTAAAGAGCAACAGTATGTGATGTATAGAAAGAAAGAGAAAAGGCTGCTAACTTAGGAGGTCCTAGTTGTCCTTCCTCATAGTTCTATTCCAACAACATTACCATTGCATAAAATCAAAAGTAACTTGAAATAAAGAAAATGAAATGAGCTTTAATTACTATTTAGACCAAATAGAAGGAGAGCCTAACTTAAACTCTTGGTTGTCCCCTCATATGCTGATTAGAAACTAAAATTCATTCATAAGCATCAAAAATCAAGAATTCATAAATAAATTGAAACTAGAAAAAGAGAATGAATTTCAATTATTACTCATATCAAATGGAAGAGAGTCGGACTTAGACCCTTGTTTGTCCTGTCATATGCTAATAAGATTAAAACTAAAATTCATTCATTAATAATGAAAAATCTTCAAACATATAAGTAATTAAATGAAAATAAAATATATAATGAAATAAAATGTTTCTTTGATCCTTTTAGAGTGAGCTCAATTCTCCTAAGAACAAAGTGACAAACTATTCCATAAATTCATATACTACATTAAGACAATTTACATCTAAAACAATAGAAAGACAACTTTATTCTATTCCATCATAAGTTAAGATACATGCTCCAAGTGTCCTCCTTTTGGAATGGAGGAGGTACTCCTATTTATACAAAAACATAAGAAACTAACTCAATAATGGGGATCCACTAATCCCTCCTATATCCACAAATCCTTCATATGGTTACAACCAATATGAGACACATATTCCTTTATCCATGATTTTTCTCCATGAGATATGCTTGACCCCTATCCCAAATCTCCTTCAAATCTTCAAGAGAATTCGAATTTGAGTCTTGGATGCCACATAAGAGTGTCTTGGAACCTTCCAAATCACCTACACATGTCACCAAACTCATTCCACCTTTAGGTATAAGAAAATACATGTTTAAGTATGGGGGATTTACGCAGTGCATTATATTAGATATCATTTTTGGGATTCAACTGCGTTAAGTAAGTCATTCAAACGTATGACCATTTCCATGAGAGGTAGTCGTAACTGACTAATTTCTCATGATTTTTGAATAGTTCACTTAGCACTCATTGCATCGGGTGATGCTCACAGGGGTGAAGAAGTGGGATTGAAACTAGTGAAATGTGGAGAACGAATCACATAGCATCAATCATCACTTCCGGGGCTTGCACCCGGTAACCAGGACTTCCCAGGAGGTCACCCATCCCAGAACTCCTCTGGCTCAAGCGCGCTTAACTGTGGAGTTTTTCCCACAATCAAGCCCACTTAGCTTGCTACCCCATTTGCAAAACCTTAGCAAGTATTGTGCCTCATGAACCATTCAAGTAGAGGGATCTCTACTTGAATGGTTCATGAGGCACAATACTTGCTAAGGTTTTGCAAATGGGGTAGCAAGCTAAGTGGGCTTGATTGTGGGAAAAACTCCACAGTTAAGCGCGCTTGAGCCAGAGGAGTTCTGGGATGGGTGACCTCCTGGGAAGTCCTGGTTACCGGGTGCAAGCCCCGGAAGTGATGATTGATGCTATGTGATTCGTTCTCCACATTTCACTAGTTTCAATCCCACTTCTTCACCCCTGTGAGCATCACCCGATGCAATGAGTGCTAAGTGAACTATTCAAAAATCATGAGAAATTAGTCAGTTACGACTACCTCTCATGGAAATGGTCATACGTTTGAATGACTTACTTAACGCAGTTGAATCCCAAAAATGATATCTAATATAATGCACTGCGTAAATCCCCCATACTTAAATTCAAAAAGAGTCAAGGGATCTCTACTTGAATGGTTCATGAGGCACAATACTTGCTAAGGTTTTGCAAATGGGGTAGCAAGCTAAGTGGGCTTGATTGTGGGAAAAACTCCACAGTTAAGCGCGCTTGAGCCAGAGGAGTTCTGGGATGGGTGACCTCCTGGGAAGTCCTGATTACCGGGTGCAAGCCCCGGAAGTGATGATTGATGCTATGTGATTCGTTCTCCACATTTCACTAGTTTCAATCCCACTTCTTCACCCCTGTGAGCATCACCCGATGCAATGAGTGCTAAGTGAACTATTCAAAAATCATGAGAAATTAGTCAGTTACGACTACCTCTCATGGAAATGGTCATACGTTTGAATGACTTACTTAACGCAGTTGAATCCCAAAAATGATATCTAATATAATGCACTGCGTAAATCCCCCATACTTAAATTCAAAAAGAGTCAAGGGATCTCTACTTGAATGGTTCATGAGGCACAATACTTGCTAAGGTTTTGCAAATGGGGTAGCAAGCTAAGTGGGCTTGATTGTGGGAAAAACTCCACAGTTAAGCGCGCTTGAGCCAGAGGAGTTCTGGGATGGGTGACCTCCTGGGAAGTCCTGGTTACCGGGTGCAAGCCCCGGAAGTGATGATTGATGCTATGTGATTCGTTCTCCACATTTCACTAGTTTCAATCCCACTTCTTCACCCCTGTGAGCATCACCCGATGCAATGAGTGCTAAGTGAACTATTCAAAAATCATGAGAAATTAGTCAGTTACGACTACCTCTCATGGAAATGGTCATACGTTTGAATGACTTACTTAACGCAGTTGAATCCCAAAAATGATATCTAATATAATGCACTGCGTAAATCCCCCATACTTAAATTCAAAAAGAGTCAAGGGATCTCTACTTGAATGGTTCATGAGGCACAATACTTGCTAAGGTTTTGCAAATGGGGTAGCAAGCTAAGTGGGCTTGATTGTGGGAAAAACTCCACAGTTAAGCGCGCTTGAGCCAGAGGAGTTCTGGGATGGGTGACCTCCTGGGAAGTCCTGGTTACCAGGTGCAAGCCCCGGAAGTGATGATTGATGCTATGTGATTCGTTCTCCACATTTCACTAGTTTCAATCCCACTTCTTCACCCCTGTGAGCATCACCCGATGCAATGAGTGCTAAGTGAACTATTCAAAAATCATGAGAAATTAGTCAGTTACGACTACCTCTCATGGAAATGGTCATACGTTTGAATGACTTACTTAACGCAGTTGAATCCCAAAAATGATATCTAAAAATACATGTTATTTTTCTAACTTTTAATCATAAATTCACTTTAAATACATAAAATAAATAACTTTGGAAAATGAAAATATGAACCCATATGGTAATGGAAATATAATGATAATGTGATGAAATGAGGAGAAAAAATGAGGATAAAGGTGAAAATGGAGTGAAAGTGTATGTTAATTTGGAGCCCCAACGCTCTCTTTGATGGTTCTTCCTTATTGGGCTTAGAAATTTCTTGTAAGGCTTTCCTCTTTAGATATCTGTTTTCTTGCTGCAACTATGCTATCATTAAATCTTCCTTAGCAAGTTTATCTTATAGGTATTTAATTCTATGATCCTTTTAATCAGTTTCCACTTCTTCATGTGCACTCTATGATATCTCAATAGTTTGAACATGTGTAAGGTTTACAGGAAATCTCTTGGGTGAAGCACCAGTTCTCAGTATACTAGCCACTTGTTCTACCTCGGGTGAGAAGTGAATTTTCTCAGCACTTATCTTTTCCACTAATTTATCCTCAACCAAATGATTTTTCACTAAGCCAATTGCTGTAGATGAAGCCTATTTGGTTGCAACTGATGGGATGTATTTCTTACTCTTTTGGCTATCAGAAGACTATGCCACCCACCTTGAAGAAATAAAAAATTCTTACCATGACTACTCCCTCTTGTCAAGTTATTTTAGCACTAACAATTTAATCAATGAAAAATGGAATAGGTTAGGTTCAATCTGACTCCCCCTTACTTGAAATTTGTCAGCCATTTTGCTGAGACTCCTAAAAAAATAGTAAGGCAAATTCAAGGCCTTCTTGCTTACAAAATTAATAGAAGTGTGACCTGGTACTGATAGATTTTTTTGAACCTCCCTTCACATGTAAAATACCTTTGAATTGCTTTCAACAACTTACTATAATGGTCCGATAGATAAATCCTTGGGATAACAAACCCATACCCATCCTAGTATTGTGGCTTTAGAAAGTCTTTAAAATGAGCTAAATCCAACTCCATGCCTTTAAAGCACTCTTCACCATGTAAAGGGATATCAGTGGAAACAACTATTGATTTCTCAGAGACAACAAACTCCAAATTTCCAACCTTTTCCTCCTTACCCTTGAAATTCAATGAATATTGCTCTGAATCTTGTCACGAAAAGAAATACACCCAACTTGTTCAAATGAAACCCTGATGGCAGGGTCAAAATTCACTAGACTGAGGTCTTGGGGTTCATATCTTACAATGTCTCCTCCTTTTACCTTCTTTTTCATCTCTGGAGTTTCCATAGTTGTATGTGTAGACTTACAAACTTCTTCCAAGCAATGTACAATGTTACTGAATGGTGAATTTTGCAGCAAGATGGAAACATGTAAATGCGTAGT
Organism: Pinus tabuliformis; assembly: GCA_031772625.1. Taxonomy (NCBI): domain Eukaryota; kingdom Viridiplantae; phylum Streptophyta; class Pinopsida; order Pinales; family Pinaceae; genus Pinus; species Pinus tabuliformis. The sequence continues at coordinate 1,233,156,603 of CM062818.1, forward strand.
GAAATAAGGGAGATACACAACAATTGTAGCTAAGGTATTCTTTGGAAAGAAGTAAATAAGAATGTGATTAATGATACTCAATTGTAGTTTAAAATAGAGGTATATTAGTTTCAAAGAAATAATGGATGTGTTGTAGCAGCTACAACCACCCTCCAAAATTTTGCCTTAGCTTTGTTTTGGAGCCTCCCTACCAACTTTTCACATCATCTTGGCTTGCTTCGTCAAGTTCACAAGATTTAGTGTTTTGCTTGCACAAAGGCATCCTATTGATCATAGTTCGATACATTCCCCTCACAGGCTGATCACCTAGAATTGGTCCAATTGTAGGCTAAGAAACTCCCCCAAGAAATTGTGCAATTCTGGAGGGAAACCAGCCTTCCCTCCAGAAATTGCACAATCCTGTCTGGCATCCTGCTAGGCTCCAAAATTGTACAATTATGCCAGTCAACACTCATAGTGAAAATTGCGCAATTTTCCCCAGTAGGGCTTTTCATCCCAGAATTTGCGTAAATATGGGTAGCAGCGAGTTGCTATGCCAAGAAATTGGGAAAATCTCCTAGGCAGCCAGCCTAGCTCCCAACTAGAAATGTGCATTTTCTCCCAGCAGTCGAGCAGTCTCTTGCATGTGCAACTGAGTTGATCGGTTCCCTCTGGGACTGAGCAAAACTGACTTGCATGCATGGGTTGCTTCTCGCAAGGAAAAATGCGAAGGCATACCTTCTTTTAGGGATCTATTCTTAGCAGTTGGAGGTTACATGAAAGAATCATTTTAGAAACCTCCTACCAAGTGTCGCTTTCCATAGATTTGTGGCATGCGCGTCACAACCTCGATGTTATCAAAACTTATCAACTGGACGGTGTAAAGCTCATTCCTCACATCAACCTTATAGCTCTGACATCCCACATCACATTTAGGAGAAATTGACACATTCAGCTCAGTTGTTTTGGGGTGAGCCCGCTTTCCATGCCTTGTGTTGCATTTCTGTCGCTTTTTGTATTTTCTCTTGTGTGAGTAATATTTTCTTGATTTCTTTGAGCGCTTGTTATCGTTTACATGTATACTAGCTTGTCCTAGCATTGTTTCAGTTTTCGTTGCTATCTCACTGTAGGTTTTAACCCCGTATAGAAATTACCTACATATGAATTCTAAAACACAGAAAATAAACAATGCGAGATCATAACACATAAAACACATATACACAGAGATTTTCCCCTGGATCCCAAAACTGGGACTACCATCTTGATTTTTCATTATGTTCCTTTCAATGTTACAATGCATATTTATACATGCCGAAGCATCCAATACCATGGACTGAAAACCATCACGTCCAATACCATGGACCGAAAACCATCACGTCCAATACCATGGACCGAAAACCATCGTGTCAAAAACCATGTATGAAAATCATGCACAAAACCATAGGTGGGTCCACCCAACCTAACATAGGGTCCAAAACCAAAATTTTCCGGGGCGCTGCTCGAGACCCCATAAAGTGGGGTTATGGGTGCCCTTCAAACCCCCTATTAACTACATGGAAATAATACAACATAATCCAACATTCTCCCACTTCTTGTTTTCTTTCCATAGGGGGCCACAAGAGAGCTTAGTCATTTTCCCAGCCTTGAAATGCCCATTGTCTCTCTACACCAAGAGAACTTCTCAGAGCTCACATATTTTGTCAATGCATCTACAGTATTCTTCAAAGTGTCCACCTTTACAAGCAACACCATTTTGTCTTCTATCATATCCCTCACAAAGTGATACTGAACATCAATGTGCTTTGTCTTTGAATGATATGCAGGGTTCTTTGCCAAGAAAATTGCACTTTGGCTGTCACAGTCTATCCTTATAGCTTCCTGTACTAACCCCATACTTGAACACAATCTCTGCAACCAAACTGCTTCCTTGCTTGCATGAGTGGCTGCCATGTATTCTACCTCTATAGTTGATAGTGCTACTACAGATTGTTTCTTACTCATCCAACTGACTACACCTCCAAATAGGTTAAACACATACCCACTTGTATATCTTCTCTGATCCAGATCTCTAGCCCAGTCTGCATTAACAAAGCCATGAATATCCAACACTCTGTCCAATCCTGGTCTTCCTTGGTAGCATAGATCATAATCACTAGTGCCACGCAAATACTTGAAAACCCGCTTCACTGCTGTCCAATGCTCCTTTCCTGGTTTTGACATAAACCTGCTCAATAAAGTGGGGTTATGGGTGCCCTTCAAACCCCCTGTTAACTACATGGAAAGAATATAACACAACCCAACACATTCCTCACATCAACCTTATAGCTCTGACATCCCACATCACATCGAGGAGCAATTGACACATTCAGCTCAACTATTTTGGGGTGAGCTTGCTTTCCATGCCTTGTGTTGCATTTCTGTCGCTTTTTGTATTTTCTCTTGTGTGAGTACTATTTTCTTGATTTCTTTGAGCGCTTGTTGTCATTTACATGTATACTAGCTTGTCCTAGCATTGTTTCAGTTTTCGTTGCTATCTCACTGTTGTCGCATGCATGAAACTGTTTTTCACGAAGGGTCGCCGATTCAGTGACTCACCTCACCCACATGCATGTTGATCTATTTACTGAATCTTTCATTCATGTTTGCATGCACTGTCAATCACTTCTACTTTCACTAAGTGTCGCCTTGCATCCACTATCATATTTTCTTTCAATTGCCAGTCAGTGAGTCAGACCAACCTTTGTTCGAACTTTGCCTTCACTAAGACAACATTGCACAATATGGGGAAGGAAGGCTCTATCTTCCTCTCCAAAAATGCGCATTTCTTCCTTGGCACTATCCTCCACGACAATTTTTCACATTTTTGAGGGACAATGACTACTGGCCTAGAAAATTGTGCAATGCAGTCATTGAGCCTGCAACCATTTCTAGGTGAGATTACGCACTGCGCAATTCTAGTAGTTGGCACCTAGAATCGACTGTGTATTGCGCAGTTCTAGTAGTCAACTAGTCTCCTAATAGCCGAGACTATACCTTTCATAGTCTTGGTAGTCAGTCTCCCGACCTCTCGATCGAAATTGTGCAACCTTCATGATCAATCACACAGGTATGTTGAAAGTCAGTTCTCAAGTTCATTTTGGTTTTCGACTGATAGATTGCTTGCCATGAGTGTTTCCATGTCTCCAGGTATTGCAGGTGTTCATCTACCTCTCAGCAGTGTAGGTACAATGGTTTCCAAGAGGGTAGAGTCGAAGACACCGTTCAGAGCACACCTGGAGATGCAGTCGATCAAATGTCTATGAGCTTGCCTACTCACGAAGATATCAAGTTGTTTGTAGAAAATAACATCAATATATCACAGTGAGCAGCATCATGAACAACAGCTGAAGGCAACATACTGAACGCAACGAATGCAGCAAATGTAATGAATGCAGTGAAGGAAGCGAACATAACAAATGCAGCGAACGCAACAAATGCATCGAACACAACGAATGCAACAAATGCAGGAGGAAGGTTGTTGACAACACATAGGCGGAACAAAGTTGCAAGACCAAGAATATCCACTAATGATGAAAGAAACTTTGGAGACTCAGGCTATGAGGTGACGACGTGACATGAAGATCACATAAAGACAGATAATGGAACAAAGAAGGAGTTGCATGTGCTGAAGCAACAAATCAAGGAAGAACATGAACCTGCACAACCAAACGAATGAGTTACAGTAGGAACATGCACTCACGGATGAAACTACACCCGTACAAGTTAAAGATCCATCCCAAAACTGGCACAGAGCAGACATGGTGAGAAGTTTTGTTGATCGCAGGCAAGGGATTTAGAAGCATGCATGTGATTGTGCACATACATTCAATCCAACCCATTCAGCACATTCACCAAGGCAAAGACAAGAAGCAAGTGCAATTGGAGCTGAACATGTACTTCGGCAAGTTGATGCGCATCACCACAAGCACACACTTGAAGATCAGAACAAATGCTATGCATCAGTGTGTTGCTGGTTCAGCCGCACCCAAGAAGACCATGCACATGTTAGCAGACAAGTTGGATGAAGGAGCCGAACCAATGCACCGGTTGCAATGGAGGCAAGAGTTCACTTCAGCAAGATGTCACCATGAGGTGCATGCACACCATCATGGACAGCCAATCTTGGCATCAAATCACCACCTTCACCATCAGAAGCATGCCAAAGAGTTGGTCTCATCACAATGGACCAAGTGTCAGTGATTTCTTGCATGGCTTGCTTAAGTCATGTTGTCTTACATGAGTACATGTGCATTGTAATGTAACGTCATGTCAAGTGTAAGTCAAGTGTCAATAGTTGGATGTAACAATCATAGAGTAGATGAAGAGTCATGAGGGTAGATGAACTGTCATAAAGGGGAATGTTAAGGGTCACCCCACCCTTTGCTAAAAAAAATCCCTCATAACTCATTGTATGGGCTTTTGGTCAGCCAAGCTTCTGATAAGACTATCTTGGAAAGAGCTTTGATAGTATTGTAACATGCCTTGGTTTCTCCACCGCACTGAGCTAGTTCATCTCTTTGGAGGAGCAGGTGAATGTGGCTGTAATGTTACACTATTGGGGCTAGCAAGTTTACATGGATGTATTGTATGATTGGAACTTACACTTCTTTATATAATAAGAGCCAACACATTTTCATGCATATGTTGTTATTGTAGTTGGACTATTCCAGTTGCTGTAGCAATGTATGTTGTTTAACTTAGGTAGTTGTGTATGAACACTTTTGTATGCAATTATATGAATCTTGTTGCAGATGTGCTGTTGGTTTAACCATCACTTTGGATTACCGGACTGACTTGCTTTCCAGCTTGTGATGCATCTTCATTCATGTGTTCCCTTCCCATTTGAGTACACTTACAGGTTGCCAAGGTGCGCACTCATCTCAACCAACCTATGTTAGAAACCTCTCATACACCTTCCTTGACTCACTACAGCAGTCACACCCTTGCTACTAATAGAGTTATCTTACTTGCCTTTATGCGAGATCGTGGTTAAGGCATTGCTTTACGACCCACTGTTGGGACTCCTACACCAAAAGCTATGAGGTCTAATTGGGAATTCTTACTGTGGAGATCCCCTTGATATGTTGGTGGGTCCAACACCGTCAACATTTCTGGTGCTAGAAGGAGGGCCAAATGACAAGCTGTGCCCTCTCATCTAGTTTTGAACCTTTGCATACCTTCCATGGATTCTTGCACTCTTCTCCCTCTGCGCTGTTTTTTGGATTGTGAATATGTATCCATTGCGAGGGAGTTTTTCAATCTCTTGTCCACTTACACGTATGATGGTGAAGGAGAAATGGCCTAGACTGAGTACTTACATGACTTTCTTTCCATGCTTCATGAGGAAGATGGGTGTTCTGATGAACAAGCCAGCTTGCTACTTGCACACACACTTTGCGAATCTCCACGTCCATGGCTACTCAGCCTACTGGATGACAACATGCACTCACTTGAGAAATTATGTGATCTTATTGAAGACAATTTCTATCATTTTGATCCAGACCATATTGACTGAAAACTGTTGCAACAACGGAAGGCTCCACATGAATCAGTTATTGCTTTTTGGCAACGCTTTTGTGACTTGTAGTTTCAATCTTCGAGGATCCAGATGAAATTTTCCTATCTTTGGGACCGGTTCGAGTATTGCCTTAAGAAATCTGCTGGTCCAAAGAAGAAGCTTGAGATCAAGCCTCGCTCAACATTCTTCATTGGTGGAGCTGTGCAATCTCATGTGGATGCAGGCACTGTCTCGACTGACTGTCTGCCTTCCTCTCATTCAACAGCTCCACCACTACTGAGTGATGTTAAGGATCATGCTCACACACTTGTTCATCTTTCACAGCCTCCCAACATCACTTCACTCAATTTTTGCGTAGATTTGGTTATGATTTCTTCGAGTTCTCATATGCATTATTTTCTAAGACCTCCATCTTTGCACTCGGGTGTTCCCCCAGATGATACTATCTTGTGTTCGTCCATTTTAGAATCTTCACTTGTCGTGAATGAGGAACAACCTATCGACAGAGTTGGTGTTTCACAATCAACATGTGCTGTTATTCACAAAGAGTATGAGTGGGAGCTTGAGCATCAACACTCGGCGAAGTAGGACTCCCTTCCATCCAAGCCCCCTCCATTCTTTCCTAACATCTTTGGTGAACTTGCCATCCATGATTTCACATGTGTGTCTTCATCCATGGATGAACCCATTGTTGATAACTTGCAGGACTCAGTGGATGTTGGTCCATCATTCGACAACGGAGAGGATAAGTTATTCATTGAAAATCCACTTGATATTTCATCTATATTTTCGGGAAACACAGAGGATGAGTTTGTTCGCTTTTCATCTACCCCTCTGTTTGATTCATCTGATCATGAGGATGCTGATGAAACCATTGATTTTTCTGATCATGGTAGTTGTGATCCATTTGTTTTCGTATTTTATCAGGATCATTAATCTATCACAGTTGATCTTTCGAAGCCATCAGTTTATGATGATATATCTGATGATGAAGTTGAAACATCCAAGATTGTCGAGGAACTTCAGCCTAAGTTGATGGTTATGTTAGGCCCTCGATCTCTTGGGGTTAGTCTCACTTCCGATTAGGAAAATTTTCAATAACCCAAGGCTCCTCATCACTCATCTGTATGTATTGAAGATCCATCTCACACACAGATCATACTTCCTCCACTTGAACGACATGATCCCATTGCTCATGCATTAGAGGAATCTTACATTGCAAGCACTCATTCGTGATGCAAGTTATCTTTGTTTCTTTCATTTTCTTGCATGTCACAGTCAAGAGTGTGCTTATGCTCCAAAGTTGCACGCAGTGTCACACAACACTATGATAAGTCCTTGGACTGCTCATCATGCACTTGCACTCACTTATGTCCTGTGGGCATTGTCAAACACGAAGTGTGGTTGTATTCATTGTTATATCTTTCTTTCTTGCTGGTTTGTACAACTAGGTTTCTCGCGGACCAAGCCTTCACCAACATGGGTCAACCAATGCACCAGTGGCTGCATTGGAAATATCACTTCATGTGATCAGGCCCATGCATCGCTATTTTATGAGTAGGAGTAATGTTTGTTTTCAGTTAGTTTGCTTACTTGCTTTGTTTGTCTGTTTGTCTGATTGCTTATTTTCTTACTTACTTTTCTTTCACTTTTTCTTCTGCTCTTGCTTTGCTTTGTTGTTTGTTAATTCACTTGTTTCGTATAATTCTCTTGTTTCATTCGTAGGTTAGTTTCGCATGAAATCATGTATGACGCTTGAAACGAGCCGGGTGAAGTACGGGAGGGCTTGTATAGCTATCACTACTTGGTTATCTTTCATATTTCCTCTTTATGAAGAACTTTTTACTTTTAGTCCATGATACGTCGAAGGAAAATATGTACTGTTCGGAGTGAACCTTAGTGAAAACACAATGCTTGCGCGCTAAATAGTGTCACCTTCTCTAGTCGGTTGTTTTTGGATTAACCCTTGTCAGCTCAGTCAAGTAGAGTAAGGTGAGGGGGAAAACCTTAACAGGCATGTCAGAGATACAATAAACTACTTCTCTGCTTGGAACAACCTCTTCTACTCTCAATAAGTCAGGATCCCTCTTCTGCCTCTAAAATGAACAAGTGTTATGCACAGTGAAAAATGAAAAAAATGAAAAAATGAAAAGTAAAAAACAATCAAAATTCAAAATGAATAAGGTGAAAGAAGAGAAAGGCTTCCTACATAGGGAGGTGATGCAAGTAACTCTACCAGGGTATTGACTAGGCTCGTTGGCAGCAAAACCATGCTTGTGTTCTTATGTGACTCCACTAGGGTACTATCTAGGTTTGCTGGCAGCAGAGCAACACCAGAGATGAAACTAAGACTCTGATGACTATACTGCTTGTGCACCAATATACCCCTCAACCCCAATTGAAAAAAATGTGTTTCCTTGGCTTGGAATGTCTATCAATTGACCAAGAGCTTGGCAGATGCTACATCTTACAATCAAGCTAGTGTGAAACCAAGATGAGCTGAGAACTGAACAATACTTCGGAGGTGTTAGAATTTCTTTTCATGAACAAGGTCCATTCAGAGAGCTCGAGTTCTACCAGTGTGTCACCAAGTGTTGTAGCGGCTACAACCACCCTCCAAAATTTTTCCTTAGCTTCATTTTGGAGCCTCCCTACCAACTTTTCACAGCAGCTTGTCTTGCTTCGTCAAGTTCACAAGCTTCAATGTTTTGCTTGCACAAAGGCAGCCTGTTGATCAAAACTCGATGCATTCCCCTCAAAGGCTGATCACCTGGACTTGGTCCAGCTGTAAGCTAAGCAACTCCCCCAAGAAATTGTGCAATTCTGGAGGGCAACCAACCTTCCCTCCAGAAATTGCGCAATCTTGTTTGGCAGCCTGTTGGGCTCCAGAATTGCGCAAATCTTCCAGTCAAAACTCATAGTGAAATTTATGTAATTTTCCCCAACAGGGCTACTCATCCCATAATTTACGCAAATCTGGGTAGCAGTTAGTTGCTCTACCCAGAAATTGCACAAATCTCCTAGGTAGCCAGTCCAGCTCCTAGCCAGAAATATGCATTTTCTCCCAGTAGTCGAGCAGTCTCTTGCATATGTAGCTGAGTTGACCGGTTCCCTCTGGGACTGAGCAAAACTAACTTGCATTCATGGGCTACTTTTCCCAAGGTAGCATGCAAAGGCATCCCTTATTTTAGGGATCTATTTTTAGTAGTTGGAAGTTACATGAAAGCATTGTTTCAGAAACCTCCCACCAAGTGTCGCTTTCCGTAGATTTGTGGCATGCATGTCACAACATCGATGTTATCAAAACTCATCAATTGGACATCGCAGATCTCATTCCTCACATCAAACTTACAACTCTAACATCCCACATCACATCTAGGAGTAGTCGGCACATTCAACTCAACTGTTTTGTGGTGAGCCCGCTTTCCATGCCTTGTGTTGCATTTCTGTCATTTTTTTAATTTTATTTTCTCTTGTGTGAGTACTGTTTGCTTGATTTCTTTGAGCGCTTGCTATCTTTTACATGTATACTAGCTTGTCCTAGCACTATTTTGGTTTTCATTTCTATCTCACTGTTGTCGCATGCATGAAACTGTTTTTCATGAATAGTTGCTGATTCAACGACTCACCTTACCCACATGCATGTTGATTTGTTTACTGAATCTTTCATTCATGTTTGCATGCACTGTCAATCACTTCTAATTTCACTAAGTTTCTCCATGCATCCATTGTCATATTTGCTTTCAATTGCCAGTTGGCGAGTGGGACCAACCTTGGTCAGGACTCTGCCTTCACTGAGACATCATTGTGCTATATAGGGAAGGAAGGCTTTGTATTCCGCTCTAGAAATGCACATTTCTGCCTAGGCACTATCCTCCAGGATTGTTTTCCACATTTTTGAGGGACAGTGATTGCTGGCCTAAAAAATTGCGTAATGAATTCATTGAGCCTACAACCATTTTCCATATGATATTGCACATTACACAATTCCAGTAGTTAGCAACCAGAATGGAATATGCATTGCACAGTTCCAGTAGTCATCTAGTCTCCCAGCAGCCCAGACTATGCCTTTCGCAGTCTTGGCAGTCAGTCTCTCGACTGAAATTGTGCAACCTTCATGATCAATCACACAGTTATTTTGAAACTTAGTTCTCAAGTTCATTTTGGTTTTTGACTAATAGATAGCTTGCCATGAGTGTTTCCATGTCTCCAGGTATTCCAGGTGTTCATCTACCTCTCAGTAGTGCAGTTACAATGGTTTCCAAGAGGGAATAGTCAAAGACATCATTCATAGCACAGTTGGAGATGTAGTCGACCAAATGTCTATGAGCTTTCCTACTCACGAAGATATCAAGTTGTTCGTAGAAAATAACATCAAGATATCACAGCGAGAAACATCATGAATAGTAGCTGAAGGCAACATACCGAATGCAACAAATGCAGTGAATGTAATGAATGCAGAAAATGCAACGAACACAGTGAATGCTCGAAAGTAACAAATGAAGAAAACACAACGAATGCAGCTAATGCAAGAGGAAGGTTGTTGACAACATAGAGGTGGAACAAAGTTTCAATATCAAGCAGATCCATTGATGATGAGAGCAACTTTGGAGACTCAGGCTATGAGGTGATGATGCGACATGAAGATCACACGAAGATAGATAATGGAACAAAGAAGGAGTTGCATGTGTTGAAGCAAAAACTCAAGGAAGAACATGAAGTTGCACAGATAGATGAATGAGTTGTAACAAGAACAGGAACAACAAAGGAGCAACAGTGGGCGCAACATGCACTCACAGATGAAACTGCACCCATACAAGTTAAAGATCCATCCCAACAGCTAGCATGGAGTAGACATGGTGAGCAGTTTTGTTGATCACATGCAAGGGATTTAGTAGCATGCATGTCATTGTGCACACACATGCAATCCAACCCATTCAACACACTCACCAAGGTGAAGACAAGAAGCAAGTCCAACCAGAGTTGAACATGTAATTCGGCAAGTTGATGCGCATGGCCACCAGCACACACTTGAATATCAGCATGGACGCTATGCACCAGTGTGTTGTCGGTTCATACGCACTCAAGAAGACCATGCACATGTTAGCATATGATTTGGATGAAGGATCCGAACCAATGCACCGGTTGCAACAAAGGCAAGAATTCGCTTCAGCAAGATGTCACCATGAGGTGCATGCACACCATCACTGGCAACCAATATTGGCATCAACTCACCACCTTCACCATCACAAGCATGCCAAAGAGTTGGTCTCATCACAATGAACCAAGTGTTAGTGATGTCTTACATGGCTTGCTCAAGCCATGTTGTCTCACATGATTACATGTGCATTGTAATGTAATGTCATGTCATGTGTAAGTCAAGTGTCAATAGTTGGATGTAATTGTCATTGAGTAGATGGAGAGTCATGAGGGTAGATGAACTATCACAAAGGGGAATGTCAAGGGTCACCCTATCCTTTGCTATAAATAGTCCCTCATAACTCATTGTATGGGCTTTTGGTCAGCCAAGCTTCTGATAAGACTATCTTGGAAAGAGCTTGGAAAATATTGTAATGCGCCTTGGCTTCTCCACTGCATGGAGCTAGTTCATCTCTTTGGAGGAGTAGGCAGATGTGGCTATAATGTTCCACTGTTGGGGCTAGTAGGTTTACATGGATGTATTGTATGATTGGAACTTACACTTATTTATATAATAAGAGGCAACACGTTTTCATGCATATGTTGTTATTGTAGTTGGACTATTCTAGTTGCTGTAGCAATGTATGTTGTTTAACTTACGTAGTTGTGTATGAACACTTTTGTATGCAATTATATGAATCTTGTTGCAGATGTGTTGTTGGTTTAACCATCACTTTGGATTGCCAGACTGACTTGCTTTCCAGCTTGTGATGAATCTTCTCTTATGTGTTCCCTTCCCAGCTGAGTACACTTACAAGTTTCCAAGGGGCACACTCATCTCAACCCATCTGTGTTAGAAACATCTCATACACATTCCTTTACTCACTGCAGTGGTCACACCATTTCTACTGACAGAGTCATCTTACTTCCCTCATTGTAACATCGTGGTCAAGGCATTTCTTTACGACCCATTGTTGGGACTCCTACACCTAACGGTCTGAGGTCTAATTGGGATTTCTAGCCAAGGAGATCCCCTTGACATGTTGGTAGGTCTAGCACCATCAATAGGATGAAACAGAGGAAGGGTTTCACATACAACGAAAGGCAATACATATTTTCACAATAGCTTGTGCAACAAAACACATAGTAGTGGTAGCTTAGGATGGTTGAGGAAATATGAAGGTCTCCGATCAGTTTGACAAGATGAAATAAGTCACATAAAATGTAAAAATAATCAGAGAAAGGAGAGAAACCCTTACTCATGACTGGCTCGACAATTTCTTGAAATGCACAACAATATTCAGTTATGCAACAGACTCCAGCTTTTGCAGTAAACTCAAATTTTCACAACAGACTCCCAATGGAAAATAAGAGTGTTTCTTCTCTTGTCCTTCAAGGTGTTTCAGAGTAGATGATAGATTTGAATGGCTGAAATGAAAGTGAAAAGGGACTTTTATAGCCTTCATACACTTCAAATATTCTTTTGAAGTAATGATGACCCACTTCAAGATGTGAAATAATGGATAAGTGGTGTTTTGAAATAATGGCAACATGACATGACTGACCATAATTGATTCCCATAACTGACATGACTCAACTAACTAAAATCATGATGACCAAAATCTTGCATGACATGACCTTTTAATGATGAAGAACTAACTCATGGTGACTAATGACCCCTTATGATTACCCTTTTAATGACGATCCTTCAAGACATTGCACTTTATATTTTACCAAATGTAACCTTTTGACTTAAAAACTTTATATGACACTCAATCCCAATCTAAACCTCTTATTCAGAAAAGACCCCTTTAAACCACAATATTCATGAAATCAAGATTGACATTTAAAAATTGACCTCAAATGAATAGAAAGATTGAAAGGACTAAGATCCCTATAATATAGGACTGTAACACATATATGGAAGATATGCGTATATATGGAATTTGCACATGCACAAGAGATGTGCAGATATATAAAATATATGTTCATGTCCATATATACACAAATTATGTATATGCATGTATCTTTCGTATAGGCACGAATTTTGTATATGTGCATATCTTTCGTATATGTGCATATCTTTTGTATATGCACATATATGAAAGATATGTGCATATACAGAAGATACACATATGCAGGGGATATGCACATATACGGAAGTTGCGTATATACGAAAGATATGCACATACACATAAGTTGTGCATAACTTCTATGTATGATCAACTTTTGTATGTGCATATACAAAAGTTGCACATATACAGAAGATATGCACAATTTCCATATATACACAAGTTATATATATGCACATATACAGAAGTTGTGCACAATTTCAACCTCCATATATATTCAACCTCGGTAAGTATATAACATGTAAGTATGTATAACATGTCAATTTCAAGCTTATTGATTTTTGTGAAATTCATAGAGGTAACTTGTCACCTAAACAAAATTGTCATATTAAAATTCAGCTTATAAAAACTCAATATCGCAATTGTTTTATACATTGAGTTAAGGTAGAGTGCATTTCCAATTTGATATAGTGGCAAAAATTACATTAATCAATTAGTTTTAAAAAACAAAATGCATAGAATCAATTTCATGTGCATGACATCTACATCAATTTCATGTACATGATATGCGCTCTCTTCATGTTACATCTATTATTATAACTAAGCAAAGTTCCATGGTAATATTATGTTCGTCCATGCATACAACATCCAGTAATATATATATATATATATATATATATATATATATATATATATATATATATATATATATATATATATATATATATATATATCTATATATATATATATATATATATATTAACTTGCAAACTTGATAATTTGTAAATAAAAAAAAATCCATTCTAACTACATTCATCAAAAGTAATGTAACATTGATAGAATATAACATCAAATCCACATCATGAATTTAAAAGTCAATGAAGACATTTTCATATACACAAGTCCAAATTCATGTATCTGCATTCAAAATTGGTCCAACTATACATTTTTCTTTTTTACAAAATGGAACTTCGTTCCCAACATAAATAGTAAAATATCATGCCCATAAATGACATAATGGAAAAATGGATTCATGATTGATCTAGAATATGGGTCTATAAGTCACCCTCGCCCCTCTTGGCACTCCCAAGTGCATTTCCAAATTGATATTGCTACAAAAATTACATTAATCAATTAGTTGTAAAAAAAATGCATAAAATAAATTTCATGTACATATACATCTACATCAATTTCATGTACATGATTTATGCTCTCTTCATGTATATGATACATATATTACTATAACTAGGAAAATTTCCAAGGTAATTATATGTTCGTCCATGCACGCAATATTGAGTAAGATATAATATAAAAGTAACTTAACTTGCAAACTTTATAATTTGTAAAAAAAAATAAAATCCTTTCTAACTATATTCATCAAAATTAATGTAATATTGATAGAAAATAACATCAAATCCACATCATGCATTTAAAATTCAATAACAACCTTGTCATATACACAAGTCAAAATTCATGTATTTGTATTCAAAATTGGTCTAGCTATACATTTTATTTTATTTAAATATAAAATGGAACTTTGTTCCCAACATAGATAATGGAAGCTCATGCACACCAATGATGTAATGGAAAAATAACATCACGATTGATCTATAAGATGAATCTATAAGTCACCCTCACCCCACTTGGCACTCCTAAGTGCATTTCCAAATTGATATTTATGCAAAAATTACATTAATCAATTAGTTGTACAAAACAAAATGCATAGAATCAATTTCATTAATTCATGATGATATTTTGATCAACTACTCATTCTCACTGTGAAGATCTAAGAAAATGCTGAAGACTTCCCTTCTTAGGTACATGGTGGAGCACTCGGTGATGGATATATGCATGGTTCAGGGGTGATGGATAAAAGCATGGTTGAAGTGAAATGCGAAAAATGTAGTGGGTGTGGGTGATGATACACCCCCACTGGTTGTACGATAGTGGGAATCAACCTGGGGGGGAAATTGGAATGTTAAGGTTGGATGATTAAAACAATGAGAATGGTGGATGACTAACGAGTATGAGTGAGCATTGGGAAGATTTTGGAGAGGTGGTTATAGGCATGAAATAATTTATGAAGGAAAAAGGTGGTGGGTGTGGGTGATGATACATCCCCATTGGTTGTACAAGATGGGGAAGCACCCTCAGAGGAAATTGTGATGTTAATCATTAGAGCAATGCTCCCAATGCTAGACCTTTTTTTAGTAACATGCTCATAAAATAATCAAATTTGACAAGTTGGAATGTTGTGAGATGTGGGTCCCCCAATTGTAACAATAAAAAAGTCCATTTAGTTATGCAAATGCATTGAAATGATAATATATGGCATTTCATGTAAAACAATGCATAGTATCAATTTTCCATACTAATTTTGTGTATAATAGAATGTTGCACTAACTCAGGCATGTGGTCCATATTTCTTTATTTTTGAGAATATAACTTTAAATGTTCATCCATGCCTCTTTTTTTTCACGAATTCATCCAACCCCTTCAAATTGTAGTTTATCTTTCCCTAATTTTGACTTGCAACCACATCATATTTTCTTATTGACTAGGCTCAAGAAACTATGCTTTCTCTTGGTAGTAATCTTGGATGGAGTTATAACATTGAAAAACATTTTGTTTTATTCTTGACATGCTTTGTATATCAAGTTGTTCAATGGATATGTCTGTTCCAAATTTGTAGGTATTATTGATCTCAATTTCTCATGAGTTGATGAGTTAATACATTTCATCTCATCATCTTCCAAGAATGCATTATCTAGTCGTACATTGGTTGATTCAACATTATATGAGAAATTCTCTAAATCATGAATGCTTGTTTCATTATGATAATTCAGATTGGGAGGAGAATCAAAGCATGACAGGAGCTCTGTTTGGATTTTTGAGCTGAACATAGGTGTTTCATTCAAATCAAATAAAATTGTAGGTCTTTCTGTAGTAGGATTACTGACATTAGGTAGTACATTTTCACCCATAGTGTTACTCACCAACATCTCAACTTTCAATACATGTTTTACAGATATTTCCATTTAGGTCCATATTTCAGTTACAAAAGTGTAGATTGGGACCTTTATATATGGAATTGTACCAAATGTCACGAGTATCCTTAATTTGGCTACAAACCCAATAATCATTGTTACTCTTTTCATCAGACGCACAATCTTCATTTGGGATTCGGTTAGCTCTACACTTGGATAAATTCAATTGTTCTTGGATTTTTTAGGGTTGTACAAAACTAGTTTCTTTTAAACATTGCATATGATTGTAATATAATACACCATTTGTCAACAACAAATAAATTAAATAATCAACCTATCTGTGGCATGCATTGTTCTTCTCACTTAGGTACCTTTCCTTGATACATTGATGGTAAATTCCAATTGCATTGTTTGTATATTGATTGGAATGTGGAAAATTTATGTATGTTTTTTCCCACATATCTGTAGAAATAAATTTATTAGTTATGTATTAATAACTATAAATATGACATGGAAAATAGATTCATTAAAATGACCAACAAGAAACTTACATATTTTGTTGTTGGCTAACCAAGTGGTTTTAAAATATTCCAAATTTTTTTTATGTTCACTAAATTATTCAAAGAACTTTTCAACTGCCTTTTTTACAGATTCCTCATCTTGACATGTATGCATGATTTCTCCTAAGGCATGAAAAATGTGGATTTAGTTTTCCTTTCCTTGGACCTTATTTCCAACATTCTTCAACCATGCACGACAAACATGCTGCACACATAATAATATTTTACACTTGATTGAAGACCCGGAATAACATAATTTTTAGAGAGAATATACATTAAAAATATTTTTATGCATCTTATAAAAAGAATAAATGCATCACCTTAACGTTTCAATTTCAATAGTAGCATCATCTGTGATGAAGGCTTGAACGTGCTAATTTGGACATTCTTTCTTTCCAATGGAAAATAAGAGTGACATCCATTTAGAAATATCAGCTATAGTATTGCGTGATGATATCACCCAAGCTACTAGAACCCCATTGTGAAGTTTGTCGAAAACCATTAAGGTGTAAAGTTGATACTACGTTACAAACAATGTGCATAATTATATTTATAGAAGATACATGCATTACTATAAGGTTGAATAAATGAATCATATTTAGGATAAATATGTACTCACTCCATACTTATTTGTACTAAATGTTGAATTATTTGAGATAATATTGTTGTGAGAGTATTTTAGCATCATTGAACACATCCACTTTGTTTATATGCCTATGATAAAAGGGAAGTTTTCAACAAGATCTTGTTTCTGGTAGAAGAAAAAACTCTCAAGATTCTACATTGTTTGGATCACTTTGATCTTTAGCATACTCTAGCCTTATGGTATTATTGTAAATGTTTAATATACCTTGTCTTATCTTGTATGCATCTTGAGATATCCATGTGTATAACTCATGAGATCCATACTTCACATCAGAGATGAACTTGTCCCATATCATTGAAACATTAAAACCTATTTGAATGAAATGTTGGGCATTAGAGCACATATCCCTTGTTAAATGTGGTGCATAATTGAATCTCACAGGCCTACCAATTACATCTTTCCCATGAAAAACAACATTAGTTTATCAATATGCCTATATGCAAGGTATTTTATTACAACATCATCTGGTCTAAGTTGAAGTCACCGCATAATGAAATGACATTGGCAACTAACTTTAATGCTTTCATGTTGATTTCGATTTGAATTTTGATTTTAGGATGCAATCATAATTCTGTTTTTCAACCTCATACCATATGCACACCAATAGCTATATGTGCAAAATTTACAACAAATTAGATATAACATTTATGCATATTTAAAAAATTATACGTATATTGAAAAAATATATAGAGACTCACATAGCGCACTCCAGATATGTTGAAAAATATGTGTGTTTGATATCCTCTACTTTTTTACTTTGATGAGACCGAAGAATAAATTGAGTGGGTGCACATTAATTTGATTCCTCCCCACTTATAAAATCATCAAGTCGACAATATGGAATAATACAATTTGGTCCCCATCAACCCATGTCCATATTTTTTTTCCTCGGGAAAAATAATAATTAAATTTGAAAATTACATGTTGTAGATGCCTAAACAGACATATGCTGTAAGTATAGGCCGTAGCCTTCAAAAATATAAGTCTATACAAAATTACCCTCATGGGGTATACAATGACTGTTCAGATAAAAAATATATACAATATATATATATATATATATATATATATATATATATATATATCTATATATCTATCTATATATATCTATATATATCTATATATATCTATATCTATATATATATATATATATATATATATATATATATATATATATCTATATATATATATATATATATATATATATATATATATATATATATATATATATATATATATATATATATAGAGCTCTAATGTTATATGCAAGTAAATAAAATTGTAATTAGGGCCTATCAGCCCTTTGATATAGCTAATCATTATATGGCCTATGGTAGTACTGGTAGTTTTCTCCCTCCCACTGCTCTTTTATAAGCCATAAACCCCTAGGCTGGACTGCGGCCTCCTTGGATAGCTGATCGACAATCTGATTGTGTTCCCTGTAAATTTGGTGAGAAGAAATATAATCAAATTGAGATTTTAAAAGCATGGCTTCATCCAATATATTCCTGAGAAAGTGAACATGACATGCAAATGTATTATTGAACCAATTTATAATGATTTTGGAGTCCCCGTATATCTGTAGTTGTCTGCAATCATGTGCCAATGCAAAATGAAGCAAATGTCTAAGAGTGATGAGTTCAACAAAATTATTTGTACCAGCCCCCAACCCCATCTGAATGCGATAAAAATGACTGTTCGTTAAGTTTAATAGTATTACCCCCCCCCCCCAACATCCTTGATCTTGTGCGGATCCATCAAAAAAAGCCCAAGGGTGATTTCGGTTTATAACTTCAGGTATCACAACTTGGACATAAGGAGTAATATCATCATCAGGGATTTCATGGAAGGCATTGATAATCTGAGAAACTGATATAGGCCATCAGATGTCTTTGTCTCTAAATATGATTCCATTCCTGTTTAACCAAATAGACCAGCTTATAAGCAGTGGGAGATTGCGGTTTTTCTGGTTCGAGGACTCAGCCCACCAAAGGTTCCATGCATCCATTATATTTTGACCATTCCATCACTGAGTGATGGCTAGAGAGGAGAGAACTTGTTCCCAAATATTGCTAACAGTAGGGCAGAAGAGGAAGAGATGTTCATTTGATTCCTTGGCCTGTTGGCATAATACGCACCAAGTGGGGCCATAAAATGATCTTTTCTTTAGATTTTCCCCAGTAGGTGATTTATTCATTAATACATTCCACATAAACAGTCTGGTCCGAGGGGGTGCTTTGAGTTTCCAAATAGATCGCCACCACCCCACCAACACAGGTGGCTTGTGTGAAGCATGGATGATTGGGTATCCTTCTTTGGGAGAATAAGATCCATGTGCTACAGGTGCCCAAATGAGCTCATCATCTTCCTCTATAATTCTAACATGAGATTCAGTCAATGCTACAATATATCCCTCCCAATCCTGGGTCCACTGAGTTGGAATTTCTAGTTGGTTAGCTATTTTCCAAGCCTGTGAAAATATAGTGGAGTGCTCCGAGTCCACAATATTGGCAATCATGGCTATGCCCATGTCCTTAAGAAAATTAATAAGATCATGGGGTAGACGATACATGTTTCCACAACCAGTCCATGGATCCATACTCAAGCACACAAATGTGCCAACTTTAATATGCCATACAAGGCCATCTCTGATAGTGGGTAGAGTAAGAAGAACAACCCTCCATATTGTCAAAATACCATTCCTGTGCCATGATGGAAGACGTATCCATTCCATGATATGTAGAGGCCATATGTATTTATAATGAACAACCTCTGTCTAGAGGCTGTGGGAGTTAAGGATGAGCCATCCCATCTTTGCTGCTAGTGCATGAGAGAATGAAGGTAGATCTTTTAATCCCCATCCTCCCCATTTTTTAGGAAGTGCGATGTGACTCCATCCCACCCAGGCAAAGGTCTTCCCTTCCTTGTATCCATTCCAAAGGAATTTGAAGCAATTTTTTTGGATTCGAGTAAGTATTCCTTTGGGAATCCATGCCAAAGACATCCAATAAACCAGGGTTGCCTCCAGGACCGATTTAATGAGTACTAAACGCCTTGCTCTGGATAAGAACCTATGGCTCCAGTTGTGAAGTCTTTTCTCTACCTTGGCCATAAGCCAGATCCAATCCACAATTTTATAACAGTGTGGTTTGATGCGGAAACCAAGGTATTTAAGGCCTTCTTCCAAATGATGTCTTTGAAATGGGAATTTCTGAAGGGAAAACCGAATTTCCTGTGGGGAGCATGTTGAGAAAGTAATAGTGGACTTCAACCGATTCAATTCCATTCCGGTAGCAGCATATAAGAGTAGCAGTAGCTCAAAAAAGAGAAAGAAATCCTGAATACCCCTGTTGAGGAAGATGAGCACATCATCAACAAAAAGAAGATGGGTTATAGTGCATTGGTCAGTTATCTTGAGTCCCCGAAGTCGCCCTTCGCTTCTTCCCTGCAATATCAATACGCTCAGGCCTTCCATTACAAGGAGAAAAATAAGTGGAGAAAGAGGACATCCTTGTCTGAGGCCACACTCAGCATGAAAGAAATTGGAGGCTGATCCATTAATAAGAATGCTGAAGGACACAATAGAAATGCAACACATAATCCATTGAATGAAAGTGAGGGGGAATCCTAAATGAGTAAGGAGCATTCTAATATAAAGCCAGCTAACCCGATCAAAAGCCTTGGAGAGGTCGATTTTGAGAATGGCTCCTTTTAAATGCTTCATATTAATGGAGTGTAGAGCCTCCTAAGTAGTGCCAATGGCCTCATGAATTTGTTTGTTATGTGGGAAACTAAATTTCTCAGGTGAAATATGGGCTTGATACGATTGGCAATGATCTTAGCAATAATCTTGTAGAGATAGTTGCAGAGGGAGATGGGCCTAAAATCATTGAAAGATAGTGGGGAGTCCACTTTGGGAATGAGAGCAATGAAAGTGGAGTTGATAGCCTCATACATACGACCAGTTGACCTGCATTCCTCCACAACCTTCAGAAGGTCCTGTCCAATGATTTCAAAAAAGGCTAGATAGAATTCCACCGACCATCCATTTGGACTAGGGATTTTATCCTTTTTGAACCATTTTAGAGTGCTTTCCAGTTCCCCCATGGATACAGGTTTAATAAGGTTGTTTTTCACATCCTGGTCTACGAATCAAGGGAAAAGCCCAACAATTCAGACTATTTCAGCAAGTGTGGCCCCGGGAGGACACTTGAAGAGTTGTTGAAAATGGGATGAGCCAAGATGGGCTAGTTGGTGAAAGGTATGAGAATTCTAACCATTTTCAGTAGGCATCTTCCATATAGTGTTACTAGCCCATCTCCCCTTCACGTAATTATGAAAGAATTTAGTATTGCCATCCCTAGACTACAACCAGATAGCCCTACTTCGTAGGCACCAAGTCTCCTCTCGATCTCTAAGTATTTTAGTCCTTTGAGCTTCTAAGTTAGTGAGAATATTTTTAGCTTCAACTGAGAAGAAATCCTGCCCCTACTCGTCCATCAGATCAGTCAGATTGTTCTCAGTGATGCTAAGAGACTATTCATACCGATCTCGTTTGAGTTTTCCCCATAGATAGATAAGATATTTAGCTCAATAATATTGGGACAAAAACCTTCAGCTATGGCTCTCCCCTGAGATGGTGGATGAGCTCGCCAGAAATTAGTTACCAATTTGATATAATCTGGGTCCATTAGCCAAGTAGAGTTGAATTTAAATGGTTCTCTTGGTTTCTGAAATGGACCCGAAAACTCCAGAAAGATGGGAAAGTGGTTAGATATACCACCAGATCCCACCCATTGACGATAATTTGTCAGGGTCCTTACCAAGTTCTCCTTGATTAAGAATCGATCCAATCGTCTTGCCAGAGGTGCATCACCAATTCTTCTGTTATGCCAAGTTGGTTGCATCTTATTAATAGGAATATCAATCAAATGGTGTTGCTCCAAAAGTTGCTCCATGGAGTCTGATAGGGGATCCACCTGAGCATTATGTCCCCAGGATTCCATATGGCCAATTGAGAAATTTAGATCCCCTCCCAGAATAAGATTATCAGAGTTAGTCAAAGATAAGTTGAGTAAATGGTTCCAGAAGTCAGCCCTGTTAAGACAGGGAGCATAAACATTGATAATTCTAAATCCATACCTAGCTCCGATGAGTAAATGTCCATGCCAATAAATCTAGTACCCCCTAGGATGAGATGATATTGACAGTGTGGGGATTGATGCTAAGAGTTATTCCCCCTAATCGACCATTAACATCAAGCGCATGAAAAATCAAACTAGGCTTCAGAGAGCGCATAACAGAGATGACCCTCTCAGCCATCCCAAGGGTTTCTTGTAAATAAATAATGTCGATCAACTAAGAATCTAGAAGTATTTTAAGGGCTAGCCAACCCTCTGCAGTTAAAAGAGATCCACTTCATGGATGCGATTGGGGGAGGGGGTTTGATGCTCTAAGGACCCTATCAAGTGTAGATTGTCTGACTTGAGCCATGTCTTCCCTGGCTTGGATGATAGCTTTAGTGATATTGGAATGCTGCCCCCGAGGGAGCTTGGTGGTTTTAGGAGGGGAAATCATGCCAATCCCCGAGGGCTCGGAAGGGTGTTTCACCCGAGAGCGGATATTGTAGGAGTGTGAGTGGCTAGAGGAGATTAGAGAACTAAGAGAAATATATTAAATTGCTAATCTAAGGATAGAGGGAGGGGTGGTCAAGTAGAAAGGGGGAGGGTGATCCAAAGGACATGTGAGAGCCGTGGAGGATATGCTAGCTATGGATGCAAATGCTGTGCAGAACAAGATATAGATAAAGAAGGAGCAAAGAGGTGGAGGAATACCCGAGGAGAGAGTGGCCGCAACAGAAACCTGAGATCTCGTCATGGGCAGAGAAGGAGGTCGAGGAGAGGTTGATGTAGTCATCTGAGCAGAGCATACAACTGGTGGCATTAGATGAGTAGATAGAGGAGGCTGTTCTTCCACAGGTGCATATGCCACAGGACCAGGAACATCCAAGACTTTGGAGGGGGAGGATGCAGTATTAACCAGGGAACAATCCTTGTAGAGATGTCCGACCTTATGACATCTTCTGCATCTAAATGGAACCCCCTCATAATCTAGCGATTGGATGTGGGTGAACCTTCTCCAATGTAGAGTGATATGCTCCTCTAGACCTTCCCTCAGGTCCAGGTACACTAGTATACAAGCTATCGATCTATTTCCAGAAGTAATGTAATACTTGTCATAATCCAAGAAGGTACCCAATGCATTGCCAATACGGGTGAATATATCTTCAGACCAAAAGTGTAGGGGGGGTCCGGGGAGATGGACCTAGAGTGGTCCAATGCCCAATTTTTCTCGGTTGGGATTGAATAGTGGACTCCATCTCTTGAGTAGCACTAGAGCCAGTTCAATGTGCCAATACCGAGAGAGAACCCATGAGGTGTACTCCTCCCTTTGAAAACTAAGGGCAAACCAACCCCGAGCCAGAGTAGTTACAGATGGGAGCTTGCTCTGCATGTTCCCCAAATATCCATGACCCAGAGGCGAAGGTGAGAGATAAATACGAACGACCTCTAACTCAGTCCACCAAAACCTTTTTCGCAGTATCCACAACCTCACCCATTTGAACACCTTCACCGAAACAGAGGGAGAGGTCCTTACAGGAAGCCTTGACGCACTTGGGCTTCTTGGTTTTGCCGGTACGAGGTGCTGTCTAGTGGTCCTGTAAGGGGTCACAAGAACTCGAGTTAGCCTCCAGTGCACTAGGGTTACAGGACCAAGGGTTTACAACTGGAACTTCAAAACAACCAGACGGTAGGGATGAATACCCAGGGTTTGTGGAAGGAAAATGAAATGGGGAAGAAACCAGGAGATGGGGAAGGGGGTCAGCTACATAGTCTAACCCTACAGACGAGGGGGAAGTGGAAATGGATGGATGGAAAGAGGAGCTCAAAGGAAAAAAATCAAAGGATGAGGAGGGTGAAATTCAGGAAGCAAGAAGGTGAAGAGTGGCTCGAGAGAGAGGAGGGAAGTCAAAACCCGACGAAGCGATGGAGAGGGTAAAAAACAAAATGTAGGGAATAGAAGGACTAGAATCCAAACAGATAAGAATCGATCCCAACCACGATGGATATTGTGAGAGAGGGGGCCCAGAAACTGACACTTTTGGCAGTGTGTTAGGATGAGACTAGATGGGCTCGTAGGGATTCAGATCCACTGAATAATCAACAACTTCCTCTTCCATTGCTGAAAAACTGCAGCCAAGAATGAGGATAGGAAAAATATACCATAGAGAGAGCTGAAAACGAACAAAAAACCATCTCAGTCTGGATGCCACACTGCAGGGTGGCTGCAGATAGTGATGACTGCATAGTATGGGCCTCACGAATGGAACCCTAGCCAAAAACTTGCAGAGCTACAGTTCAGAGCTCCATCATTCAACCTCTATCCATGTTAAGTCTTCTACTGAAATAGTATTGTATCCTCTGGGTCTTCAACTTCCAACTCATTAATCCTCTCCCACTTAGTCATTCTTCAAATACCTATACAAATTGCATTGAAAATAATTTAGTTTGAGTAAATATTATGGTCTTGATTAATGCATATCACTAAGCATGGAAGTCTCATTTTTAGGTAAATATTTTATACTTTTCAAGTAAACCACTTTGGGCTTAAGTAATATTGAGGGGATCTTAGATGACACTATGTGATAAGTAAGATCATAATATATTGGGTCATTAATCAACTTAGATATTTATGACAAATTTAGACTAACCATGTATGACATATGAAGTCTTTGTGGAGGTGGTGCCACCATGTTAGTGTCAAGGGGCGACTTGTGATGAGTCACTAAGGTGGAAGGGGTTGAAGGGCACTACCTAAAACTAACACATGATATAGCATGCTAATGGAGGCCCTTCGAAGAGGGATCAAAAGGAGAGACATAAAACCTCTCCTGAACAAACCCCCCAATATTGAGAGTAAAACCACTAAAAATTGCTGTGAATTAAGACAAGAGGAAATCCCCTCTATTAAATATTCTTTGAGAAAATAAGACATAGTGGTGGTGACTTACTAATGTTATAGAATAAGATAAGGACCATGCAAATAAACTAGCTCAGAAAGCTAAGACTCACCAAACCACACCTCATTTTGCAATCTAGTTCCTCTAGCTGAAAAGCCAAAGCCTATAACCATAATCCCTGAAGAATAAAGGGTGGAATCTCTCATCTTATCAAAATTGTGTGGAACCAAATAGTTTCTAACGTAATCAATAAAGGGGGGGGGGGAGGAAGGGGGTGTGGGTCTCTTCACATTATATACCCTGCAATATGACTATTAGATTTACTATGTGCCTCCATAAATAAGAGATACATGTCTTGTCCTTCATGAGAAACTTAGGGGATGCAGTAAATGCCCAACTTATCATTGATAATCAAGCCCCCCTCTCTTATAATAATAATGGATTGATTTGCATATATCTCAATCAAAGCATTATTCTCCCTTAAATAATGCAAGAAGTTAACCCTAGAGAGGTCTTGGATACCTCCTTCACCCATTCTAGTATTAAAGCCAAAAGAGTGTTCAATGGAGTAAGAACCATACGCCTTGTTACATTCTAAAAACTCATCACCACCTTCAAAATTTGAAAACCAAAGTTGATGGAAGCCTTCAAACCTTTCCATAGTGCTTAAGATTCAACATGATTATTTATTGAACTACCAAGAACCCAAACAAACGTACTTTCAATCAATCCTATAGGATCTGTAATAACCCCTCTATCACGCACCACCCCACTCTATAAAATGCTAATTATTAAGTTAAGAAAATTAGTAGATCTTTTAGAATTTTAATTGAACCATCAATAATTATTAGTGGTAGGGATTTAATTTTTGTGGAATATTCTAGAATATTTATGTTCTTTTTGTCTTTCTAATTAAATTGACTAATTAAAAAAAATATCATACAACCAAGTGTCATATAAAACAAGTTATGGTTTTTGGTCATGTGGTATTGATAAGCCTTGATATTGTAACAAAGCTTATTTACATTAGCAAATCTCCATGGTAAAGTGAGTGTGAATCTCCATGACTAAAAATCTTGTTACATGTTTTTCCAAATGTATATATGTTTAATTTATGTATTACTTGTTTTTTGTAATTAATAATAATATTAATAATAATAATTTAAAATAAATTATAGTTTAGTTTAGTTTTTTTAATCTTAATAATATGAGATATATAATAAAGTAGTATGTTTTTTTTTATTGATTATGAATTGATTTCTATCAATATTTACTAGTCATCTAATTTATATGGTTGCACTAGTTTTGTTGAACTTTTCTAATCAAACATTTTTTTTTCAAAAACAAAAGCTCTGGAAGTAAAATTTTTACTTTGATATATACAAAGAAAGGCATGTCTCCTTCTGAGAATTGTAGTCCTACTTTTGTCACTACATTTGACGAGTTTAGTAGGTTATTTATTCAATATACCTGTGCTTTTTTAAATTATGTTAGTTATATTTATTTCTCCACTTATAAATAAATGTTAAGAACATTGGTTTGGCTCCTAAGACATAAAACTTAATAAACCATAACCAGTTATATAACATTTAGTAACAAATTTCAAAATCTCAATGATTATTATTTACATTATAATTAATAATAATAATAATAATAATTTAAACTAAAATTATAATTTAGTTAATTTTTATTTTTTTTTAAATCTTAATAATATGAGATATACTAAAGTAGATGTGTTTTGTTATTAATTACGAATTGATGTCTACCAATATTTATTAGCCATATCATTTATATGGCTACACTAGTTTTATTATTTTAAACTTTTCTAACCAAACATAAACTTTGCAACTAAAATTTTTAGTTCTGAGAATTGCAATCCTACTTTTGTCACTACATTTGACGAATTAGGTAGGTTATTTATTCAATATGCCTGTGATTTTTTTAAACTGTGTTAGTTATATTTCTTTATCCACTTATAAATAAATGTTAAGAACACTCGTTTGGCTCCTAAGACATAAAACTTAATAAACCATAACTGATTTATATCATTTGGTAAAAAATTTCAAAATCTCAATGACAAGTACATTTATTATTTACATTTTAGTATAACAAAATTTACATTTAGATATTAACTATAGTATTTTGGAAACATATTTCAATTCACATAAGATAGATTATGAAGTAAGTTTACACTTCCTTTCATTTTTTTTAATGAATAATTTGAATTTGATTAAATTATTAAATTTTGGTATTAATAATAGTATTTTATTTTCATAATTACATTTCCATGATGGTTAATGGAAGAAAAGGAGGCATTATTTATAAGTATAATTTATAATTAGAGTGAATGAAATATAGTTAATGGTTTCAATTTTCTTAATTAATTATAATTTGATTAATTGTTTTTATTATTTAACACTTTCTTGGTAAACTTAAATATTTCATTTCAATTTTTATTTATAGAATTTATTTTAATGTATATTAAGGTGAAACAAGAATTGAAATGTTTTATCTATCATTGTCGTATTATTATCAATATGAAAAGTAAGGTATTTATGTATTCTTAAATTGGATCGTGTGTCATTTTTGTGGTGAGAGGAGGGATATGTATCAAAGAAATTAAATTACATACAAAAAACAAAGCAAAAAATAAATGGCTACTTTTGTTTTAAGTTATGCTATGTGATCAATCAAACAAGAAAAATGGTTTTTGTTTGTTTTACATATGATAAAAGATCCTATAAAGACCTATTCATCCTTTCCAATCTCAAAGTAACTAGGCCTTGCGGAGATATATTCTATGATCAGTACTGGGGCTATGTCCCGAAAGAATTAGCGGTGCTTCTAGTAGCCAAAATAATCAAACAAGGTAATAAATGAGGCTTTAGTGATTTCTGCACCTCCACCTACAGGGAAATATGCCCTAAAAGTTTTTCACTAGGATACCTTCGTTTCATAGGGGTAGTTGAGTCTTTAGCTTCTTGGTAACCAGTCATCAGTACCGAGCACTATACAGGTTGGGTAGCCCCATATAGTACCGCACACACTGGGACCTAAACTGAGGCCCTTTGAATTGGGTCTCTGGTGTGCCTGGGTAATCTTTTCCATGAGACGGTGAAGGATTTGAAGCACCGTAAAAGACAACTTCTATGTTTCAAAATATAACATGACCATGACAGCTTATTGGATTCCTACCCCCAATAGTCTTGGCCTGAACTATAAATTATTTTATGGCCCCTGTGGGGAAATTTAGTTTGTTCAAGTTAAGGTTTCTTTTAGGAGTCTTCTTTCACTTATGGTGTGAAAAAAATATCTCAAATAAACTAAGTACAAAAATTTTTGAAAGTTGATGCCCTTTGTTTAAAGTTTAGAGTAGCATTAGGGGAATTTGAGGTCTAAAATAGGCCTCTTAAGAAAAATGTACAACCAAAATAAAGTTTATAATAACCAATAGGATTCAAGATGATGATGTCAACCATGGAGGATGATTCACCATTTTTGGAGTAAAAAAGTAAAAAGATTAAAAAATTATAAAATAATAAAACTATTTTTTTCAACTTGTATCTTCAACTTATCTCCCTAAGGTTTTACTCAAATTTCGAGCGAGAGTACTTGTTGGATGAAAAATTCAATTCCTCATCGAAGGAGTACCCATGTTGCATACTTTTGATGGACCCTACTACACGAAAAATGAGAAATACATGAAAAAACGTGTTTGCAATCATGTTTTTAATGTATTTACCATTTTTCATGTAGTAGGGTGCATCAAAAGTATGCAACATGGGTACACCTTGGATGAGGAATCAAATTATGCATCCAACGAGTGTTTTTGCTCGAAATTTGAGTAAACCCATATGGAGATAAGTTGAACATACGAGTTGAAAAAATAGGTTTTTGTTTTTTCCTTCTAAAATTTGATGATGTAATCTAATCTTATTTTAGTATTTTCACTATTATTTTATAATTTCCTTAGGAGTCCGTTTTAGACCTCAAGATTCCCCTAATGCTTAGTGTGTGTAAGTGACAAAGTGAGCATACAAAGTGTGTAGTGATGTGGATATGCGATGATCCTTTACAAAATACCCTACTTACACTAAGTTATGTTTGTTCCTTACCTATAAAGAAAATAATGTGTGGTTGATGAGCCACTTCCTTCCTTCCTATTACATTATTTGAGCCTAAAAAGGGAGATGGAAATTGAGTTCTTTGAGAAAGCTTTCAGATGTAAGCCGAGGATAGTCTAAAAGACGCAAGGGAAACAGGGGCTACTCCCTTTCTTCAATAACACCTAGTTCTTAGTCCCAATTCTAATGAAGTAAAAATGCTTTGGTTAGTAAAAAATATGTTTGGATTATGGGCCACTTACTCCTTTGCTAATTAAGCTATGTGACTTGTGAAAAATAGCAAAAAAAATAAAAAAATATGCGTGGTTTATGACCACTTACTTTTACCCTTAATTAAGCTATGTGTGAAATGAAAAAATTTCAAAGACACGACTAAGTAACTACCCTACTAATAGTTGAGATCTACGTAAGTTAATAATTGAAGGTAGTTATGATTATAGGATCTAGAGTTTAAATTAGTTAATAGTTAAATTCCTTAGGGATGATGTTCTATACAAATAGGAATCACAAATGATAAGTGTTAAGAAAAATTATAGAGATTAAGAGTGATAATTATTATGAGTAATATGACATTATGAACGTTCTAGATTATAACTAATATGATTAGGGATGAACATATTTTATAAATTATATAAGACTAAATAATTTAATTAAAATTTACAATCATTACATATTATAGTGATTAAAGTAATATCAAATATATCAATTTAGCATTTCAACAGTGATATATGATCAATAATAAATATTAAAAGTTAACACACACAGTCTTAATAATAAGTAATAGTATCTACTTAATATGATTTTTTTTTTTAAATATGAACTAAATTTATAATGGATCTATGACATTCATTAGGTATCAACCTTCTTCAATAATGTTTTGTTTTGTTCAATCATGTATATAACAAGAATATCGCATCAATATATTAAATATAATTTAATATTTCTATAGAGTGAAGGACCTTCCAAGGCTGCATAGTGAAATGTAAAGTAGTAGTGCTTCATATGTTGATTAATGGTATAAAAACAAAGACTGAAGTTTCATGAAACTTCCAAGATTTTATTGAATGGTTGTGCGGTTGACCATTATTTCAACAACCTAACCATTAGCTAATTAATGAAGGCTCATATTTATAATTTTAACAAAATTAGTAAAATATGCCATTAGGTTCATATTTATCAAAATTAATAAAAATATGCCATTACGATAACAAGGGCCAAGTGAGGAGGATATTTGTTAATGTTGTATAAAACTTTATTATTCTTTTATCATGATTAAATTGTTTCTTTTCTCCTTGATGATGTTTAGGTACTTCCCATTAAACCTAATTTTACTATTCTTCTATCATGATTAAATTCGTTCTTTCCCCTTTGAAAATGTTTAGGTACTTCCCATTAGTCCTTACACAAGTCGGTAATGGGTTAACTTCATCAAGACCTCTTGAATAACTTTGTTCATCTAGAAAGAATGTGATAATGTTTACATGAATATATAAATGCTTCCTCTTTTTATTTATTATTTCAATTGGTAATAAGTTACGCTACATGATAATATACGGTTTCAACATGTTATGATTATGATAATTACATAAATAAGAGTGTTTACAAAAATATAGTTCGTGGTTGAGTATTGATAATACGATTTTTTTTTTGTTTCTTTGTGAATTTTTTAAAATAGATTTTATTTAAAAAATATATAAGATTATATCAATGGATTAATAATAATTATTTATTTATTAGAAATATAATTGTGAGATTTTTAAGTATGATGTAAGGTAGAGGATTCATAGCCAAAGAAAACTAAGCTATTGGTGAGAACATGTTAGTGAGTATTTTTCCTGCCAAGCAATTATATAGTTGGAGGTATTGGTGGAACCCTATACATAGGACTCAAGTTCAAATATATATATTATATTTAAAGAGTATTTATCTAATTTCAATGAATGTAAACCAAAAGCTATCAAATGATATATTAGGGAACTAGCCATTTTCCAACTAACCAAAATTATAATTTACCTAAAATTTACTCTATATTGATTTATAAAATATAAAAATATAAAATAGATTGAAATTACAATGTCTAATAAAGTAACAAACAATATAGACTTTGTCTTAATAAAAATAATATTAAATCATTCTCTCAAAACTTAAAAAAAAAACATAGAACTCTAAACTTAAACATAAATATGTATGAAAATAACACATAACACTATTCCCAATATTTTTATTCAAAATTAAAAAATCTAACCCCTCACATGTTAACAATAAATTTCCTTCTATAAAGTTGACTCTATAATAAGCCCTCGTTTAAATGAGTTCACTAGATCCACAATCTAAATGAGTTCAATAGTCCCAATGCTTTTAAGGGAAACTAAAATCCTTAAAAGATAATACACCAGAATGAACACTTTCCCATAGTTTTGAGTGAAAAGCCCCTTATTAGAAATTTGTATTTCACAAAAAATAACAAAATCACTTTGTATGTCCTAAATATTTAGTTAATGTTAATGCATGTTATGAAGAAAGGCTAACTCAAAATTGCTCAATATATTTATAATCATAAATAAAAAGGCCAAATAACATTAATTAGGTAGTTCTCATTCTTTGATTACAAATTTTGTATATTTTAAATATAGATTAACAAAAAAATCAAATAATTACCAATTTCAATAGTAATATCATATTATAATATAAAACGATAATTTTATTATAATCATAACTTGTTTATAATTAATATATAATAAGACAACAAATCATATATTTTAAATATATGATGTTCACACATTTATATAATTTTTGTCTAATCTCAGTATGACTTAATCATTGCATTGAAAGGCATTTTACAATTTAGTATGGGAAAGATGGTGAGGCTTAATAAAATTATGTCAATATTTTTGAAATATCAACTTTACTACACAACTGAGATACCCATTATATATATATATATATATATATATATATATATATATATATATATATATTAAAAAAAACATAAAAATCAAAATAGATATAATCAATTATAGGTGCATATATAGATTTATACATACAAACTTCTATTCTACATAGTCCATAAGGATATGTCATTTCCATCCTAAATTTTATAATAAAATGACCATAAAATATTATTAAAAATCTTAGGGACTCAAGGAATTGTCTATAATTAATTTTACTCAAAAATAATAATGACTTAAAGAGTCATAATTCTACATTGATCATAAGAACTATATAACTCTATTCCAAAAGTATGGTTGTCCAACTATTCTTCCTTATCTGAAATTATAAAATATATTTGCATTCTAATAATATACCACTTGTGTTTCTAAAAAGCACATTTATTCCTAAGATAACATGAATCAAAAAATTTATATTCACAATAAAATAATATTATTTTTCTTTGACCTTTTTGAACTTCATTTATTTTTTTTCTTGGAGAATCAAAACTTTACATATTTTGTTTTATTCCTCTTTTTTCAATTTTAAACCATTTATACTATACAAATAAATATATAGTTTGAAAAAAAATTAAAAAAATTAATACTAATGATAAGTAGCGAGAAAAATAATATAACATAAAACAATAGAAAAAGGTGACCTGTTTGTATGATTTATATTAGTGACTTTATTTATTTACTCTTAGTGTGTTATTAATTTTTTTTTAGATATTTTATATTATATAGTTGAGAACGAAATCAACCAAGGATAGTCATATTTTGTTGGTTTTTTTTTGTTATAAATTTTAATTTCCAAGGTAGACTCTTGCATCCATTAGGCTTTATGCTTTCGATTAAGGATTTATTGGGGGATAAATTCATAAAACTTAATAAATTTTTGAGAGATGAAAATGTAAAAACTTTATATGTTGGCCATCAATCAAGGGCTTAAAACTTTAATTAAAAAAATTGAATCAGTGGTTTGTGCAATCCCTTAGTGGAGGGATGAAGAACATTAAGAGTTTTGAACCAAAATCTCTTTTGAACTACCACCACAAAATACATCCACTGGTGAAGCAACAAGAGTAGTAGTAGCCCAAAATCCTTGAAAGCTCACAAGAATGAATTGTGTGTTATATATACCATCGAATAAAAAACGGAAAGAGGGATCAAAATCTATTACAAGTAGGACAAATAAAAGCATGATTATTTTTCATGCTAGAATGGAGATGTGTCTACTGTATCAGAAAATAAATATATAACTTCCTTTTCATTTATGATGTTGTGCAGTAGAAGCTTGTGCTAGGAAGATGAAGCACAAGAAATTGAACCTATGGTACATTAAAAAGAACACTCAGAAACTATAGTTGGAATTGCAAGCAACACATCCATCATAGAGAACTTATTTTAATCCCAATCCAATCATGGAAATTCATTTGTTTACCAACTATTAATCCATCCTCATAGTATTAAATAAAATATCATGCTCCTACTTTTTCTTCTAAATTTCATTTATATTAAGGAAATTAGTCCATTTGCAGAGTAGTAAATAAAAATAATGGTTTTCATGCAACAAATTTTCCTCAACAACTTTAAAGGAATTTGATACTGCTACAACAACATATTCTACCCAAGGTGTCTATAATAATGTCAAACAAAGATCATAGAACAAGCACTAAAACACAAATTCGTTTTAATATCATCATCACCATGTATAAAATGTCTTCCTTCAAAAGGGTTTCCTCGAAATAATTGATTATGGTCATCAATAGAGTGGGATTTGGAGCCTTGGTAAAACATTTCGTTGTTTCTATCCTGTAAGAAAATTTACCCCTCATTATGTACTACCTTCCTCTAAGAAATATACAAAACTGACACTAAATGATCATGTAGATTTTTTTTTGATAAATCACATTAAAAAATTACAACTTTAAAAATAAATTCAGAATGCAAGTTTTCAAGCTCCAAATGGGTAGGCATCCATGAATTTCAAGCAAATTTTAAGAAGAAATGGGCAGACATCCACGACTTTTCTTAAACAAATTTAAAGAAGAAATGAGCAGGCATATAGACTTATAATTCGATAACCTCTAATTTAAATAGAGAGAAGATGACTTACAAGTGAAATCTATTGCATGTTATCATCACTAGAGAGCAAGTGAACCCTATTGTAGGTTTCCCAATCACTTGCAGAGAGGTCAAACCAGCAAGCGAAACTTGTTGCAAGGTTTTCCACTCGCTTCTGTAGAGAGCTCGAATCACGTTTGAGCGGGAGGGTAAGTGGGAGTAAACAACTGAAGGGTTAATGGAGGACATAAAATCACTTAGCTATAACAGACATTGAGAACTATCTATCACAAAGGAAATTCATCCTAAGAACCTATGTCAATATCGTGGTAAAGTTCCTTTAATGTTGCATACATAAAGGTAGAAACGAGAAGTCAATTCCTAATCTCTCTACATATTACAGGATGAGTAGGAATGGTTTGTTCCTTCCTATGTCCATCGTAGGTTTTGAATGAAGAGGTAGGTTTGATAGCGACGAGGTGTGCTTCCATAGTCTCTAGCATCGAGTTCGAACCACGTTTGAGCAGGAGGGTAGATGGTAGTAAACAAATGAGGCGTTAATGGAGTTAAGAAGTCAATAATATATCTCTACTTTCAATATTCACCATCATTTCATAGTATGAAATGCAGAGGGATTCCATGGGATGTTAATCCATGAGGGATGAGGATAGTACGAAATGCAGAGGGATGCCATGGGATGGGAATCAATGAAGGATGTAGATGGGTCAATGCCCGGGTCAATTTCCATAGATGGGAACGGATTCTATGGAAATCGATGTACATAATGAGTATTAATGGATCAATAGATCCATATATATTAGTTTCCATTATTTTGAATCTTTTTCCTCTTGGACAACATTATATTATTTAAAACTAGAATTAGTGTAATTTTGATAATCAAAATTTTCCAACATCATATTAAATTTAATACTAGTCTTGTAAATATTTTTCAACATTATATTAAAATAAATATTTAAAATTTTTATAAATATCTTTATAGTATTGGTGGCTTTTTTTTTTAAGCCAATGTTGTTTTATATCTTGGTTTTTTTTTGAGAAGTTAGAAATTTTTTATTTTTTGGTTGTGGTTCTGTTGTGCTCTACAACAACCCCCCATTTCATACCATTTTATTCATAAAACTATAATATGAAATGGGTCCCTTTTTATTTTTAATTGGTATCAACTTTGTATTATTCAAAAAGGTCCGAAAAACAAAATGAAAGCATTATAAAAAACCTTTTTGACAAACCAATTATTTGGTCTTATAATATAAATAATTAATCTTGTATCATTGCGATAAAGCGATCACAAGATCGCATATCGCAATGACAAAGGAGGCATAACTTAAAGGCCCATTGGTTTTCTCCGATGCGATGACATGTAGTAGGCTATCGGATATCGACAATAATAAGTTCCCATAACAAAAGTGCCTCCCGCTCTGATGTGATGCGATAAGATGCTTTTCTCTCCGATGCGATGCGATCACGTCCCTTTCGCTCCGATGCGATGCGATATCGCTATCGGCGATCGGGGATATACCATGCATGCTTTTTAAAGTGCCCATACTTCCGATGCGATGCGATATCGCTATCGGCGATCGGGGATTCCAAAAGGTGTCAATATAAAGATTTAAGTTTTCCCCGACACCCGATTGCGATAAAGCTAAAAGCGCAAACTTCAAAAAACCGTTAAAGCAGAGGTGTTACGATTAATTCGTATTTAAGGCCTTATCTTTCAAACAGTGATTCACTTGCGCTCAACCGCCAAAACGTCCAAGGCACGCTTAAAAAAATCATGCGGCCGATAAGAGATATGATGAGAATTTAAAGGATTGGCAAGTTTTAATGGCCATTTAATGAAATAGTAAGCTTAAAAAATCTTCTCATAGATTGTATCTGCGGCCACTGTAAGTTAATCCCTCATCATGCATTGATCAATATATCTCACTCGTATTTGGTTTTCGCTACCAATTCTCTGTGTTATGCTTATTTCCACTACTGTGTAGAAATCTTCCGAAGTAATAGATTCAAACAGAATGGGGAAGAAGTCTAAGAAAACCACAGTCGCTTCCACTGCACCAGCCACAGGACAAGCCGTCGCTGATCCAACAACTAAAAAGAAAGGATTAATACCTGATACTACATGTTCAGGACTTGCCAAGACCACTTGGCAAAGTACCTATAATTTGATCGAAGCCGAAGAACCAAAGGTGACGGCAGTACAAGCTACAGCGGGTTCCAGTAGAAAATCTGATGGTACTTTGAAAGACTTGGCCGACTCTTTCCTTCATTGGATAGCGGCTCGGGAACAAATTCTCCCATATACGGATGTAGTAAAGTGGGCAATTGAGGAAATCCCAATCACAGACAAAACTTTCTGCACCAGAGATGGGAGAATCTTCGGTTCATTCAAGGCTGATGATTTGAGGCAAATGTATCATTTGCCTGAGCCAGAGAAGAAGTACAACAAGGCATTTCTGGAGAAATTCCGAAATGAGAACGATACTGAATCTGAACCCATTCAGAAATGGAGGCAAAATCCGGCGAAACACAAGCATGAAACTTCCGGTAAGTACTCTGTTGATTCTCTATGTTCTCCGTATTGTTATGCTGGGATAATGATGTGTAGATTGTGGGGGTTGCACGATTCCACTAATTTCACTATAGAAATGGTTCCCTTGATGTAGGTGGCATGTAATAGTGAGATAATGGATTGGGAAACCATACTGTCAGATAAGCTAGCGACAACAGCTCTTAGTTTTAGAACTAAAACTTCAGTCTCAGAAAGGATTATTCCCCCATTCTACTACAGTGCTTATATACTAGATACCCTGTGTTTTAATTCTGAGTTTCCTGTACTCGGCTGGAGGTGGACTCCACAAGATCCCACGCCTATTCACATATACCATCAGAAATTGTGGAAGACTTCCTATAAGCACCATTTGTACCAAGTCTGCAATGGCTTCATGTTACCCATTCATTATTCTATTTTAATAAACCTGCTCCCAAAATTTCTTACCAAGCAGGGATTGATTTGACATCAATAGGAAGATGGTTCGGAGAGAAGAAATTTACTTATGTAAGAATTTTTGGCAGCCAAGCCGAACCTCATGTCCTTCCTTTGTACATACCTGACAAACTACTGGCAAGGGAGATAGCCTATCAGATTATTGCCGAAGGAGTTACACAAACTCTAAAGAAAAATAAGAAGCAGGTCTGGCCCTCCTTTCCTCTGAGATGTGGTGTCTACACTTTGCATGATTTTAAACATGCAGAAAAAGAAGCTACGAAGATGAAATCATTAACTCTAGTGACTCTCCCTAACAGGCGATTTGATCCCAACAAAGTCGCCTATAATGCTCTTGAACAGGCCAAATTGACAAAGTTTGATCATATAGAAGATAAGTTTGATGACCTGTTCTCCTCAGCTGAATCAATGTATCAAGTTAGATCGCTGGCCATAATGGAATACAAAGATGAAGGGTTAGTTGAATTCAACAGACTTAGAGAACAGAGGTTGCAAACTCTGCCTCTAGATCTGTTAGCAACAACCCCAGAAACAAGACCAAGTGAGCCTGAACAACAACATTCAAAGGAACTGCCGGTTACAACAGAAAAACAGGAGAAAGTGCAAGAGGAAACCCAGACTAAAGAGCAGAAACAGAGCAACATAGAGGTGAATGTGGATACTCAAATTGATCCCAAATTGCTCCAGGAATGGCAGCAATTTGATTCAATTATCAGTAGCCTTGAATGCTCAAAGGACATCGAAACTTCGAAAGCGGCAGATACACAGGAAACCACTTCACAATAGGTTCCAAGTGGAACCAGCGGCCTACCCAGTTCAAAGGAAGTAGAAATAATCCCAAAGGACCCCTCCGATCAAATTATTTTGCAGACAGAAGAAATTCCTCCCTTGGATGTCTTCTATAGCCCAAGGCACAAAGCTGTGGTAAAGCGATAGAGGAAGAGAAGAAGGACTGATCAACCTTCCCTTTTCCCAGAACAAACGGTCACGTTCAATGTGGTTTGGAAGGAGTAATTTGACCCCTCTGATGACCTAACAAAACTATCACAATATGCTGGAGCCTATTGGGCAGCAACAATAGACAAGGCATCAGAGGTGAATCTTTTATTAAAAACGAAAGACCAGGAAATCTTTTTATTGCAAGCACAACTAACAGAAGCACAACAGAAAGTGGAGCAGATAGAACAACAATTGTTAACACAACAACAAATAAATAATCAATTAACTCAACAATTACGGGAAGAGAAACAGAGGATTGATCACAGCGCAATCCAGAAGCAGAAAGAGTTGTCTGAAGCCTTGGCACAACTAAGGGCAGCAAATGAACAAATGCTGAAATCAAAAGATGAGCATATTTCTCAACTATCAGCACAGCTTGAGAAGACAAAGGGTGTTCCACAGATAGCCGAATTCAAATTAGAAGCATTACAGATAAATAAGGCATTAATAACACAAATCAAGCTTCTATGTCAACAAATCGCCCAGGCAGAACCACTATGCGATTTGACGACATCAATAAGTAAACAAACAGAAAAGGCTAGAACAGAATTGGATCAAGCTGAAGAAAAATTAACTAAATTTCTTGACTGGCAAGATACCGATCTGGGACAAGTGGCAAATTTACCAAGAATTTTAGAGTCACATAAAGAAATATTGTTTACAGAATGGTAGTCCCAGTTAATGAAAGCAGAGAGGGCAATTTCAAGATGCAAATCAACCACAAGTAATTTGGTTGAATTGGTTAATAATACTCTCTACTTGTCAAACATGATTTCCCAATGCACTCCAGGTAAATTGATAGCTGTGAAAACATTGGAGCAGTCATGTTATCCAGATCTAGAGGAAAAGGGGAGACTAATTGCTGTAATTAACAGTTTAACATGGGACACCTATTGGTTCTTCTTGGTAAAACCACACAGTCAAAGAGCTGCCCTCAAATTCCTTACGGATGCAATCGGGTATATTATCCTCGATATTCAGGATGCCACCTATGCCGCCCAACTTAACTCTCGCCTCAATAGTCCGCCCGAAGTGGAGCCAATGCTTACGATAAGTCAGCTCAAGTTTAAAGGCAAACAACCTACTTGATGATTCATGCCGTCGACTGCCAGGTTTCTGAGAAGGAGATATTCAAGATCATCTGATACCAATTAAGTAGGATTTTAGTTTCATAGATAGTTAGTTTAATTCAGTATTTATAGACCCTTTCATGTTTTTAGAAAGGGTCGTAAAGTTTTTTACATGACTTAAAGCTGGAAGTTGCACTACTGTACTTCAGGCATATTCTTTTATAAAACTGGACCAATCATTCTGATTTTGACAAAGAAGCTTTTATGCAAATGTGCACTATTGTCTTTGTTTGAAAGTATTTCTGCGTTAGAGGAAGAATTTCAAATAGCGATTGATATTGGGAGTGACTCGCAGCTCATATGGTACTATTATCTATGTCTGAATCCATTCTTTTTATGTGAATTGTTATTTGATCGCCTTTGCTATTATCAAATATATGTATGTGTTTTAACGGAATTTCTTTATTCCCTCCACTATTGGATGTTTAGGGTAATGCTTTTCTTTTGATCATATATTTATTGATGATATAAATGATGAGTGTAGCAATATTGTGTTAATCACCTTGTTTAACTATTTAAGCAAAGTAATCCTTGAATGAATAAATGTCCATGTTTATTAGATGGAGTCATCTATATGCCTGTTAATAAACATAGATCATCAAGCGCTACACTTCAAAGTACAATAGTTCCCAGGATTAGTAGTAATTCTTTTATTTCGCTGATAAATTAAGTTATTCACCTATCATTAGATTAGTCAATCAATCATTCATTCATCCTGTTTATTTATTGCTGGGAAACTGGTCCCATTATCCCCAGTCGGAGCCACCATTCCAAATGGAAAAGGAGCTGTATTAAGGTCCGGACCGGGTGGTTATCCCCCAATGTTGATACAACGATTTTCGGGCATCAACATTTTTTGCGCTAGAAGGAGGGCCTCAACTGTGAATGGCAAGCACACCCAAATCTGCAGGCCATTCTAAGAGTAATTCTCCCTCCGCATCACCTCGTACTTCCCAGTTGCATGCTGGTTCTCCAGTATCCAAACAAGAAGAAGAGGAATCAACTACCACTGCTCAAACCCATCATACTCCAGAACAACTAAGTCTTGAATCCCCTGAAGTCCAGTCTCTTATCCACAAACTTCAGAGCTTCTCGATTTCACCACAGAAATCTGAGGTATCTCAAAGCAGTGCGACTTCGCAGTTTAAGTTACCTCACCCTCTCACCAAACTTCAGAGTGGAAAGCTCGATATCGAACCCACTGAGTTCCCTTTACCCAAAAGGAAAAAGGCAAAGAAAAATACCGAAGGATCTGACAGTGAAGAACTTTCATCCACATCCTCCATCTCACCTTCCCCCGTGCGAAGTCAACCATTCACTCCCTCATCACACATTGTTGTTCATCAGGGATTAGCAACTGCAGCATCCAAAACTATGCAATCCTTAATATTAACTCCTTCCCAGACTTCTGTAATTTCAACAGTAATATCATCCACTATTGCGGTTACAATGGCAGATCCATGGACTAGGCCTGGTGCAGTCAATATGCCTGCTCCATTGCATGCATTACCTGATGCACCTGAAAAATGGCTACCCAAGTTTAACCCAGATGATGGAACACAAGCTGAGGAACATATTAATAACTTCATGTTGGTAGTTAATTTGAAGGGAGTAACAGAGCAAGATGTTGTCGTTAGAATTTTCCCTTATACCTTGCAAGGATCAGCAGGATCTTGGTATTTTTCTTTACCTTTCGGTTCCATTACCAGTTGGACGACTTTCCAAGAACAATTTCTTACTAAGTATGGTGATGATAGGTCCTTGGCTACACTAATAAATGATCTCTCCAATCTTAGGATAGAGCATAGGGAACCAATTAAGGAATTTAATGCGCGATTCAATAAACTCTTGAATAAAATCCCAACAGCCTCCAAACCAAGTGAGCAAATCCGAAGCTAATGGTATATAACTGCCCTACCTGCCAATATAGCTATTTTTGTAGACAGGGCTGGAAAACCTACTTTAGCTGAAAACATGAAAGAAGCACTTGCTGTGGAGAAACGTATTAATGCTCTAGAGAAGAAAGCTGCTCTGGAAGATAGAAAAGCCAAAAAAGTTTCTTTTAAAGATGATTCAAAGAAGAAAACCCCTAAAGATCCATATGACATGGAGGGTCTACAAAAGGTCCTCAAAACTATGTCAAATGAAATGGTTGAAATCAAAAAACAAGTAGCCAAAACCTAAACCAAAAGACCCTTTAGAAATTATAAGAAAACTGAATCAAAACAACCAAATGTTATATCAAATGCAGATTCAGGTCTGGAAGAAGGAGAAGAAGAAACAGCTACAACAACTGATGAAGAAGAGGAAGTTGTTGAATGTCATGGAATGTGGGATTTTATATTGCCTAACTCTGACACAGAAAATGAAGAAGAAGCATTTCCTGTCACTACCAGGAGTAGAGGTACCTCCGAACTTGTTCAGACAACTTCGAAGAAAAGAAGTGCAGGTGCTACTACAACAAAAGAAAAGGCTCTCCCGAAGAAGCCACCTGTAACAATTCCACAAAACCAACCTTCAACCTCAACAATTCCATTAACAACTAAGACATTGGTAGTGACTGATTCAATGGATTACAACATTGTTGATGACATGAAAAAGACCAAGGCAAACATTACCATGTTTGAACTTAGTAAATTGAAACATCAGCAAAAATTGCTTCTCAAAGAGTTAAATGCTGTTCCTACTTCACCTCTTCCCAGTGCTAAAGCTGCAAATGATACAAGTCAACCACCTTCTGGTATGGTCGAAGCTACTAATGCAGTCCTAATAGGAGATAGATCAAATTCTCATACTCCACCTTTCCTTCTAACCTATGAAATCTACAATAGAAACCTGCACAACTGCTTGATTGACTCAGGGGCATCTTCTAACATAATGCCAGCTTCAGTTTGTTCCAAACTGAACATTGAACCCCAGAAGTCCGCTATTCATATTGTACAGTTGGACAGGACTAAAGTATAGGTTTTGGGAGAGATCAACTCCGTAACTATCAGGTTATCTGCTGATCCCAGAATAGTACAAAGGTTTGATATCTTGATCGCCGATATACCTGAATTTTATGGTTTGATCTTGAGTAGGGATTGGTTTGAAAAACTACATGGGTATATTTCTACTGATTGGTCACATATGTGGCTTCCCTATAAGGGTAAGCCAAATCAAATAAGAATCGATCGGGAAAAGCATATGACCCATACAGTTACTGAATTTGAACAAGAAAACCAACCAATAGCATTTAATAACAACATTTTGGGGAATTATTCAT
Source organism: Pinus tabuliformis (assembly GCA_031772625.1). Lineage (NCBI taxonomy): Eukaryota > Viridiplantae > Streptophyta > Pinopsida > Pinales > Pinaceae > Pinus > Pinus tabuliformis. Next base: position 1,233,199,103 of record CM062818.1, read on the forward strand.
CAGTCATTCTTTGGCAACTTCGCTGCCCAACCATCCCCATTCTCAGTAAACCATTTTACATCTCAGATCGAAAATTATTTACAAACAGATAGGTCAAGATGTTTCAATGATACTGAGAAAACTGTAAATAAAATTGTTAATACTTCTTTATTTTGGTCGTTATATTTCGATGGGTCCAAATTTAGTGAGGGCTCAGGAGCTGGATGTATTTTGATTAGCCCGCAAGGAGAAAAAACAATGCTGTCCTGTAGGTTAGAATTTGAATGCACGAATAATACAGCAGAATACGAAGGTCCAATATTTGAAAGTGTTTGGAGATTATGAAATTATTATCAAATAGGTAAGGAATACAATTCATTGTCTTTCCACCCATCTCAAACATTATCAATCACTGGTACAGGAACTCACCTCCCACTTTTCGACATTCAATATTTCTTCTATTCCCAGGTCTCAAAATTCGGCAACCGACATGCTAGCCAATGTTGCTTCCAAGCTCCTACCTTCCGAAGACTATAGCCCAGATAGATTTTCAGTAGAATTGCTTTTTAGGCCATCAATTCCTAACAATGTAACTAATTGGAGAGTATTCAACCATGATGAAGACATTTTACAGTTTTTAACTTCCGAAAAGTCCTATGATGATCAAATCATTGAGGAAAACGAGCATGACCTTCAAATGAGAGGTAAACCCGAGGAGAATTCAATCCCTAAGCCTGTGGTGAAGCTTGAGGATCTTTATGATATTAAAGACAGGTTTAAACCTATGACCAATACAAAGCTCCAAAGTTCTACCCTAAGGTTTGAATTGATAAACCTTGGCACTGAGAAAACTCCTCAAAACATTAATTTAGGATTAGGACTTTCCTTGGAAGAAAAGGAAGCATTCATTAGACTGTTACGGAAAAATAAACAGGTTTTTGCTTGGAAATATGATGATTTAAAGACATATGATACATCTATCATCCAGCATACCATTCCAATGCTTCCCGAACAGAAACCATTTCAGCAGAAGTTGAGAAAAATACATCCAAACATAGAGAGTCAAATAAAATCTGAACTTAATAAACTCTTGAAAGCTAAGATTATTTTTCCCGTTCGGCACTCAAACTGGGTCTCCAATATGGTGCCAGTCAGAAAGAAAAATGGCGACATTAGGATTTGTATAGATTTCAGAAATTTGAACAAGGCGAGCTTAAAAGATAATTTCCCATTACCTACTATGGAGCAGATACTCCAATCAGTAGCTGGCTCTGAGTTAATGTCCTTTCTAGACGGTTTCTCAGGATATAACCAAGTTTTGGTCCATCCTGATGACCAACTCAAAACCACATTCAGAACAAAATGGGGAACATATGCGTATCAGAAAATGCCTTTCAGACTTATTAATGCAGGAGCGACGTTCCAAAGAGCGATGGATATAGCTTTTAAAGGGTTGATTAACAGAACAGTAGTCGTCTACCTAGAAGATATTACTGTATTTTCTAAAGAGAAGTCCAATCATTTGCATGATTTAAATCAAATCTTTCAACACTGCAAAAGATATGGTATTTCACTTAACCCTAAAAAATATTTCTTCGCTCTTGACCAAGGAAAGATCTTAGGCTTTATTGTGTCTAAAGATGGCATTTATATTGATCCCGATAGGATCAAAGAAATCTCTAAAATCCCTTTCCCTCATAATAAAAAATCCATGCAGTCATTTTTAGGCCAAATCAATTTTGTCAAAAGATTTGTTCCAGACTTTTCTCAAATCATTTTGCCACTTCAAACTATGATTAAGAAAAATTCATTCTTTAAGTGGGGATCAGCAGAAAAGGAAGTGTTTGATTTAATCAAACAATCAATAATTAATGCCCCCGCCTTAAATACCCCCAATTTTTCTAATCATTTCACACTGTATATTATCGCATCCGATTTGTCTTATGCAACAATACTCACACAGATTAATGATCACAATTCGGAAGCACCCATTTCATTCTATAGTTCAAATCTTCAGGGTGCTGAATTGAATTACTCCGAGGTAGAAAAACAAGCCTTTGCTGTATATAAAGCTGTCAAACATTACAGACCCTTCCTTTTATTAGCCCACACAAAAGTTATAGTTCCTTTCCCTGCAGTAAGGCAACTATTAATCCAAAGAGAACTAGGTGAAAAAAGGGCAAACTGGGTTACAACACTTCAAGAATATGATTTAGAAATTAAACCAGCAAAGATTGTTAGAGGCCAAGGTTTTTGCAGGTTATTGGCAGGAGCATCCAACATTCTAGAATCAGGTGATACAGATCAAACCGAAGAAATCAACCAGATAAGTATTACTGATTCGGAATCACAATATGCTGAATTAATATTTTATTTGAAAAATGGGTATGCACCTCCTAACCTGTCTTACAAAAACAAAAGGGCCATTAGATTAAAAGCAAAAAATTTCAAAATTATTAATGATGTGCTTTTTAGGCAAAATTATGATTCAATCTTATTAAGATGCCTAGAAAAACCTGAAGCACAAAAGGTCTTGCAGGAATTACATGATCGACCAGCAGGAGGACATTTTGGAGCTGATACAACAACCCATAAAATCATTCATGCTGGATATTACTGGACCACTCTATTTAGAGATGCTCATGAATATGTAAGGAAATGCCAAAATTGTCAAACTTCTAGTGGAAGGCAAAGAAAATCAGCTTTCCCTTTGCAACCAGTCAACATTGAATAGCCATTTGAGCAATGGCGATTGGATATCATTGGGGAAATTACTCCTCATTCTTCCAAACAGCATAAGTATATCCTTACTGCTACTGATTATTTTACTAAATGGGTTGAAGCAATTCATTTGAAGACAACAAATTCCGAGGCAATCATTGAATTCATAGATCAATTCATCATTACCAGGTTTGGTGTCCCAAATGCTCTTGTTTTTGATAATGCATCTTACTTTTCAGAAAATGCTATGTTTGATTTCGCTATTAAAAGAGGATTTAAATTAAAATATTCTGCTAATTACTATCCCCAGGGTAATGGTTTAGCAGAGTCAACAAATAAAAATCTGATTAAAATTATTAAGCGAACCATCGAATAGAATCATAAAAAATGGCACAAATCCTTAATATTCGCAGTATGGGCTGATAGGATAATGCAAAAGGCTTCCATAGGATCTTCCCCGTTCAACCTTGTATATGGAAAAGAAGCAGTACTACCAACAAATCTTGTTCTTCCTTCTCTAGCCCTAGTGCGGTTATTGAGGAAAGCCCTTCTTCTTCTATTCAACTTAGACATGACCAAATTTTAAAATTAGAAGAGGAAAGAGAAAAAGCCAAGGTTATTCATACAAAACATCAGAAAATCATCAAGTCATCCTTTGATTTAGTCTCATCCGGGTCAAAACAATTTCAAGTCAGTGATTTGGTCCTGAAATGGGACAAAGCCCATGAGGACAAGGGTGTTATAGACATTTTTGTGCCTTACAGCTATAAGCATGAAATGTCCATAATCCAAGGGATCCAAAGTCCCTAAACATGTTGTTCCTACCCCTAGAGGAACAAGGCTAACAAACCACAGCAATTCACAGAAGTTCTCCACCAGAAACTGCTCAAAAACAAGTCAATTCAAGATCAATTCAGAGGCTCCACTAGCTGTCTACGCTGAAATGCAGAGATTGCACTGGCTAGGTGCACTACAACGCAGGTAGAAGCACTACCAGGGTGCGCTGAGCGGGAAGTGACAAATGGCAAGTTCATTCAACGAGGTGGAAAGACCCTGGAAGCTTCCAGAATCTTCTCCAATGACACTTGCCTCAATGAATTCGACTAGTGATGAGTAAGAGGCTCTTAGTCTCCAAGTGGAAGCAAGAACTGACAGAGGGAGAGGACACTATTCAGATCTCAAGCTGACTCATCCTCTCTCCAAACATCTATATATAGATCTCTCATCCCAGAGATCCGGGGGTGGGAGGCTGGAATTTTGTTATTGCAAAGAATTGTTGTTGGTTTGAGATTGGGATCATTGGGTGCTTAATGCTTTGAAGGGAGGTGAAGATAGGAATTTCATTTGCTAGGAAGGAGATGCTGGATTGGAACTCTCTTGGTTGTATCTCCTCCTGAACCTTGTTATTCATCAATAAAGCTATCTTGGTTTCTCCTATATGCTGACGTGTCTTTGATGTATGATTGCATTAGTGTATTTAGTTTATTTCTAATCCTGAACTAGTTATGAATATGAATCTATGTCTTTGTGTAGTGTTCCCTTCTTGTGATCTTGCAGGAACCTATTGAAGCTGGGCGAGCGAGAAGGCAAGTAGCTGGGAACTCTCAAAGAGAAGAGAAACCGGATCAAGGGACAAACGGAAGACACCGGTTAGTCCATCCATCTCTCTTCATTCTTAATTCATAAAGGAAGAATACTAGAATAGCTGTTTCTGTTTGTTGCTAAGGCACTGTCACACCTTAGGTGGATAGGATCGTCCTACATAGGCATTTTTCCCCACAACAAATTGGTGACTCCGATGGGGAGATCTGTTTAGTCATTTTATTTGTGTTTCTATCATTGTTGGTTTCATAGACTCAACAACAACAATTGAACTGCATCTGCTATTCTCATATGCAAAGTAGACAGCTGCTGCTTGGATCCAATCACTGGATTTGTCTATGATCTGAACAATGGACTCACAAATGATTTGATGATCCTTTGTGATAGATCTTAGTCCTCCTTCAAAGCATCCCTTTGATTGTACCTTGCTTGTTGCTTTGATTTGGCCTGAAACTGTAGATTAAATAGCAAACCGTGACCCAGAACCCAGTGAGGAACTCTCGTTTCTCCTTCAGCGCAGGCTCTGTGAAGAGACTCTGCATTTCAACGCAGTTCCCGTGAAGGCTACCTGTGTTGAAATTCAGTTTCCCTGTTATACAGGTGCGCTGATCCAGTTAGGCCTTGTGCAATTGGGATTATCTGCTCTGTTTTGCCTTGTTTTGATCTTTGATTTTTGCAGCCTGTAACCAGCATAGGTACCATTTGATTTTTGCAGCCTGTAATTCCGCCTCCTTTTATACAAAAGACTGTGAGTGTTTTTATGTGTTTGTGGCATCATTTACAGTTTCCCTTTGCAAGAGTGAAATAGTCATCCTGTAGCCCTTGATTCAGATCTGTTGATTGTGATCTTAGGAGAGAGTTCATTGGCTGTTTACAGTTGGTTATACATTCATTTTTGCTTTTGGTTTGAGTTTGTCTCTTTTGAGTGTCAAAACAAGTATTCATTTCGAAAATTGTCAAGTGTTGTAATCTCTTCTACCCTTTATGATTTCGAAAAAGTAAACTTCTCCCTTATGGTCAAGCACCTAAAAGTCCTTATCAGTCGAGCACCTAAAGGTCCTCTCCTTAACAGTCGAGCCTGCTTACGCATCCTTATGGTCGAGCACCTAAAGGTCCTCTCCTTAACAGTCGAGCCTGCTTACGCATCCTTATGGTCGAGCACCTAAAGGTCCTTATCAGTCAAGCCCCATGTCGGGTCCTTGCACTAGGAAGCGTTGTTTGTATTTGTCATTTAAAAGCAAATTCAAAGTTGTACAAAAAGCTTTCTTTTTAGGCATCAATATTAAGAAAGCGGAAAACAAACACTTGCATTGTGCATTTGCATCTTGATAGCTTGCATGATTGATTTAGGGAAAGTGCATTTAGAGTGTGCTAATTGCTCTCTGAGAAAAGATGGTGTCTTTCTTTTCCCTTTGTAGCTAGGATTTTCATTGTTGAAAAAGAGATAAAATTTGCTTATCATCTTTTAGATTGCATTTAGGAAGTTATCATACATCTCGTGGTGATCCAAAAAGGCAAACTTCTAAGAAAGATCAACCTAAAATAAATTGAATGAACTTAACAACGCTTTGTAACTTAACGCACAACATAGAGGTCTAGGCTAGAGACGTGTTCCGGCGTCGTAAAGCCTGGTGACTGTCAATCTCGCTGATGGTGGGTGATTCCTCCTGAGGGACGATAGCGCCAGTACGGATTGTGCTCCCACGTACCGTCGAGTATATATTGGGAGACCCCTATAGGCATAAAACCTTTATCCTTAGGAAGCCGTGTCGGCCGCCCTACTGATCGCAATGCACTGAACACAGCATTCAGGAAGATTGACCGCCCGTACCTTAAAAAGTATTCTGCGGTTTTGCGAAAAGTTTGGCACACCCTCTACCTAGAACTCCAGAGCAGTTCCTTTTGGCCTTTTTCAGACTCTATAACGGAAAAAGTCCATCCGAGCATTTGTCACTTCGGGCTCGTTAAAACATCGAAGGCGACTAGAGTCATCTTTTGCTTTTTCTCGACTCTTTAAAATTGAAAAAGCAAGTTGTGTCCAAGCGTCGTTAAAATTTATTTTAAACGGAATAATCATCACCTTTCCCTCGTTGATCTTCGAAGTTAGTCTCCCTTCATCACAAGTTCTTGTAGAATCGCTAAGAAATCTTTTGGATAGACTAGATATGTCTGAACAACCGTCGACATCTAGGACTGTGTCATCCGACACAGCAGCAGCAGAACCTCCTGCTGCTACTCCAACGATGTTCGCCGGTATACCATCTGTCCTGGCAAGTTATCAACAACAAGCTGGAGTCCAATCAGGGACGACGACATGGTTAGTTCCTATTTCTTCATCCGGATTATCATCTGGTATTTCTTATGTTGAAACTCAACAAATTGATCCAAAGTGTCTTCAAAGGCCAATCTACCCTTTAAGTACTGGATTACCACCATATGGAGGGCAGTATGCCTTTTCATTGTTCCCTCCCAAAGAACAAACATATGAGAGTTTACAACAAAGTTCAGGTCAAACTGGAATTACATCCAGCGATTGGGTACCAATACTGCCTCAGCAACCAAGGGTTGTATATTCAATGCAACCAGTTCACCCTGTGTCGAATATTCCCACTATACCTGCTATGGTGACTGCGTCACAAGTACAAGCGCTACCTGTTGTATGTCAACCAACGATGAAACATCTGAAGAATCAATCGTGGACGAGAATAAAACAATACAAAAGGGATGGATTTTCGTCATCTAATCCCTTAAGTCCGAAAAAGTATAAAACAATACAGAAGGGATGGATTTTCGATATCTTTAACGAGTCGAATAAAACAAGCGCTCGATCTTTTTGTGCAATAATCCATCAGGTCCAAAAAGATTAAAATCTAGAGGAGGGATAGCTCTCCCGGTCACTTTAACGAGCTGGAAGGCCAAAACTTGGCAATCTTTTCATATTTTACGAGTCAGATGAAAAGAGCTTAAAGAAGACTCGTCTTTTGAGGAACGAGTGATAAAAGGGGTAGCAGTTGATTCCAGGGAAGGATTGGAATTTCCAAATCACGGCAGTGTCACAAGGATGGCTAGTGAAATCACTCTTTGCAGCTGTTCCTCAAAATGGGTAAACAATCATATGGAGGTGAATGATCGGCCAATGGAAAAGTGGAGGTGGTGGGAAAACACGACCAAGGCTTTAATGGCTGATCCATGTGAGAATTGTTCTGAAGTCGAACATGGAAAGACATCGCTTGATTACCGGTCAATGAGGTAAACCGTTAACAAGCGCGAGAGGAATCACCGATAATGATAATGACCCTCAAGGTACTGTAGTACAATTCACATGGTGTGAATAAAGGACTTGGCGTTGAACACCACGCAAAATATTCCTAAATTTAATGGAAATCCGGGTGAAGATCTGTCGAATCATGTGATGACATTTCATCTGTGGTGTTCATCAAACACCCTAAACGATGATTCGATTAGGCTTTGCCTTTTTCAGAGGACGTTAACTGGTCCGGCAGCAAAATGGTATATTGAATTGCCTAGAGCTTCGTCCGACAACTTCAGTACCTTAGCCACAACCTTTTTAACCCATTTTCAATTACCGATAAGGTATGAAACGGGAACAGAACTCCTTACCAACTTCAAACAGGCAACGGCCACTCACATATCTCATCATATACATGAGTGGTGAAGTCGTCGCAGGATGGTAAAAGCGTACGTTCCCGATCAGCTATTAGCTGAATGGCTTATCAAGTCTTTACTTCCTACCATCACGGAAGATGTGGCAAAGGGGGGAGTCGTAACGGAAGAGCAAGTTATCGCTCGTGCGCAATATCTGGACTTGGTCTATACTCAGTCTGGCACGCTCTACGACAAAATACCTGACGCCCCTAGACCGAAATTCTCAGTTCCTCCTCCTCCTAAATCAAACAATGACTCTCATGCCATCGATGGCGTGATTAGCAAAACAGACACGAAATTGACAAAGGCTACATCTAAAAAGGCCTGTAAGATTTCTAGTCAAAATGCAAATGAGGAACTTCTTGCCTCGGAAGTAAATGCCGTGTCGACCGACAAGGGAAAACAACTGAAGCAACCAGGGGGCAAGAAGAAAAAGAAAGGGAGAAAAAGGAAACCCCCTGCAGGGTGTCATATATGCGATGAGGATCATTGGACAAGAGATTGTCCACATATAGCTGAAGTTAAGAAACTCTTTAAGAGTTCAAAAACCCCAGCAGTATTGACTGATCCGTTTCCAAGCCCAGGAACCAAACTAGTTGCTAATCAAAATGCTTCCCGATCCCAAGTGCTTATGTTGTCTATCTCAAAGCAGCAAAATGATGCTTTGGCAAGGAATAAAGATTACGGGAATCCACAGGTGTCGAATAACAAGGCTAATGAACAACCTAGTAGTTCGACAACAACTTTGACCAAAGTTGTGCCACCCATCATTCCTAAACAAATGATAAAGTCGCCAAAGGGAGTAGTGCACAAATCGACATTTAATCCTCGTGCAAAAATAGCACAGAATTATAATATAATAGAGGACCTGGCCTAATCGCCGTCCGCTATGTCGACACTTGAGGTACTGCAAAATTGCCTCTCCCAAGAGCAAGCTTTATTATCAGCAATAGGTGGGATTGACCCAATGGATTCCAATCTTGTGGCCTTTAATCATAAAGGATATGACCCTCAGTTACCAGCTCAACTAGCTTTCCTTGTTCAAGTGAAAGCCCTCAACAAAATTGTTCATCGAACAATTATTGATGATGGGGCATCTACATGCATTATGTCGATGAGTTGCTGGAAAACTTTAGGATCTCCAACCTTGTCGCAATCTTCGACGACATTAAAAGCATTTGATGGACGAACATATACCCCATATGGTATTCTAAATAACTTGAAAGCTGAACTAGGAGGGAAAACAGTAGAAATTGATGTTGAAGTAATCGACGGAAACCTTGATTACAACATCCTATTGGGAAGACCCTGGATATATGCCATGGCTGCAGTTGTGTCGACCTACTTCAGGAAGATTGCATTTCCCTTCCAAGGAGGAATTACAATCGTCGACCAACAAACATTTCTCCCCAACAGTTCACAAGTTATGGGAAGCATTCCAATGATCCATGGAAGCAATCATTCGCTCCAAAATATCAGATTAGGTCTCCTAAAAGACCCTGCCTTAATGGGTACTTTTGTCCTACCGCCTCCAAGTAATCTGGCGGAAGTGGCCACAGTGGAATATGAAACCTTCTATATCTAATGGATTTGGACTCTGAGGACGGTTCTTATCTCGTGTCAACCTCGTTAAAAAATGAAACAAGGAGTCATGAGGATAGTTCTTTTACTGTGTCAACCTCATTAAAAAATGAAACAAATCCCCTTTCCGAGTCTCAAAGGTAAACCTTCATTCCAACCACCGAGTTGAATGAAATGAAGCTTGGGGGGCATGCACCTCGATTTGCATTATTATGCTGGGGGCATGCAAACTTATCATGAGCAGTGTTACCACAGGGTTCAAGCTCGTTAAAAAATAAACCCGCATCGAGCAGTTTTAGCGCATAGTTCATGCTCGTTAAAAAATAAACATAAGACCGAGCAAGTGTTTCAACCCGCGTTTAAGCTCGTTAAAAAATGAACTATCCTCCGGTAAATAACCACCGTGAATGTAACATTATCAGCCATTAAATCCTTGGTCGTGTTTGCACCGTCACCTCCACTTTTCCATTGGCCGATCATTCACCTCCATATGATTGTTTACCCATTTTGAGGAACAGCTGCGAAGAGTGATTTCACTAGCCATCCTTGTGACACTGCCGTGATTTGGAAATTCCAATCCTTCCCTGGAATCAGCTGCTACCCCTTTTTATCACTCGTTCCTCAAAAGACGAGTCTTCTTTAAGCTCTTTTCATCTGACTCGTAAAATATGAAAAGATTGCTGAGTTTTGGCCTTCCAGCTCGTTAAAGTGACCGGAAGAGCTATCCCTCCTCTAGATTTTAATCTTTTTGGACCTGAGGGATTATTGCACAAAAAGATCGAGCGCTTGTTTTATTCAGCTCATTAAAACTATTGAAAACTCATCCCTTCTGTATTGTTTTATACTTTTTCGGACTTAAGGGATTAGATGACGAAAAAGGACTTTTGGAGTTAACTTTATGTACCTTTTTAGACTCTCTAAAAATGAAAAGGACCGAGTTATCCTTGTCGTTAGACTCGTTAAATGCATTAAATAGCGACAAACTTGTCTTTAGACGAGAACGAGTTTCACTATCGCTAGGCTCGTTAAAACATAGCGATGGGCTTGCCCGAAGGGCAAGTTATAGAACAAGCATATGTTATCCTCCTCAAGTTTGACAAAAATAAAGTGGTACTGGTCAGCAATGACTGGGGAAAAATTGGGAGAAACTCAAGAAAACTTTGATGGTAGCAAGTCGCTCTTGAACATGACACTTTTCCTCCGTACCACAGTCGGGTTGGGTTGTTTCATTCACCGGTCACATCACCATGGTCTCGCCATACCATCCATATTTGGGGTAATGCTACCAATCCATCGCATAAGTGTTGCCATATGTTCAAGAGAAGTCGTTCAGAGAAGTCAACCGTGTCCCATCCACTGCCATACATTATCCTTCATCCTTTCATGACCGCCACCCTGAATCATATGTCATCAGATCGTTTTCACCTCCATCAAAATCATTTGCTCCGTTCCGTGTCACTGATGTGGGATGCATTAAGGCCCTCCTTTGACGGATCGCTTCTTGTCGACATCAGCTCATTATCCAAAAAGTTGATCTAGGAACAACCCCTTCAGTACTTTGAAGCTTTCATGCCTCAATGGCAAGTTTCTCACTTCCGGCGACAAGTATACATCAATGACCTTCGACTGAAAGATTTTGCGTGGTGTTCGATGCCAAGTCCTTTATTCACACCACGTGAATTGTACTGCAGTACCTTGAGGGTCATTATCATTATCGGTGATTCCTCTCGCGCTTGTTAACGGTTTACCTCATTGACCGGTAATCAAGCAATGTCTTTCCATGTTCGACTTCAGAACAATTCTCACATGGATCGACTTGTACTTAGAGTGAAGATCAGACGAGATTGAAGACCCCGGATCTAGTTTCATCAATCCGGTCTGCGATATATATTCAGGAAAGATAAAGACATTAACATGTACATCATTGCAGTAGATAATCATCCTACACAAAGGATGATAATTTCGTCAAAATTATCAGTCTACCATCAGACGATTGTCTGTTCTATGTACAGAAAAATGAATTTATAAAGATGAGCATGGGAATGCCCGCCTCAGCTAGATCATGAAAGAAGTATGAAAAATAATGATTGTATTGTATTTTATTACAGGTCTCCTCCTAGCATTGAAAGAACTTCGGATCCTCCTAATAAAGCATTTCACCCGATAAACGACCTCATACTTTACGGGGCAATTGTTATAGACATTTTTGTGCCTTACAGCTATAAGCATGAAATGTCCATAATCCAAGGGATCCAAAGTCCCTAAACATGTTGTTCCTACCCCTAGAGGAACAAGGCTAACAAACCACAGCAATTCACAGAAGTTCTCCACCAGAAATTGCTCAAAAACAAGTCAATTCAGGATCAATTCAGAGGCTCCACTAGCTGTCTACGCTGAAATGCAGAGATTGCACTGGCTAGGTGCACTGCAACGCAGGTAGAAGCACTACCAGGGTGCGCTGAGCGGGAAGTGACAAATGGCAAGTTCATTCAACGAGGTGGAAAGACCCTGGAAGCTTCCATAATCTTCTCCAATGACACTTGCCTCAATGAATTCGACTAGTGATGAGTAAGAGGCTCTTAGTCTCCAAGTGCAAGCAAGAACTGACAGAGGGAGAGGACACTAGTCAGATCTCAAGCTGACTCATCCTCTCTCCAAACATCTATATATAGATCTCTCATCCCAGAGATCCGGGGGTGGGAGGCTGGAATTTTGTTATTGCAAAGAATTGCTGTTGGTTTGAGATTGGGATCATTGGGTGCTTAATGCTTTGAAGGGAGGTGAAGATAGGAATTTCATTTGCTGGGAAGGAGATGCTGGATTGGAACTCTCTTGGTTGTATCTTCTCCTGAACCTTGTTATTCATCAATAAAGCTATCTTGGTTTCTCCTATATGCTGATGTGTCTTTGATGTATGATTGCATTAGTGTATTTAGTTTATTTCTAATCCTGAACTAGTTATGAATATGAATCTATTTCTTTGTGTAGTGTTCCCTTCTTGTGATCTTGCAGGAACCTGTTGAAGCTGGGCGAGCGATAAGGCAAGTAGCTGGGAACTCTCAAAGAGAAGAGAAACCGGATCGAGGGACAAACGGAAGACACCGGTTAGTCCATCCATCTCTCTTCATTCTTAGTTCATAAAGGAAGAATACTAGAATAGCTGTTTCTGTTTGTTGCTAAGGCACTGTCACACCTTAGGTGGATAGGATCGTCCTGCATAGGCATTTTTCCCCACAACAAAGGGAAAACACACCAAGTTCCAAAAGATGTGGCTTGGGACATTTCAGATCTGTGAGAAGATAGGCCATTCGACCTTCATATTACAAGATTTATCAGGTTTGAGAGATTCTCTCCCTGTTAATGGCCTTATCTTAAGGAAATTCTTCAATTGAGAAGGTAACCCCTTCTCCCCTTTTTTAGAATTTTATAGTTTGTAGGATCATTAGAAAATAAAGTTGTGAGATATCTACCATTGACCTTTGCTGTACTTGAAAGTTACTCAAAAAAAGTAGGGTTGATATTTACTTTTAAAGTAATAGAAGTCTTAAACAAGAGGGATAATTCTGGGAAATTAGGTGTAATTGCATTCTGAAACTACACTTCAATTTTTGTAAACGCTTCCCAAAGTTTAGAAATATTGTAAATCATTTTATGTTTATAAATTGGTCACAAAAAGGTTATCACTATAAAAATAGAAACTAATCCAATTTCAGCATCCTTAACTCTTACCTTGTCATCCATTTACTCTTAAGGAAAAAATTGTCCATCCCACTCACCAAAGCTTATGATTACTCAGAGTGTAATTCTAAAATATTTGATATAAAAGATAAGAGGTCTTATTACAAGCCTGCTTACCATGATCATAGGGAAATAGTTTAACCGACATTACCAATACTGCATACCAAAATAGGGTAATGGCTTAGAATTATAAGACAAGGGGTCTCATCAGGAGCCAGCTTGTTCAGTTAAATTACTACTAGTGAATGGCATTGTCACTAAGCTGGTCACCAAACCAGGACAATGGCTTTTTATCTTACAAAATAACAGAAAAGTGGAAAAGAAATACAAAATATGAAAAGCATGTTTTGAATTCATTCTGTTAATCATACTCTCAAATGAGCAGGACAATGGACAATAGCATGGTTAAAAGGTATCCCTGTCGAAACTATGAACGTTTGCTGGCAGCAGAGGCTCTACCTATGACAAAGGAGTCAATTCTAAAAGCTGATTTGGAAAGGTTTTCTATTTATCACTATCAACCATTAACGACCATTTTAAAACTTAGAATGTATCTAATTTTAAACAAAGGAGGAAGTTAGCAAAGATAGTTTCATTTTATTTGGAATGCATATATACCTAGTTATATTAGAAATTTCCCCTTTGACGAGAACTCTATTTCGAAAAAGTTTAAGTATTTCCATACTTTTCAGAGATAATTGTTTCTTCCAGCGAATCGCCAATTGTTGTGCTCTACAACAACCCCGCATTTCATACCATTTTATTCATAAAACTATAATATGAAATGGGTCCCTTTTTATTTTTAATTGGTATCAACTTTTTATTATTCAAAAAGGTCTGAAAAACAAAATGAAAGCATTATAAAAAACCTTTTTGACAAACCAACTATTTGGTCTTATAATATAAATAATTAATCTTTTATCATTGCGATAAAGCGATCGCAAGATCGCATATCGCAATGACAAAGGAGGCATAACTTAAAGGCCCATTGGTTTTCTCTGATGCGATGACATGCAGTAGGCTATCGGATATCGACAATAATAAGTTCCCATAACAAAAGTGCCTCCCGCTCCGATGCGATGCGATAAGATGCTTTTCGCTCCGATGCGATGCGATCACGTCCCTTTCGCTCCGATGCGATGCGATATCGCTATCGGCGATTGGGGATATACCATGCATGCTTTTTAAAGTGCCCATACTTCCGATGCGATGTGATATCGCTATTGGCGATCGGGGATTCCAAAAGGTGTCAATATAAAGATTTAAGTTTTCCCCGACACCCGATTGCAATAAAGCTAAAAGCGCAAACTTCAAAAAACAGTTAAAGAAGAGGTGTTACGATTAATTCGTATTTTAAGGCCTTATCTTTCAAACAGTGATTCACCTGCGCTCAACCGCCAAAACGTCCAAGGCACGCTTAAACAAATCATGCGGTCGATAAGAGATATGATGAGCATTTAAAGGATTGGCAAGTTTTAATGGCCATTTAATGAAATAGTAAGCTTAAAAAATCTTCTCATAGACTGTATCCGCAACCACTTTAAGTTAATCCCTCATCATGCATTGATCAATATATCTCACTCGTATTTGGTTTTCGCTACCAATTCTCTGTGTTACGCTTATTTCCACTACTGTGCAGAATTCTTCCGAAGTAATAGATTCAAGCAGAATGGGGAAGAAGTCTAAGAAAACCACAGTCGCTTCCACTGCACCAACCACAGGACAAGCCATCACTGATCCAACAACTAAAAAGAAAGGATTAATATCTGATACTACATGTTCAGGACTTGCCAAGACCACTTGGCAAAGTACCTATAATTTGATCGAAGCCGAAGAACCAAAGGTGACGGCAGTACAAGCTACAGCGGGTTCCAGTAGAAAATCTGATGGTACTTTGAAAGACTTGGCCGACTCTTTCCTTCATTGGATAGCGGCTCGGGAACAAATTCTCCCATATACGGATGTAGTAAAGTGGGCAATTGAGGAAATCCCAATCACAGACAGAACTTTCTGCACCAGAGATGGGAGAATCTTCGGTTCATTCAAGGCTGATGATTTGAGGCAAATGTATCATTTGCCTGAGCCAGAGAAGAAGTACAACAAGGCATTTCTGGAGAAATTCCGAAATGAGAACGAAACTGAATCTGAACCCATTCGGGAATGGAGGCAAAATCCGGTGAAACACAAGCATGAAACTTCCGATAAGTACTCTGTTGATTCTCTATGTTCTCCGTATTGTTATGCTGGGATAATGATGTGTAGATTGTGGGGGTTGCACGATTCCGCTAATTTTACTATAGAAATGGTTCCCTTGATGGAGGCGGCATGTAATAGTGAGATAATGGATTGGGCAACCATACTTTCATATAAGCTAGCGACAACAGTTCTTAGTTTTAGAACTAAAACTTCCGTCTCAGAAAAGATTATTCCCTCATTCTACTACAGTGCTTATATACTAGATACCTTGTGTTTTAATTCTGAGTTTCCTGTACTCGGCTGGAGGTGGACTCCACAAGATCCCACGCCTATTCACATATACCATCAGAAATTGTGGAAGACTTCCTATAAGCACCATTTGTACCAAGTCTGCAACGGCTTCATGTTACCCATTCATTATTCTACTTTTAATAAACCTGCTCCCAAAATTTCTTACCAAGCAGGGATTGATTTGACATCAATAGGAAGATGGTTCGGAGAGGAGAAATTTACTTATGTAAGAATTTTCGGCAGCCAAGCTGAACCTCATGTCCTTCCTTTGTACATACCTGACAAACTGTTGGCAAGGGAGATAGCCTATCAGATTATTGCCGAAGGAGTTACACAAACTCTAAAGAAAAATAAGAAGCAGGTCTGGCCCTCCTTTCCTCTGAGATGTGGTGTCTACACTTTGCATGATTTTAAACATGAGGAAAAAGAAGCTACGAAGATGAAATCATTAACTCTAGTGACTCTACCTAACAAGCGATTTGATCCCAACAAAGTCGCCTATAATGCTCTTGAACAAGCCTAATTGACAAAGTTTGATCATATAGAAGATAAGTTTGATGACCTGTTCTCCTTAGCTGAATCAATGTATCAAGTTAGATCACTGGCCATAATGGAATACAAAGAAGAAGGGTTAGTTGAATTTAACAGACTTAGAGAACAGAGGTTGCAAACTCTGCCTCTAGATCTGTTAGCAACAACCCCAGAAACAAGACCAAGCGAGCCTGAACAACAACATTCAAAGGAACCGCCAGTTACAACAGAAAAACAAGATAAAGTGCAAGAGGAAACCCAGACTAAAGAGCAGAAACAGAGCAACATAGAGGTGAATGTGGATACTCAAATTGATCCCAAATTGCTCTAGGAATGGCAGCAATTTGATTCAATTATCAGTAGTCTTGAATGCTCAAAGGACACCAAAACTTCGAAAGCGGCAGATACACAGGAAACCACTTCACAACAGGTTCCAAGTGGAACCAGCGGCCTACCCAGTTCAAAGGAAGTAGAAATAATCCCAAAGGACCCCTCCGATCAAATTATTTTGCAGATAGAAGAAATTCCTCCCTTGGATGTCTTATATAGCCCAAGGCACAAGGCTGTGGTAAAACGACAGAGGAAGAGAAGAAGGATTGATCAACCTTCCCTTTTCCCAGAACAAACGGTCACGAGCAATGTGGTTTGAAAGGAGGAATTTGACCCCTCTGATGACCTAACAAAACTATCACAATATGCTGGAGCCTATTCGGCAGCGACAATAGACAAGGCATTAGAGGTGAGTCTTTTATTAAAAACGAAAGACCAGGAAATCTTTTTATTGCAAGCACAGCTAACAGAAACACAACAGAAAGCGGAGCAGGCATAACAGCAATTGTTAACACAAAAACAAATAAATAATCAATTAACTCAACAATTGCGGGAAGAGAAACAAAGGATTGATCACAGCGCAATCCAGAAGCAGAAAGAGTTGTCTGAAGCCTTGGCACAACTAAGGGCAGCAAATGAACAAATGTTGAAATCAAAAGATGAGCAGATTGCTCAACTATCAGCACAACTTGAGAAGACAAAGGGTGTTCCACAGATAGCCGAATTCAAATTAGAAGCATTACAGATAAATAAGGCATTAATAACACAAATCAAGCTTCTATGTCAACAAATCGCCCAGGCGGAACCACTATGCGATTTGACGGCATCAATAAGTAAACAAACAGAAAAGGCTAGAACAGAATTGGATCAAGCTGAAGAAACATTAACTGAATTTCTTGACTGGCAAGATACCGATCAGGGACAAGCGGCAAATTTACCAAGAATTTTAGAGTCACATAAAGAAATATTGTTTACAGAATGGCAGTCCCAGTTAATGAAAGCAGAGAGGGCAATTTCAAGATGCAAATCAACCACAAGTAATTTGGTTGAATTGGTTAATAATACTCTCTACTTGTCAAACATGATTTCCCAATGCACTCCAGGTAAATTGACAGCGGTGAAAACATTGGAGCAGTCATGTTATCCAGATCTAGAGGAAAAGGGGAGACTAATTGCTGGAATTAACAGTTTAACATGGGACACCTATTGGTTCTTCTTGGTAAAACCACACAGTCAAAGAGCCGCCCTCAAATGCCTTACAGATGCAATCGGGTATATTATTCCTGATATTCAAGATGCCACCTATGCTGCCCAGCTTAACTCTCGCCTCAACAGACCGCCCGAAGTGGAGCCAATGCTTGCGATAAGTCAGCTCAAGTTTAAAGGCAAACAACCTACTTGATGATTCATGCCACCAACTGCCAGGTTGCTGAGAAGGAGATATTCAAGATCATCTGATACCAATTAAGTAGGATTTCAATTTCATAGATAGTTAGTTTAATTCAGTATTTATAGACCCATTCATGTTTTTAGAAAGGGTCGTAAAGTTTTGTACATGACTTAAAGCCGGAAGTTGCACTACTGTACTTCAGGCATATTCTTTTATAAAACTGGACCAATCATTCTGATTTTGACAAAGAAGCTTTTATGAAAATGTGCACTACTGTCTTTGTTTGAAAGTATTTTTGCGTTAGAGGAAGAATTTCAAATAGCGATTGATATTGGGAGTGACTCGCAGCTCATATGGTACTATTATCTATGTCTGAATCCAATCTTTTTATATGAATTGTTATTTGATCGCCTTTGCTATTTTCGAATATATGTATGTGTTTTAACGGCATTTCTTTATTCCCTCCACTATTGGATGTTTAGGGTAATGCTTTTCTTTTGATCATATATGTATTGATGATATAAATTATGAGTGTAGCAATATTGCATTAATCACCTTGTTTAACTATTTAAGCAAAGTAATCCTTGAATGAATAAATGTCCATGTTTATTAGATGGAGTCATCTGTATGCTTGTTAATAAACATAGATCATCAAGCGCTACACTTCAAAGTACAATAGTTCCCGGGATTAGTAGTAATTCTTTTATTTCGCTGATAAATTAAGTTATTCGCCTATCATTAGATTAGTCAATCAATCATTCATTCATCCCGTTTATTTATGCTGGGAAACTGGTCCCATTATCCCCAGTCGGAGCCACCATTCCAAACGGAAAAGGAGCTGTATTAAGGTCCGGACCGGGTGGTTATCCCCCAATGTTGATACAACGATTTTCGGGGCATCAACAGGTTCACAGACACCTTGGTCAACGAGTGGTCGCTATGTCCATGGAAAAATCTAGGCTGATCAACCCCGAAGTAAATCTAGCCCCGCGGCCCACTAGCAAGGCCTAACCCTAAGGGCTTCAGGCAGAATGGACCCTGTGACCTCCCAATCGGCCAGGCACTGATTTTGACCATCTAAACTAACCCTTGGGGCTGAGAGAAGTTAGAAAATATATAATATATAATTAAATTTAATATGACTAAGTACATAAATATTTTTTGTAATAAAACCTATGCCTTGCAGTTGAGACTGTAGAAAATGGTCCAAACGTATCTGAGTGAACTTGCTCCAAGGTGGGTCCAAATTTGGTACGTCGGTCCTGGAAGGAGGATTTAACATATTTTCCAAGAGTACATCCCTTGCAGACGTCATGTTGATCAGCAATGCATTTTGGAAGTTCAATGGTGATCTGGTGCATTATTTTCAAAGCTCCATGGTGTAGGTATCCCATGTGCTTATGCTACAACTCTCCAACATGTCGACCCTGAACTTGTTATGCCTTACTACTAAATGAAGCACATGCATCCACCTCTATCTTGTAGATATTTTTAAATCTAGCACCAATTTGTTTTACTTGTCCAATAGAAACATGCTTCAAATAAGTCTTCCCTCTACTGAACACCACATCATAACCTCTGTCTTCAAGTATAACTACTTAAATTAAAGTTTTCTTTAGACCAGGAACATACATTACATTCTTCAGGTGAAGGTGGGAGCTTTACTGCCTCTTAAATGTGACAATGCTAATCCCTTTGGTACTATACCTTCCATCAAATCCAAGCTCTATGTGTAATTATAGGTCCTTCTCCTATAAGCTATTGAATAAATCCTTATTTCTTGTCATATGAAATGAAGCACTAGAGCCTAAGTACCATACACTACCTCATACACTACTTTCCATGCATGCAATGCCAGGTGAAATCCAACTCGAATTGTGATGTCAGAGAATCTCCTCCTGTTCCTACTGCAGACTTCTTATTGGATTTCTTATGTGGACACTTGGTTGCATACTGTTCATACTCATGGTAATGAAAGAATTTAATTTTACTGAGGTGTTTCTTCTTGCCTTGGTTTTGGATGGATTCTGCCTTTCCTTGGGCCTTCTTACATTTGGATTTATTTCCTTTTATATCTAAGGCAAAGTTTTATTCCTTATCAGTTATGGATCTGACACCATCTCTAGTGTTTCTTCTAATCTGCTCCCACACCAAGTCAGACCAAGGTCTCTCCCAATCTGGGAGCTTGTCTATTCCATTAACTAAATCTTGATAGTTGTGCCAGGATTTCAAAAGAACAAGGAGTTATAATCTCACAAGTTCAAATGATGGCACATTCTCTCCAACTCCTCGAAGATCATCTTTGGCCTTAGTGAATTTGGATAGGTATTTGTAACACCCCCTCCTCCAAAGTCCACCCAACCAACTTTCCAGTCGGGGTAACCATGCAACAAGAGAGGATAATACAAGGGATTCAACTTCCTTGGTGACTGTAAGGAAATGGAACCGACGGAACATATCAAACAAACCTAGCCACATCAAGAACAACACCCTTAGGAGACATGTCAAACACTAAGATATCTTGTCCCTGAGTCCCACTGGTGATTTAAGCCTTTTAACCCCTAGTCACTCTCATGCTATAGGCATGAAAACGTCCAACATACAAAAGTCACTCTCATAGGCCTATGTGCCGGTGACTGTGGACTTTTCTCAGCCGACGTGTGCCAACAACCCCGAGATTTGATCCACTTTTCTAGCCTAGAATCCTGACCTCTGCCCAAAACTTGGTACAACCTTCAGAATCCATCAAAGACATGATAACAATGATGATAAATAAAAAATCAACCTTAGGACTAGGCCTGAGCATCCCTAACTAGTACTGACATTCTGTTAAACAATTGGCATCAATGCAACCTACAGGTCTAGGATAAAAGACAAAGAATAAATGACTCAAATAAGTTATCAGACATAACTAGAAGGATCACCTCCTTCTCCATTGAACTATTATATCATCAATTAGGTATTGCATCCACCCATTTAACAATTACAAGTAAATACATGAAATAACCATGACATGAACCAATAATTTAACTATGCTTATAACCATTGTAAAACCATATAAATATTAGAGATATGAAAACCATTAAATCCACATATAAACCAATGAAAAAGTAAGAGAACTTAGCTTTTATTAATCATAGGAAAATCCAACCAGCTTCGGGACTTCCACTTACCACCCGACCATAGACATGGCTGAACCAAATCTCTCTTTTAGCCAGTCACCCCCGTGCCATATTCCAAACATGAATGTGGTATCTCATAGAAAAACCAATACAAGAACAACCAAGGGAATCCAGAGGTTAAACCACCTCCACCCTCACCAAACCGTGATCACACCAAAACTGGTGCTCTGATCACAACCAAACCAAACTTGGAATGCCATCCAAAATCCATCACTATCCTTGAGGAATTTTCCATCTCCTTGTCTCTCAAGTTTTACTACAATCCAATCCTAGATCACTAGGCCCTAAACCGAGACCATTCTCTCAGGCTTTACTGTAATCCAAACCCTGATCACTAGGCCCTAAACTGAGACTTCTCCCTTAGGCTTTACCATAGATCCTACCAAAACTAGTCAAGGGATTCCTAGGCCTTTGGGAATGAACCTTGAGACCACCTCCACCCTAGATTTCGAAATCTATCTGGAAAACCAAAGCTCAAAACCGAGATAAACATCCCAACATACCATGGCATCTGGAAAAAGGAAAGGCTAGGCTGAAAACCAATGTCATAACTTGGCAAAACCATGCCACCGATATCAAGATAACCATACACCAACATGCAAAGCCATACATGTCTAAATCAACAAGGAAATCACACATGTAAAAGGTTACCTGCAAGTATTCCTATTGAAGCTGCCTGATCCTGCTCTTCTTCCTTGATCCTTAATTTCCTTCCTTTCCCTTTGCTTGCTTTTCCTTCCTTGATCCAAAGCTAGAGTGATCCAAGAAAACTCTAAGTGACCAAGATTGAGATAGAGAGAGAAAACAATGAGAGAGCTCGAAAATTGAACTTAAAAAAGGATAGAAAAAGCTTGCCTACTGATCCTCAGAAGCATTTTTATGAATGAGGCCTCTATTTTATTCATTTTCCATTATTTTCCTTCAATTTATTCCTCACATGCAACTTGTGACCTTTCACCTTACTTTTCTCCTAATTTCCTTTATTTTCATAAATAAATGTGCCAAAAATGCCTTTTTGCCTTTTAATGCCTTTGCCTTAGCCTTTGCAAAATTTCCTTAGCCAAAAGACACATCTAGTGATGCCCACTAAGATATCTTTGCCAACATTAAGCTTGGAATACATGTCCCTTATCCATGGTCTTGTTTTTCTTTTATTTACATTATTACATAGATTTTTCACCAGGGCTATTACAGTTGTTTTCACCAAAAAATTGATCATCTAGCCTAATTTACTAGATGGAATGAAGTACACCATGTAAAGCCAATTTTACCATAGTAAAATTTCTTTTAATGTGAGAAATTACTTAATAAACCACCTTTGTTAAGTAATTTATAGGTAAATCCATGAAGAATAATTAAATAAATCACTATTTATTTGCTTTTCTTCTAGGAATAATTAATTTAACCATTGTTTTAATTATTATTCTTAGTCAAATTTGACTAAATCCCTTATGAACAATTAAATAAATCCTTATTTGTTTATTATTCCTTAACTAATTCCTTGAGATGACAAATACATCATTTATTTATAAATTATTTCTAAATAAAAGGTTAAATACTTTTCCCTCTTAAACAAATATAATAAAATATTCCAAGTGGTTATTCCAAGAATGGGATCAATAATATTTTATTATTGCTCATTATTCGAGGATAACTCAATATTTTGTTATAAATAGAAGGGTTTTCAATTTAGTATTCACTTTTGATTATTTTGATTGTTGCACTTACTATTGTAACTCTAATTATTTTCATTGTCACACACCATATTTTTGTTGGGTTTATACATTACAGAGGAGAGAGACTCTACACAAGCTGAATGTGTTTGAGGATAACCAAGAACCCATCCCATAGAGGGGGACTGGTAACATCTATTTGTTCCCTTTATAGGTGTTATAATAAAAAATATTCTTTGTATATCTGGTTTCCATTGGATGATTGGAATTATTACTCATTCTTTTTTTTTTGTTTAATTATGATTGTGGCACAGATCTGGACTTTGGCAGGTTTTGTTTCTATCAGTTGCTGCAGATCTACAATGTTTAACAACCATTTATATTGTTGAGATTGTTTGCAATCTGCAATATTAAGTGGGTTCTTTTCGTACATATTTGAGAAGAAAACACTACAACAAAATTGGGGACTCCGTTGGGGAATAATTTCGATTCAAAAATCTGGGTCTTCAATACAAAATTGGTGACTCCACTGGGTTTTATACTTCATATACAGAAACTTGGGTGACCTTCGATTTTCAACTTAGGGTTTCTTATTTTTTCAATTCTATTAATTTTTCCTAGTTTTTAAGCCCTAGATCTGATAAATTTCTGACTTCTGCAAGCTTTTTGGCTGTTTCCGTAGGTCATAGGAACCAACCGCGACAAAGGTGACACTTTTTTCCGAGATTTTCTGACCGGGATCCATGAAGCAGAAATCACACTTTTTGGCCCAAAAAGTGTGATCTGGAGGCTAGAGCGCACTTATCAGCCCAAAAAGTGCGATCCCTACAGAGAAATAGGTCAGTACATGTGATTTCTAGGTTTTAGGGTTTTTCTCAGATCTGTTTATGAGTTTTGCAGAGAGCTATCTGTTGGGTTGTCTGACCTCTGTCTCATCTCACTTAGGCCTTGATCCACTCTAATTTACTCATTGAAGTTGAATTTAGCCTCCCTTAGGGCTTCTAGTACGCTTCCACCTTTCTAGGAGGAGTTTAGCTGAGTGAGTAGTCTGAGTTTCTGCAGCGCTTTTAGCCACATTTTCTAGATCTGTTAAGATAGGTTGTTACCATCCATAGTTTCACATTTAACCTTGTTTGGTCATTGGCCTTAGGGTCCCATTGGTTTCCCTAGGTGTTTCACCCATCTCCCTATATTTTTGTAGCGATCTTCCCCTCTGGTTTTTTGTTGTTGCTACACTACTTTCCAGCAGCTTAGTGTCACTTGATCCCAGTCACACCGACATTTAGATCTCTTGACTATTTCAGTGTATTTTCCATTAGTTTATCCACCAACCAACATAGTGTTTGCAAACCCAGTTTGGATGGGGTTTAGTTAATCATTTTTTTGTTCATTTTCTCTTATTAATTTCAGTTTATTTTTAGCAAGCTTTTTTATTTTTTATAAACACGATCCGAGCTTAATCAATTAATACACTTACACACACAAGCACACCTTAAATAGAGGGTGCTTGGTTTACACCACTAAACAAAGACTTAACATAATAAATTTATCTCCCTACATCGAGACAAAGATATATTGTTGACCTGCCTTCACTGTTTCCGTGTCATGTGTGTCCTACCACCATTGCGCCACCAAGGAATTTGTCACGGATACTATTAGGCCTTCACCCCCAATTTCCGCTTGGGAATATTACCCCTCCTCATTAGGTTCGAGTTCATAGCCCTCCGAGTCCCCACACCGACTCTTCTCCTAGTTCATCTGATTCCTCATCTGATTCCGAGCCTCCTTCACTGCATATCGTCACCATGTCTGGACCCACAGCTGGTGCAGGAACCCAAACAGGGGTTGGCTCTGGTTCTATCCTGGTGGTCACATCAAGAAGAACAGTCTTAGGAACTGTTCCAGCAGCCGCCATGCTCCCCTTTATGGCTGGGTTAAGTCTACTGGATTTTAACCAGTTGATAAATGACCCCATACACCATGATGCTGGTTGGCCTTCTATGCTGACTAAGCTTCCCTTAGACATCTCAAAGTTTGAGGGTAATGCTGGAGAGGATCCTACCAACCATGTTCAATCCTTCCACATGTGGTGTTCGTTCAACTCCATAGCCGATGACTCCATTCATCTTTGCCTATTCCAACACACACTCACTAGAGACGCTACAAAATGGTATGTAGACTAGCCCTCCGCATCTCATTCCGTTTTCGCAATGCTTGCTAAAGCGTTCCTTTCATATTTCTAGTTACCTCTCCGGTACGACATTGGTATGGAGCTATTGACCACATTCCGTCAGTCCTCCGCCACTCACCTTTCTGATGATGTTCAAGAGTGGTGTCGAAGGAGGAGCACATCTCTTACCCCCCCTTTCGAACACCGTGTCTATCTAGATTGTTTTCTTAGGAGCATTTTATCTCCCATTGGAAAATATGTCGCGTTCCATTTTCCTCAGACCGAGGAAGAAGCTCTCCAAACTGCTTTGAGATATGATATGATTTATGCATAATCCGGTTATGTCTATATCGTTATTCTATACCTCTCTTGTCTTGGAAGTGCCAATGCACTGGGGGCATCTCACACCGTCGACGGTATCATTGGATCCCTTTCACACTCTTCGCCATATACTCAACAAAGTTATGGCTACCCGTAGGGGGCACTAGTTCCTCTAACTGTTATGCCCCTCCTGCTAGTAACATGTTTCTAGGGCCCCAACCCATCTACCAAACTGTTGCTCCTCCTTATGCACAGCCGAGCGCTCCAACCCCTTAAGCATTAGCGTCACAACCTCCCATGCATCTTCAGTCCTAGCAGCCATCGCCCCCTCAGGGCCAGGTGTTTACACAACAGAGTGCTACCAATCCCCAAAGCTCAAAGAAAAATAATAAGGGGAAGGGTAACAAGGGTAACCAGGGTAATCAAGGTAACCAGTCTAGTGAAACCTAGGGGAAACAACCTAACACCAACAACCAGCAACATGGTAGCTAGCCCAAGTAGAACAAGACTATTTGTACAAACAAGCCTTGTGCATGTTGTGGTGTACATGGCCATTACACACATGAGTGTCCCCTCTTACCCCAGATGCGCCAAATGTGGGAAGCTCAAGAAACTTCTATAGGTCAACAATCGCCTCAGAATCCTGTGCCAACCCAACCAGAAGTGCTCACAAATCCTTTCCCTCAGCAAGGATTTGTTGCTGCTCAACCTCAGCTAGGTCAAGTAGCCCATCTCCCCCAACCTTCTGGTCCTGGTGACTACCAAATTCTTATGATGAACTTTGATGAGGAGAACCCCTCCAATATCAACCTGCAAACTTGGTCACGTCAACATGACAATCCCTTGACTTCATCTGCTACTGATTCTAAAACCAAAGTATTTGCTGAGCCTCTTACAATAGCAAATGGTCCTTTACAGATCCCTCAACCTAAAGTTGAGGCCATCCCTAAGATCCCAAAGGGACTATTACGTTGGAATGTAGCTTCTAACAGAGCTTCCCATACATACAATATAGTAGACGACTTAGTGCAATCACCTACTGCCATGTCGACAATGGAAGTCCTCCAGTTGTGCCCATCCCAAAAGAAAGCTCTACTAACTACCTTGGGTGTAGTAGATCCTTCTGATGATCGATTGATTGTCGTCCCAGTTGATACATCAGAGCCTCCCCCATTGCTTTCATATGTTTCTTTCCAGATACCAGTTAGAGCCCATAATGCCATCATCTCCTGATGCATTATTAACGAAGACACATCCACTTGAGTGATGTTTGCTACTGTTTGGAAACAAATTAAGTCACCTGAGTTGTCCCCCTCCACCATCACTTTGCGTGCTTGGGATGTAAAGTCCTCTCAGCCCCTTGGCATGTACCACAACTGTCCAATGACTCTTGTGGGCAAGACTGTCCATGTCGACATTGGAGTCATTGATGACCCTTTGATTACAACATTCTCTTAGGTCGCAATTACACATATGCCATGTCAGCTGTTGCATCTGCGGTGTTTCACAAGATGTGCTTCCCCCATGATGGAAAGATTGTTACCATCGATCAATTGACTTACTACGAGCCAGCATCTGTGACCTCACCTGAGTCCATTATCTTGTCAATGTCCGAAAAATAGTCTACAACTCTTACTACCAATGATTCACCCGGAGTTTATAAAGATTCCTCATTGTTGGGTGTTTTCCCTGGTCCTCCCCCTCCCATTTCAGAGCCTACCTCTATGAGTGTTTTCTTTTTACAAGCATCACCGGCTACCCTTAAGTAGTCTGATACACCTGATCAACATCCAGCTCCTCAGCACCCTGCTGTTGCCCTTCCAGCTCCTCAACACCCTGTTGTTTCCCTTCCAGCTGAGCCCTGTCAATCCACCCCCCAGGACCTCCTCCATTTGTGGCTTCCTCTCCTATGTTTCCACCAGGAACTGTTCCTTTAGGTCTCAACCATCCATGAGCTATTCTATCAGGACATTACCCTGCAGGCCAGATACCTTTCTTATTCCCCCCTCCGGGAGTATTTTCTGTCCCTGTCAGGGCTTCATTGGTCCTTCTTAACATGACTTGGGGATCTCTGTATGGTACACCAGTCCCCCTACAAGCATTCTGCTTGGTCAGCCCAGACCTTATCATGGTTTGACCCCCTTTCAACTGGTCCCCATGACTCCTACCACTTCTATAGTTCCATCACAACTCAACAAGAACCAACCCCTATTACGAAAGCATATGTTTAGGGGGGGAAGCTAAAAGGAAAGAACCTAAGGACAAGGCTCCCCAAACTCCTCCAGCCCCTGAGGCCCCAAAGCCAACACCCCTGTGCACTTTGTGTAAAGTTGTTGGGTATGCCACCAATAATTATCCTGAGCTTCCTCAACTTAAACCTTTGGTTCATGAAGCATTCCCTGAGTCAAATATCCTGAAAGTCCATGTTAACTTACCGATCCCACCTAAGAAACTCAAAACGTTGCACACAAACCACCCTTGTGCCCTGTGTGATCATCATGGTCACTATTCCCATTGTTGCCCTCATCTCAATGAATTTTGTGATTGCCTTGGGTGATCTGCGAATACGAGGCCACTCGTAGTGGATCATCTACTCCTCTACCTGTGGATTTTGGTACCACTAGTAAACCAGAATAGGGATAATCTGCCCCCACTATTGTGATCCCTCCCCCTGATGTCGAGATGATGGACACCACATGCCCCATCCTTTACCTGTCATCATCCTTGAGTTCCTCACAAGAAAACCTTTCTAAGGTTGCTGTGTGTGCTTCTATCGAACCTCTTTCGACAGAAACCTAGGTCTCAACATTTGTAGATCCTCCATCTACTAGCCCGTTGTCTACCATAAAAATTGATGCATATGTGAACCTTATTTCTCAGGTTGATGCACCAGGTAATGCTGCCACATCATGTAGTGAGTCTTCCTCCTATCCGCCTAGCTCTCAGCTCGACAACGACACCATGGAAGCTATGTCTACCCCTAATTACCCCTACCCTTAAGTAAGGGAGCATTTCTTCAGGGGATTTTGAAGGTCATTTCCTTCCTAATTCTCCCAATGTGCTCTAACTCAAGAAATTCCACTCATAGCACATCTCTTTGATTTGCATGTCTCTATTTCTGCCATAAAGCTAGGTAGATTACATCATCTCATCTGTTTTCTTTTGCACCTTTCAGATGGAGACATCATCCACATCGTATATCGGTCATGCCGACGGTACGAGTCGCTTATCCCAGAATCTAGCCTCGACAACCTGGGCCATTTTCACCCCCTTGCATACGTTAGTCCTTTCGAATGGCGTGTGCATTGGATCTACCACCAATAATTAGGCTGAATATGATGTAGCGATAGGTTTGTTAGTCAATGCCATCCTTCATCTTCCCGTTCGTTTATATTCCTTGCTACTTATCATGCAATTGAATGGTGTGTATCATGTGCATAACCAAGCCCTATTTAGAAAATATCTACGAGTTAAGCTGTTGGTACATGAATTTTAAACCATTACTTTCAGTCATGTGCCTAGAGCCCAAAATCATTTTGTAGATTGGCATTTATCACATGAATACCACAGAAGATAACCAAACAAATGACGAACCATCATTATCATATAAAATGCATAATAATATTATGTATCATAAAAGTGTTTGGAGCCATCCCTCTAAATAAATCCGATATTCCCAAAACATGTTGCAAAAAATCCCAATCAATGGGACCACACGTCCCTCCATCTAGTCATTGTCCGATGGATCTCGCACTAAAGGCTCTGCTCCACCTACACGTAGATCACGTACTACCTAACCATCCATCGCCACACGTTGCACGATACCGCGCCACTCTGAGGGAAGACCGGTGCACTCATCTATGTACTGATCCTCTAAGTCATGCCACCCACGCTCTGAAACCCCGATCAAGAGTACATAAAACCTACGATGAAAATCAGTAAGCAACGTAGTATCCTCTGGACCTTGATGTGATGATGATGTCCCTTGATCTGTAGCCCTAGGTGCTATGGCTCGACCTGCATATCTTACGTCTTCACCGATGCTATGTCTGCATACAACATGTTTCACACTCAGTACCATATACATGTGATAGCAATGTAAAATGCACCATAAAACATAGAAACTTAACACTTACTGTATGGTCCCCATGCTTGCCTGGGTGGAAGTGGCAAGTTCGGATCCTCTTGATAGTTCATCCCGCTATAAGGGTAATCGTCAATGTAAGTGGGCATTTGATCCCAATGTGTGAAAAAATCAGATTAGAACACCTGTCTGACTCCTCCTCCTCCTCTTCGTAGTAGCTACCCCTAGCAGTGCATCCTGGGCTCCTATGGGCCCCCATCTCAGATCCGTACATGACGACGGATAGTGGGTATCTTCTCAAAGAATAATGCACATAGTAATGTACCAAAAGTGCAATCACAATTCACTTGCCTCTTGCAAAGACTCAACTATCGTTTCACTGACGACAACATCATTTGGGCCCACCCATAGTAGATCCTAGCCAAAACACTCTCAACCAACATCATTTGCCCACTAGTGATGTGATGGAATGCCTGACTACCCAAGACCCATAGCATAGATGTGGTAACAACCTGTATCTCTAGCCTCTCGAAATCAACGAGTAGGATAGTCGTGCCCTAGACACAGACACCTCGTCGACAATGGTACTCCACGAACTCAGTAATGTTCCTCCCACAAGGCAACACTAGATGAATATCCCCCACCACTCTCAGGGGAGGCAGTCCGGTCAAGAAGTAAATATCCTGTAATGTGAGCTCGATCTTGTGCCCTTGCACAACTAAGACCTCTTGGTCTGGATCCCAATAGCTCACAATTCTCGATAGAAAGGGCTCACCTACCCTCATCAATGGGTTCTCTACCAACTTGACAACCCCATA
The DNA here is from genome assembly GCA_031772625.1 of Pinus tabuliformis. NCBI lineage: Eukaryota > Viridiplantae > Streptophyta > Pinopsida > Pinales > Pinaceae > Pinus > Pinus tabuliformis. The sequence continues at coordinate 1,233,229,376 of CM062818.1, forward strand.
ATGAGCCAATGCCCCTCGAACTACCTGATCCCCCTAGATCTCAAATCGAAGAGTATCCAAGTCTCATTCATGCCAATTGATTTTCAGCTCTACCATATTTGCAAAACAACACATGTCTTGTCAATTCAGAAAATAAAACAATGGTCTACACTGATCAGCTTACAACCCCCACCAAGCCAACAGACCAAATCTCTCTCTAGCCCCGAACCGCTTTTTCAGCCCAAAAAATGTGAGCTCATAGGTTTCCATCTATTTCCTGTAAGCTAGATCCCACTTCTGGGCCCAGAAAGTGCGATGTGACCATGAGAAAGAGCAGGGGTCTCTCAGGGAGCTGTCAAGTACCAAAAATCAGGAAACAAACTACTGAAATTGAAGAGATGAGTAAGGCCACCTACTTGAAAGTCACAGATCTTGATTCTGATGGTCAGTTTTCTGCTATGATCTCCATAAGATTTAGGGCCTTTTCCTCCTCTCCAAATTCACCACATCTCACTTAGCAAATGAATCCAAATTGGAGGGAAAACATCCTTTCATAGAAAAATCCCCAATTTTTCTATCGCCCATTGCGACTAGACCGTAGCTCAGTTTGATGAACTATCAACACCGTTGGAAAGCTCTCACCGAGCTCTATAATGGGTCTTCCTCAGTTTTTGATGATTTGACACTTCACCAAGAAACCATTTTTCCATGAAAGGTCACTTCGTCGCCTCTCAAAATCAAATTTCATCATAAAGTGACACTTTTACTTTGAGGTCCACATCCTCTTAATACTGGTTATACCATATGCCAACTTTCTTCATGAGTAACGATCCTTTACTCATGTTTTCATGGTCCCCACTGGGCCTAGTCTATGTGGTAGCATCATCGAGTCACCCTTGTTCAGAGCATCCATGATGAGTCACCCTTGCAGTCTTGGACTCTATTTCATGTCCCATCATCTCATGTCACAGTATTCCATCCATATTTGCATACTATTCATCCTGGGTTGCCCATTTTCGCCTCCAGTCTTACTGTCCCCATCCCCTTCGGATTTGAGTCAGTTGCTATGAGGTCAACCATGCACTTTATGCTCCAACAAGGGCAGTCGTTTGTGTGTCCCTCAGTCCCATTTTTTCCCCATTATCCCTGGTGTTAGTCCATTAGTCACATTACTATATTACCTCGTGTTTTCGTTGAGGACCTTCATTGCCCCATTTATCACGAGCCTTATTCTATCGACATCAGCTCATTTATTCCAGAAGAACACACTAGAGGGTGGTGTATCTCGGTTCCATCTTCCATTCTTGTTCATCACCTTGGATCAAGCAGAGGGTCTCATTATTGCCATTTGACTTGGTCGTTTCATGTTCGTGATCAATACACTTGATGGTCCAGTGATGTAGCAGATTGTACGAGTGATTCCCAGGTGTGCGTGAGATGTTTTAGACCTCATGAGGGGGTGGCCCTTCAGGTAGCTCCCCATATGCCCAGATGCATACCTACTATGCTACAACCTCAGATGCAATTCCACAGAGTTGATGGGTTCGTTTCGTATCGATCATAGTGTTCATAGCATGCACGTCTCCTCCAAATGATCCATTCAGTTTTGCAGAGCCCTTCCTTTTTCAACAAGGCTTCTCGAGTTGTTCTACCCTCCCTCCCACCCATTTTTTGAGGGAAGGGGATTTGTATCTCATGTACCTAGATATTATTTTATTTAGTCATGACTCATGTTTTTCTAGGTTGATTATGTATATGGGACACATTGTATTATTTTCTCGCTCTATTATGCTAGCATATCATGTACCATTCAGCATGTACTTCATTTCTCAGTTTTATATTTCTAGGCGAACCATTATTTTTGTACTAAGTTATCTTGGCGAGTATGGGTATGCTTGCCCCGCCTCAATGAGGTCTAGTATCACAACATAAAAGGAGACTTACATTAGTCTCACCCCCTCTGTCCCTATCCTCTTTCAAATTCAACTTCATTGGTGTCTCTCTCTCTCTCTCTCTCTGACTCCCTTGTGTTGTCTAGTGATTGTGTCTTTACAACGTACGACTTGCATTAGTCTCACCCCCTCTGTCCCTATCCTCTTTCAAATTCAACTTTATTGGTCTCTCTCTCTCTCTCTCTGACTCCCTTGTGTTGTCTAGTGATTGTGTCTTTACAACGTACTTCAGTCGTACATTTTTATCCTAACAATTGTACGTTGGGGGGAAATCTGTTATCACCAAAAAATTGATTGTCTAGCCCAATTTACTAGATGGATCAAAGTACACCATGTAAAGCCAATTTTACCATAGTAAAATTTCTTTCACTGTGATAAATTACTTAATAAACCACCTTCGTTAAGTAATTTATAGTTAAACCCATGAAGAATAATTAAATAAATCACTATTTATTTGATTTTCTTCTAGGAATAATTAATTTAACCATTGTTTTAATTATTATTCTTTGTCAAACTTGACTAAATCCCTTACAAATAATTAAATAAATCCTTATTTGTTTATTATTCCTTAACTAATTCCTTGATATGATAAATAAATCATTTATTTATTTATTATTTCTAAATAAAAGTTTAAATACTTTTTCCCTGCTAAACAAATATAATAAAATATTCCAAGTGGTTATTCCAAGAATGGGATCAATAATGTTTTATTATTTCTCATTATTCGAGGATAAATCAATATTTTGTTATAAGTAGAAGGGTTTTCCATTCATTATTCACTTTTGACTATTTTGATTGTCGCACTCACTGTTGTAACTCTGATTATTTTCATTGTCGCTCACCATATTTTTGCTGGGTTTATATATTATAGAGGAGAGAGACTCTACACAAGCTGAAGACATTCGAGGATAGCCAACAAATCATCCCATAGAGGGGGACTCATCTATTTGTTCCCTTCATAGGTGTTATAAGAAAAACTATTCTTTGTATATCTAGTTTCCATTGGATGATTGGAGTTATTACTCTTTCCTTTTGTTGTTTAACTATGATTGTGGCATAGATCCGAACTTTGGTGGGTTTTGTTTCTATCAGTTGCTGCGGATCTACAATGTTTATCAATCATTTATATTGTTGAGATTGTTTATCATCCACAATCCTAAGTGGGTTCTTTTCATACATCTTTGAGAAGAAAACACTACAACAACAATATTGAACAAAAATTTCATTTTTTCCCATTTGAATGTTCTTGAGCTTATCTCAATGCCAGCTTCTTGACATCACTACCACTTTGGAATAGGTATATGAGAGTTTTCCACATTGTAAAAGTAGTCTCCTTGCCATACAAATTCGAAACCACATAATCTCTAACTCCCTCCAATATAATCCATTTGGATTTTGTTGTGTCTTTCTTCCACTGAGCCAACTATTGAATGATATTGTTGGTTTTGAATAATCATTTTGTGTGTACTCCAACACTTCGTTGTCATCCAACATACTTATGTCTTTCCAAGCACATAAATTCAAAGTTCCCACCAATGTATATTCAAGCATCAATTCATTGAAAGACATTGTTCCACCACTGAAGAAATACCAACACCACAAATCTGCTATTCAAAAGTTATTTGAGAGATGATCAGGAACTTGGTTTCTATGCAATTTTCAATAACTCTAATATCATGTAGAAATAAATCAAAATTTGTAGCTGCTAATGAATTCAGACTGAAAACAATAGACACAAATTTCTTCTAATAAATTATGTAGAAGGAAAAACATATAATAGAAACACATGCAGTCATTCAATCACAATGAACATTGTTTTTTTTTTACTGAAGAACACAACTAGGAAAATCCCCTCCAATGTTTGTATTAAATCAAATGAGAAAAATGATCTATTACATTGGTTGCTTCAATGCTTGAAGCTCAATCTACACTGCAATATTGATCTCCTCCTCTTTTGTATGCTCTGCCCAATACTTAGGAAAAATAGGTCTAATGCTTCCTCCTATTTCCTTGTGCGATTCTTGCTCCTAAAAAATAGGGAATCTCCTATTTCCTTGCACAAATCCAAAGAGAATTAGCTCACCTTCTCAATGAAAACTATGTATACTCACTAGCATACAATAATGATTACAATTATGCCTTTTTCCTCCACTCCACTAGGAAATTCGAATTGCATGCATGACTAGGGATATTTTTAGTAAATAGACTAGTTAAATAAGATGCCAGTGAGTTAACAATAGTAACAACTACTCAATTGAACTCATATTGACTCTATTCTAGATTAGAGCTCAAATAACTAAGTTTCACTAAATATAACTCCACGAGATAGCTAGATCTTAGTAATCAACTCATGCAAAACTCTACTTCTTGCCCACAAAATCAAATTGACTAACTTAATTGAGTGATTTGGTGATGTCTTGCTAACTGCAACTCAAGTCATCTTGCTAAAGTTGAAATATGAATTTCTCCATTTGACTAAGGTACAAGTCAAATGAAGCCTTTTATTTCTACAATTTAACATTTTTTGTTTGAAGTAATAAGTTTATTGGTTTTTGAATAGTTGAAAATTTGCATGTGAACTTTGGGAGAATAGTTAGCATTTGATCTAAGAAAGAAACATTTTCATTTGATACATTTAAGGTTTTATATTACAATTAGTGCATCTGAATTGAAGTAGGTGTGCCATAAATAGATTTGGAGCTTGATCTTTATTTTCTTATGTATGCAAAAAGTTACATAGAGAGTTTTCAATAACATTTTGCATAGCATCACAATAGACTTGGCAGTTTGAGTTCTGCATTGAGTGTGAGAGTGTTTGCCTTACATTCCAAGAGTTGATTGTCTAGGAGTTTAATTTCCCTGTTTACCAGTAATTTAAGATAGCCTTTCCATTTGAATTTCTTAGTTTGATTAATAGTGAAAGCTCAGGCTTTCATTTAATTGTTAGTTAGGGTTTGGTTATTTAATAAGCCATTTTATTGCAGGAACTAGAACAAGAGTTTAACAAGTGTTTGTAGGAGTTTAAAGGAGAGTTGAAGCACAAGTTAGAGTAGGGATTTGTTTTGCAAGAACCCAAAATATCTCTCGATAATTTCCAATGCTGCACCTTGAAGCCTACATACCATAGATTGATATTAAATGTTGGGTCACTGATATAAAAACCACCACAACCAACATTTTGGCACCATTGCCAAGGAGGCACTAGGGAAAGATTCTGGTAAAATTTTGAGTGAATTTTTTTCCAGCATTAGAGGTAAGGTTATGTGTTACTTTTTCCAGCAGGTGTGCCTATGTTTGTTTCTCTTTAGGAGGGTTAATTTTTCATTGTAAGGGATTATTGTAGGTATGTTTTTTTACAAATAGCTATAAAATTTGATTGAATTTGAATTATTGTAGTCCAACAAGTGATTTTTATAGTCTTATTTTTCTAATTTCATTTTTATTTTTTAATATGAATGAATAAGAGGGGTAAAGATCCAAAACCTAGGAAGGGTAGAGGAAAAACTAATAATTTGGAAAGCCATTTTTCTCACGTTGAGCCTGCTGCAAGTAAAAAATCTAGGTACACTCAGACTAATGAGGCTGCTACTCTACATTTGGACTTTGGAAACAATAGTTCAGGTGTATATTAACCAATAAGGGAAAAGAAGGTGAGCTTTGCAGCTAAATATCCCCATGTGGTTGAGTCTTCAGAGAAGAGGCAACCTTCATTCAACATGGGGTGCATTTTACTTATAGAAAAAAAAATATGGCAAATAATGAAGATGGAAATAGTGAAGGATTTGGTGACAACAACCCACAGGGAGAGCTCACTTTTGGATTTCTAATTGTGGATCCTGATGCTATTGTGCAAATGTAAAAAATTCTGCCATTAGTTATACCTCGTTTTCATAGTAAGGTACATGAATATCCTGCTTTTATTTTCAAATTTGATATACCATGTAGGAGTTATGATTATTTTCAAATTCCCATAAATTAAAACTTTTCCCCGCTACCCTTAAGGACTCAGCCTCTCATTGGTTTATTGGTTTGGGGGGAATACCATAGATACCTAGGATGAGATGAAGAGATTTTTCCTTGGAAAATATCAAGAAAATTGTAAAGCCCGTGACTTACAAGATGAGATTTTTAGGATGACAAAACGTGAGGATGAAAGTTTATAGGATTATCTTGAAAGGTTCTTGTATATCCTCCAAAGGTCCAAACATAGATTGGATCCTGACACCATTATGAATTTATTTTTATGTGGACTTTTGGATGGTTCAATCAATGTTTTGAATTTATTAGGAAAAGGAGATATATCCCAACTAAATTTCAAACAAATTTGTGATTTATGTGGAAAGTGTTCACATAGTCAATCTAGATCTGTTAGGGGATTAAGAGGTAGTTCTTTTAAAAACATCAAATCTAGAACAACTAATGCTTATATTAGAGCCGAATTTGAGCATAAAATGGATAATCATAGAAATAAATTGATGGGAGACTTTAGTTTGCAGTTAGATGGTCTAAAATTTCAAAAGAAATTAGAATAAGAACAAGTTGTATTATATATTTTTGCCCAAAATGTATAAAGAAGCATCCGTTGCATGATTTCCTTGTAGATGTCACTAAAATTTTTGTTATTTGTGCAAGTAGACACCCTACAGATGACTATCCCTGCATACCTAGTTTGAAGGCAATTTTTCAGGAGGAGAATTCGGTACCTAAAATGTTGCATGCAATGGGAGCGAGGAAATCATGGCAACATGTAAGTTCATGTATGCATCCCAAACCTACACCTTATTTTCCTAGGTTTCATGGTCATCCACCACAGTCATATCAAAATTGGAATTGTTCTCCACCATGGAAGGAAGGCTATCTCCATCAGTTTGGCCAACCTCCCCCTTGGCAACGAGGGTGGAGAGGACCTTCACATTCTCATGTTTGATACCATATGCCATAACATTAGTCTTACCCGACATCATATACATCTTATTCACATGCTCAACCTTCATTACCAGCTACTCTGCCTCAACAGACATAACCCATGCCTCCTCAATTACCATTGCCTCCACCATTAAAGATACCACATTCATTCGTGCAGCTAGTGCCCAACCTAAACAACAAAGTGGTGAAGCATATTCTTTCTACTGAACCACCCATTTTCCCTACTTACCAGATCATTCTAGTTGAGGTCCATGACCTACAACTAAGATCAGGAAGGATTGATGAAAAAAAAAACAACTGTTAGCAATCAATGAGGAAAGACATGAGGAGGAGACCCCTGATCATTCAAACAAAGATACGGCACCAAAAATTTCTCATACACACTCAAAGCCCTTACCTTCTTCTTCAAACCCACCTCCCTATCCGAAGAGGCTGGCTTTAGAGAAATTTGATCCTACCCTTGAGTTTCACCTGGCTTCTAAGTTTAGAAACATTTGCATAAAAGTTCCTTTGCTACAAGCCTTGAAATTTATTCCCATGATACACTAAAACCGTCTAGGAACTATACATCATGAAGCCATACAGGAAAAAACTGAGCCCCACACTATCCACTTTATTGGCAAGGCAACTGAGTTGATGAGAGGGTGTACTTATGTTGAAAAAAATAAAAACCTTATAAACCTGGTTGTCTCTGTACATATAGGTGCTATCCTTGTCCCTAATGGCTTCATTGACACTGGAGTGGCCATCAATGTGATGAATTGACAAACCATGGGACAACTTGGGCTAACTCACATTCGTCCCACCTCCACTATCTTAGAGCTTGCTGGTCAATCCAAAATAAAGCCAGAGTGTGCAATGGATGATGTGAGTACCAATCATACTTCATTGTCCTTCAACCTAAAAATCCTATTAGGGGACATCCTTTGATTTTGGGACAACCATGGTTTTCCATGTCTGATGCTTATATTGATTGTTTCTTCAACAATATGTTTATCTCACATGGGGATTCAAGGAAGAAGGTCACCCTTTATCCTACCGCTAGATCCATTTAGGAGTTTCTTGACACATTGTGGTTACAAAATAGTAGTAGTGGCGAGGAAACTTAGACCCTCTATGTTGTAGATCAGGCACATCAGTTTACGAAGTGTATTAAGGAAAGTCAGTCTCATGAATTTCTTGTCAATTTGGACACTATGAAGAATTCTAAACTATTTCCTCACATTTTTAGTCCAAGTTCTCAAGATAGTTGTGATCTACAAACCTTGTCACCTCTACAAAACTTACTGGCCACTACAGACACTCACGAGCCTGATGTTGCACTTGTTGAGGTGAGTCTGAGCAAATACTTATACATTGATCCCGAACTCAAACCATCTCAATGGGAGCAGCTAACAAAAATACTACAAGATCACCTTGGTGCATTCACCAAGATCTACGAAGACATCAAGGGAATCCCTCCTGATACTTGTACCACCATATCTATATTTAGGATGGAGCTTGGTCTGTCCTACAACCTCAACACCAAATGAACCCCACACTATGGGACATTGTAAAGGAAAAGCTTCAAAAGCTCCTGGATGTTCGCTTTATCTACCTGATTTTCTATAGTCGATGGGTCTCCCCATTGGTAGCTGTCTCAAAGAAAGAAAGGAGGTAGCTAATTTATGTTAATTATCAAGAATTAAATAAGGCCACCCTTAAAGATTCCTTCCCACTCCCTTTTATCGACCAAGTATTAGATTCTCTAGCAAGAAAAAAACACTTCTCTTTTTTAGAAGACTTTAGTGGTTGCAACCAAATATAGATTGCACCTGAATATCAATATAAGACTACTTTTACATGTCCATGGGGAACATTCACCAATCTGGAACTTCCCTTTGGATTGTGAAATGCCCCTGCTACTTTTTAGCAGGAAATTTTAACTATCTTTGTTGCTCTTGAGTGCGTAGAGGTTTTACATGAATGATTTCTCTATATTTTGTGATTCTCTCAAGATGCCCTCTAGAATTTGAAGAAAGTATTGATTAGGTGCCAAGTGGCATGCCTCGCTTTAAGTAATAAAAAATGTAGATTAATGTGTAAATCATGTATAGTCCTTGGCCACCTCATCTCCAATGAAGGTATACAATTGGACCCTAATAAGGTTGAAATCATTATACACCTGCCAGTGCCCAAATCACAAAGGGAAGTGAGATGTTTTCTTGGACATGTGGGATACTACCAGAGGTTTATCGAGCATTTCTCTAGAATAACTTCTCCTTTTTTTCATTTGTTAGCTAAAGACACTGATTTCTCTTGCGTCGATGCTTGCCAACGCACTATCGAGGAATTAAAGGAGACACTAATTAAGGCACCCATCTCGAGGGGACCTAATTGGTCCCTTCCATTCCACGTCTCCTTTGATGCATTAGATACTACTATTGGTGCAACATTAGGATAGGAAGAAAATTAGTTGTCTTATGTTATATATTTTGCTAGTAAAAATTTGTCACCTGCTGAGTTAAATCATATGGTAACAGAAAATTAATTTTTAGCTACATTTTTTGCTATCAATAAATTTAGACACTACATAACAAAGTTTTGAGTATTTATTCACACTGACCACTCTACAATAGAGTATCTAATGAATAAACCTTTGACTAGTAGTAGGGTAACTATGTGGTTGTTGTTATTACAGGAATTTAATATTACTATTATCGACAGACCTAATAAATCTAATTTTGTAGCTGACTATCTTTCTAGACTTGATAATCCAGGTAACATAATTCTTGTATATGACTCCTTCCTTGATGAGAACTTATTTGTTGTTTCTACTAACTCATAGTGGTTTGAAGACATAGCAAATTATCTAGTCACAGGAAGACACCACCTCACCTATATGCTAGGGAAAAACCAAAAATTGTTAGAAACAATGCCTCATACTACTAGATCCAAGGATAACTCTTTTACACTGGAACTGATTTGATTATCAGTAGATGTGTACAAGAGGAAGATGTGTTTGATATTTTAAAAGAAACCCACAATGAACCTTGCAGGGGCCACTTCGTAGACAAGAGAACAACATATAAAGTCTTGCTGGCCCGCCAACAACTCCCCATTATTTCGACTCAAAATGAAGGGGACCCCATTGATTTCTTTTAGAATTTCCTTTCTTTGGTTACATTTGATTGGATATTAGCTTACCCTATTTGTGCATTGACTAGCTTCTTATGCTCAAAAAATGAAAGTGCCCAGAACTTGTCGAAACCAACACCAAATTGAAGTTCTTATCGTTCTGAATCCAACGACATTCGTTTCACCTCAATATGACATTGTATGCTCAAGTTATTGCGTGTTGACCGTTTGGTGAAACAACTAAAATTTGAGTAGAGCAGTTGACTAGACAACTGATTGAGATTCCATATTGCTGAGTCAGTAGGGTGACTATGCAAGGTACAAACAAATCACAAGCTTCCAAATGTTATCCTCCAGTTCGTTGGCATGTGGTGAAATCTAATTGGTTGAGGTGTTTATGCATGGGCCAATGAAATGGTGCCACATGGCCCAGTCACGGGCTACCATGTGGCACCCCTGTGTCATGCAAAATATTGGTGTGGGTTGAACAACACAACACATGATTTGAACACGATACCTCATGCCCACAAGTCCAATTACCTACCACTATGTCAGGGTTTGGTCATTGTTAATCACAGTGGCCAACATATATTTGAATGGGTGCACATTATATATGGGGGAAAGGGCCAAGGCTAAGCCCTAGCCCATGGCCACACCCCAGAAAACAAGACTGGGAGAGGGAGCCAAGGGCTCGGGGTGTAGCCCCATACCTAAGCCACAATCACATGCTACAACACATGACCACAAGCGGGAGTTTAGAGGGAGCAAACCCCTAGGGCACGGAGTGGGGGCTAGCTCCAGGGCACATGCACCTACACATGAATGCGCGTTAAGAGAAAAGGAGCTCTAACAGGTAGGGCAGGTGTTAAGGCCTAGCCCATGGAACCATGACCCCATGTAATTGTTTACTCGGAATTTAAGGGCTAGGCCATCGGGGGTGGGCGTTAAGGCTTAGCCCTCGACCCTATGTGGCCATATGGCCACGATTTTCACTCTCAAGGGGTTAGAGGACAATTTAATGGCCCAAAAAATTGCACCTACAGAGGGCGAATTTTTTGCTCAGTTAGTGATTTTCAGGGTGGAATTGTAGGATCGTTAGCCAGAAGGGCGAAATTGTAGGATGGTTAACAGTCAAGTTCATGGATGAGCTTGTAGCTCATAAAGTTTTGAGTTTTTCACCAATTTGAGCTCAGAAAGAGGCTACCTGGGGTTTTTGGATGCTTTGAATCCATTAGTGAACTCTGTTTTATGTTTTAATCACATATGGATGGATTTTTTGTGGGTTGAAGGCTAAGGGATGTATGGATCAAACAAGGATTGGTAGTAGATCTTGAGGGTATTGAGCATGAAGAAGACCTTGTAGGGGTTTCTTCACCTTCAGAATTCATTTGCAACAGCTGATACTTGCAAGGTTTAACTCTTGGACATTTTTCTCTCTATGTCAAGATGAGAGAAGCTTGGATTATGTCCTTCTTTTTACATATATGCTCATTTTCAGATTAGGTCTAGGATCTTTGTAGAAGACTCCTTGTATTGTTGTAGTTTACATGGTGATTACAGGTTGTCATGTTGTTTTTATGTGAGAGTTCTCTGCAGGAGAAAATTTCCTTGAAAGGGAAATAGCCACGTGGTCATCAACATATTTTATGTACTTCAATTTTACACTGAAATCTGAGTGGTCTAGTCATATTGACAATCCCAGAGATGTAGTCCAAGAGGGGTGAACTTCGTCATCAAATTTTGTGTTGCTCTTCTTTATGTCTACATGAATTATATGTGTTATGTTCATTATTATTAACTTGCACATGAGAACTAATTCATGCTTGAAGGGACACTAAACAAACATGTTGCATATGAAGACCCATTTTCATGCTTGCAAAGAGTTAACACGGTCCTAATAGTTTTTGTTTCTTTTGATTTTGGAAAGAGGCAAAAATCAACTATTCCATTTTCAGATCAATCCCCTAGGGTTTAGATATGATGTCTAAGTCACACGGTTCATCGGAATTTCTTTTCATGATTTGGGGATTGTCATATTATAAATGGCATGTGTTCATTGTATATATTTTCCATACAAATATCCTTCTTTTGATTATTCGATGATCCTTGGCTTTCAGGGCATGCAGATATTAAGACTAGTGACGTATTCTATAGGGGGGATTTCATCTCCCTCGCAACGCCATGACTTGACATATCTCATGTTTTGATCCTTGGACTCATCACTTTGGTCACTTGAACTAGGGGGGTTTTGCACATCATAACATTGGATTTGGATATTTGATGGTTGTTTCACCTCTTCCACACCCCTTTTTGATTTTATGGAGCTCGCCTGATTTTTTAGCCTTTCCAATAATTTTATTGAGCCTCTTTTGATTGTTTTCCAATGAACGGATCTCGATGTTTCCCACTGGAAATTTAAAAATTTGTCTACTTTTGTCCTTATGGCACTTTATTTAGACTATTTCTTCCTTTGAATTATTTGACAACATTATTTTAAGTTAATCTCCACATAACGTTTTCGTAATATTTACCCCTTTAAAAATCTAAAAAACAAATATTAATACTTACTCCACTCTATATATATAAAATGCGCAAATAATTGTTTTATATATATATATATATATATATATAGATATATATATATATATATATCGCATTTGAACATATACAATGAAGTGATAAACAGTGTGATTAAATAAAAAGAATGAACCACGTAAATGATTAAATGATACATAATCAAGGGAGGAATATGGAAATGAAATATATATAAGTATCACGAATTATATATATATATATATATATATATATATATATAATATATATATATATATCGAATTATATATATATATATATATATATATATATATATAATTCTAAGGGAAGACCATGACAGAAAATATAAATACCGTTATAAGTATCACGAATTATTTATATATATATATATATATATATATATATAATTCTAAGGGAAGACCATGACAGAAAATATAAATACCGTAATGATCCACAAAGATGTGTAGTTTGAAATTGTTTTGGCCCAAAGGTTTCTTGTCAATGTTACTTAGCGCCTATATTGCTACCCACTTCAACGCCTATTTGACTTTAGCATTGCTATTCATTTAAAATACATTTTGTATTATAAATGAGTTATGTCATGTGGGCTTAGGTTTAGGTTAGTAAATTTCAAACCTACATGGTCACAAATAAATATGGCGATAGTGCTCAAAATCTTTACTGCGCTATCACAGGTAGATAAAGTGATGATTGAAAATGTGATAAACATTATTTTCTTTTGCAATGGTAGATTGTTTATAAGCATCGTTTCAAGTATTGCAGGATGATAAAACTTGGCGAGGTTCGACTGTCACGTAAGCATTCTATATTTTTTTTACAACATGGTGAATTAGTAACTGTCTAGGTTAATCTAAGGGAGAGTCATGATCAAACTTCAACACTGCCACTATAACACCAACTATAACACCAAGAACATAACCAACCACCTGTAAGATGGGTATACTAAGTCTCTATAATTTTAGCAAGAACAGACTCACGTAAACACTTTATATTATTAAAACAAACAAAACAAATCAATCCTGAAAGACGTTGATCCACGTTGAAGCCGTGAAGGACAGTTCTCATGAAGACGGGAGCGTTTAGATTATTTCAGGATTTTTTCGCCATTGATTGCGTTGATCGCCATCGCTATCGCTGTGGATAATTTTCATTACATCTCGATAGAAATCGGTCACATTATGGGTCAAATTAATTTCAGGATTTTTTTGCCACTGATTGCGTTGATCGCCATCGCTGTGGAGAATTTTCGTTACATCTCCATAGAAATCGGTCATATTATGGGTTGATAAAAATCCGTTACGGGTCAAATTACAGAGATCGTAGTTATCAAAAATTTTATTAAATTTAAAGATTTAAACTATGATGGAGAGATTTAGTCTTCACAAATTTTATGTTCAAATTCTAACTAAAATTATGTATACCTAAAAATTCATAATACCTCTGTAATAGGATAGACTTTATGTTCAAATTCTAACTAAAATTATGTATACCTAAAAATTCATAATACCTCTGTAATAGGATTTGGTCTATGTATACCTAAAAATTCATAATACCTCTGTAATAGGATTTGGTCGTGGCTGAACACTTGCAATGCATAACGAGAAGCGAGAGAGGGTAATCTTAACTTTTTTCAACGCCATTTTTCAACCCAGATTGGCAAGCAATCTTAAGCACTGCTTCTCCCGAAATGATGTGTTGATTCGCGCCCTGTTTAGAATGATTTGCATGAACCCTTCGACCTCAGATTCTTCATTATTCCAAACTACTGGCCATTTTGGAGAACAATATATTAATCCTTTGTTGATTTGAGGGAAAATCAGATTCGAAATATCTGTAATTAGAAAAGTATATCGAATTGTAACTAAGAGGATGCTAACCCTTATACACGATGAAATTTCTTTTGTAAGAAAAAATGGAAGGTTCTCGGTTCAGCAGAGGGTGATTCAAATTCTCTTTTCATTTTTAGTTTTTTTGTAATTTTTTTTTTTTAATGGGAATAAGAGTAGGGATGCTGTCAGCAGTTAATGGATCAGTATTTATTAAGAAGCAGTGATGAGTGAACCTTCAGGATTAATTTTGTATGAATTATTTTTCACAAAATAAAGTCATTTTTATATTTGTTCATTATTATTTTTCTGTAAGTTTTATTAAAGTTTGTAACTTTTTTCCCATCTTCATTTAAATTTTATAACGAGAGTTTTTGTGGAATTGTTTTTGAAGATTATAATTAGTTTATAATTTGGTCTATTTACTATGAATTTATTCATCTTCTTCGTTTAAAGTGTTTTCTGATGATCATAATTTACATATGATTTACATGCAGAAGCTTGAATGGTTTTAATGTAGAATTAATTCTATATTCTCATCATTTATACTCACACATAAGTTGAATCGATTTTAATCTCTTTACTCCTCCAAGATAGGGGTTTCACTTTTGTTCACTGTGATTAGGTAGTTGTAGATCACATTTAGATTGGTTTTGGTTTTTGTTGTTTTAAGAGACTTAGCTAAGCAATGAACAAAGTCTTTCTTTTCGGGAGCAAAATCATTATTTCTAGTGAGCTTGAGTTTCTCAAATTTATTATCTTTGTAAATATGTACATTTGTATAGTTTGTTCAATAGTATAAAATTATTAAATTAAATTAAATAATAGTTTCATTTCGACATTTTATTATTATTTTCAGATTCTCTAACTTGATTATTTATTCTCTTTGTAAATATGTACATTTGTATAGTTTGTTTAATAGTATAAAATTATTAAATTAGATTAAATAATAGTTTGATTTCGACATTTTATTATTATTTTCGAAGACTGTAGCTGGGTAGGACTACAGGTTGGGCAACCGCATTTTAAGAATTTTTGAAATCTAAGGAAGATACCTGAGGCATGTTTAAGGACTACAACCACAGACCTTGGCATTAGCAGGTATATTCCAATCCTGATAGTAGTCTAAGATGTATGTCTCATTACCAAACAGGTCGTAAAACCTTGGTCACATGGAATTTGAATTGGGTTTACAGAGTTCAAGTGCTTAATTGCAGTAATAACAAATTCAACTAGAATTCTTGTTAAAATTCCTGTTCTTAGTACATTACTAATCTATTTTATATGTCTAATATTCATATGGGGACAGGGTACATGTTTCTCATCCCCCAAATCCTCTAGGGCCGGTATCTGTTTCTCTTTCCGTTTCTTGCATCCCGTTTCTGGTAACATAGTGTGTTTCCTGACATATCAGGAACTGAGCATTTACTCAAGCAGCACACTTGTTCAGATTGTTAACTGCATGCCTCAAGTTCCATTCTCGCCCAATGTTTGTTTGAGGGAAATGCCAAATCTAAGATGTTATCGCGAATATCTGAATTCTGATAGATACACTTTATTTTGCTAATAAAAATAAAACAGTACCTGTAGTAAAAGCCAGAAATGAAAGACTTCTATGGTTTACAGAGCAGACCTGGTTGTAAAAAAATCTAGGATATCAGAAAACTGCAGAAGCAATTTACACTGTTTAGTCATGAAATCTGTTGCTTAGCTTGTCTGTATAATAAAACATTTCCTCTGTACTAAGTTCGAAGCGTAAATGGAGTTGAAACATCACTGTTCATCTGATTTTCAATTTTAATTATTTTGCATCTTTTCATCCTCGACATTCTTTCTGTTTGCTTGTTTCTTCGTAATATTGTCCCACAGTTTGGCTGATTAGTATTTGGAAATAAATCTTATCCACACTTCTGCTAGATTTCCTCACGACTATTTGAAGGGACTTTCATTTTAATATGTAGACCACTTTTCATACAACTATTAAATTAAAACATTTGTTGTCTGTGCAATACCTTGCAAGCAAGAAACCTTCCAAGATGAAAGACTTATTGACTTGAGGTGTAAGGAAACAAGTAACTGGAACCCATCTTTCTTTGCATGCCATAACGTTGGCCTTTTGTCTTTCCAAGTACCTTGAAAAGATGGTTCCCTGTTTTAAGCGAACTCTAAATTGTGTATATTGCCTTCTTAAGAGATTTGGAGCCTGCATGGGGCTTCTCGTTGTACGAGGGAAAGTGTGGGAATAGGAAAGCTTATCTGAAGTAGAGAGAAATCTTTTAAGGCAAGTACAGTTATCTAGGATAGACTTAAGGAAGCAGGGGAGTCAGAAGAGCATGGAACTACATAAAAGACAAGAAAAGTCGGGTGTTGTTGTTGGAAAAATATGCAAATATAGGAGAGGTGTCCCATAGACAAAAATGGTTAAACTAGCTAAAAGATGGAAGCAGTTGTAAAGATTATATGTCTGGAGATGGGTTTTGCAAAATCCAGAATAATTCCAACAGTGACGAAGATGATGAAGATGATAGTGTTGAAGCTGCTAGCTGGAAGAACTATGTATATGCATGAAGATCGTCGGGGAAAAACCATAATTACTATTACATTAGTTATAGCACAAAGCTATTCAACTCAATGCTCCACCAGTGATTCCAAATTCCAATACAAGTGAGGACGTTTCATCAATGGTAGTGATTTTCGATGACAAAATGTACTCATTTATCGTAGAGGAACATCATGGACAAGTATATCATTTGGGAAGACATTATGCTTGGCTTACTGTTGTCACACCTCTAAGCAGCCAAACTCAGAAAAGAATAGGATGAAGGGCTCCACAAACTGTAATCATGCTCAATATGAGATGCAGTCCTTGTGTTTGTTTCAAATTAAGGCTTTTGTGGTTGACATGTATTATGGTGCCTTTTTATTACCTATGTTCTTTAACATTCTCACTCAAATTTGGCAACCCTGGTCAAAGAATTAAAATTACTGACAAATTGTAGTGGTTTGTTTAGTTGCTCTTATGCTTTCTATCACGCTTTTCTTTTGCAATGCATAAGGTGAATAGTTATGGTCTACTTTCAGTTCCTAGGACAAAACAAAGCTCCTTTAGATTAATTTGTAAGTTTCCTTTTGGAAATAATTTCAAGATTTGTTAATAACTTTGAAGATATTAATTCTTGAGTATATTTGAAAGATTTATGCTTCAAATTTCTTGGAAAAATAGTAGGATAGGATTGTCAAGCTCCTTGGCTTTTTCTTTGAACTGAAAATGGTAAACATTATATTAAACATACTGTAGCATAGCCAAACGTAACCATACAGGTAGTAATGTTATGGAGTTTCAATTGGCAACTCTCGAAAGCCATGTAAAAGAGTTAAAAGCTTGACCACATATCTTTCATTTGCTCGGTTAAATATCCCTTTACTTAATTACTGTTTTCTAAATCTTCTTTCAATCATTAACTAGCACAGTGAACAGAATATTGTTGGATGAGCCATTCACCCATAGAGGCAATGAAATCTTGCAACCTGGTTTTTTACCAATGAAATTGTGATAGACTCAGATTGAAGGATCAGGCTTATTTCATTTGAACTTTTACAATGTTAAATTAGAATTTATGTCTGTAGAGAATTTATGTCTTCAACCTATTTTTCCCTCGCCAACAGAGTGGTAGGAATGAGTCTGATGAATCTTGCTCCAACTGATTCCTAGCTAGGTTTTCTTTAACCTGTCAGCATTGCATTATTAGAAACAGACAAATTCCTTATAGTACAAGGGAAGGGTAATTTGTGATACTTACAGCTGAAAGGAAAGCACTATAAGCTTGATTTGTGAAGTATGTGTAGGAGCTACCACTATCAAATATTATTCTTCCTAGTCTTTTTCCATCTCCATCTTTGTCAAGGGGTTTGTTCCCAAACATCATCTGTGCACCCCCCACATCATAGTGTTTTCTGTAAAACAAGAGAACAACATGATAACAGAAGTTCACAGATTATTTTAAATAACAAATTAAATCAAGAAAGTTTATTTTAAAGGGATTCCAAGTTCATTATTAAAGTAGAAGACATGGGAGTTGTTTCTAACTAGAGGCCTATGATGCAACTCAGTGTCCCTAATACCTATGAATTATGGGCCAAGTCTAAAATGCAAGATGCTACTGTAAGTAAATAGCAAACTGGCTTTAGGATGGGAAGATACTTGTCAGAGAATATAGTTAACTCGTAGGAAATTCTGGACTGAGCTTCAAGAACAGATCAAAATATATTGTTAGTGATGTACTTCTCCAAGGCTTGGACAGAATGGAGTTGCATGTTTTCATGTTGATGTTTCTGAAGGAAGGAATACTGTTGCAATGACGTCTCTTTACTTCATCTTTTTCTTAATAAATATGCCATAGGGTATATGATAATAATAATTTCAGGTCTTAAACAAATACATCTCCTACAAAGTGGTTCTTAGTTGATTAACAATTATCTTGCAACGGACATAGTTTTACACCTACAAATAGATCATAATATGTGGAATGGACTAGAAAGCCTGTTGACAACATTTGTTTAGTAATTTGAGCTTAAATTGGACGTTAAGGAAGAAGTTATAGCCACCCATTCTATGAATCTATTCAAATGGAGTGATGGCTTCTTCAGCAAGGATGGAGATAGTTACAGAAAGAAGAAAGAAGTAGCCTCTATTGGAAACCATTTTTCCTGCAAGTTTCCTCTTGCTAAACATGGGAGTGAGCTACAAATAAAATAAACATAACAAGTAAATATGAATGGATAACAGTTATATATACATAGTTGGGGAATCTTTCATCTTTTGAAAGGGTCTTTGCACAATGTCTATTGATTATTCCCCTCCAAAAAGTAAGCATCTTGGTCACATGATTGCATTATAGTTTATAACAAATGATAAATGGTCAGATAGAAACTAAGCAAGTAAAATGCATGCATTAATTCTAAAGTGTACAACATGGAGCTAAAACAATTAGTTATTCAACACTATACATTCGGTACCAACTTCCAAGTATAAGGCGGTAGGCTAAACATATTAAAAACATGAGCCATGGAATCCATATACCATTTTCACGGAATGCTTGTCTTGAGCAAGACTTGGCCCCTTTACTTTTAACTTTTCTGTCCCTTGAGTTTCTATCACTTAGGTCAAGGCTTGTATCTTTTTGAGGCCTCTTCCTTGCCAGTGAATTGGAACCCCACATAGGTATATGCTGTAGCGATCTCGATTCTCTACTTCATCCCCTGTAGATATGAAATGGAAGTATGATTGTTCTTAGAAGTACTGAAGATCATAACCTTGGTCTTGTTAATGTTTAGAATGATAAGTCTATGTTTGGTATTGAAGATCATAACCTTAGTCTTGTTAGGGTTCACTGTCATAATCTATTTTTGGTATTGAATATTGTAACCTTAGTCTTGTTAAGGTTCAATGTGATAAGTCTATGTTTGAGATCGAGGATCATAACCCTCGTCTTTTTCAGGTTCACATGCCCATAAGGGAACATTCTTCAGCTTCACTAAACTCCCAAGCTCAGTCACTCTTATAGGGATCTTATCATCTTCCTTGGTTTTAGAAGTGGCTTTCTGAATACCTCTTCCCAACAGAGATTAGAGATGATGCTCATCTCTGCTTGTGTCTACTACTGCATCAAAATTTCTCTTGCCCATTGTTAATGTAGGTACCTGTAAGCCTTTATGAAAGAATGTATTGTTTTTGCATATATTTGTTCTATTGTGAATTTATGATCACCATGTTCATCTTCATTGGCATTTAGTAGGGTTTCAAGGAATCCATATACCATTTTCACGGAATGCTTGTCTTGAACAAGACTTGGCCCCTTTACTTTTAACTTTTCTGTCCCTTGAGTTTCTATCACTTAGGTCAAGGCTTGTATCTTTTTGAGGCCTCTTCCTTGCCAGTGAATTGGAACCCCACATAGGTATGTGCTGTAGCGATCTCGATTCTCTACTTCATCCCCTGTAGATATGGAATGGAAGTATGGTTGTTCTTAGAAGTACTGAAGATCATAACCTTAGTCTTGTTAATGTTTACAATGATAAGTCTATGTTTGGTATTGAAGATCATAACCTTAGTCTTGTTAGGGTTCACTGTCATAATCTATTTTTGGTATTGAAGATTGTAACCTTAGTCTTGTTAAGGTTCAATGTGATAAGTCTATGTTTGAGATCGAGGATCATAACCCTCGTCTTTTTCAGGTTCAGCTTTCAAGGACATTTCTGGACGTTTCTGTATTGCTTCATCTCCGGTAACAACCTTAATCTCCTTTCTGAGTTTTTGTTTAATTTCTATTTCATCCATGGACCATGATAGAAAATCCTCTGCCATCCATTGTACATTAGCCACAAAGCAGATACAGAGTCTTATAAATTTGATTCAAAACTATTTCCCAATTGAATTGATTCAGTTATATATATGCTTTCTTGATAATTTAAACTTTATTCCTTTGTGTTAAACTAATGCAAAGTGGTGCCATCGTGACTTCAAATGTTTTATGAGGAGTGATCTCATAACACTGTGTTCTTACTGCCATCAATTTACCTATGGTCTTGCAAATAATGTGATTGGCCACCCTTATAGGGATCTTATCATCTTTCTTGGTTTTAGAGGTGGTTTTCTGAATAACTCTTCCCAAAAGAGATTAGAGATGATGGTCATCTCTGCTTGTGTCTACTACTGCATCAAAATTTCTCTTGCCCATTTTTAATATAGGTACCTGTAAGCCTTTATGAAAGAATGTATTGTTTTTGCATATATTTGTTCTATTGTGAATTTATGATCACCATGTTCATCTTCATTGGCATTTAGTAGGGGTTCAAGGAATCCATATACCATTTTCACGAGATGCTTGTCTTGAGCAAGACTTGGCCCCTTTACTTTTAACTTTTTTGTCCCTTGAGTTTCTATCACTTAGGTCAAGGCTTGTATCTTTTTTAGGCCTCTTCCTTGCCAGTGAATTGGAACCCCACATAGGTATATGCTAAAGCGATCTCGATTCTCTACTTCATCCCCTGTAGATATGAAATGGAAGTATGATTGTTCTTAGAAGTACTGAAGATCATAACCTTAGTCTTGTTAATGTTTAGAATGATAAGTCTATGTTTGGTATTGAAGATTATAACCTTAGTCTTGTTAGGGTTCACTGTCATAATCTGTTTTTGGTATTGAATATTGTAACCTTAGTCTTGTTAAGGTTCAATGTGATAAGTCTATGTTTGAGATCAAGGATCATAACCCTCGTCTTTTTCAGGTTCATGCTATCATGGTTTATTCTCAGAAAGTTGTGAGGATGTTGAGAAACAGTTTTATTTTAAATTGTCGTCATTCTAAGATCTGCTGTGTAAATCAATGTTGGTAAATTATCCTCATCTAAATAGCAGGGATCCCAGCTGGTCCTATTGTTTATTTTATATTGTTGTTGAGAAATTCGTGTTGATTTATATGTGCAGTGGCAATGTCTATCCGCTTGTTATTGCTGCACATCCATCAGAACCTAATCAGTTTGCCATTGGGTTGACTAGGCATTGTCTCAACACCAGGATTGTCGTTTGTTTGAAAGTTCTCCTTTGTTAAATAAGAGCGCTCCCAATAGATCTTGGGATAGGTCCAGATATATTATTGTTAGAAATGTCCCTAAAAATTCACATCACATCACAGGGCAATAGAAATGTAAGGACTACCCTTGCAGCTATTATGTTTTTTAGATATAGTTCTAAAAGGGAACCTTAGAAGCCTTAACCAAGACATTAGAATAACTAAAACTCACAATCTGTCTAAATTTATAATATGCCCCAGCTCTACAGGAATTGTTCCCGTGGTATTGTTGGAGGACAGATCGATGTTTGATACTTCCAACAGTCTCTAACTCAGTTTCGAATTCCTGCAAGCTTTGTGGATAGTGTGTGTATAGTCTTTTAATAGCAACTGACTTATAGTTCTTAAGATCACATCTGTAAGTTGTGCTTGTAGCACCATTGCCAATTATGAATTTCTCATTCAAATTTTCGGTCATTCTCATTATATCATCATACATGTATAGGGCCATATCCATGTGCAATATTACAAGCCTTGGAGAACCTGGTCAGGACATGCAAGAATCTTTTAACAAGAGGCATAGATATTGATGGTAAGATGATAGCTTTACTCTGAGAAATAACAAATTTGAAATGAGGCATAACACCTTGACCCGTTTTGCTTGATGACCCTTTAGTGAATGGTTTATGTTGATTTGAAAGGTAGAGAGCGATGGTGATTACACACACTAATATCACTGAACCCAATGAGATGCAAACAATAGTTGTTCTTCACACAGAAGCTGTCCATTTACACAATCAATAGATAACACTATCAATATAATCTAAAGGATATTTAATACAAATCTATGGAATCTGATTTGTAATATCTAGTTCTGTTTTCACCTTTTGGTTGTCTGGCAGATATCCCACAAAGTCATCCAATCCAATAACCACAGAGACCTGGATTTCCAAAAAAACTGAGGCAAAAATCATTCCCATCAGATAAAATGTACAGACTTGACAATATCAAGAAGAAAACTGAACATTATTTCCTAACAGGTCTACATGATGTTGAACTTAGAGCCTATTTTGTTTCTTGTTGTAGGTACATGTTCTGTTTGATCAGATCTATAATATGTAATTTGAAACCCAGTAGGAGGGGTGGCAGCAGAAGCAACTCACAGGGTCAAGGCAAGGCCTAGACATTTGTCCAGGACTCAGTCAAAACTTATTCCATTGTTGTCCCTTGAGAAATTAGAAATTTGGAAACCATGGTGGATGATGAGAGGCAATCTTATTCTGACTCTAAGATAATGGAGGAGATTTCTTGTTGGGCTCCCGATCATAGCCATATTAGTGGATGGAGAAACAAATACCTCAACTCAATTTCACTACACTCGAAGACAAAGACCCCAACTCAATTTCATTACACTAGAAGATAAAGACCCAGCTTGGTATGATGATGAATGATAAACAAGTGGAGAGATACAATGTTTTTGCTTAGTTGGAGAATATTAAAGGAATGTTGAGGAATCAACATATTTTCATGCATAGGATGGATACAAGGCTGACCCATGTAGAGAATGTGACTTTGATACTTCTGTGCCTTCCCATTCTAGCCGATGTAGAAGGTCATCTTCAATGTGACTTTGATATTTTTCTCTCCCCATTTGAGTGAAAATTTCCTTTAACTCTTAATAGTCTACAAATCTACTGGCATATATGGTTTCTTCTTATGTTTTGTACTGATTAACCAAAATGTGTAGTTTTTTTTACTTTCTACTCCTCTAATTTCCCCGGAAGAAACCCAAATCCCCCAAATAATAAGAACATCATTGTACTCTAGATTTGAAGGCATTTTGATGCAATAATGTTTTTTATATATATATATATCCGGTAACATGAATTTGCACATAAATGGAAAGGAGATTTCTGCCATTGTCAAAGTGCAAAGGAAATTTTATGGCATCAAATTTTTGTAACCCATATCCTTCTTTGATCGTGAACCAACCAAGAACTTCTGTGTCACTGAATTTTCTTATTCCATTTCATCCATTGTTGATGAACCAACTATGTTTGTATAACCCATTCTTTACCCACTGCCCAACAATGTTGACCTAAGGAGATGCCGCAAAACTGTATTCCAAACCAGTATATATCTCTGTTACGTCTTAGAAGATTATTATAAACACATTTTTTTCAGAACACCAGATATTGACTGAATTCCAACGATGATTTATATCATTCTAGACATATACCAAATGATATCCCAGACAAATTGTTGTGGCAGAGGTTTCTGTAAAACAAATTGATCGTTTCCAGTATGAATAACTACGAGTTGATATACGAGGATTATTTCCTCTGTAATTTCACGATGAAATGAACAAAAAATAGCACCAATTCAGGCAAATTCTTACAGAGTAGTAAGGCTAAAGCAGTTGGTCAACTGCCATGGCATCTCCTCTGATAAACTGTTGTTATTCAGTATCCTGTATATTATCCACTTACAGAGTTATTTTCAGAATAATTGTGAGGGTATTAAT
Source organism: Pinus tabuliformis (assembly GCA_031772625.1). Classification (NCBI taxonomy): domain Eukaryota; kingdom Viridiplantae; phylum Streptophyta; class Pinopsida; order Pinales; family Pinaceae; genus Pinus; species Pinus tabuliformis. The sequence goes on from CM062818.1 coordinate 1,233,253,844, forward strand.
AAATTGTAATTTAGGGATCACTCCAAGGAACTTACAGTGAGAGCAAATTCTGTAGTTGTCCAAGTTCTGTAGATGAGCCAACATGGTATTGCAATTTCCTGTAGTTAGTGAAAATGATTTAAATGGAACTCTGCAAACAGGTTTTTAGGTCATGATCTCAACTTACCTCTATGAATAAGCCAACAACCACAGCAAGAGGAATTTTTGCAGTGACCCAACTTAATCCTGGAGCAAGTGGAAGGCCTGATAGCAAGGAAGCAATCAGGCCTGAAATGCGCTGGACTCTAATATCATTCTGGGACTCCTGGCTCTCCAGATCCGAATGTTTCTCATGTGTAAGAGCTTGGACATGCTTCAGGCTCTGTTAAGTGTACATGACAAGAGGAATATTTGAGATACTTGAATTATATTTGAAATAATTGAAGTCTACCAATAATTTTGACTGTCAAGTTGTTGATTGCAGTAGAAGCAGGTTTCATCTCTGATATGTTCAGCACACTTTTACTTGAAAGAAAAGATCGTAGCAGAAAGGCAACCCAAATATGCCACACATAAATACAAGGATGGCTATAATTGATATATCCCAGTTTATTGACATGGTCCTTCTTGCATTGGGGCCAACTTTATTCTGCAATGAAAGGGAATTATTGATTTCATTTAGGCTAAGGTCTGATTCAGTCTAATAGTGACCCTGTCCTGTATTCCAGTCAATATGGACTGAGAGTAGAGAAAGAGATGACAATAAATGGCACCCTAATAAATTCTAGAAAGTTAAAAGCAATAATAGTAACCTCTACTCGATGAAACTAAAAAGTAAATTGGGGATGCCAGAAGGATTACTTGTATCAAAATGGAAGCAGCATTGTGGTCTACAAAAATCATGGATGCAAGCAATGATCCAGGAATGACTGCCAGAAAAATTGCCCATAAGGGAACATTCTTCAGCTTCACTAAACTCCCAAGCTCAGTCACTCTTGTAGGGATCTTATCATCTTTCTTGGTTTTAGAGGTGGTTTTCTGAATACCTCTTCCCAATAGAGATTAGAGATGATGCTCATCTCTACTTGTGTCTACTACTGCATCAAAAATTTCTCTTGCCCATTGTTACTGTAGGTACCTGTAAGCCTTTATGAAAGAATGTATTGTTTTTGCATATATTTTTTCTATTGTGAATTTATGATCACCATGTTCATCTTCATTGGCATTTAGTAGGGTTTCAAGAAATCCATATACCATTTTCATGGAATGCTTGTCTTGAACAAGACTTGGCCCCTTTACTTACTTTTTTGTCCCTTGAGTTTCTATCACTTAGGTCAAGGCTTGTATCTTTTTCAGGCCTCTTCCTTGCCAGTGGATTGGAACCCCACATAGGTATGTTCTGTAGCGATCTCGATTCTCTACTTCATCCCCTGTAGATATGGAATGGAAGTATGGTTGTTCTTAGAAGTACTGAAGATCATAACCTTAGTCTTGTTAATGTTTACAATGATAAGTCTATGTTTGGTATTGAAGATCATAACCTTAGTCTTGTTAGGGTTCACTGTCATAATCTATTTTTGGTATTGAAGATTGTAACCTTAGTCTTGTTAAGGTTCAATGTGATAAGTCTATGTTTGAGATCGAGGATCATAACCCTCGTCTTTTTCAGGTTCAGCTTTCAAGGACATTTCTGTATTACTTCATCTCCGGTAACAACCTTAATCTCCTTTCTGAGTTTTTGTTTAATTTCTATTTCATCCATGGACCATGATAGAAAATCCTCTGCCATCAATTGTACATTAGCCACAGAGCAGATACAGAGTCTTATAAATTTGATTCAAAATTATTTCCCAATTGAATTGATTCAGTTATATATATGCTTTCTTGATAATTTAAACTTTATTCCTTTGTGTTAAACTAATGCAAAGTGGTGCCATCGTGACTGTCTTGTTTCTAGTGAACAGACTCTAGAAATCTTAGATACCAACTTTAATAGCTTTGCTCATGTCTATCAGAATTCTGGAATAGTCATATCCCTGTATTGATATTATATTCCACTTGGCATTTTTTTTGTCATCCACACATTAAGAAAGCGGAAAACAAATACATGCATGTGCATTTGCATTTAGAATGCATGCGGAAATTGATTTATGACTTAGTGTGTGCTCTCTACTCTATGTTGAAACAATTTCACTTCTCTTTCCTTAGTAGCTAGGATTTTCACTGCAAAAAGAAAGTAAACGACTGTTTATCATCTTAGATTGCATATTTAGGAATTGTATATGTACATCACGCGATCAACCTTAAAGGCAAACTTCTTAAGAAAGATCAACTGTAAAATAAATTTCAATAAACATAAAAACACTTTGGAACCTAACGCACAACATTTAGAAGTCTAGGCTAGAGACGTGTTCCGGCGTCGTAAAGCCTGGTAACTATCGCTTTCATCGTAGGTATGACTTGTTCTCCCACGTACCGTCGAGTATATATTGGGAGACCACAGTAGGCTATACCCTTTATCCTTAGGAAGCTGTGTCTGCCGCCCTATCGATCGCAATGCACTGAACACATCATTCGGGAAGATTGACTGCCGTACCATAAAAAGTATTCTGTAGTTTTGCGATTGGTTTGGTAATTCCCCTGTCTAGATATCCAGAGTAGTCACTTTCATTCCTTTTCAGACTCCTTAAAAGAAAAGGTCCATCTGAGCACTTGTCAGAATGATAATACAAGGCACTGCCGGTACAGGAAAATCCCTCCTTATTAATTGCATCAAAGATATGCTCATAAGCCTTGCAAGCCCAGAACCTTCACCGATCATGCTCCTCGCCCCTACAGGGGTTGCTGCCTTCAACATACAAGCGGCGACAATCCATTCCGCTCTGCACCTTCCTATAAAGGATCTTATGCCCTTACAAGGTAATGCTCTTGCAAAATTCCAAGAAGAACTCAGGCATATAAGATACATACTAATCGATGAAATGAGCTTCATTGGGCCAAAGCTTCTCAGCCATATTGATGAACGTCTTCGAGAGGCATTTCCCGGCCAAAGAAACACTCCTTTCGGTGGCTGTTCCATTATATTGGTTGGTGATCTCGGTCAGCTACCACCTGTCAAAGACATACCTCTATATGCAGGGACGAGCCACGGAAGCGCACTGTGGAACACCTTCAACACAGTCATCACATTAGACACAATATTTCGTCAACAAGGCGACAACATCGCACAGGTTACTTTCAGGAACATTCTCCAGAACATTCGAGATGCAAATCCAACAATCGACGACTACAACATACTCATGTCGCGCACAGATTCCTTTTTATCGGAAGAAGAAATATGTTCATTCCATGATTCCATGCATCTATTTCCAACAAATGCTCAAACAATGGTCCATAATAAGAAAATGATGAAATCTCTAAACACTCCTATCACAAGATCCATTGCTGAATACGACAACACATATTCCAGCATTTCCTCAGAAGATGAGCAACTTGAGCGAATTGTATTACTATGCAATGGCGAAAAAGTTATGTTGACTTCCAACCTTTGGGTTTCAACTGAACTTGTTAATGGTTCCCTCGGAGAAATTGTGACCATCTTTTACAAAGAATCAACTGCACCACCACAAATTCCAACATTTGTTGTCGTAGATTTTTCCAAATACATTGGGCCTCCTTGGGATGAGCGAAACCCCACTCACTTGCCTATTCCAGCAGTAAAAAGAAATGGACATGCACAAATTCCACTAAAGATGGCTTGGGCTTTAACCATACATAAATCTCAAGGTATGACACTTCCAAAAGCAACAATTGACATTGGAAAAACAGAACGTCAAGGTCTCACATTCACAGCTATTTCAAGAGTGCCTTCTCTACAAGATCTCCGGATTAGCCCCGCATTCAGTTTCGATCGTTACAGTAAAATGAAAGACAACAAAAACATTGCTCGCAGAAAACATGTAGAAGAAACTCTCCGTTCAATGCCGCCTCCAGATAATCTGCTCCAACCCATACTTTAACATCACCAAAAGGTTTCCTCCATTTATTTACCTCATTCTATTTCATAGCATACTTTTCATATCTTTCAACAACAACCAACTTTAATCAATATTAATAATTAAGCAAATATTAGAATGTCTTTATATTATCTATACATCTCATTCTAACATTTTCTTTCTTTTGCAACAGGACACATGGACTCAAAAATAGCATACCTAGGCAACTACAGGTAGAATGCCTAGCAAAAGATATGCATCTCCAACTACGCATTAACCTCCAATGGTGTTCAATATGTCGTTATTCACCATGCATCTTCCACTAACAATATATAAATCCCCATAGCAAAGGTAACTTCATTTCCATTCATTCCAGATTCATTTTAACACACCTCACCTGCAAAGTATTGCTAATAAATTTCCGCAGCTGATTTACATATTACTAATTCTAACAAAATATACATTTTGCAGGTCCATTACTGCTTCTTCAGGTCTTCGATGCCTCCAACATGTTTTCATACGACTTCAAATATGGAATGACAAGCACAATGTTCTTTAGAATATTATATTCCTTCTCGAACCTCTTCTGTTACAATTCACTGTTTGTATTTTCCATTTCAAACTTAAAAAAGGATGTTTCAAGATCAAATACCGTTTTGATGGTTTGTGTCCTCACAACTATTTGTGTTTTCCATTTCAAACTTAAAAAATGATGCTACAATACACTATTTGTATTTTCCATTTCACACTTAAAAAAGGATGTTTCAACATCAAATACCATCGTGATGGTTTATGTCCTCACAACTATTTTTGTTTTCCATTTCAAACCTAAAAAGGGATGTTTCAAGATCAATACCATTTTGATAGTCTATGTCCTCACAACCAATTCATTGTCAATGGGTTTTAACATATTTTGTTGACAAAATCAATTGATTTTAATGAATATAATACATGTTTTCAATATATCTTCATATTAATTTGATTTCCCGTTTGAATAATGATTTCTTAAATAACCCTGTCCAAATCAATATGGATACCCGGTTGTTATTCGCATGGATTCATTCATTCATCTTCACCTTTGACTCCACAATTTTTTACCAGCTACAAGCAAATGTCTCTAAACAAGTTCAATGCATATTTATGGCTACTTGCATTCCATTTCAACGGTTTTCGGCATGGCTTCCTCAAATTTAAACTCGAAATCATCGACCCTTGCTTTCAAAAAAGCCCACAAAAGCCTGTTCACATTTCAATATTCTTCCACACACTATGCCTTACGGCGTTTCCTTTGCAACATTAGGTGCAAATGCTAGTTTATTCTCTTTGTAAATATGTACATTTGTATAGTTTTTTTAATAGTATAAAATCATTAAATTAGATTAAATAATAGTTTCATTTCGACATTTTATTATTATTTTCGGATTCTCTAACTTGATTTTGTAGCACAATTCTTGTATTATATTTGTAGTTTTGATTCTAATTTCTAAATGAAATATATGAATTAGAATTAGTTAGAGTATCTTAGTTTATTACTAGTGAAACATACCGTCCTTTATTTTTAATAATCATATCAAGCTAGGCTACTAGACTTTTACCATTTCATTTTATAATTAAACTAACCATTAGGTGGTAGTTTTATTTTAACCATAGAATAATATATATTAGTTTAGGATAGTCGTAGTTTAGATTATGATTAGTTTTTCTGGATTCATTTTCTTCGTAAAATAAAGGATCCAAGGCTAACCGAGTTTATAAACATGTTGAGGATAGTTATACCAAACAACTTGGGCTATTAAAGAGCCTCGATATGGGCTATTAAAGAGCCTCGATCTAGGCTATTCCTCCCTTGTTGACTAGGGTACATAAAACTTGCATCAACAAGTCCTTCAAGCAGGCTATTTTTGGCCTTCTCTTTTGAAGGATGTCAAACAATATGTCAGTCGATACAACAATTGTCAGTGAATAGGCTGACCCGTGCAAACTGATGAAATTACCTTGTGTATGAAGGTAATGATAGAGCCCTTTGAAAAACAAGCTATTGATTTCATAGGGTCCATTGCACCTGTTAGCACCCCAAGAAACTCTCCTAGGTTGTATCTCGGAGATGCTCGGGAACATTACAAACTCAACAAAATGTTGGAAATGGATGAATGGAAGGAATGATGCATATTCAAACCAGATAACCACTTCTACTATGCTTAACTCCAGACATGGGTGAACACCCCTAGACTACAAGGCTTTAGAACACCAATTACTCACAGTTTAAGGAATAGGTGAATATGGAGAATACTGACCACACCAGCAGATGCAAAAGACCATGTGATGGCCGACTGCAACCAGTAAAGAGGTCTGCAAATCTATTTCCTAATGCACAGACATGATGACAGCTCTCTGGCACTAAATAAACAGAAACCTGCATAACACATTCAATGATACATACTAGATTCTAACACAGAGGTGGGATGACAACCCCTCAAATGCTAAATATCAAGAGTAAATGAAAAATTCATAACAGACACAACCTAGAACATAGTAGAAATGGAAAGTGAGCAATTAATAGCAAAAGAAGTTTGTATTAGCTGAAAATGAAGACCAAATGCTGTAAGTATCAAAATAGTTATAGTCTCCAGAAGTTGAACCTTACATCAAAACAACAACCATCAACCTTTCCTTACATCTATTTTCTGGGTATATATAGCTTGTTTACAATGGTCCTGAGCCTTTTGAGGCTTCAGGTGTCTTAATCTATCCCTCTGTCTTGTTTAACTGATTGATTCCCTCAATAGGCCAGCATGGCCCAGCGGTTTTCCTCTTCTAACAAAGGAATAACCGCATTCAGATACTTTGGGTAGTTGTTGTGCTATATGGGAGCTCTACAGTGCCAGAGATGCCCCACAATCATTCTGTTTGTTTGCTGAGCTATGCTGTCGATGCCCATGATTGCTTCTCGGCCTCTGTCTCCCGGAAGTTCTTTCCCGACCTCTGTTTACGTGATAGAATGGGTCTTTGGGCCTATGTTATCTTCTAAGTCCAAATGGGGACTGCTTTTTGTTATAACAGAGAAATGATGCAACTGTGAGAAATCCCGCCCTTCTCTGTTCTTTCAGATTTTAACAGTCCTAAAAAATGGCTAATTCCCCTATCGGGTCCGGGTTTAATCGCCGATCACCCGTTGCATCCATATGTGAGTAAAGGCCCTACCCCTTGGTCTCCCCGATCTGCGATCCGCCGATTTAATGTGGGCCATTGATCCATGTGCACGATCGATGGTCCTTGTCTAATCGCTGATCACCATTGTCATCGCCCGAAGACTTGAAATATTATGGAATATCATTCATAATTCCGTTGGGTTCGACCTTATCGCATCGCACATGGGAATCTGTAAAGGCCCTGCCCCTTGGTCTCCTCGATCTACGATCCGCCGATTTAATGTGGGTCATTGATCCATGTGTGCGATCGACGGTCCTTGTTTAATCACTGATCGCCATTCTATATGTGAGTAAAGGCTTCCCCCCTTGGTTTTCCTGATAGCGATATTGCGATGCGATCTAGGCTGTTGATCCACGTGCGCGATCGACGGTCCTCGTTGAATCGCCGATCGCGATCACTCATTTCATATTGTCTGCGCCGATTGCCACTGCCCGTTTTTGCCAATGCGATCTGCCGATTAGATCTGAACCATTGATTGGCCAGATCGAACGGCTATTGTGCAACCATTGTTTAAGCTAGCGCCTGTGGGTTTTTTTCATGGTTTTGGAGTGTTTTTGCCTCCCGATAGTGTATTTCCAACCTTCCAAGGGCTTTCCAGCTGCAACTATTTCGGTTGGTGGATGACCTTTGAAAAACATTGGAGATTTCAATAGCATGAATGGATCCCTTGGCATGATTTTAAGTAGATTTGCGGACTTTGGGAGTGTAGGAAAAATGAAGGAGAAGAAGGAAATAGACTGCTGCGAGCTCCCTTATTGCATAAACACATGGCCAAGCTAGAATTTGGTCCTCCAAATGCTGAAGTATGTAGCAGAGCTAATAGCACCGACATCAGTAAACAAGAGGTATATCTTAGTTTGCACTAATTTTGGAACAAAGTGTGTACAAGCTAGAGTTGTTCCTTCTGCTATTGAGAATTCTATTGTTACTTTTCTATTTGATGATTTTTTTACTAGATTTGGTATTCCTAGAGAGCTTGTTACTGACCATGGATCACAATTTACTTCTAACCTAGTAAAATGCATTATAGACCAATATAGGATCAAACACCAGAAGTCTTCTCCATATCATCCACATGCCAATGGCCAAGTGGAGACTACAAAAAGGGTGATAGAAGCCATTCTGTTAAGTCCCTATACTACTAGTGTAATCCCTTATTGTTATTAGTAAAACCCCTTATTATATTGTTGTGCCCATGTAGTCCCCATATTGTTATTATTGTGCCCCATAAAAGCCCACTATTGTTATTATTGTGCCCTTACATTATTATTGTTATGTAGGCTTTGATTATATTATGACCCCTTAGACTCCTATATATAGAAATGAGGCCTTGTCAGTTGTATCATCCAAGAATTGTTCATTTGTGTAATGTAAAGGAGGTTGCCCCCTCGAAGAGGCTTATTTCTAAGGCATTGATATTTATTTTCTATCTTTTTGTGAGTCGAGTTCATAATATTTGGTATCAGAGCTTTGGATTCTAGGGTTTCGTTGCTCCAAATAGGTCATCGTGGCATTTTCGCTATAACTTTTTCACTATGAAGTTTCAAAAGCTAAAAAACAAACCCATTTGAGAAGGAATCGGTCTGAACCTCGGGTCTGAATTTCAGATCTGGTCTCGCTATATTTTTGGAGATATGATCTAAGGAAGTTAGGTTTTTTGCAAGCTCCATAATTTCATCTCAAACAGGTCATCGTGGAATGTTCACCATAATATTGTTTCTACGAAGGTTCAGATTCTGAAACTAAAACCCATTTGAGCCGAAATCTTGGTGAAGCTCGGGTATGGATCTCAGATCTTGTTTCACTATATGTTCAAAGATATAATCTGAGGAAGTTAGGGTTTTTGGAGATTCCCGAATTATATTCTAAACAGGTTTGGGAAAATCGTCATAACTTTCTCTCTGAGCAAAAAATTGATATTTTATAAGAAGTTATAGAAAGAGGACAGACTGTAGTTTTTTGTGTATATTGTTTAGATCCAAAGGCCAAAACAGTGACACATGACACGTCGTACAAGTTCACTCTACTAAAACATTATATAATTAGTTCATCTTAGGATATTGGGCATAACTCTTTCTTGGATAATCAAATTCTGATCAGACTTGTGGGGTTAGAAAGAGGACTCAGAGGGATACTGCAGAGGACAATTTCAAAACTTGGAGATCTGAAAGTACAGAGTTACAGTCATTTCAAGATCGAGCTCCTAAAATCAAGAAAAGGCGATATGAGGAAGTTTGATGGAAAGGATTCAGTAAATTAGATACTACAGATGGAGCATATTTTACGAGTCATATTGGAACCTGGAGAAGTCACGGAAACAAGAACCCAACACCTACGAAATCAATCAATTTCATAGTACCTCATCAAGTGGAAGAACTTACCCGCTTAAGATTCCACATTGGAGGACAAAATTTTTATACAGAAGCATCAACAACTACTCAAGAGTTGAGGACAACACTTTTTGAAGGAGAGGGGCATGTTAGGTCCCAATACTACTAGTGTAACCCCTTATTGTTATTCGTACAACCCCCTTATTATATTTTTGTGCCCATCTAGTCCCCATATTGTTATTATTGTGCCTGTCGGCCGGATAAATCGTTCTTGCGGACAAGACCGATCTCCCTAGTATCAATAGATATCTAGCGACAAGAAGAACAAGCAAATATACCTTTCTCTAAATATATTGCGATTTATAAATAAAAACCAAGAGGTGTTTTAGACCCTACCAAGTTAAGTCCCATGCTAGTTTGTGGCAGCCGTGTTTTGACCGTCCGAATGAGTTTCCTTTTAAGAACCTACAAACAAAAACAAGCACACATCAAATAACACCTGCATAGCCAATATAATAAATCATATTCATCATGGTGATCAAGGAATCCATGAAATAAAACATACAAGACAGCTTATTGAGAAAAATAAACTTGATTGTATTAACTTTGAAAATAAGAAGAACTTTACAACCTTGGTGCCTTGATGTTGTACAAGCTCCTCCCAGGATCCAGACAAGAATCTCCTCTACTTTGACAAGCTTCACACTCTTCCCAATAAGATCAAAAGGTATGTAATCTCTCCTCTCAAGCTCAATTAGGAAGTCTAAATTCCAACAACATTTACCCTAAAAAATATTCAGCTTTCAACCTCCCTAGTAACCAGCCCAATGCCTCATTATATAGTGTAGAGGAAAGAAGTTACAAGGGCCACCAATGAAGGGATAGAGTCCTCCTTCAAAGGGATAAGCTCCTCACATCAAGGGGTTAGCTCCTTTAGTTATGGGATGCATGAACCACCAAGGAGCAAACTTCCCACGTCAAGATTCCCTCTAGAAGCTTCCAGAAATTACTCAAAGTGAGTTTTTAAGAATAAACTTCTGCCTTTTTGACTTTTACAGGGGTCCGCACCCATTCCTTTAGAGACAGAGTAGTCAGGTACGCAAGGGACATGACCATTGGGTGTGGGACCGCAGGCAATGCTAAGAGAAAGTTTGGGCCCAGAGTTTTAGAGCTTTTGAAGGGCTTTCTCTCATTTTCAAGGCTTGACATGAAGAACTGAGGCTTAAGACTTGCAAAGGAGGTAAGTATGAGTGGTGATAGACTCACACAGATTGTAGAAAGTCATGGTGACAATTTTTTGTGCAACAGATTGCCCCCTAAAGTGCGAAGTCTATAATAGATGAAGATAGTATTTTTCATCTAAGAAGAGTGAAGTACTTTATCATTGCGAGGATCATCATTGTGGAGAGCCTGGTTGGAACCTGTAAAAACATTCAATACAAAATATATATATGTGAACATATCATCGGTGAGGTAGGCATTCCCATACTCAGATCAAAACTGACTAGAAAACTAACTAAACTTCTCTGATACAGGAATGATTTTGTAATACATCACAAGTATAGACATATGTAGACACAGTATGGACGCAGCCATCTATTTATGAATAGTCCACTGTATAATGAATAACAAAATTCTTCGCAGCCTGGATGGTGGAAACTAGATCCAGGGTCTTGATTTCTACTTCCTGAAATAGCATGATTCTATCCATGTGAATGAATGTGTCGAAGTCGAACATGGTAGAAACCACTTGATTACCAGTCAATGATGTAAACTGTTAACAAGTGTGAGAGAAACCACCAGTAATGTCAATGGCTCTCAAAGTACTCAGTACAATCCATGAAATGTGAATAAATGAGTTGATGTCGAACATGTCACAGAATCCTTTGATCGAAGGCCAATGATGCAACCTATCGTCGAAGGCGAGAAACCTGCCATTGAGGCATGCAGATTCCAAGGTACTGAAGATTTCTAGATCATCTTTCTAGATAATGAGCTAAAGTCGATAGAAAGCGATCCGTCGTAGGCAAGCCCACAACATGAAATCATAGATAAAGTTTGAAGAAATATATATGCAAGGACTAACTCAAGGATGGTCAAGATGGATGACAGATATTTTGCAGATGAATGGTTTATTTGCACTGACATCTTGAACACATAACGACACTGCAGATGGTTTGATGACAATTGACCCAAAGCTAATACCCAGAAACCGGCTGAAGACTTTCAATATGGTTTGATTAACTGCTAGGCAAAGGATTTCCCAACCCAGGTGAACAAAAGTGTCGTGTTCAAGAGTGGTTGAATGCTTTTCTAGGACACAAATTATGACAAATAGGTTCATTTTTCTCTCTTTTCCCCCACCATTCCTGGCAAGTACCTCTTTATTTTTGACAAGCTTGAGGAGGATAACATTTGCTTGGTTATAAGCTCATCCTTTGGATGAGTCCAACTTAGTTTAAAATTCGAACCCTAAGAAGGAGTGGTCTGTTCCTGTTTGTAATTGAACAGGTCCTTTACTGTTAAATTTTAACGAGTCCAGTATAGGAGAAACTCGGTGTTTTTCAATTTTACAGAGTCAAAAGAAAAACTTAAGAAAACTCCATGGTTGTCTTTTTCGTAAATTTGTGTCTCCCAAGACCGAAAAAGTATAAAATAATACTTGAGATAACCGCTTGACCATTACGATCAAGGAGTACTTTTCATAATTAGTGGCCCTGATCTGAAAAAGTAAAAAAGCGATCAAAGACACGTCATTTTATAACCAATATCAAACTTGAAACGAAAAAAGTCTGGCGATCTTTTCATGTTTATACGAACAGAAAAGAGCTGTAAGTGGATTGTCTTTTTAATTCCGTTTTAACGAGTTTAAAAAGAAAAACTCGGAAATCTTTTCATATTTTACGAGTCAGAAAAGAGCTTAAAGAGGACTCATCTTAGAGGAACGAGTGGTATAAAGGGTAGCAAATGGTTCTGGTAATGGAGGAACTTCTCAAAACATGTAATGGTTAAGAGGCTGGCTAATAAAACCACTCATAGATGCGGTCCCTTAGGAAGGGTAAACAACCAAGTGAAAGCATATGATCAGCCAAAGAGATGGTGGCGATGGAATGAAAACAATAAAGGCTCATCTAACAGAATTTAGAGGATAAAGACGAAAATCACGAGATGTAAAATGGGTATGGGTTCATTTTGACACAAGCTTGAACCATAGAGAACTCTGCTTGGATTCGGTTTCATGTTTACGCAAGCTTGAAATGAAAAACTATGCTTGTTATAAGTTCGCATGCCCCCAACATAATGATGCAAATCAAGGTACATGCCCCCCAAGCTTCATTGCATTCAACCAGGTGGATGGAATGAAGGTTTACTTTCAAGATCTTGAAAAGACTCTACTCGAAAAGGGAACTGTTTCATTTTTTAAAGAGGTTGACACAGGAAAAGAACTATCCTCATAACCCTTGTTTAATTTTTTACACGAGCTTGACACAAGACAAGGAACTATGCTCATGAATCCTTGTTTCATTTTTTAACGAGCTTGACACAAGACAAGGAACTATGCTCAAAACACCCTGTTTCATTTTTTAACAAGGTTGACACAGGAACAAAACTATCCTCGCATCTACTCTCTACAATCTACCTATATAACCTATGACTCCTTGTTTCATTTTTTAACGAGCTTGACACAAGAAAAGGAACTATGCTCATGACTCCTTGTTTCATTTTTAATGAGATTGACACAAGACAAGGAGCTATGCTCTAAAATCCTTGATTCATTTTTTGACGAGCTTGACACAAGAAAAAGAACTATGCTCAAGTATACTCTCTACAATCTACCTAACAAGGAACTATGCTCTAAAACCCTTGATTCATTTTTTAAAGAGCTTGACACAAGACAAGGAACTATGCTCAAGACCCTTGTTTCATTTTTTAACGAGCTTGACACAAGACAAGGAACTATGCTCTAAAATCCTTGATTCATTTTTTAACGAGCTTGACACAAGACAAGGAACTATGCTCAAGACCCTTGTTTCATTTTTTAACGAGCTTGACACAAGACAAGGAACTATGCTCTAAAATCCTTGATTCATTTTTTAACGAGCTTGACACAAGACAAGGAACTATGCTCAAGACCCTTGTTTCATTTTTTAATGAGCTTGACACAAGACAAGGAACTATGCTCTAAAATCCTTGATTCATTTTTTAACGAGCTTGACACAAGACAAGGAACTATGCTCAAGACCCTTGTTTCATTTTTTAACGAGCTTGACACAAGACAAGGAACTATTCTCAAGACTTCTTGCTTTATTTTTTAATGAGGTTTAGAGAGGAACAAACTATCCTCGCACCACCCTGTTTCATTTTTTAATGAGGTTGACATAGGAACAAAACTATCCTCGCAACACCCTGTTTCATTTTTAATGAGGTTGACACAGGAACAAAACTATCCTCGCGACACCCTGTTTCATTTTTTAACGAGGTTGGCATAGGAAAAGGAACTATCCTCACACTCACTGATCATGGCTTCCAACTGGAAGAAAGACATGTCAATGGACACACCTTGATCATGGCTTCCAAGAGGTCTTCATCAGAAGGAAGAATAGTTCTCTGGAAGGAACACATGTCAAGGGACTCAAAAGGGATAAGAACATCGCGTTCAAGTAATCCCATAGAGTTTTCCATGTTAATTACCGGATCTAAATCAAAGGAAAATGAGCAAACAGTGAGAGGCTCACTTACATCGGTAACTGAAAACATGGGACCAGTTGCCACATAATTAACCCGTGGCGGGGTAGATACCACTTTAGAATCAGGAACATTTAGGGGTGTCATATTATTGGTAATTGAAACAAGACTAGGGAACAAAAGCTGGTCTACAGTCATAATATTTCCATTGTGAGGGAAAGACATCACGCAAAAGAGTGTTGATATGACAGCTTTCATTGCATAAACATAGTCTCGCCCAAGGAGTAAATTGAAATCCAAGGGACCTTGAACTACCATAAGATCAATACGGACAATTTTACCTTCCAAGGTAATAGAAAACTTAGGAAGGATCCCTAAAGGTTCACTAATGGTTCTGTTAAAAGCTTTCAGATTCTGCGTAATAGGCACAAGCTGAGGGGAACCCAAAGCTTTCCAAGTAGTTTAGGATAAAATATTAATAAAAGCACCTTCATCTACCTGTGTGTGGTGTATGTCCCTACCACCAGCCTTGACAATGATTTGGAAAGGGATGGAGGAAGGAAGACGAGGTTCTGTCAGTCTATTCCAATCAAAGGAAAAGACCTCAGTACTTGGAGGGGGTTCTGTAGAAACAGGTGAAATGCCCCCCGGCGTAGAAGAATCTGATGTAACAAGAAGAACCTGAGTGGTATGAAGTTCACTCTCTAAAGGGAGAGTGGGATCGACCGAATGTGAAATTGAATCGACCACTTGATCAACTAATGGATCATCAACCTGAGCGATATGAGTTTCGCTCTCCAATGGAAGAGTGGGATCGACTGTACTTGGAATTAGATCAATCACTCCGTCAGTTGACGGTAGGTTGGGAAAGTTTACGGTAACCAGTTGGAAATTCTTGCTGTGGAACAGTAAGGTTTTCCAACAATTTTGAGGCTTCATCCATGTGAGGGAAAATGTGAGTTTGATGACTCCCTTTGCATAACTTACAAGGAAACCTAACTTTAGCCTTTTTCCCAGGAACCTGACTATCACTGGTTGATGGATCAATGGAAAGTTGATGATATTTTTCGGACCATACTTCCAAGATCTTTGGAATACCAGGACAATTGATAAGGAAGTGGTCACCCTTACAAAGCCTGCAAGGGTATTTGGGTTTACGATGCATGTTGGAGGTTTCCTCAACACAACTAACACTTACAGCCATGGTTGGTTGGTTGACTTCTTTCTTATCTTGCTTCTTCTTCTTCTTCTTCCCTTTCTTCTTCTTCTTAGCCACCTGGTTACTAGCGTCAAGGCTTTTACCAAGTGAAGAGGAAGAAATGGAGGAATAAATATTAAGCGAAGAAGGTAAAGGGTCAACAGAAGGTTGGTGATATTGAGATGGTGAACTCTGTTGAGGTGAAGCATTTGGTTGAGGTGGAACAATTGGAGTATTAATAGTTAGGTGGGGAAATTTAATCTTCACAAATTTTATAATCAAATTCTAACTAAAATTATGTATACCTAAACATTCATAATACCTCAGTAATAGGATTTGGTTGTGGCTGAAGACTTGCAATGAATAACGAGAAGGGAGAGAGGGTAATATTAAATTTTTTCAACGCCATTTTTCAACCCAGATTGGCAAGCAATCTTAAGCACTGCTTCTCCTGGAAATGATGTGTTGATTCGCGCCCTGTTTAGAATGATTTGCATGAACCCTTCGACCTCAGGTTCTTCATTATTCCAAACTACTGGCCATTTTGGAGAACAATATATTAATCCTTTGTTGATTTGAGGGAAAATCAGATTCGAAATATCTGTAATTAGAAAAGTATATCGAATTGTAACTAAGAGGATGCTAACCCTTATACACGATGAAATTTCTTTGTAAGAAAAAATGGAAGGTTCTCGGTTCAGAGCAGAGGGTGATTCAAATTCTCTTTTCATTTTTAGTTTTTTTCTAATTTTTTTTTTTTAATGGGAATAAGAGTAGGGAATAAGAGTAGGGATGCTGTCAGTAGTTAATGGATCAGTATTTATTAAGAAGCAGTGATGAGTGAACCTTCACGATTAATTTTGTATGAATTATTTTTGCACAAAATAAAGTCATTTTTATATTTGTTCATTATTATTTTTCTGTAAATTTTATTAAAGTTTGTAACTTTTTTTCCATCTTCATTTAAATTTTATAACGAGAGTTTTTGTGGAATTGTTTTTGAAGATTATCATTAGTTTATAATTTGGTCTATTTACTATGAATTTATTCATCTTATTTGTTTAAAGTGTTTTCTGATGATCATAATTTACATATGATTACATGCAGAAGCTTGAATGGTTTTAATGTAGAATTAATTCTATATTCTCATCATCTACACTCACGCATAAGTTGAATCGATTTTAATCTCTTTACTCCTACAAGATAGGGTTTTCACTTTTGTTGACTGTGATTAGGTAGTTGTATATCACATTTAGATTGGTTTTGGTTTTTGTTGCTTTAAGAGACTTAGCTAAGCAATGAACAAAGTCTTTCTTTTCTGGAGCAAAAATCATTATTTCTAGTGAGCTTGACTTTCTCAAATTTATTCTTTTTGTAAATATGTACATTTGTATAGTTTGTTCAATAGTATAAAATTATTAAATTAGATTAAATAATAGTTTCATTTCGACATTTTATTATTATTTTCAGATTCTTTAACTTGATTATTTATTCTCTTTGTAAATATGTACATTTGTATAGTTTGTTTAATAGTATAAAATCATTAAATTAGATTAAATAATAGTTTCATTTCGACATTTTATTATTATTTTCAGATTCTCTAACTTGATTTTGTAGCACAATTCTTGTATTATATTTGTAGTTTTAATTCTAATTTCTAAATGAAATATATGAATTAGAATTAGTTAGAGTATCTTAGTTTATTACTAGTGAAACATACCGTCCTTTATTTTTAATAATCATATCAAGCTAGGCTACTAGACTTTTACCATTTCATTTTATAATTAAACTAACCATTAGGTGGTAGTTTTATTTTAACCATAGAATAATATATATTAGTTTAGGATTGTCGTAGTTTAGATTATGATTAGTTTTTCTGGATTCATTTTCTTCGTAAAATAAAGGATCCAAGGCTAACCGAGTTTATAAACATGTTGAGGATAGTTATACCAAACAACTTGGGCTATTAAAGAGCCTCGATCTAGGCTATTCCTCCCTTGTTGACTAGGGTACATAAAACTTGCATCAACAAGTCCTTCAAGCAGGCTACTTTTGGCCTTCTCTTTTGAAGGATGTCAAACAATATGTCAGTCGATACAATAATTGTCAGTGAATAGGCTGACCCGTGCAAACTGATGAAATTCCCTTGTGTATGAAGGTAATGATAGAGCCCTTTGAAAAACAAGCTATTGATTTCATAGGGTCCATTGCACCTGTTAGCACCCTAAGAAACTCTCCTAGGTTGTATCTCGGAGATGCTCGGGAACATTACAAACTCAAAAAAATGTTGGAAATGGATGAACGGAAGGAATGATGCATATTAAAACCAGATAACCACTTCTACTATGCTTAACTCTAGACATGGGTGAACACCCCCAGACTACAAGGCTTTAGACCACCAGTTACTCACAGTTTAAGGAATAGGTGAATATGGAAAATACTGACCACACCAGCAGATGCACAAGACCATGTGATGGCCGGCTGCAACCAGTAAAGAGGTCTGCAAATCTATTTCCTAATGCACAGATAGGATGACAGCTCTTTGGCACTAAATAAACAGAAACCTACATAACACATTCAATGATACATACTAGATTCTAACACAGAGGTGGGATGACAACCCCTCAAATGCTAAATATCAAGAGCAGATGAAAAATGCATAACAGACATAACCTAAAACATAGTAGAAATGGAAAGTGAGTAGTTAACAGAAAAAGAAGCTTGTATTAGCTGAAAATGAAGACTAGACGCTGTAAGTATCAAAATAGTTACAGTCTCCAGAAGTTGAACCTTACATCAAAACAACAACCATCAACCTTTCCTTACATCTGTTTTCTGAGTATATATAGCTTGTTTACAATGGTCCTGAGCCTTTTGAGGCTTCAGGTGTCTTAATCTATCCCTCTATCTTGTTTAACTGATTGATTCCCTCAATAGGCCAGCATGGCCCAGCGGTTTTCTTCTTCTGACAAAGGAATAACCGCATTCAGATACTTTGGGTAGTTGCTGCGCTATCTGGGAGCTCTATCGTGCCAGAGATGCCCCACAATCATTCTATTTGTTTGCTGAGCTGTGCTATCGATGCCCATGATTGCTTGTCGTCCTCTGTCTCCCGGAAGTTCTTTCCCGGCCTTTGTTTACGTGATATAATGGGTCTTTGGGCCTCTGTTATCTTCTAAGTGCAAATGGGGACTGCTTTCTGTTATAACAGAGAAATGATGCAACTGTGAGAAATCCCGCCCTTCTCTGTTCTTTCGGATTTTAACAGTCCTGAAAAATGGCTAATTCCTCTATCGGGTCCGGGTTTAATCGCCGATCACCCGCCGCATCCATATGTGAGTAAAGGCCCTACCCCTTGGTCTCCCCGATCTACGATCCGCCGATTTAATGTGGGCCATTGATCCATGTGCGCGATCGGCGGTCCTTGTCTAATCGCTGATCACCATTGCCATCACCCGCAGACTTGAAATATTATGGAATATCATTCATAATTCCATCGGGTCTGACCTTATTGCATCGCACATGGGAACCTGTAAAGGCCCTGCCCCTTGGTCTCCCCGATCTATGATCCGCCGATTTAATGTGGGCTGTTGATCTGCGTGCGCGATTGGCGGTCCTTGTTTAATCGCTGATTGCCATTCCATATGTGAGTAAAGGCTGCCCCCCTTGATTTTCCCAATAGCGCTATTGTGATGTGATCTGGGCTGTTGATCTGCGTGCGTGATCGACGGTCCTCGTTGAATCGCCGATCGCGATCGCTCATTGCATATTGTCTGCGCCGATTGCCACTGCCTGTTTCTGCTGATGCGATCCGCCGATGCGATCTGCCGATTAGATTTGAACCATTGATCGGCCAGATCGAACGACTATTGTGCAACCATTGTTTAAGCTAGCGCCTGTGGGTTTTTTCATGGTTTTGGAGTGTTTTTGCATCCCGATAGTGTAGTGCCAACCTTCCAAGGGCTTTCTAGCTGCAACTATTTCGGTCAGTGGATGACCTTTGACAAACATTGGAGATTTCAACAACATGAATGGATCCCTTGGCATGATTTTAAGCAAATTTGCGGACTTTGGGAGTGTAGGAAAAATGAAGGAGAAGAAGGAAATAGACTGCTGCGAGCTCCCTTTTTGCATAAACACACGACCAAGATAGAATTTGGTCCTCTGAATGCTGAAGTACGTAGCAAATCTAACAGCACCGACATCAGTAAACAAGAGGTATATCTTAGTTTGCACTAATTTTGAAACAAAGTGGGTACAAGCTAGAGTTGTTCCTTCTGCTATTGAGAATTCTATTGTTACTTTTCTATTTGATGATTTTTTTACTAGATTTGGTATTCCTAGAGAGCTTGTTACTGACCATGGATCACAATTTAATTCTAACCTAGTAAAATGCATTATAGACCAATATAGGATCAAACACCAGAAGTCTTCTCCATATCATCCACATGCCAATGGTCAAGTGGAGACAACAAAAAGGGTGATAGAAGCCATTCTGTTAGGTCCCTATACTACTAGTGTAATCCCTTATTGTTATTAGTAAAACCCCCTTATTATATTGTTGTGCCCATGTAGTCCCCATATTGTTATTATTGTGCCCCATAAAAGCCCACTATTGTTATTATTGTGCCCTTACATTATTATTGTTATGTAGGCTCTGATTATATTATGACCCCTTAGACTCCTATATATAGAAAGGAGGTCTTGTCAGTTGTATCATCCAAGAATTGTTCATTTGTGTAATGTAAAGGAGGTTGCCCCCTCGAAGAGGCTTATTTCTAAGGCGTTGATATTTATTTTCTATCTTTTTGTGAGTTGAGTTCATAATATTTGGTATCAGAGCTTTGGATTCTAGGGTTTCGTTGCTCCAAATAGGTCATCATGGCATTTTCGCTATAACTTTTTCACTATGAAGTTTCGAAAGCTAAAAAACAAACCCATTTGAGAAGGAATCAGTCTGAACTTCAGGTCTGAATTTCAGATCTCGTCTCACTATATTTTTGGAGATATGATCTAGGGAAGTTAGATTTTTTGCAAGCTCCATAATTTCATCTCAAACAGGTCATCGTGGAATGTTCACCATATTATTGTTTCTACGAAGGTTCAGATTCTAAAATTAAAACCCATTTGAGCCGAAATCTTGGTGAAGCTGGGGTCTAAATCTCAGATCTTGTTTCACTATATGTTCAAAGATATAATCTGAGGAAGTTAGGGTTTTTGGAGACTCCCGAATTATATTCTAAACAGGTTTGGGAAAATCGTCATAACTTTCTCTCTAAGCAACAAATTGAAATTTCATAAGAAGTTATAGAAAGAGGACAGATTGTAGTTTTTTGTGTATATTGTTTAGATCCGAAGGTCAAAACTCTTTCTTGGATAATCAAATTCTGATCAGACTTGTGAGGTTAGAAAGAGGACTTAGAGGGATATTGCAGAAGACAATTTCAAAACTTGGAGATCTGAAAGTACAGAGTTACAGTCGTTTCAAGATCGAGCTCCTAAAATCAAGAAAAGGCGATATGAGGAAGTTTGATGGAAAGGATTTGGTAAATTAGATACTACAGATGGAGCATATTTTGATCTAAATGAAGTGAAACTATTACAAAATGTATGTATTGCATCTTCATATTTAGAACCAGACCAATTTTTATGGTATAAAAGGCTTTGTTCTCGTAAACCACTTGTTACATGGTCAATTTTCACGAAGGAAATGATAGCACATTATGAGGATACAAAGAGAAACACATCTCAAACAAAAGTGTTCAATGGCAGAGCACATTGAGGACTTTCAAAAATTGAATATAAGGGAAAATGATATTCTAGAGAAGCAGAGGATTGATGTCTCCATAGGGAATTTAAAGGATAAAATTCAACATGAGGTTTGTCTTTGGGAACCTGATTCATTAGAGAATGCGTTTAGGTTGGAAATAAAAGTGGAAAGAAAAATTATGGCAAAAAGGAAGTCTACCCCTCACAACTATAAAGATGGAAGTGTTGTTTCTCCTAGGCTTCCAGAACCTACAAGGTTGACACCACATTAATTGGAAGAAAAAAGAGCAAAAGGGCTTTGTTACAATTGTGATAACAAATACATTAAAGGTCATAAGTGTGCTGAGAAGAAATTATTTTACATTGATTGTGAAGAGGAGGAAGAAAAGGATCAAGAAAAATCAAAAGAAGAGGATATACACCAAGAACCAATCCCAGAGAAAGAAGAAATGAACCCGACCATATCTTGTAAAGCATTGGCAAGAATTACCACTCCTCAAACTCTTAAGATAGAAGGACATATCAAGAAGAAAAAGGTTCAAGAAGTGAAAGATCACATTGAGAAAGAAGAAATGAATCCGACCATATCTTGTAATGCATTGGCTAGAATTACCACTCCTCAAATTATCAAGATAGAAGGACATATCAAGAAGAAAAATGTTCAAGAAGTGAAAGATCACATCGAGCATCAAGAAATGAATCCGACCATATCTTGTAATGCATTGGAAGAAATTACCACTCCTCGAACTCTCAAGATAGAAGGACATATCAAGAAGAAAAAGATTCAAGCAGTGAAAGATCACATCGAGCATCAACAACAAGTTCTCCAACTTTTAAAGGATAACGCCACTTTGGTGCATAATAGAATGAAACAATAGATAGATCAACATCACAGTGAAATAATTTTTGATGTAGGCGATTGGGTATTTTTACGGCTACATGTCAAGCAAGCTATTTGTGAGAAGAAAATGTTGGCAATACTACATGCACTTAAGAAATGCCGACCTTACCTAATGGAAAGACACTTCAAGGTAAAAATGGATCATGATATTCTTAAATACTTTTTAGAACAAAAATTATCTTTAGAAGAACATAAAAAATGGGTCACAAATATGTTGGGTTATGACTTTGAAATCATCTACAAAAAAGGGAAGCGGAATGTTGTTGCAGATGCACTCTCAAGAAAGGATGAGGATGTCGAAGCATTGTTTTGTGCTATTTCTATTATCCAACTAGATTGGATAAACGAAGCAAGGGATGAATGGAAGAAGGATGAAGAAGTGTGTCCACTCATTCAAAAGTTGTAGAATATCCCAGTTCAAACAATATTGCCAGAACTTGACGAGGAAGGAAAAATCATATTGGAACCTGGAGAAGTCACGGAAACAAGAACCCAACACCTACGAAATCGATCAATTTCATAGTACCTCATCAAGTGGAAGAACTTACCCACTTAAGATTCCACATGGGAGGACAAAATTTTTATACAAAAGCATCAACAACTACTCAAGAGTTGAGGACAACACTTTTTGAAGGAGAGGGGCATGTTAGGTCCCTATACTACTAGTGTAACCCCTTATTGTTATTAGTACAACCCCCTTATTATATTTTTATGCCCATCTAGTCCCCATATTGTTATTATTGTGCCTGTCGACCGGATAAATCGTTCTTGCGGACAAGACCGATCTCCCTAGTATCAACAGATATCTAGTGACAAGAAGAACAAGCAAATATACCTTTCTCTAAATATATTGCGATTTATAAATAAAAACCAAGAGGTGTTTTAGAGCCTACCAAGTTAAGTCCCATGCTAGTTTGTGGCAGCCATGTTTCGACCGTCCGAATGAGTTTCCTTTTAAGAACCTACAAACACAAACAAGAACACATCAAATAACACCTGCATAGCCAATATAATAAATCATATTCATCATGGTGACCAAGGAATCCATGAAATAAACCATACAAGACAGCTTATTGAGAAAAATAAACTTGATTGTATTAACTTTGAAAATAAGAAGACCTTTACAACCTTGGTGCCTTGATGTTGTACAAGCTCCTCCCAGGATCCAGACAAGAATCTCCTCTACTTTGACAAGCTTCACACTCTTCCCAATAAGATCAAAAGGTATGTAATCTCTCCTCTCAAGCTCAATTAGGAAGTCTAAATTCCAACAGCATTTACCCTCAAAAATATTCAGCTTTCAACCTCCCTAGTAACCAGCCCAATGCCTCATTATATAGTGAAGAGGAAAGAAGTTACAAGGGCCACCAATGAAGGGATAGAGTCCTCCTTCAAAGGGATAAGCTCCTCACATCAAGGGGTTAGCTCCTTTAGTTATGGGATGCATGAACCACCAAGGAGAAAACTTGCCACCTCAAGATTCCCTCTAAAAGCTTCCAGAAATTACTCAAAGTGAGTTTTTAAGAATAAACTTCCGCCTTTTTGACTTTTACAGGGGTCCGCACCCATTCCTTTAGAGACAGAGCGGCCAGGTACGCAGGGGAAATGACCAGTGGGTGCAGGACCGCAGATAATGCTAAGAGAAAGTGCGGGCCTAGAGTTTTAGAGCTTTTGAAGGGATTTGTCTCATTTTCAAGGCTTGACATGAAGAACTGATGCTTAAGACTTGCAAAGGAGGTAAGTATGAGTGGTGATAGACTCACACAGATTGCAGAAAGTCATGGTGAAAATTTTTTGTGCAACAAATTGCCCCCTAAAGTGCAAAGTCTGTAATAGATGAAGATAGTATTTTTCATCTAAGAAGAGTGAAGTACTTTATCATTTCGAGGATCATCATTGTGGAGAGCCTGGTTGGAACCTGTAAAAACATTCAATACAAAATATATATATGTGAACATATCATCGCTGAGGTAGGCATTCCCATACTTAGATCAAAACTGACTAGAAAACTAACAAAACTTCTCTGATACAAGAATGATTTTGTAATACATCACAAGTATAGACATATGTAGACACAGTATGGACGCAGCCAGCTGTTTATGAATAGTCCATTGTATAATGAATAACAAAATTATTTGCAGCCTGGATGGTGGAAACTAGATCCAGGGTCTTGATTTCTATTTCCTGAAATAGTACGATTCTATCCATGTGAATGAATGTGTCGAAGTCGAACATGGTAGAAACCACTTGATTACCAGTCAATGATATAAACTGTTAACAAGTGTGAGAGAAACCACATGTAATGTCAATGGCTCTCAAAGTACTCAATACAATCCATGAAATGTGAATAAATGAGTTGATGTCGAACATGTCACGAAATCCTTTGATCGAAGGCCAATGATGCAACCTGTCATCGAAGGCGAGAAACCTGCCATTAAGGCATGCAGATTCCAAGGTAATGACGATTTCTAGATCATCTTTCTCGATAATGAGTTGAAGTCGATAGAAAGCGATCCGTCGTAGGCAAGCCCACAACACGAAATCATAGATCAAGTTTGAAGAAATATATATGCAAGGACTAACTCAGGGATGGTCAAGAGGGATGACAGATATTTTGCAGATGAATGGTTTATTTGCACTGACATCTTGAACACATAACGAAACTGTAGATGGTTTGGTGACAATTGACCCAAAGCTAATACCTAGAAACCGGCTGAAGACTTTCAATATGGTTTGATTAACTATTAGGCAAAGGATTTCCCAACCCAGGTGAACAAAAAGTGTCATGTTCAAGAGTGGTTGAATGCTTTTCTAGGACACAAATTATGACAAAAAGGTTCATTTTTCTCTCTTTTCCCCCACCATTTCTGGCAAGTACCTCTTTATTTTTGACAAGCTTGAGGAGGATAACATTTGCTTGGTTATAAGCTCATCCTTTGGATGAGTCCAACTTAGTTTAAAATTTGAACCCTAAGAAGGAGTGGTCCATTCTTGTTTGTAATTGAACAGGTCCTTTACTGTTAAATTTTAACGAGTCCAGTATAGGATAAGCTCGACGTTTTTCAATTCTAGGGAGTCAAAGAAAAACTTAAGAAAACTCCATGGTTGTCCTTTTTCATAAATTTGTGTCTCCCAAGCCCGAAAAAGTATAAAATAATACTTGAGAGAACCGCTTGACCATTACGATCAAGGAGTACTTTTCATAATTAGTGGCCCTGATCTGAAAAAGTAAAAAAGCGATCAAAGACACATCATTTTATAACCAATATCGAACTTGAAACAACAAAATTCCGGTGATCTTTTCATGTTTATACGGTCAGAAAAGAGTTGTAAGTGGACCGTCTTTTTAATTCCGTTTTAACGAGTTTAAAAGGAAAAACTTGGCAATATTTTCATATTTTACGAGTCAGAAAAGAGCTTAAAGAGGACTCGTCCTAGAGGAACGAGTGGTATAAAGGGTAGAAACTGGTTCCAGTAATGGAGGAACTACTCAAAACATGTAATGGTTAAGAGGCTGGCTAATAAAACCACTCATAGATGCAGTCCCTCAGGAAGGGTAAACAACCAAGTGAAAGCATATGATCGGCCAAAGAGATGGTGGCGATGGAATGGAAACAATCAAGGCTCATCTAACAGAATTTAGAGGATAAAGACGACAATCACGAGATGTAAAATGGGTATGGGTTCATTTTTACACAAGCTTGAACCATAGAGAACTCTTCTTGGATTCGGTTTCATGTTTACGCAAGCTTGAAACGAAAAACTATGCTTGTTATAAGTTCGCATGCCCCCAGCATAATGACGCAAATTGAGGTACATGCCCCCCAAGCTTCATTGCATTCAACCAGGTGGATGGAATGAAGGTTTACTTTCAAGATCTTGAAAAGACTCGACTCGAAAAGGGAACTGTTTCATTTTTTAAAGAGGTTGACACAGGAAAAGGACTATCCTCATAACCCTTGTTTCATTTTTTACATGAGCTTGACACAAGACAAGGAACTATGCTCATGAATCCTTGTTTCATTTTTTAACGAGCTTGACACAAGACAAGGAACTATGCTCGAAAGACCTTGTTTCATTTTTTAACGAGGTTGACACAGGAACAAAACTATCCTTGCATCTACTCTCTACAATCTACCTATATAACCTATGACTCCTTGTTTCATTTTTTAACGAGCTTGACACAAGACAAGGAACTATGCTCATGACTCCTTGTTTCATTTTTAATGAGATTGGCACAACACAAGGAGCTATTCTCTAAAATCCTTGATTCATTTTTTAACGAGCTTGACACAAGACAAGGAACTATGCTCAAGTCTACTCTCTACAATCTACCTAACAAGGAACTATGCTCTAAAACCCTTGATTCATTTTTTAACGAGCTTGACACAAGACAAGGAACTATGCTCAAGTCTACTCTCTACAATCTACCTAACAAGGAACTATGCTCTAAAATCTTTGATTCATTTTTAACGAGCTTGACACAAGACAAGGAACTATGCTCAAGACCCTTGTTTCATTTTTTAATGAGCTTGACACAGGACAAGGAACTATGCTCTAAAATCCTTGATTCATTTTTTAACGAGCTTGACACAAGATAAGGAACTATGCTCAAGACCCTTGTTTCATTTTTTAACGAGCTTGACACAAGACAAGGAACTATGCTCTAAAATCCTTGATTCATTTTTTAATGAGCTTGACACAAGACAAGGAACTATGCTCAAGACCCTTGTTTCATTTTTTAATGAGCTTGTCACAAGACAAGGAACTATGCTCTAAAATCAAGGATAATTTTAGGGGCGAATGTTCGCCCTTTGGCGAAATTAAGGGGTTTTAAATTTTTAGTGGGCTAATATTTTGTATCATAGTACATTTTTACAAATCACCTCAAATAGCCCACCTTATTTTAAGGGAGAGGGTAAAAAAGGTAAATTTAGCCCTTGAAATTAGGAGTTACAACCTTCCATTCGCCCATTTTCAAGAATAGGTTTTATTTAAGTGAATCCATTCGCCCATTTTCAAGAATAGGTTTTATTTAAGTGAATCCTATGGGCCAAATACCATATTTATAAAAGAGGTATGGTAAATTAATAAAAATATAAATAAATGAGAGGTATGGTAAATAAATAAAACATTTTTTATATTTACTCCATAAGTCACCTCGTGTAAACAAATAAAAATATAAGTAAAGTGGAGGTATGGTAAATAAATAAAACGTCTTTTTATACTTACTCAAAAGGTATGGTAAATAAATAAAACCTCTTTTTATATTTAGTCCATAACCCTCATTCTGTTTATGAAGGCTCAAGAAAGAGGTTTTATTTAAGTGAATCCTATGGGCCAAATACCATATTTGTAACAGAGGTATGGTAAACAAATAAAACATTTTTTTATATTTACTCCATAAGTCACCTTATATTTACGAACACTCAAAAAATGGGTTATATTTAGGTGAAACCTATGGGCAAAATACTATGGGACAAACACCATGGACTAGATTGTTATTAATACCATGCAAAAAACCATTATTAACCCTCATATTAGAATTAATAAAAATAAAAATGGCACATGGTATTGACCCATGGTATTCACCAAGATGGCACATGGTATTGACCTATGGTATTCACCTGGAATGTAGCCTATTTAAATGGGGGAATTAAACCAACATAGATCCATCTTTACTCTGGATCTACTAACCCCCGAGAGGTATCAAATATTGTGATATGCAAACTAGCATAGAGTGAAAAAATATTTGATCCTCTTGGGGCTTGGTCAAGAGTAAAAATGGATGTTGTAATTTAATGTAGGTTAAACATTTTAGCTTGGTTAAAATAAAAAATAAAATAAAAATCAACTATTAATTTTATTAATTTTTATAAATTACTAATAGTAATTTTTAAGCTCCAGGTTTATGATAAACCATGGTATTGACCCATGGTAATACCATGGTATTCATGTGAGCATAGACTATTTAAAGGGGAAATTCTATAGTCTTACATCCATACAAAGTTTTATTATTTAGTGAAAGACTTGCCAAGATCTTACAAGATTTTATAATTGAGTAAAATATTCGCCATGCCTGGTGAGAGATTCGCCAAAAATTATATATACATATTATATTATTGATAAAATTGCCTTCCATTTTTCCTATATACCATGGAGATTCACCCATTTATTATATTTATAAATTTAGGGGGGGTTCTTAAAATTTTCCCTGTCTAAAATCCTTGATTCATTTTTTAACGAGCTTGACAGAAGACAAGGAACTATGCTCAAGACCCTTGTTTCATTTTTCAACGAGCTTGACACAAGAAAAGGAACTATGCTCAAGACTCCTTGCTTTATTTTTTAACGAGGTTGAGACAGGAACAAACTATCCTCGCACCACCCTGTTTCATTTTTTAATGAGGTTGACATAGGAAAAAAACTATCCTCACAACACCCTGTTTCATTTTTTAACGAGGTTGACACAGGAACAAAAATATCCTCGCGACATCCTGTTTCATTTTTTAACGAGGTTGGTATAGGAAAAGGAACTATCCTCACACTCACTGATCATGGCCTCCAACTGGAAGAAAGACATGTCAATGGACACACCTTGATCATGGCTTCCAAGAGGTCTTCATCAGAAGGAAGAATAGTTCTCTGGAAGGAACACATGTCAAAGGACTCAAAAGGGATAAGAACATCACGTTTAAGTAATCTCATAGAGTTTTCCATGTCAATTACCGGATCTAAATCAAAGGAAAATGAGCAAACAGTGAGAGGCTCACTTACATCGGTAATTGAAAACATGGGACCAGTTGCCACATAATTAACTCGTGGCGGGGTAGATACCACTTTAGAATCAGGAACATTTAGGGGTGTCATATTATTGGTAGTTGAAACAAGAAAAGGGAACGAAAGCTGGTCTACAGTCACAATATTTCCATTGTGAGGGAAAGAAATCACGCGAAAGAGTGTCGATGCGACAACTTTCATTGCATAAACATAGTCTCGCCCAAGGAGTAAATTGAAATCCAAGGGACCTTGAACTACCATAAGATCAATACAGACAATTTTACCTTCCAAGGTAATAGAAAACTTAGGAAGGATACCTAAAGGTTCACTAATGGTTCTGTTAAAAGCTTTCAGATTTTGCGTAATAGGCACAAGCTGAGGGGAACCCAAAGCTTTCCAAGCAGTTTAGGATAAAATACTAATAGAAGCACTTTCATCTACCTGTGTGCGGTGTATGTCCCTACCACCAGCCTTGACAATGATTTGGAAAGGGATGGAGGAAGGAAGATGAGGTTCTGTCAGTCTATTCCAATCAAAGGAAAATACCTGAGTACTTGGAGGGGGTTCTGTAGAAACAGGTGAAATGCCCCCCGGCGTAGAAGAATCTGATGTAATAAGAAGAACCTGAGTGGTATGAAGTTCACTCTCTAAAGGGAGAGTGGGATCGACCGAATGTGAAATTGAGTCGACTACTTGATCAACTAATGGATCATCAACATGAGTGATATGAGTTTCACTCTCCAATGGAAGAGTGGGATCGACTGTAGTTGAAATTAAATCAATCACTCCGTCAGTTGACAGTAGGTTGGGAGAAAGTTTACGGTAACCAGTTGGAAATTCATGCTGTGGAATAGTAAGGTTTTCCAACAATTTTGAGGCTTCATCCATGTGAGGGCAAATGTGAGTTTGATGACTCCCTTTGCATAACTTACAAGGAAACCTAACTTTACCCTTTTTCCCAGGAACCTGACTATCACTGGTTGATGGATCAATGGAAAGTTGATGAGATTTTTCGGACCATACTTCCAAGATCTTTGGAATACCAGGACAATTGATAAGGAAGTGGTCACCCTTACAAAGCCTGTAAGGGTATTTGGGTTTACGATGCATGTTGGAGGTTTCCTCAACACAACTAACACTTACAGCCATGGTTGGTTGGTTGACTTCTTTCTTATCTTGCTTCTTCTTCTTCTTCTTCTTCCCTTTATTCTTCTTCTTAGCCACCTGGTTACTAGCGTCAAGGCTTTTACCAAGTGAAGAGGAAGAAATGGAGGAAGAAATATTAGGCGAAGAAGGTAAAGGGTCAACAGAAGGTTGGTGATGTTGAGATGGTGAACTCTGTTGAGGTGAAGCACTTAGTTGAGGTGGAACAATTGAAGTATTTGGGGCCAACGAAGTTGAAAATAACCATATCGGTAAACCTATTGTAAATCCAGGTAATGAAAAAGTATCCATATAAGGAGAACCAACATTTCCAAAGCAAGGAAAAGTACTAGGATTCTCGTTAAGAGGGGTTCATTGGTTGGTAAATTCCGGAACAATTGCCATTATATTCAACTTCAGTGAATTTTATTAACAATTAAAAACCAAAATTAACAATTCACAATTCACACCTAACAATTAAAATTCACAATTCACACCTATGGTCTCTAAAAGTAAAAACAAACAAATTAACATGCGCTATCAAATCTAGGAGTCAAACCACACACAAACAGTAACTTCCCGTACTAAAAACACTAGTTGGTGATGAAATCCAACGTCGCAGAATTCAATATAGAAAGGGTGGTTGGAACAGTTACCCCGACAACCTGCTTAATGAAACAAACTGGCACAAGTTTCTTCACAAAACCATCTCGAGTGAAGAGAACCCCCCAGAGAGTCCAAGTGAGTCTAGTCGACGTCTGCTCCAGGTATAGTGGGATCTTCCCTCCACCATCACCTTAGGAAATAATCCTATAGATTATGGCCACTAAGGTTACCAACAGAAACAAATATACTTGGGGGAACAGTCTACGATCTGATACATGCGCAAGGGCAGAGTAACAAAGCTCAATCCCCTTGAAGGCTCCTTGACATAATCCAAGGTTTACCAACAAGTGACCCCAGGCTCCTCGACAATGGCCAATCTGAGGTTTACCATTTTTAATACGTGTATATCTGTTATCGTTCCCAATGAGGAAGGATTGATTACCTCACTGGTTCAGATATGATCTCGTGCTTGACTCCTTCAGGAGGAGCTTCCTAGAGCATACATGCAACAATTGGAATTTTTCCTATCGCAAGATCAACTACTTGTTTGTTTTACTTTCTTGGAGAGTTAACTAAAACCTATTCCAAGACACTAGCCTAAGCTAGATTGGTGGAAAGAGCCCTAAAAATGTAAAAATTACTAGATGAATTTTAATTAAGCGCTGTGTTATTTAGGTTGTTATTACTCAAAAGGGTAAATGGATATGAAACCAATGGTGTTATGACTCGACCCAAAACTGAATGCAATCGAATATGATAATGTAATCTTTTCAATTCGATGAATCCTAACTAAAGTAAGGAGAGAGTTTCCATTCACTTCCAACAATGCAAAAAATTGATCACTAAGATAAAATATAACAAATTCTCTAATGCACTAATTTCATCAAGAAAAACTAATACAAATCAATTCCAAAACAGTTTTTATTTTTTATTTTTGTGTGTTAAAAACAAGCATAAAAATATGTAAATTCAAATCAAAGAAAACTGATCTAAATCTACGATTGATTTTTCAGAATGTAAACTATGCAATTGTAATCTATGCACAATTCACTTGAAAAGTATGAAAATGTAATATATGCACATTTTTCATTCATATTCTGAAAATCAGAATTCTAATTATGCAAATGTGATCTATGCAAGAGAATTCTCAAACACAGGATGATTCTAATGTAATCTAAGAACCAATCAAGTGCAAGTCAAGAAAATTGGGTGAGAGTTCCAAAGATCAAAAAATAAAAAACACTCAAAGGCGATTAACACTCATACACAATTTAGCCCCGCCCAGCGAATGAGACAAACCTCCAAGTAATGACCAAAGGAAATCAAATTAAGAATTTCTCAAAAAAGAGACTCCAAACACCCAATTAACTTAATGGAGATTGATGAGATGAAGAATTTGTTGAAAGAAACTCATAAACAAGGCTTTTTGATAGAACACATGCAGATCTGGGTAGACACTAAAAGCTGAAAATAAAAACTAAACTTAACTAGACGAAAACAATTTAGGTTTTTCAAAAATTTTGACAGGGTCCGCAGGCTTCCGGTATAACCAGATGCGGTACCGCTCTGTGTAGTAAAGTAATAGTGCGGGGATGTCCGCACTGTGTTACAAACAAAACATGCGGTCCTCTTCAAAATTTCGAAAAAAACAAAATATACTCCAGATCCTAAAAACTACCCAATCCCACACACATCAGGCAAAAACCAGAAACAAGAAAAAGTTTCTCAAGTCAAAGTAAAAGGAAAGGAAAAAAACCAAAATTCAAGTCCCCAGTGGAGTCACCATTTTGTCGGCTAGATAAATCATTCTTGCAGACAAGACCGATCTCCCTAGTATCAACAGATATCTAGCGACAAGCAGAACAAGAAAATCTACCTTTCTCTAAATATATTGCGATTTATAAATAAAAATCAAGAGGTGTTTTAGACCCTACCTTAAGTCCAATGCTAGTTTGTGGTAGCCACGTTTCGACCGTCCGAATGAGTTTCCTTTTAAGAACCTGCAAACACAAACAAGCACACATAAAATAACACCTGCATAGCCAATATAATAAATCATATTCATCATGGTGATCAAGGAATCCATGAAATAAACCATACAAGACAACTTATTGAGAAAAATAAACTTGATTGTATTAACTTTGAAAATAATAAGAACTTTACAACCTTGGTGCCTTGATGTTGTACAAGCTCCTCCCAGGATCCAGACAAGAATCTCCTCTACTTTGACAAGCTTCACACTCTTCCCAATAAGATCAAAAGGTATGTAATCTCTCCTCTCAAGCTCAATTAGGAAGTCTAAATTCTAACAGCATTTACCCTCAAAAATATTCAGCTTTCAACCTCCCTAGTAACCAGCCCAATGCCTCATTATATAGTGAAGAGGAAGGAAGTTACAAGGGCCACCAATGAAGGGATAGAGTCCTCCTTCAAAGGGATAAGCTCCTCACATCAAGTGGTTAGCTCCTTTAGTTATGGGATGCATGAACCACCAAGGAGCGAACTTGCCACCTCAAGATTCCCTCTAGAAGCTTCCAGAAATTACTCAAAGTGAGTTTTTAAGAATAAACTTCCACCTTTTTGACTTTTACAGGGGTTCGCACCCATTCCTTTAGAGACAGAGCGGTTAGGTACGCAGGGGACATGACCAGTGGGTGCGGGACTGCAGGCAATGCTAGGAGAAAGTGCGGGCCCAGAGTTTTAGAGCTTTTGAAGGGCTTTCTCTCATTTTCAAGGCTTGACATGAAGAACTGAGGCTTAAGACTTGCAAAGGAGGTAAGTATGAGTGGTGATAAACTCACACAGATTACAGAAAGTCATGGTGACAATTTTTTGTGCAACAATGCCCTTACATTATTATTTTTATGTCAGCTCTGATTATATTATGACCCCTTAGACTCCTATATATAGAAAGGAGTTCTTGTCATTTGTATCATCCAAGAATTGTTCATTTGTGTAATGTAAAGGAGGTTTCCCCCTTGAAGAGGCTTATTTCTAAGGCGTTGATATTTCTTTTCTATATTTTTGTGAGCTGGGTTCATAACACATTCTTACAAAAACATTGCATATTCATAGAAAGGATTATGCAGCTAGGGTTCTTGAATCCTTTTTGGCGTACATAAATACTTGGAGAAACAATACGAGGCACACACCTTACAAGCTAGTATATGGAAAGAAGGTCCTATTAATAATATAATTCCATATCAAAACATTTAGAACTACAATCTAGTTGGGATTGGACCTCTATGAAGCACATCAAAAACATCTTTTGCAATTGAGTGAGCTTGATGAGATGATAAGAGATTTTGTCCAATAGACAATTTTACTCAAACAACAATGTAGTAAATCACATGAAAAATTGTGAAAGAAGAAGAAATTATAACCAGGTGTCTGGGAGATCCTTTATGATTCCAAGTTCAAAAATTTTAAGGGGAAATTCACACATGCTAGTTAGGACCATACATGGTAGTTCTAGATTTTAAAAATGCCTTAGTTGAAGTCAAAATCATCGATGACCATGTGACCATCATTTTAGTGAATGGACATAAACTTAGAATTTACTAGTAGCCCATTAATAAGGATGAGTCCATCCTGTAGATCAAGAAACATGTAGATTTGGAAATGGTAGGTAGAAAATACTTCCAGCCTACTATGAGCATTTCTTGATTTCTTTTCCTTTGAAAAAAATAAACAAAAAAATATTTAAAAAGAAAAAGAAAAAAAAATCAGAAAACAAAAAAAAAATAAAGAAAAAAATAATAATGAGTAATCATGAAAACCAACTTGTTGGCACGATTGTAAAGAGGTTTTGTTGAAAACCAGGGCTCTGGTAGACATATTATATCTGTAATGATCTAATAAAATGGAAGAGTTAACTAGATTTCCATGCATTTTGATTTGTCACTGAGAAGACACATATTTCTAAAGGCAGTCTTGGTGGAAACAAGCATTGTTCAACATGAATATTTCCCTTACGAAGTTCAAGGCAATTAATTTGCCTCATCTTCATACAATTGGCACCTGTTAGGATATTCCGACACATAGGATATAGTTAAGTTCAACTTGGTCTAGCATAGAGTTAGGTTAGAGTTAGGTAAAGTGTGTTTCTTTACCGTTGTACATTTTGTAACTTACAATCCGACGGTCACGATATGTAGTGATCCGACGGTTCACTCTCACCTCGGTATTACCGACACTTGATCCGTGGCTTGACACCCGATTGGTCCATGAGTTCTATTTAAAGCGCATGGAGGGTCATTGTTCGGGTAATCCGTGCATGAGAGAAGCTTATGTAAATTTTCATTCTTTAATTAATAAATTGTCTGTACCCACGTTGGGACAGGCCGTGGACTGTTTCCCTCCTTGCACTCTGAGGGTTTTAACCACGTCAAAAATACTGGTGTATTGATTTGAGATCTGGTTGTGAGCGGTGTCCTTTTGGTATTCTTTCTGAGGAACTTACCCTGTAAATTCCTACATGGTATCAGAGCTATTTGAGGGCCGCGTCCGTTGGTGATCCAAATCTGAAGCCGGTAGAACTGCATGCGGCTGTCGTTTCCTAGATCTGCTGTTTCTGACTGCTTTCGGGCCGAGAGGACTGCTCTGTTGCGTTCGGAGCATCTGTTTCAGTGAGGAACCCCTTTCGTTTCACGCGAAAAGGTTTCCGGTAGCCCTAGCTGCGTCATTTTTCAGATCGGGAGGTATACAGTGTTTTTTTTGCAGTTTACTGTCATTTTCTCTCTGCTTATTTCGGTTTCGGTTTATTTAGCCTTTTTTTTTCCCGGATCTATACCTTTCATTTCTGCGTATGCTCTTTGCCCTGCGACTCTGTGCGATCTGGGCAAATCAGAAACAGAAAGAAAGGATTTTTCTCATGCGTATGCTCTTTTCCCTGCACCTTAGTGTGATCTTGGAAAATCAGAAACATTGAGAAAAATATTTAGTTTTTTCGGTTAAAAGCTAACTTTGAGATTTTTTTTTAAAAATTCTAGTTTTTTGGCTAAAGCTAACTTTGAGCCGTAAGGTTCGTTTTTCTTTGCATATTCGTGTTGGGTTTTGTGTTTTGTGTTTTGTAGGGGAAAAGAGCCTTCCCAAGGCAAGCACGCAAATCGAGGCCCCCCCCCCCCTCTCTCTCTCTCTCTCTCTCTCTCTCTCTCTCTCTCTCTCTCAAATATTTTGTATAGATCAATTGGTTCAAAGACTTTTTAAGAGAGTAGAGGTCTTGGGTTCAAGTCTCCATTTTGTGGGGGCGGATTTTTTCATTCCCGCACATTCGCGCACTTTGCCGGCAACGTCAACAATTTTTTTTTCAAAAAGCCATAACTTCTTCATCCGGAAGCCTTTTTCAGAGCCGTTTTTTTTAAAACCGCCTATTTTTTCGAGATCTATCCATTGGACCACTTACTTTCAGCATCTTCAGCTTCAGATTTTTTTCAAAAAATGGAAAGTCCATGCCAAGTCATTCTTGACAGCACTAACTACTTCCAATGGGTAGCCTACATGGGAGATTTACTTAGAAGTAAAGGTCTCTTCAGAATAGCCACAGACCAAGAGAAGAAACCCAAAGATGAAGACAAGGCCGAAAAATGGGAAAATAGACAAGATCAAGCACGTGGTTTGATAGGAATGTCTGTTTCTCCTGATCTTAGATTCCACATTGCAGAAATTGAAACTCCTCATGAAGCATTAGAAAAACTTGCTAAAGTTTTTGGGATTAAAAATGAAATTAGAGCCCATCAACTTGAGAATGAGTTGCTTACTTTGGATCCTAATAATTTTTCTTGCATTGAAGATTTCTTGTCCAAATTCAAGACCCTTAGATATCTCTTGGAAGGTGTTAAAGTTAAGAAAGAAGATGGTAACCTTATTTATTCCATCCTTACTAAGTTGGGACCAGCCTACTCTGTATTTGTTTCCACTTTCCATTCTACAAGGGAAGCTTTCATTTGTCAAGGCAAAGACTACAAACCCCCTTCCTTTGACTCCTTTTGTGATTCCTTAATAAGAGAACAAGAAAAACTCTTACACCTTGGTCTTCTTAATCTTGGAAACTCTTCCTCGAAAGCGTTAGCCGCCCAGCAGCAACCAAATTCAAAGAATCCTAAGAAGTCTTATCCTCAAAGGAATGGTCCTAAACCAACTCAGCCTCAAGATGAAAGATCATTTCAGCAAAATGACAAGACCAATAAAAACAAATGGAAGAAGACTGACAGACATTGTAACTTTTGTAATCGAGATGGCCACTTAGAATCTAAATGCTTTAAGAAGATGGAAGCCTTGGAAGCCGCAATGAAGAAACATAACATCCATCTGGAGCCTACTTCAACTTCAACTTCCGGAACGGCACTTTCTGCATGTCATCGTCAATCATCTCAGTCTGGTTATGCATTAAATGTATCTTCTTCTTCTTCTCATTCTCATGAGTGGCTCATTGATTCTGGAGCCTCTTGTCACATGGCCAAAAACCAAGCCATGTTTTCTTCTTTAAATGATTGTAACACCAAAAATATATATGTTGGTGATGATAGATCTCTTAATGTTGTAGGGACTGGAACTGTTCATCTAGACAATGGTCAGTTCAATGATGTATTATGTGTTCCAAACTTATCCTGCAACCTTCTATCTGTCTATCAGATAACTCATTCAGGTGAAGGTAAAATTGTTGAATTTTCACCTCATGATGTTGTAATCAAGGATCTAAAAGATCCTAAACAGATTCTAGCTACTGGTCTTGCTGATGATTCCAAAAGGTTGTATAAGTTTCACAACTTTGGGTCATCCCATCTTCCCTCAGTATTTGTTGCTCATAATGATGAAGTGAGCAAACTTTGGCATGAGCGGTTTGGTCACTTAAACTATCGCTCCCTTCAGCATCTATGTAAAGAAAATATGGTGACAGGTCTTCCTATGGTATCTTGCAAAGATGGTGTTTGTTCCGGATGTGTACTCGGAAAACATCATCGGGACAGTTTTGACAAACGTGCCTCTTGGCACGCCTCAGCCCCTTTACAGCTTGTGCACAGTGATTTATGTGGTCCTCTTCCTGTTGCTTCATTCTCTGGCTGCAAGTACTTCTTAACTTTCATTGATGATTTCTCTAGACGCACTTGGGTATACTTCTTAAAACTCAAGAGCGAAGTATTTAGCACTTTTTTGGCCTTCAAAGCATTTGTTGAAAAACAATCTGGACATCAAATTCTTAAGCTAAGAACTGATAATGGTGGAGAATATGTTAAAAACGCATTCATCAACTTTTGCACCGAAAATGGAATTCAAATGCAACATACTGTTCCATACACTCCACAACAAAATGGTGTAGCTGAAAGGAAAAATCGCACCTTAAAGGAAATGGCTAATTGTATGCTGCAATCTAAAGGACTCAGTCTTAGTTTTTGGGCCGAAGCAATTAATTGTGCAAATTATATAATCAATCGCACTCCTACTAAGGTTCTAGAGAATATCACTCCAGAAGAAGCTTGGAGTTCCATTAAACCAGATGTAAGTCACTTTCGTGTGTTTGGAAGTGAAGCATGGGCCCATATTCCAGATGAAAAGCATAAAGCTTTAGAACCTAAGAGTGAGAAATGTACTTTTGTTGGATATTCTGAAGATGTAAAAGGTTATAGACTTATTCCATTTAAGTCCAAAAATGTTATCATTAGAAGAGATGTAAAATTTGATGAAAATAAATCGGCCTGCGAGCCTAGTCCGGCGGATGTGCCACCTCTTCCTATCTCTTCTATCTTTGAAAACATTTCTTCTTCTGATGATGAAAGCGAGGATGATAATCCTCCCCCACCTTCTCAGGATCCTCAACTTCCAAGATGGGTCCGTGCTACTCGGGATGCAGCAGGTGATCTTGCCGGTGATCCTACAGATCAGCGACGTACACGTTCTCAGTTTGAAAGAGCCTCTTCTTTACTGGCTCAAGCTCCAGTAAATCATGATCCTGACACTTTTGCAGAAGCTTCAGGCCATCCACATTGGGAAGCAGCTATGAATGAAGAATATCATTCATTGATGACAAATGATACATGGGATCTTGTTCCTCTACCAAAGGGACGCAAACTTGTTAGATGCAAATGGGTTTACAGAACCAAGTATGGACCAGATGGGAAAGTTGATAAACATAAAGCTCGTCTAGTTGCTAAGGGCTTTTCACAGGTTGAAGGCATTGACTACACTGAAACCTTCTCTCCAGTTGCCAAAATGAACTCTATCCGCCTTGTTCTTTCCCTTGCTGCCTCTTTAAAATGGGAAGTCCATCAAATGGATGTTAAATCTGCCTTCTTGCATGGGGACTTGCAGGAAGAAATCTATATGGAACAACCCATTGGCTTCATACAAACAGACTCCAGCCTCGTTTGTCGACTTAAGAAATCCCTTTATGGCCTCAAGCAAGCTCCTCGGGCTTGGTATGCCAAAATGGATAGCTTTCTTTTAGAATCTGGCTTTTCTAGGTGTCATTCTGACAATACTGTCTACACCAAGAAAGTGGGCAACTCTCTTATCATCCTTGTTCTTTATGTTGATGATCTTATTCTTACTGGTAGTGATCCCAACCTTATAAACCATGTGAAGTCCAGCCTTAAAAAGAAATTTGAAATGACAGACTTAGGACACTTACACTATTTTCTCGGTCTTCAAGTCTTGCAATCCCAAGAAGGTATTTTCCTTTCCCAGTCCAAGTATGCTTGTGATATTCTTCGTCATTTTCACATGGAAGACTGTAAGCCAGCCCCTTCTCCCTTTCAGTCTGGAGTCAAACTTTCAGTCTCTTGTACTTCTCCTGAAGTTGATGCTACCTTATACCGTCAACTTGTCGGAAAACTCTTGTATTTAACCCATACTCGTCCTGATCTTTCCTTTGCTGTTGGCCTTGTTGCTCGTTTTATGCAAAACCCCCGTGAAAGTCATTGGAAAGCAGCTAAAAGAATACTTCGTTATGTTCGAGGTACAGTACAGTTTGGGATTCATTACAGTGCCAAAGCAGCTCCTCTGTTAGTTGGTTTCACTGATTCTGATTGGGCTGGTGACCTTGATGATCGGAAGTCTACTGCCGGTTATGTCTTCACTCTTGGTTCAGGACCTATTACATGGGCTTGTAAGAAACAGGCTGCCATTTCTCTTTCGTCAGCAGAAGCAGAGTATCGTGGTGCCGTGGAAGCTAGTAAGGAAGCCTTGTGGCTTCGTCAGATCCTATCAGAGTTTGGCTTTGAGCAGCAGCATCCAACCACACTTTGGTGTGATAATCAAAGTGCCATTCAGCTATGCAAAGATCCAGTCCAGCATCAGCGCAGCAAACACATTGAACTACACATGCACTTCATCAGAAAGCTCATTCATGACCATGTTCTTGAAGTGCAATATTGTCCAACAGATGATCAGGTTGCAGACATCTTCACAAAGGCTCTCACAGAGGCGAAGTTCACTAAACTTCGATATATGCTTGGAGTTCAGGAAGTTGTCACTAAGGGGGGATAGGCTCTAGTGCCTCCTTCCTTCTCCTATTGTGTCATATTTGTAAATCCTTCAATCCTATCCCAAGTTGTTCTTAAGGGGGGATGTTAGGATATTCCGACACATAGGATATAGTTAAGTTCAACTTGGTCTAGCATAGAGTTAGGTTAGAGTTAGGTAAAGTGTGTTTCTTTACCGTTGTACATTTTGTAACTTACAATCCGACGGTCACGATATGTAGTGATCCGACGGTTCACTCTCACCTCGGTATTACCGACACTTGATCCGTGGCTTGACACCCGATTGGTCCATGAGTTCTATTTAAAGCGCATGGAGGGTCATTGTTCGGGTAATCCGTGCATGAGAGAAGCTTATGTAAATTTTCATTCTTTGATTAATAAATTGTCTGTACCCACGTTGGGACAGGCCGTGGACTGTTTCCCTCCTTGCACTCTGAGGGTTTTAACCACGTCAAAAATACTGGTGTATTGATTTGAGATCTGGTTGTGAGCGGTGTCCTTTTGGTATTCTTTCTGAGGAACTTACCCTGTAAATTCCTACACATGCTCCCGCTATAGTTAATTTGTTCTCATAGGTTATCAACATTACTCCCTTACAGAGGGATCATCATTCTCAGACTTGGGTAGCTTTGTTAGGCTTAATTCCCACTTCTTTCTTCCCCTCTCTTTCTTCCTACTCTACATTCCTTCCCATTCTTATTCAAATCCTCCTCTTTCCCTTTCTATCTCCTCTTTAATACACCTTCCTTTCTTGTCGCTCTTTATATATATATATATATATACTCCTCCCTTTCTCATTTCATTACACCCATGTCCCTATTCTATCTCCCCATTTATTATATCCCTACTATATACCTCCCATTCTTTATCTTTTACCCTTGTCCCTAATTCTATCTTCCCCTTTGTATTTCCCTAATTTTTACCCTCATATTCTTTATTCATTATATCCCTACTCCCATTTTCTTTTCTCCCATTGATTTTAAAGCTATTGCAAATATTGAATATCAGTACTCTTGTACATTTCATGGCAACAATCTCATGGAACTTGGTATCCTTTTTTTGGACAAGTGCTCAGAGTTAGTCCCAATATTTGATACAAAAGAAAACCATTTTTTTTCCTTTTTGTGATCTCAACACAGCTAGACAATGAAAATAATTTCATGATTTTTGCACATATTACGAGGTTGCAGGAACACCATTATGGGTATAAGATCAGTTGTAGTTTTCATTCCACCCTGTTATCAATCAACTGATCATTGTAAACATTTTCTAAAGTTTAATTTTATATGTGTCCTTGAATTAGCTTGCTCTACAATTTACTATGCTTTGGAATCTTTTGGAACATGGATAAAACAAGGTGATCATGTGTCACACACGACTCTTCAGCCTTGGTACCTGAGGAAATTTTTAACCTTTTACAAATAAATTTTTAGTAATGTGTAGAATGTTGGATGATTGCAGTGTTTTAAACTTTTCTAACTTTAAATTTTAATGATGCAAATGGCCAGGTCTCCATATGATGTAATCATTGTAGGATGGGTGCAAAGGAATGGTTTCCCTTTACACTCATTCCAGTTATCATAACGCCTCAAATTCTATTGTAAATTGAGCCCTACTACTCCTAAATATCATTCACCTCCGCTTTCTACAACCTATCATATTACGATTTTAACCTGACCATTATTAATTATTACCTATTCCCAATTCCTTCAATCTATTTTGCTTACCCTTAACTCTTTCCAAGCTTCTACATCATTACCAATGTCGGGTTTCTAGTGTAGGTATCTGTGAGTTTTTGGCATTATTGTATCATGACTTGGTCATTTTTAAAACAACGTTCACCTTTGTTTTCGTATAGTCATTGAAGCTAGTGGTTGACTATAGGAAAATTGGGGCCAGTCCAATTGTAACCCTGGTCAACTAGAGAGATGGAGGTTGTCCCTCAATACAATGCCAATTTACCGATTCTACAGACTGCGAGATGGTTGCCTTTTCTACATAAATTCAATGGGATTGACACCACAATTACAAAAGCACTTGCTCATGGGTTTTATGGAAAAAAATCCATTGTGGGAGGCTTTGTCATGAGGACGTCGAAATAATTTATATATGAAGCAACCATGCTTCCATGTATAGGAGAAAAATGGTTCAAAAGACTTCAGGTAGAAAGAGGAGTTTGGCAGCGGTTTATCACAAACCCTAACTATGAGGCTGATTCGAAATAAGGAGTGCCATGATATTTAATTGTTGAGAAGTGGAAGAACATGTTGTATGTGTTGCAAGAGTTCCTCTCTTGTGAGGGGAGATATTCGATGAATGCTCCTTCATATTGAAGTAGGTGAGTTTATAATTTTTCCTTATTTAATTTTGAAAAGTATGAGAAAGATGTTGCAGGGGGTCCAATGAAGCCCCATAACCTAGGTTCATTATAAGCTTTATCATCATGACATTATTAAATTTTTTGTCTTTGAATAGCTAAGACGAAGGGTTTCTAGCTGGGAGAATTTTACTGCCCATAATGAGTATGGAAACCCTTGGCCAAATATTGACCCATAGGGAAAAAACATTGAACACAGAAAGGAGCCTATGATGGAG
This sequence comes from Pinus tabuliformis, assembly GCA_031772625.1. NCBI lineage: Eukaryota > Viridiplantae > Streptophyta > Pinopsida > Pinales > Pinaceae > Pinus > Pinus tabuliformis. The sequence continues at coordinate 1,233,296,515 of CM062818.1, forward strand.
TTGTAGGAACAAGGATAAGAACCAATATCAGATGAAAAACCTAATGTGGAACATAAGAAAAAGGGTTTGAATTCAAGTAAAAAGGAATTGAAGAAGGGCATGCCAACAAAGGTACTGACACCCAAGTCGACCTGTAGAGTAACCAAAGGGATGTTGAAAGGGAAGTGTGTCCATTCTTCTTCAAAAACCCCTCCACACACTACGATACCTCAAATTTATTTGTCGGATGATGAGTCTAGTTTAGGGCATTAGCCACCCTTGGGTGAAGAAACCCATATTTTAGCAAAAGCACAAATCCCTCTTTACGGAAACCCTACAATGGAGATCCTTGTGGATGAAGAAGTAAAGTGTACATTGAGTGATAAAGCCTATATTCATGGTAGGTATATGACTGGAAAATGAAAATTCTCAGTTTTTGTAGAAAAACTGCTACTGTGGATGAGGCTAGTGTCAATCATATAAGTGAGTTCCCTGAAGATTATGGTGAGCCTATTCCTATTAATTTCTTGTTGCAAAAGGTCAAAGGCAAGATAAAAATTAAAGCTTTGGAAGAAAAAGTTAAATAAATTGAAGTCCTTGATCACTATATGAAGTCCCATAATTCTATTATGAGAACCATAAATGAAGAATTGTTGAAGGAGCTAGAAGAATTGAACCAAACAAATAAAAACATGATGAAGCAGTCCAAGAAGTGGATAATACATTTTGCATTCTTACATGCTCGTAATAAGAGGGCCCTCAAAAGAAAATTGAAATAGATTCAAATCTTTGGCTCAGAGATCAATATCCAGATTAAAAAATTACTGAAGGGAGAATGTCAATTTTGGTTTTTTGCATAGGAGTGAGAGGCATCTATCTTGTTTGTATGAGGACACATATACCAATTTGACTGGGGGAGATGTCAGGCCATGGAATTATGTCATTTTTACCCTCTCATATCCCCATTTTGATCCCTTTTTTTACCATTTTAAACCTACCAAACCATGCATATCCATAGCTCTTTGGTGCAAAGTTGGCGAAATGTGTCTAATTAGCATATTATTAAAAATTTAGAAGGCATATAAGCCTTTCTACCTAAACTCTAATTCTATGCATTTTCTAGTTTTTATGATGGTTAAAAGACTTTCTCAAGAAGGTTTGCTGGTTCCTGCACCGTCTATAGTGATCCTGCAACCAACGGCTGATTATGTGTTGATAGTTTAATATTGAGACACCAAATTGGCCCGCTGACTAGTCATCACTCCACACACCTGTCGAAGACCCTCCTAAAATTTAGGGCAAGGATTGCATGCTCAAAAGAAGATTACAATTGTTGGAGGTCGAGATTGGAGGAGCTATTATGAGCTATTCTTTGATTCAGATGTACAAACCTCTCAAGTTAGCTTGTGATATACCAAATCGATCTTCCCTCCCAAGGATGTTGCAATCTTCATACTCAGATTATCTTTGTTAGTTTCAGTTGTTACAACCTACATTTGTAATGTAACTAATATAAGAAAGGAACCATGGCCCTTAGGCCTGGTTAGCGATGTTACTATAGTTTTATTCTACTGGTTCAATATTTCTGTGTGTCACTCCCTTGGTCAACTAGACCTTGAGCATTGGCTTATCATGTAAATATGGAGAAAGTTTGATATTAAAGGCTCATGACAAGTTCCATTTCATTTATTTTTTCATTTTAATATTTGATCTCGTCTCTGTGATTTAAGATCCTTATAGAGGGGATGAGCTGGTTGGTTTGGGCCCACCAATCTAGGTCGTTACCCTCTTTTCCTTGTCTATTTGTTTAATTAGTTGCAGATATATTGTTTAGTTTGATATTCATAATTTGGGAGTGTTGACTGGAGTGGTTAATCTTAGATCTAAATATTTCCAGAGTGAAAACTATTATTTTATTCTTGATACATATTTCCTCATTTTTACATCAGTTGTATATCTTCAGATCTAGAGACATCACACACTTGGATATTTGTTATAAGCATTATATATTTGAATCATTGTTAAGTTTGATAATTGTGTGGATGGACTCATGGGTTATGATATGATTACGATATGTGCAATATATTAATTGAATGAAATCTCTATTTTGTGATTCACCTACACGAGTTCGACCTTTGTTGTAGCCTGGAGTGATTCATTGAAGTACATTATAGAGGTGTATGGTTAGTTTTATGATAAAACATTGCACATATAAAACATTATTGTATTTGATCACAATTTGAGCCATTATACAGTTCTTATATGTGTGTTGCAGTGATTGTTTATGTCATACTCTATTTTATGCTCAACGTTCAAGGTTTAACTTAATGGTTATGATTTGAAGTGATTTTTTGAATAACCCTATAGTGGTGCATCATATCTTGTGGGATCTAGAAGCTCTTTGTCAAAGTTATGACATAAGAGTGACATATCCACTTCAATCCAAGTCCACTATCAAGTTACAAACCAATTGTTATAGCCGCTACAACAACACCCAAAATTCTCGACTACATCCCAATTTTGGGTCCCCCCTCTACTCTCTAAGGTTTCATGGTTATGATTATCTCTCTTGACCTAGTTGTTGTCCGGGGCTATAATGGCAGATCATTTGCAAGGCGCATGTACATGTGCATTTTTCTCTCCATCTTCATTCTCATTTCATTAATGGAATTAGGGATTATGAAATTGTTATCTTGCCTATATATCTTTAAAAGCCTAGGCTATTATGATTATTGGTGAAGTAATACGCCATTTTGAATTGATCCTCAGCTCGGGCCCTCATGAGTATTTCATAATACCATGAGAGACATAGTTAATGGCATCACCATGGTGAAATTTGCATTGTATATTATGTCGATCTAAAGTTGAATCATCAGATACATGTTTCAAACTGAAATCCCTTGTAAAAGAAATGACAATGGATCAGAAATACATTCCCCATTTTCCTTTCCCTCAACCCTATGGCTTTTAATGTGTAGTGTTTGAGAACTAGCTCACTAATAACCTGTATGTGTATTTTTCTTCAAATGCATTATTCAAACCAATTTTCATCTTGTTTATGTTTTGACTCTTTCATTTTAGCTAAATTTGCAAAAGCCATCACATTATTTAAATAGAAATGTATATCCTTGAAGATATGCTTCTTCAAGCTATTATTTCCTTAATGATTCTGTATTGTTTTATGTGACAGGATGTCAACAACGGGAGAGATTGTATTAAATAAGAACATGCTACAATTTCAAAGTGAAGTCACATGGGGAGTAGGTTGGGACACTACTGTAAAGATTAAAGGGCACAAATGGTTATAATGGATGAATGCATTGAATAACACACATAAATGGCAATGCTGGAACTTGTTATAAAGGTTATATTTAAATGGTATAATAAAGGGCTACCATGGGAATAATACACTATGAGTTGTGCATTAGATAAGGCATCCAATCACCCCCATAAAAATACCATAGTGAATGATAACAAAGGTCGCAATGTATATTTATAAAGTGATGTGATTAGTGTCCGTGCCCTGGAGGTTATAACCAATGATGTGGTGGTAAAATGAAATATTAACCATGCTCATATTACATCAAGGTGATGACCACTCAAAGGGCTTTTTATGTAGCATGAAGATTCAACATATGGAATATGAGAAGGATACATATTGGCAAGTGTAGGTTACAAATTTTGATTAGTGTGATGAAGATGAACTTTTAAAAGCATCTACACAGTGTTATGCTATTGTAAGACAAATGTGTCAACTCCATTGGTAGCACACAGTTGTATCACTAAGAAATATTATTCAAATAGATGCAAACACATATGCATACTAAAGGGTTGTCTATATGACATTCCAACCATCAAGGTCACTTAAAAATTCCATTGTAAACAATACGATGGAAAACCCAATGGTGGAAGGATGCACGCATTCAATGATCGCACTGTGCACTTCTTGGTTACAGTGTTTGACCTATGACTTTGATAACTGCGATGATGCTAACACATAGTGCCCCGTCGAAAATGTTATGCTACCATAATGCTCTATGATTACTCAAGCCACGCAACAATTAAAGGCATACACAACTGTATATTGGTGAAGGTAATTACAAGTATATGAGTGCATTAGGCATACTTAGATCATAGTCCCTAAGAATTACCTAAGCTTATTATGTTGTCGCCAACATAGTGGAAGTTTTTCTAAGGTTATATTTGGGCACACTGTGGACCTCCAGACCCTAGAATCTTGGACTCCTGTCTTGGATAATTGCGCTAGCACTAACATGCAGTGTCTCATAAAGAAGGGCAGTAGTAATGCATTGTTCGTTATTCTAAAATGTGGATATATATATGGTCATTGGAATTACAAAGAACACGGTATTGTGCGTTGAAAGCATGAAACCCCCCACACTAGTTACAATAAAAGGGTTTGTGTCAAAACAAGAGAATGATAATACAATGCTTTAGATTGGGAAATTGAACAAAGAATGTGCTTGAATGCATACACAAAGATGCATAGTAGGGACAATCAATGTGGTGCCAATTATGATATAAGCAATGCACCAATAACATGTACAAAGGCTACAATTGTAAAGTGATATCAAAGGATACCAGAATACAATGTTTAAGCTGCCTTGGGAACCATTTCATGTGGAAGTATATTGAACCATTCAAAGAGGGCGTTGATGTTTATTTCAAAAAATGTGCAAGATTCATTTACATGTATTGAACAATGCATCAAAGAGGGAATACTACTATAGTGAATTGAAGATTACATGCAAACCTATGTTACTAGAAACGAGAAATGAGAAACGAAACGAGAAATGACAACTGTACGAGAAACAAAGTTTGGAGGTTTCGCACTGAAGAAACAAGGAGAGAGAAAATGAAAAATACAAAGTTAGTTTCAATTTTCAATATAGCTTCAACTAAATTTCCAGCCCAAATTTTATTAAAAAACTAACTAATTTGAATACCAAATTGATGCTTAGCAAATTGACTATTAAATATATACATTCTTATGCCTCCTAGTCAGTTAAATGTATACATTCTTATGCATTTTGCGCCTTCTGCTAATTATTGTTTCCTTAAAAAAAACCAAATAATTATATATATATATATATATATATATATATATATATAGATATATATATATATATATATATATATATATATATATATATATATAGATAACTGTAAACAATAAATAGAATTTGCAATTAAATGTGAACTTCCTGAGCCATATATAGAATAGTGTTTAAACAAAGAATTTTAACAATATACATGTTAATGGAAAACAAATCAACTTAAAAAAGAGACAATAGTACATAAATGATCAACTTTCTGTATACTTGGCATAGGCCTCTAGGTTATTTAATGAATACATGCATGAAATCTACAATAAAGAGTGAAAATACAGGGCTAAGAACGACCTGCAAAAGAGTGACCTACGACCTGTAAAATATTTCCCATAAAATATATTCACCCGTTAACTAAAATGACCGTAGAAAACAATGTTTCTGTATGGTCTCGTTTCTTACATGTTTTTTATGGGGAACAGTGGCAACTGTTTCGTTCCTGGTAACATAGATGCAAACATGCGATGCAAAGGAGTGTATTCTGGAAAAGGCCGAATTATGGTTATATCGTATGCATATATTTTGACATTTGAAAAGTGTTTATCCTTGCCCAAAAGGGTCATAAAAAGTGCACACTTAAACAAAGATGGATGTAATATCAGATATTGCAAACATATAAAGGACATGACAATACATGGGCATTGAAATCCATGTTGCTCTATATCTATGTTTGATGCTCAATTTGCACTAAACTCATGCCTTTTTCTCCCTTTGATTGGTCTAGTATTTTGCGCTGACTATGCACGTCTTTATCAAATCTACAAGCCCTTCTTTCTACTCTTATTGTGACAGCTAGCAAGAATTGGGCTCCATAATTTCTTCGAGCAACTTTTGCAAATCACATGAAAGTGGCACTCGAAATCCATAAAGACTACCATTGAAATGATTTCAAGGAGACATTGAAAACAACATACGCTATGTGGAAAATATTAAAGTTTGGGTTGCACATAATAAAGTGGTCCCATAATAACATAGAGAATTGTAAAGGAAGCATTGGTGGATAGATATATGCACATCACAAAAGCGATGTAACGCGACCAATGCATGGATAAAACAAACCATAAGGTACAAGCACTAAAAGGAATGGACATGCCACACTTGGTTATGACCCTAGAGGTTATTGCATGTAAAGCCATAGGTTAATAGCTATATACCATATCACGTATTCCTTGCGGTCATTGTTGGAAAGGCAGCAGAGTTAAAACAAAAATTCACACACAAAACACATGTTGCGGCTCTTCTATTGTTCACATAAAACATGATGCTTACAACGATGAAGGGTATTTAAACCTTTTCCAACTAGCTAATTGCCTAAAATATCTTGACATGCAACCACACACTAAAAGTCATATATCACTTAACTCAACTTGACTCAACACTCAAACACTCAATCACTCAGTTAACTGACTCTCTAATTTTAGCTAACTCCACATGCAAGAGTAATTACAATTTCTAACACTCCCCCTTATTTATGACCTTATGACTCAACATAACTCAACATGACTTAACTATCACACAAAGATGCCTGTTGGTCTATGTCTCAGCTAGGCTTACAATGACTCAAGGATTTTACAATTTTGTATTTTCTTTTTCTCTACTTCCAGATTCTATATCCTCGAAATTGCTTCATTCTTTGTTGAACTTTCTTGCTGTAGGATTTATTCACTTGTTGTTGTTGCAATTTTTCTTTGACTTGTTTTGAAATTGTTCTAAAAAAAAATTGGATCATGTCTTCTACACCTTCCTCTTCAAATATTCGTTCAACCATGGACTGCTGCCAAAACATTGCATCTTTAAACTGTCTTATTTTCTTTGCTTCTTGTGCTTTATATTCTTGAGTTTCTTTCTGCCATATTTCTTGATAGCATAATCTTATCTCTTCTTGAATCCATTGCTGAAAAATGGTTTCAATGCATTCATATTTGTCTTCAGAAACATCCATATCATTATTTTCACTTTCATCATCAAGTACTATTGTTTTTTTCTTGTATTCTGCATCAAATTTATTAACAACCTTTCTTTCAAATTCTGCTTCCATGCTATTCTGAACACCTGCATATTCAAAAAAAATGTTAAAAACATATTTAATAATACTCTCTTCAATGAGAGCTTCCTGCTCTACATCTACCTCCTTTTCAACTGCGTGGAGGTTGTGTTCCACGATTATGTTGTTAGTGGATATTCTCATAAAAACTCTTCAATCACTTTATCTTGTTCTTGATCATCAATTGTTGCTAAATGACATATTGCTTCATGAGCAGTCCCAACTGCTTCATATCTTGCTGCTACAGTGGAAACTTCAACCTTCAATGTTTCATCAAACATTGTGCCTACCATATTGTCACAATCAATATCTGTTTCAAAAAAGAAACCATAGATACCATCAACCATAATGTTCATCCAAACTATGGTGGGATATCTGAGAATGCATGTGCTCATTGTCAATTTTATTGACAATTTCAACTTCACCAAATCCATCAGCTGCGTCTGGATTCACCAATTCACATATAACTTTGTGGTCATCATCCACATGTGTCTCATCATAGTGGGATTCACGATCATCTGTATCATCCATGTTACAGTGGAGTCCTTGAGAATTTATTTGCTCTTGTTCTATTTCACACACAGAGGGTTCAATTTCTCTCTCTGCAATCTTTGCTTCATCTTCTTCATCCATATGCATGCTTGCATAATGGGTTTCAATTTTATGGTCTTGACAACCATCATCCACTTTTGAGTCCTAGATTTTTTTCCTCTCAGAGTCTTGCTCATCTACTCTCATATCCGCGGCTGACTTCTTTGCTTGTGACATAACCTGCTGTTGCATGTCACTCCCTTTGGTGCCAAACTATGCTTCGAGAATCTTTCATGCTTCCTTGGAAGTTGTAGCTTTTTCTACCTTGCAGAAACACTTCTCATCCAATGCCTGTTTTACAAAATTCAACGCTAAAGAATCACATACTTCATCATATGGGTTATTATACTCATACTCAATTAACTCTTTAGCTTGAACAAAAGTTAACATATGCCTTAAGTGGAATGATAATTTTTTGAAAATCAAGGAGACAAAGCCATCATACACATCCATTGTCCCAAGAATGTATGGTAATTACCGCACAAGGGTATATTTATATTAAACACAACATGCAATGGGTATCTTGCCTTCTATGAAAATTGAATTTATTGAATATGCAATGCATTGAATGCATTCAATGCCGGCCTGGTCAAGTCTTTAAGAAAGATTAAAAGTGGCAATGGAGCCCTCACAAGACAAAATAAACCATGCAAAACAAAAGAAATGCAAATGAAAGAATAGCATATATGGTTTATATATAGTGCACCAATGATATATGCTAACACTGCTAGGAATATGTCTCAGAGTGTCAAAATAGGAATGTAACCATAAATCCTCAATCTTTTCAAGGCTCCCATTCTTTGGTTGAGCTAGATTTCAGATTTCAAGGGATACTTGCAATAAAAGATGTTGTAATGCCACTAAGGCAAAAGAAGTGACCATTAAATACTCTTGAATCATGAGGAAGTGTTATATTGTAACAACAAACATAAGTTGAATTCAACTACATCAACCTTCCTCCAGGTCCAAGGTAGATTAACTAATGATAGTCTCAATATGATGTGGTCATGGAGAATGTGAGTTGACATGAATGTGGAATGAAAGAAACTTGGAGAATGTGCACACATGATAATATACACATGGCCAAAACTGTTAGGTCCCTATAATACTAGTGATTACCCCATTAATATTGTAGTTGTATCCCTTATTAATATTGTTGTGCCCCTATTGTCCCCATATTGTTATTACTGTGCCCCATAGAATCCCTCTATTGTTCTTTTTGTGCCTTTAGGTCGGTTGGGTTATATTGTGACTCCTTTGACTCCTATATATAGAAAGGAGGTTTTGTCATTTGAATCATCCAAGAATTGTTCATTTATGTAATGTGAAGGAGGTTGCCCCCTTGAAGAGGCTGAATTCTAATGCGTTGATCTATCTTTTCTGTCTTTTTGTGAGCTGGTTTCATAACATTTGGTATCAGAGCTTTGGATTCTAGGGTTTCGCTGCTCCAAATAGGTCATCATGGCATTTTCGCTAAAACTTTTTTTCTGCGATGTTTCAGAAGTAGAAAAAAACCCATTTGAGACAAAATCACACTGAACCTCAGGTCCAAATTTTAAAACATTTCGCGCTATATTTGCGGAGATATGATCTAAGGAAGTTGGTCTTTTTGCAGACTCCTGAATTACATTCCAAATAGGTGACCTGGCGAAAATCGTCATAGCTTTCTCTCTGAGCATCAAATTAAAATTTCGTAAGAAGGTACAAAAAGAGGACGGACTGTAATTTCTTTTATATATTTTTCAGAGCCAAGGGTCGAAACAGTGACACATGGCATGTCATACAAGTTCTCTCTACTGAACTAGTCTATAATCACGTCACTGTAGGAGATTTTGCATAAATCTTCCCTATAGAATTCAATTTGGATCAGACTAGTGGCATTGGAAAGAGGACGTAGAGGGCTATTGCAAATTACAATTTTAGAACTAGATGATTCGAAATTACAGAGATACATTAGATTCAATATCAAGCTCCTACAAAGTGAAAAAAGGTGTGTAGTTTTTTTTTAAATTTTTGCATAAGCTTGGTTTGAAAAATTGGTTTGAAGGAATTCAAAGGGCATAGTAAAGCATTATTATCGGTAATTGATTCCGCGAGGAAAGAAAATGCAAAAATCTAGTAAGAAACTTGAAAGCTCTAGCATGATTCATGAATAAGAGGAAGAAATGCAACATGATATATCAAAATTACGAGACCAAGTGCAACAAGTGTCACTTGCACAAAAAGTAATAGAATCTAAGATGGATGGTTTAAAGAAAGATGTAGAAGCTAAGATGGATGGTTTAAAGAAAGGCGTAGAAGCGAAGATGGATTGTTTAAGAAAGGTGTAGAAGCTAAGATGAATGACGTGGAAGCTAAGATGGACAATTTGAAGATAGATTTGAAGACAGATTTGAAGACAGACATGGAAGATTTGAAGACAGATTTGACAAAGTTTCTACAAGAAATGATTACTAATGGTGAAAGGGTAGTAAAGGAAACTCATTATGAGAACAAAAGAAATGTTAATCATGATTTCATAGACTCTAATGTTGGATCAAAGACCCACCAAATTCCAAAAATCGATATGAGGAAGTTTGATGGCAAGGATCCCGCAACATGGATATTACAGATGGAGCAATTTTTCGATCTCAATAATGTGCAAAACACACAAAAGGTACATATTGCAACTTTATATTTGGAACCAAATTAGTTTGTATGGTATCAATGGCTTTGCTCTCGTAAACAAATTATCACTTGGGCACTTTTTACGGAAGAATTGATAGCACATTATGAGGATACAAAAAGAAACACTTTTTTTAGCCAATTGATAAGTCTCAAACAAAAGGGTTCAATAATGGAGCACATTGAGGAGTTCCAAAAATTGAACATAAGGGTAAAAAATATTCCAGAGGAGCATAGGATTGATGTGTTCATAGGGACTTTAAAGGATAATATCCAACATGATGTTCGCCTTTGGGAACCTGATTCATTAGAGAAGGCATTCGGTTAGCAAGAAAAATGGAAAGCAAAATTATGGCAACCAGGAAGCATACCACTCACAACTATAAATATGGAAGTGTTGTTGACCCTAGCATTCCACAACCTATAAGGTTGACACCACAACAATTGGAAGAAAAAAGAGCAAAAGGGCTTTGTTACAGTTGTGATAGCAAATACACTAAAGGTCATAAGTGTGCTAAGAAGAAATTATTCTACATAGATTGTGAAGAGGAAGAAGAAAAGGAGCAAGAAAGGTCAAAAGAAGAGGATATACTCCAGGAACAAAGCCTAGATAAAGAAGAAATGAATCCGACCATATCTTGTAATGCATTGGCTGGAATTACCACTCCTCAAACCATCAAAATAGAAGGACAAATCAAGAAGAAAAAGGTAATAGTGTTGATTGATTCGGGAAGTACCCACAATTTTGTTCATTGTAAGATAGAAAAAGAATTGAATTGCTTCCTATATCCAACACCATAGTGTCAAGTGATGGTTGCAAATGGAGGAACGATAATTTCCTTTGGAAAGTGCCATAATATCAAGCTATCCATGGGAGAATATGTATTGACTAGCCCAATGCTTTCCATTCCAATGGGAGGTGCTGATGTTGTACTAGGAGTCCAATGGCTACAATCCTTGGGTACAATAGCTTTTAATTTTCAAGAACATTTCATGAAATTTTCTGCGGAAGGAAAGGAAGTTGAATTAAGGGGTATTGCAGGGAAATCGGGAAAGATAATCAGCTCTAATGGTATGACAAAGATTCTAAAAAAGGAACAAAGAGGTGTAATTGCACAATTATGTTCGCTAGATGTTTCCACATTGAAATCATATATTTCTCCATATCTCCAAAAAGTCTTGGACAATCATTCCAAGGTATTTGAGACTCCCAAAGGTCTCCCACCTATTCGTGATCATGATCATTCTATTCATCTGATTCCAGGAAGTGTTCCTCCAAACATCAGGCCGTACATATATCCCTATGCCCAAAAGAGTGAAATTTAACGTATGGTTGCAGAAATGCTAGAGGCTGATATAATTCAACCTAGTCAAAGTTCTTTCTCTGCTCTAGTAGTATTGGTGCACAAGAAGGTTGGATCATGGCGCATGTGTCCGGATTATAGGGAGCTCAAAAAGCTCACTATTAAAGATAATTTTCCCATTCCTGTCATTGATGAATTACTGGATGAATTGCATGGATCAATGCACTTCACCAAGTTGGATCTTCGTTCAGGATATCATCAAATCAGAATGAAGCCTGAAGACATTCCGAAAACAACATTTAGAACTCATGCGGGTCATTATGAATTTTTGGTCATGCCTTTTGGCCTTACCAATGCACCTTCTACATTTCAAGGTTTGATGAATTCCATTTTCAAACCCTTCCTTAGAAAATTTGTGTTAGTATTTTTTGATGATATACTAATCTACAGCAAGTCTTGGAAGGATCATGTTGACAATGTGCTACAACTATTGGAGGAGAAACAATTATATGCAAAAAGATCCAAATGTTTCTTTGGAGTACAAGAGGTGGAATATCTGGGTCATATTGTATGTCATGAAGGAGTTAAGGTAGACCCTAGCAAAATTAAAGCCATTAAGGGATGGAAAATCCCCACATTCATAAAGCATCTGTGAGGATTTCTTGGGTTGACAAGATATTATCGCAAGTTTGTTAAGAATTATGGGAGAATAGCAGCACCTCTAACAACATATTGAAGAAAGATGCATTTTCATGGACTCCAGAAGCAACAAAGGCCTTTGAACATCTTAAAGAGGCAATGTGCCAAGCACCGGTCTTAGCTACACCGGACTTCACAAAAACCTTTATTGTGGAATGTGATGCTTCAGGAAATGGAATTGGTGTTGTTTTAATGTAAGATGAAAGACCCATTGCTTTTGAAAGTCATCCAATCAAGGGAAAGTTTTTACACAAAGCTATTTATGAGAAGGAAATGTTGGCAATACTACATGCACTTAAGAAATGGCGACCCTACCTAATGGGAAGACACTTAAAGGTAAAAATGGATCATGATAGCCTTAAATACTTTTTAGAACAAAGATTATCCTCTGAAGAGCAACAAAAGTGGGTGACAAAGATGTTGGGTTATGACTTTGAAATCATCTACAAAAAAGGGAAGCAAAATGTGGTGGCAGATGCACTCTCAAGAAAGGATGAGGATGTGGAAGCATTGTTGTGTGCCATTTCTATTCTCCAATTAGATTGGATAGATGAAGCAAGGGAGGAATCGAAGAATGATGAAGAAGTGTGTGCACTTATTTGAAAGTTACAACAAGATTTCAGTACATCTGATACATTTAGCTGGCAAAATGATTCGTTATGGTACAAAGACTTATACCTCTATAAGAATTCCCAACTCAAACAAAAGATTCTTATGGAATTGCACACTTCTCCCTTAGGAGGGCACTCAGGATTTTTAAAAACTTACCACAGGGTTAAGAAGGAATTTTTCTGGGATGGCCTTAAATCAGATATTCAAAAGTTTGTGGCGGAATGTCTGGTTTGCCAACAAAATAGAGTTGAAACAATTAAGACCCCGGGTCTATTACAACCTTTATCCATTCCAAGCCAACGTTGGGAGGAGGTTTCAATGGATTTTATCACAGGTTTACCCAAGTATGAGGGAAAGAGTGTCATCATGGTGGTAGTTGACAGACTTACCAAGTATGCACACTTTTGTGCATTATCACATCCATTTAAAGCCAGTATAGTTTCTACTACATTTATGGAAACAATTCAAAAGTTACATGGAAACCCAAAGATTATTGTAAGTGACAGAGACCCCATTTTCACTGGAAATTTTTGGATAGAATTATTATCTTTTCTTGGTACTCAGTTAGCTCATAGCTCATCTTATCATCCTCAATCTGATGGAAAAACTGAGATAGTAAACAAATGTTTGGAAGGATATCTTCGTTGCTTGTATCTGATAAACAGGCACAATGGGTCAAATGGTTGCCTCTGGCTGAATGTTGGTATAACACTTCCTTCCATATAGAAACAAAAATGACCCCATTTATGGCACTTTATGGATATCAACCACCATCCATCACATCATATTTAAGAGAAAATTCTAAGGTTCAAGCAGTGGAACATCACATCGAGCATCAACAACAAGTCCTCCAACTCTTAAAGGATAACCTTGTGTTGGCGCAGAATAGAATGAAACAACACGAAGATCAACATTGCAGTGAAAGAATTTTTGATATAGGTGATTGGGTATTCCTATGGCTACAACCATATAAACAAATGTCCCTCAAGCAAGCTAAGAAGGATAATAAATGATCACCAAAGTATTATGGTCTATACAAGGTGTTGCAAAAGATTGGTACTATGGCATACAAATTAGAGCTTCCTGTAGCTTCTCGAGTGCACCCATTTTTCCATGTTTCATGTTTAAAGAAGGTTATAGGCAAAAAGCTCCCAGTTCAAACAATATTTCTAGAACTTGACGAGGAAGAAAAAATTATATTGGAACCAGAAGCAGTCACAAAAACAAGAACTCGACAGCTATGAAATCGATCAATTTCGGAGTATCTCATCAAGTGGAAGAACTTATCCGCTGAAGATTCCACATGGAAGGATGAGAATTTTATATAGAAGCATCCAGAACTACTCAAGCATTGAGGACAACACTTTTTTGAAGGAGAGAGGCATGTTAGGTCCCTATAATGCTAGTGATTACACCATTACTATTGTAGTTGTATCCCTTATTAATATTGTTGTGCCCCTATTGTCCCCATATTGTTATTACTGTGCCCCATAGAATCCCTCTATTGTTATTTTTGTGCCTTTAGGTCGGTTGGGTTATATTGTGACTCCTTTGACTCCTATATATAGAAAGGAGATTTTGTCATTTTAATCATCCAAGAATTGTTCATTTATGTAATGTAAGAGAGGTTTCCCCCTCGAAGAGGCTGAATTCTAAGGTGTTGATCTATCTTTTCTATCTTTTTGTGAGCTGGTTTCATAACAAAAACAATGTCAAAACCATGCACCTTGTGGCATAGATAGTTCACATTAAACAATGGCAACCTCTCCTTGGTGCATGGCACACCTTTAGATCCCAATTTTGACCCCGTTACTCCTTGAGTCTGTGCCATGCGCCATCATTTGCAGTCATGTATTAAGTAGCGTATAATGAACTTTTAGTGGATAGGCATCCCCCCTTGCTTCTTGCATGTGCACTATGCTTCCGACACTTGCATCCATTATCTTTGGTAGTGCATCGTGCATCCATAGCTAACAAATTGCTAATATTTTCCCTTTCCAATTGAGCCATGGGCCCAATATAGGAACCCTTTCCCAATGGTAGCACATTATGCACTCTCTTGTAGAAACCATGTTTCAAACAATATGTTGAAAGGTAGGAGATGAAAGCATCATAATGATGATCTATGCAAGAGGAAGTAGATCATGAAACATCACTATGACAAGCATTTAGGACACATCTTACAGTAAAGGATTTATAATCCTTCATGAAGTATAATAAATCTTGTGACGGGACCATAGGGTCTAATGCACCAAGCACATAAAATATGGCAAGAATAAGAGCGCAGGCTATGAGTACAAGGGTGAACCTCTGACAAATGGAATGAGAACAATGCAGATAAATGACAAGAGTGGTTTGAGCCTAGCATAAGGTGGCAAATGATTAAAATTGCAAAGAACCTTATTAAAGTGGGGACCAAAATTAGAACCAAAGGATATAGTTGATTAGTTAGCCCTAGCATCAAGATGACAGAATCTATTTAGGGATGTAGACTATCACTTACCCCTTAGTATTAATTGTGTAAACTAATTTCATTTATGATAATTATTTCTTGCTCTATTATAATGAAAAGTTTTATCTTGCATCCTAGTGAATGCTTATGCATTTGTAGTATTAGAGCGTTGAAAAGATCGATGGTCATTTATGTCTAAAATGCTTCGTGGATTCCTAATCTAAACCAACAACATCATGGATATTCAACTCGGTACCAAGGTGACCCAAAGGCTTAATGAATACTTCATCAAAGTCTAATGTTTTTCTACAAGAGGACAAGTCAAAGATCATTTACTCCCTAATTATCATTTTGTAAAATATATTTTGTCATTAATGACAATATATTAAACCATGGGAAAGGACAAAAGAAGAATGTCAAAAGTTACCAAGAATTCCAAGAGTTGCCTGGAAGCCGAAGAGTCATGAGGGAGTTCAATATTCACATGGAAGGTGAAGGGTCACCTTACTCGTTATAAATGTACCCTCAGGGCTCAAGAAAAAGAGGACATTTAAAATTTAAGCTAGGCTGGTTATAGGATCATTATCTGGTGCTTGAGGAGATGAAAGCCTTTGCATTTGGTAGCTTATAAGTGGAGGGCTTGTGAGGCTAATGTTATGTTATGAAGATGATATGAAATGCTCTCATCCCACTACTGGGTTTTGACGAGTTTGCGTACATGTATTTGGATGGACGATAATATTAATGACAAGCTCTTCTTTCTTGCATTAATTCTTGTGCATTCCTTTATTGTTATATTGGCTATCCGGTATTTCAATTATGCATGCATGTGGTTTACACATTGGTTCCATGTTTATGAACTAATTCATTTTCATGCAGATTGTGTGTAGGCATTGAATATTTTCTTTTCATTCAATGTTAATGTTAGCAATTGATTTCTCAACTAATTCATTGTTGATTGCTAGCACTTTTCCTTTAAGTATGTCTAAGTTAGTTTTTATCTATTTGATGCTTCCTTAAGGCATGTTGTTTCTCATGATGTTGTTGTTATGTTCTTATAACATGTTATTCAAGATATCAATGGAGAGTTGATATCGTTCTCATTATTCTAACATATTACACTTGGTCTCACACTCACCTGTGCATTTGATATCCAAGAGAAAATAAACATACAATGACAACCCAGTCGGTATTCGGATGGGGCTCCTATCCCAAATAGTGTGAGGTCTAATTGGGACTTCATACCGGGGAGATCCCCTACTATTGGCAATATCTAGTGTCATCAACACCAACACAACAAGCCTATTAATATATGGTAACCATGTGTTAAATAAAAAATCATAATTGACCATATCTATTTGAGTTTAAAGGTTGTAACTTATAGTAAGGACTCCATTGAATTTCATTGTGATTTGAAGTGTGGATTGAACTGAAATTTGTTAACAAAATTGACACTTCTCATTCTTTAATTTTGCAACATTTGTATACCAGAAAAAAACACATATATGTTATTAGTTGGCTCCTGAAGTTTGAAAATTCACAATTGTGATACTCTAGTTTATTTAATGGTTTTCATTTATTCTATTGTTGCATGTTCATTCCAAGAGGATTAGGGTTAAGGAATTGGTCTATATAAGAAGATTTTTTTTATCATTGGAAGTTATAGTTTTGCAACTTATTTCAAGTCACTATAAATGAATTAATAGTTTCCAAACATGAAAGTTACAGACATCCCTTTCCTTGATATATTCATTGTGTGTTTCTTTATGAATGGATCATTTCCATAATCAGTTTTTGTTTGAGGTAATAATTTTATTGGTTTCTAAAGAGTTGAAAAGTTGCACGTGAACTTCGGGAGAATAGTTAGCATTAGATCTAAGAAAGAAACATTTTCATTTGATACATTTAAAGTTTACTATTACAATGAGTGCATCTGATATGAAGTATGTATGCCATAAATAGATTTGGAACTCGATCTTTATTTTATTGGGTTTGCACTAAGTTACACAAAGAATTTTCAATAGAATTTTGCACAACGCCACAAATGACTTGGTAGTTTGAGTTCTGCATTGAGTGTGAGAGTGCTTGTCTTACATTCTAAGAGTGGATTGTCTAGGAGCTTAATTTCCTTGTTTATCAGTAGTTTGAGACATCCTTTCCATTTGAATTGCACAGTTTGATTAATAGTCAAAGCTTAGGTTTCCATTTTATTGTTAGCTAGGATTTGGTTCTTTAATAAGTCGTTTTATTGCAGGAACTAGACCAAGAGTTTACCAAGTGCCTGTAGGAGTTTAAAGTAGAGTTGAACCACAAGTTAGAGTAGGGATTTGTTCTACAGGAACCCAAAATCTCTCTCAGGCATTTCTAGTGCTGCACCTCGAAGTCTACAAACCCCAAATTCATATTAAACGTTGGATATAAAAAACACTACAACCAAAAACAATCTAAGACTCCACTATTGTCGAAAATCCATTCTCCTTCAATTCAAATAATTAGATTCTGAATAGATTTCATCATCATGAAACTAGTTAAATATCTAGAGAAGATTGGCTTTTAGGACTCATTGTGAGAAATCTAAGGGAACAATAATTTGGAATATTGTATCATTGGTGGGGGTTCTAACACAACCTTATATGATATGGAAAATAAAGGAGGAAACATAATTAGGGATCAAATGCAAGGAAAAATTTAAGACCTCATTAGTAATTGGTACCTCATTGACATTAAACGTGTGAATGGGAGATACACTTGGAGCAACAAAATATTGAGTTCTAGTCATATAGCCAACAAGTTGAACTAGTTCATGATTCAAAATAGTATTTTCTTGCATGATTACTTAATATAATCAATAATAATCTCCTAAAACATTTCTAACCACAAACTAATTTTAATCAAATTAGAAATCCCAAAGAATTATGGACCAAATCCCTTCAGGTTCAACCCATTATGACTCCAAAATACTTTTTTTTTTCAAATTTTAGAGGATGCATGGAAAACTAAATTAAAAGAAACCCCCCCTTGCCATACCATGTCTCTTGTTTTGGAGTCCAAGCTTAAAGTGGTCAAATAGGTGCTCAATAATTGGGTCTCCAAAGCATATGTCTCTCCATATCATGTATGGTCAGATCATTAACTTATCTTAAAAGAAATTCAAAATCAAATTGAAGAAGAGGAAATCATAGAGATAATTCTTCTTAAGGAGCGAGAAATCAATAAAACATTTCACTTAAAGTTTAAAAAATAAGAGGATTGGCAATTAAAATCCAAGATTTTATGGCTTAAATCAAGAGATCAAAACACCTTTGTCTTCCATGAGGAAAACCAAAGAAATAAGATTGTGCAATCATGTCAAAAGCATAAATCTTGAAAATTCTCAAAGGCTTGACAACTTTGAATAATTCAAAGAGGAAATACAATCTCATTTTGAAATATTATACCTTGATGAAGAAGAGGAGAATCCAATCCTTATCAACAAAATGTTGGAAAATATCCCAAGTGCAATATCAAGTGAGGGAAACATAACTTTAATAAAAGAAATTGAGGAACAAAAGATAATGCAAGTTGTAGGGATTTTGAAAAAGGATAAAATTCTAGGAAGATATGACTTATAATTCACTTCTGTAGGCCCTTCTTGAGCATTGTGAAGATAGACTTAAAAAAATATTTTGAACTACACTTTAAAAAAGAAAAATATAGGGGTGGGTGCAAATCCACATGTTTGTCTCTCATTCCAAGAGATTTGTATTCTTCCTCCTTTTCCATATTACTACCTATTTCTTTGTGCACAATTGCTTATAAATTTTTTTATCAAAAATCATAGCTACTATATTAAAAAAATTACAAATAAATTTTTTTCAAAGAACTAGGGTGGATTTATTCTACAAAGAAAATTATTGAAAATATTATATTGTTTAACGAGGCAATTCATTCAAGTAAAGAAAATAAGGAGAAGGGTTTGACTATAAAAATGGATATGACCAATGCTTTTGATAATATGAGACACTCCTTTCTCTATGTTGTTATGAGAATTTTTTATTCTACCATGGAAAATTTTAGGGGCTAATATTTGCAGGTGGGCTAATTTTGCAAAATTTTCTAAAAAACGATTCACCAATTTCAATTTTTTCTAAAAATAATTCGCCCAAATTTTATAATATAAAATTATTTTGCCTTAAAAATTGCCAACATTATATAGAGACTACATATAAAATCATTATAAATTTGACTAATTTTACAAATATATCAATACAAAAATTAGAGTTTGCATGTTAGGGACTAGTGGGATTCACCAATGCTTTTAAACTTCAAGATAATTTTCCATCCTTGAAATTTTCCCTGGATTCTACATTGATTTCATAAGTAGGTTTAATGCTTGTGTTGTTTCTCCCTGGATTGTCCCCCTCCTAAATGGTCACCCTTCTTCATTCTTCAAATATCAAATAGGGTTAGGACAAGGCTCTCCCCTCTCCCCTCTAATATACATCATCATAGATGAATCTTTGAGTAGAAAACTTGAAAAGGAAAGAGTCAAGGGCAAAATCCAAGGTATTAGTATAATAAGAGGGATTAGAGAAATTAATCATTCTCAATTTGCATATGACACTCTTCTATTGGGTACATCTATTATAGCTGAAAGATTAAAAAATGTCATTGACAACTTTCTAAATTCCTCTTGTTGTTATTAAAAGTTTGGATTCTACAATGATTTCATAAGTTGGATTGCATAGGTTTTCCCTAGATTTTCTCCCTCCTAAATTTTCATTCTTCTTCATTTTTTAAAGTGCAAGGGGGTTAATAAAAGGTTTTCCTCTCTCCCCTCTATTATATATCATCATGGAGGAATATTTGAGTAGAAAAATAGAAAGTGAAAGAGTAAAAGGAAAAATCCAAGATTTTAGAATAATAAGAGGGGTTAGAGAAATTAAACATTCCTCATTTGCGTATGACACTCTTCTCTTGGGTGCATCCTCCACTCTTATAGCTCAAAGATTAAAAAATGTCATTGAAAAATTTCTAAATGCCTATGGAGGAAGGTTAATAATTAAAAAAGTCAAATCTATTAGTGGACCATCTCTTCAGAATGTCTACATATGTTCTCCCAAATTTTGGGCTTCCCAAGTGTATAGACATGGTCCTTTTTCAAATATTTAGGAATGTCCATTTCACTAAAAAATCTGTTATATCAAACTTTGCAAGGCATTTTGGATAAAAATGAAAAATGATTCAACAATTGGGAGTGAGATGGTCACATCTTGCCAATAAAATTACCCTTATTAACACAGTGCTTTGTTCCCTTTCTCTTTATCAATGCCTAGCTCTTCTAGCTCCCAAAAATATCATGGAGCATCTTGCATGCAAATCAAAATTGTTTTATGGGAGAGAGGGATATCTTGAGAATAATTTTTTTTATTTGATAAAATGGTTAATCATTAGATATCCAAAAGATAGAGAAGGTTTATTCATTAGAGATCAAACTCTTATGAATATAAATATGGGAGCTAAAACTATATGGTGGTTGGTCATGAGAATGATGGATTTGTGGAAGGAAATAATGTTCAAAACAATATTCTAGAGGAATAAGAAAGAGATATCTTGATAGAACTTTATTTGAGAATAAAGAATGAATCTCATGGAATATTCTTAAAGTGGCATAAACTCTCACTCAAGCTAAGCTTACTTGGGTCTCATTTCTGAATGGCCAATATTATTCTATGGATAAACATTATCCTTGGGAAGTTTCTAATGCTCTCTTATGAGGAAGTCACCCCTTTTAAAAGTTGGTTTTAGAATTCAAGGCTTCTAAACTTGGTTGATGTATTAGAGTGATCAATTGACAACACTTGGAATAGATTGAAACACTTCCATCTCCCACAAAATTTAAAGGAGACAACACGAAATTTTTATATACACTCAGTGAGGTGCACTCTCGTAAATAAAGAAACTCTAGATGAGTGAGGTCGGGGGAAATATGCTAGTAAAAGAAGGATGTTCTTCACTATTGATAGAATAATTAGTCCCTCATAAAGCTAATATTTGGCATCAAATTTGAAAAGGTGGCTCTCTCCCAAAAGTTAATGTCTTTTGTTGGGGAATGGTTCATGGAAATTTGTTCGCTAGTGAAAATATTCAAAAGAAAGGCATACAAGGACCTTCAAGATGTTCCATATGCAATGAACAAAGTGAAACAATACACAATTTATTCTTTGAATGCAATTTTTCGTATAAAGTTTGGGAACATAGCTTAAAGGACATATCATCTCATGTCTCACTTCCATAATCTTGGAGTGAAAATTTTCTAACATGGAAAAACAAATATTTAAGGACCTTTTGAAGAATATCCACTACTCTTATGATTATGGAAAGTACTCCCAAAAATTGTGTCTTGGGAAATATGGTTAGCAGGAAATAAGTCAACATTTCAACAACAAAAAATCCCACCCACTAGGGTTGTGAATTTAGCTTGTAGTATAACAGCCAAAGCACTCCAGTCATATGGTGTAAAAAGGAAAAAAATATCCAAATTATAAATAGAGGAACATATTTGGATGACAAATAATTTTCTTCTCAGATAGGCAACTAATATAGATCTGGCCCATTATATCACAAAGGAAGTAGAATGAATATTACATCTCAATAAAGAGGAATTTTCTCAATGTAAGTAAATATGTGAGATGTCTATCTTAATTTTTTTATAACACATCTAAGGCAATCCAAGGGAAACAATACCAGGAGGGGTCCTAATAGATCCTAATGTAACAAAGGAATTTGGATTTTCATGGGGCTTAGAACACACATCTAATAACCAAACTTAATACTTGGCTTTAATCATGGGGATATGGTTAGAAAGCACATGATAGGCAAAAAAGTTAGTCATTCTAGGGGACTCATAGATCATCATTAAAGCAATGCAAGATCCTAAGGAGAAAAAAATCTAATAATGGATTGAAACATCATCAAAGCACACCTAGAGACTTTGAAATTTGAAGAAATTAATTTTTATTATATCCTCTAGAAATACAAAGGTAAGGTTGATGCATTAGCAAAAGAGGCATACTCCCTATTGCAAGGAGTTATAACTTTTTTTAGGAAACAAGAGATCAACCTTCCATAAATAAATCCTTTTAATTATGTTAATTAAGCTCCAAAAATGGGTTAATTTTAATCCCTCCTTAATATTCCAGTCATATGAATCCCTCAAATTTCATAATTTCATTCTCATGTCATTTGTCATGTATATTTATGAAACTCTTCCACCTCGTTACCTAGGAAGTACCGTACCATACCTTCGTTGTTGATCATTTCCTTATTTATTATACCCGTCTTTGCCATGATTATCAAAGGTGGGATATTTATTGAGTGTGTGATGGGAAAATTCCTCTAGTCTTTTAGCCCACTCTTTTTCGCAAACATTCATATGATAGTGTTCGGTTACCTCCATTGGTGTATTGGGCACCTCTCTTGGCTATTAGAAGGACCAAACAACCTTGGATGCCCTCAACACATTTACTCTTGGAACCAAGTTCTACTCATACAAATTTTTGTGTTATGTTCTTTAATCACCCTAGGGCCCACACTGCAATAGTCATGGCAATATGTCATGCTCTATTTTGTGCAAACTTTGGTTTTGCATCACCTAGTCTCCTATAATGTTGTAGCTTGTCCTATGCAGTAGAGAGTCCTTTCTTCTCCTATCTATTTTTCTTCTCAAAGTCCAATCTCTGCTCGTCCACAATGTGGTGCATAGCTCCTCCTCCTTCCAACATTGAGGAACATTTTGGATATCTTCATTTGAAAAATAAAATTAAAAAGAATCCTGCAGAATTTGAGTAGATAAGGCATCTTCAATAAATTCAAAATAAAGCACGAGATTGGGAGATCAATTTCATCTTTAGACCTCTGTCAACTTATGGCACCAATATCTCTAATTTAAAAGATGAAAATAAACTATTGAAATAATGTATTTCATCATTGATTCCCCTTCCATTAATTCAAAGGTAGTCCACACCAACGCTTAGTACGGTTGGAATTTTGCCCACGAAGTTTCGAACTGGTGACCTTTTCCACACAAAGTACCTTAACATAACACCTTGTAACCATCTATCCTACACCAATTAACACCTTATAATTTAAACATTATAATTAAAAAATTCACACATTATTATGATTTAACACATAAATCTTAAATTGGGAGCTCCTCCCCACAATATCCATTTTATTAAAATGTTTTTGGGTTATTCAAAAGAGTTTCATTTGCACTTAAATATTTTGATAAAAAAAATATGTATGGTTAGAAATATTTGAAAATACTGTGATTCATATGAATAAAAAAATATTATATTATATCTATATATATATATATATATATATATATATATATATATATATATATATATATATATATATATATATATATATATATATATATATATATATATAAACTATTTCATATTTCATTTTTTAATTATTAATAGTAAATTTAATTTACATTTTTTATTGTTTTATTTTCTTATTTTTTTATTAGAGGAATCGGTAACCAAATTCCTTGTATTTGCATGATATTGGATCAATTCCCATTACTATTAGTATATCCTTTAAAGTAGAGGTCACATAAATTGGTCATCCATGTGAGTGCCTTAATAATACACACACATATATTTTTAATTTGAAAAAGAGATTAAAATTGTAATATCTCTATAGATTGCATTTACGTTGACATTCACAATGAAAATGATTACTTTTACCATGTTTAACAAAATGGTTGAAAACACAAACAGTTATGATATAGTTGACAACTAATTTGAATCAAATAAAGAAAATGATAACTATAGGTTCTTTAAATTCATTCGTAAACTAGAAAAACAATTTTCATCTTTATCAACTGGAGTTTTCATCATGTGAAATCTCAAGGAATTGATCATCACAATTTTGGTGAGGAATGTTGTGGATCCAATGAAAGGTATTCGTGAACATGAGGTATGCACATGGGACTTCATGGTTATTTCACAGAAAAGATAAGTAACCTTGACTTCTTTGGAAAGAAATTGCATGTGTTTTGTGCAAATAATGATAGGTTATTTTATTAATTGGAAATATTTCTCTGGACTCTTGAAAGTTTCATGGATTTTTGTGTAAATGAATTAATTATTTCATTGGAAGGTTCTCCATGGTTTCTATGGAATAATTCTCTAAAAAACATGCATGAGAACTTTACATATTAAAAACAAAGAAACCATGTTTTTTATTAAAAAATATGTTGCAAAGATGTTGTTACTCTCCAAAAGAGAATGCATGTGAATCCTGCAAACAAAAAGATTTAAGATGTCATACTACTTTTCATAAAGAATGCATGTGAACTTTCCATGGCAAAAGATAAAGACACTATATTACTTTCTTGAAAGAAAAAGATGTCATACTACTTTTCAGAAAGAATGCATGTGAACTTTCCATGGCAAAAGATAAAGACACTATATTACTTTCTTGAAAGAAAATTGCACTGTAAAAGATAAAGAAATCATATTACTTTATTGAAATAAAAATTTCATGGTAAAAGCTAAGTTAGGGATGTTTCCTTGGAAAGAAAACACATGTGAAACCTGCACACAAAAAGATTAAACTTTTCTTATGAAAATAGAAAAAAAACAAGTTATTTCATTAAAAAAAAAATTGTGAAGAAATTATGAAAGAAAATTAGATTATTAATATTAGATAATTAGTTTCTTTGGAGATGTTAGCATGAATCTTATAGAATCTTAATAGGAATATGTGCACAATAATAATATCTATTATATTGGAATTCTTGAAATAAATTTCTATGTTAATTCTTGAAAAAAAATATTAATTGCATGCATCATTGTATTAGATTTTGAAGTGAAATGTCTTGGCATACATTATCAGATTCTTGGAAATTGAGAATTTAATTAGATTAATTTTCTTGGAAGGGTTTTGATGAATCTGTATACATATATTACATATGTTCTTTATTTAAAGACTGCAAGGATTTGAGTGCATAAAGACATGCATATGAGTTGTGTGCATGAATTGATGAAAAATAAAGATTGTTTTATTAAAACATGCATATGAATCTCATTCATACAAGAAGAAGAACACATGCTTGTTTCTTGAAAAGGTTATGTGCATTGAAGTAAGGGTCATGGTTTAGAGAAAAAAAATACATGTTGCATGTACAAAAGGGTAGTCATTGTGATATAGAAAATATGTTTTTGCATGTAGATAAAGAAAAATATCATGTAAATATTCATGAAAAGAATAATCTCTTGAAAATATTTCCTGGCTAAATGAATTGTGTTAATTTCTTGATTTAGGTGCATAAAAGGTTAAGTTAACCTTGTTATTGTTGCGTGGTTTTATGCATAAAATATGGTTAGCTATGGTAATTTATTGAAAGGGAAGAATGAGAAACTTCCACGTAGAAAGATAGAGAAATGACGCTATATTAACTTCTTTTTGCAAAAGAAGTATGTATTTGTTTACTTGAAAATAATAGTTAATGATGGTATAATTCTAGAGGAGGAATATGTGTTGTACATTAAATATGTGTTATTATGATAAGCTCTTGCATACACAAAGAATAGTCATTCTATTATAGAGATATGTTCTTTACATGTATAGAAGAACTATTGAGCTATATTTCTTTAGAAAAAAAACTATATGTGATTACTTTTATGCTATCATAACTATTATGTTAGTTTATTTTGGAATAAGGTTATGTATATGCATGAAATTTTTTTATTATCTTTCATTTTGAAAGAATATACATTTGTATGTGGGAAATGGTAACATGTTGCATTAGGCTACATTGGAAAAAATTCTTTGGGAAAGAAGATGAATTACATGCACAAAAGCCATAGTAATGTGTTGGTTTCCATGGAATACATATATATATGGGTAATGTTGGTCCAATATTTAGAAAATAAGACATGTATTTGTATTCTTTATTGCATTAGCTCTATGGAAAAGAAAACATGTTTCTGCATGCCATATTATACTAGATTTCCTCGAAAAGGAAACATGTGTTGCATGCTCTATTGTGTTAAACATTCTTTTGAAAAGTATATGCATTTGCATGCATAGGCACAACATTCATTGTGTTAGCTTTCTTTACATATTTGCATGCTACAATGTTAATAGTTAAAGGGCTAGTTCTTTTGATAAAGTTTATGTAATTCACATGCACGAAGATCATAACTGATGTGCTAGTTTATTTTAAAGGAATGTCTGGACAGTTGTAGTGATTTGTCTTGCAAGAATGTGGGATTATGTGAGGGGAATATTAGTTAATGTGGTATTTGTTTATATAAACGCATTGATGACTATACACTTATAACTAATTCATATGCAATGTTAAAGGAAGCATGTCACAATATTTTGTTTGCATTTCATGAATGTACATGAATAAATGGTGAACCACCACTAGTATATACTTATGAATTGGTTTTATTAATAACTAATTTAATCATGATATCAAAGGTTGTTGGAAATAACAGTTGCAGGAAAACACTCTGACATATAAAGATGGATTAAGTTATCGTTATGACGGGAAATAAGTTAGTGGTCTATGCAAATTGAAGGAATTTCGGTTGTAGGATAATCCACTGATGGAAAGAACTAGGCCCTAAAGACATAATGCTCAAGGGTTTTTGGGTAAATGATGTCATGATGATTGTAATAACTTATAACAAGTTATGTTGTTTTTGAGATGATATTCTTTGTAATATTTTATAACAATGGTCAAGGGATGGACTCCCTTATAACCATTGAGTAAGGGGTGAACACCCTCATGAGTGTTTAATAATAAAATTAAACATTTTTTGGTTTTCACCCTACGGGGTTTCCAGGGTATATCGGTGTCTAATGATGTGGTTACATGTTGTGCCATTTTTATGACATTGATTCCTTGCATGATGTGACGTTTATATTGTCAAGAATATGATTAACTAATAGAGTTAAAATAATCATGGAATTGATGCAAGGTTACATTAGAAAGTTTATGTTAATATGCTACAACAATGGTTGTTAATGGTTATGTAATTTATTATTCCCTTACTAAAGTTACTCTATGTAATGATGAATATTCTATCTAATGGTTAATGAGGAATCTGGAATAGTAATTTGGATAGCTACCTGTGGGTAAATTGTGTAAAAAAATTCTAACTCCATACATTTTCATGCAAGGTTACCAGGGAATGTTACAAGTGGTATCAAAGCTGAAGGTTGCAGTACTGTCATCTTTGGGAATTGTCAATCAAAAAAGAAATTGACGTATGCTACTAATGGGCATCAACTTAGGTATGAGTCTAAAAATCTACATATTGATATATGCAGTAGACTAGTTTTGACTTGAGATGCATGATTCATGTTTATAACCACATTGAAGAGTAATAAGTAATAAATTCTATTGCAAAACTATGTTCATGACATTTGAATCTTGTTGAGGATAAAAGACAATAAAATATTTGTTGCACCTATGAACAACCTGAGTACTCACTAGTGAAAGTGAGAATCAACTACCTATCTTTGCAAATATGAAAATATTAATGATTTAATGAACATGACTAAAGTTACAATGCACTATTGATAAAGAATAAATGCATGAATGAAAAATATGGGGAATGTCCTTGAAGAGGACGATAGAGTGTTTTAAAAGGACATTGAAAGAATCCCTCTCAATGTTAAAAATAAAACATGAGTCAAGTAGTGAGACTTGACTATAATAACTAGTTGTTGATTGAGTTTTGTCATGGCTGATTAGTTAGTGTTGTAGGACTAACTATTAAAACTTATATGCATGAATTGGATTTGATTTAAGCTTATTGCAAGTTGTAGACAAGTGATTATGGTAGTTACTTCATGTACCAGTCTGTTGGTAACAATGCACTATGGGAATTGGAAATGTTGGATTGTTACCCTAACTGTTATTGACATTTACACATTAATGAATATTTGCATATACTTTTATGCATGATAGTATTGTATGCATGAAACTAAAATGATTGTGAAAGTGAATACTTATTTATGACTAACGTTGCTGATGGGATTAAGCAGGGGTAGGTTAATGGCAACAACAAAAACTATGAAAGTAAAATGTTGCAATGTGAATTACAATCGTAAATGAGAAAGTATAATATTATGATATGTATGATTTTGTTATTTTGGAAAATCAGAATGCATATCACATGTATGTTAATTATGTTTCTTGTCAATCTAGATATTGTCGACCCATGCTGAGGGTTAAGTATAAATTCATGGTGTACATAAATGTTTCTTTTGTTAATGATAATGTGCATATGGTTCATTATGTAAATCACTATGGGAAAGAATGCTAAAATATAATTTTACATGCTAGATAGTTGTGAAAGGCCTGGAGGCCTTGGGTTGATGGAGATTGCCTAGCTGGAGGGGTTGATGGCACTTGCCTACCCAGATTTTGTTTCCCTAGCAATAAATGATCTCAATAAGGGAAAAGAGTTGGCCAAGATGGTGAAGAGGGAAAAAAGCCCGAGGAAACTCTGTTGATTTGGTGCCCACTGGAGGAGGCCCAAAATTCCTCATAGACGAGATGCTGTCAGAGGAATAGGCAGGACACTGCCAAGAGGAATCTTGTATTGGACCCTTTGTTTTCATTGGAATTATTGAGATGGTTGGCGAGTGGAATTCCATAATGGACATAGTATGGTCTATATCAAAGAAAGGCTTAGATGTGAAAATCACTCAATATGGTTGTGGAAACCAGTTCCCATGGGTTGGGAGGAGCATTCTTTTGCCACTGTGGTTCTCATAGTAGAACAAATTAACTAATCAATTATGTGTTGTGTTAAAAATGAATTTTATATATAATTGTGTAAACATGTTATGTACATCTTGACAAGAAAGGAGCCTAGTGCTTGGTAAGGAATTATTGGTAGTGGAGTTCCTTTATTGTATTACTAATATTTGAATGTATTAGTAGGGGCTAGGAAAGTATGCACTTGGTGCATTTATTGATTATTTCGATGATTAGAGAGCAGGTTCTCTCTGAGTAATTTTAGAAGTAATGTGTGGATGCCTTTAGACAGAGCTAAAACAGTGTGTATGTGGTGTAGTGATTTATCATTTTGATGATTAGACTGTTGGTTCTCTCTATGTACTCATAGAAATACTATGATTGAAATATCAACTGGGATTACATAATTGAATGATAGTTAAAAGTATTTCATTTGATTGAAAATGTTGTGACTAATATGATTATGTTGGATTTGTTAGTCATATATTATAGGGTGTTTGCCATGGAGTGTGGATGGGTTGTCAAAATATTCTTAGAAAACTTTCATAAAAGTGACCATGACTTTCAAGAATAATTGGTAAGTAATGGTAAGTTGATATAGAGATTTTGTTTTGTATTATGAATTTGAATAATGGATATGTGATGGAGAGTAGAACTTGCATATTTTTGTAGTTGTAAATGCTTATGACTATCGATAAACATCATTATTTTTTTTCCTTATTGATATTGCCTAGAAATAAAATCCTTCATTTTAAAGGGAATTGTTTCTCCTTTGGTTGTTTAGATCATTATATAATGAGTAAAAGTTAATGATAAACACCGGGGATGATGTTTACTTCAAGGAGGGGATTATGTTATTCTCTATAAATCACATTTATGTTGACATTCACAATGGAAAATATTACTTTTACCATGTTTAACAAAATGGTTGAAAAAAAACTGTTATGATTTGGTTGGCAACTAATTTGAATCAAATAAAGAAAATGATAACCCATTGAGAAAAATAAAGTTTGACAGGTTCTTTAATTTTATTCGTAAAATGGAAAAACGATTTTCATCTTCATCAACTAGAGTTTTCATCATGTGAAGTCTCAAGGAATTGATCATCACAAATTTGGTGAGGAATGTTGTGGCTCCAACAAAAGGTATTCCTGAACATGAGGTATGCACATGGGACTTCATGGTTATTTCACAGATTAGATAAGTAACCTTGACTTCTTTGGAAAGAAATTGCATGTGTTTTGTGCAAATAATGACAAGTTATTTTATTTATTGGAAATATTGCTCTAGACGAAAGTTCTAGGGATTTTTGTTTAAAGGAATTAATTATTTCAATGGAAGGTTCTGCATGGTTTCTATGCAATAATTTTCTAAAAAATTGCATGTGTTTTGTGCAAATAATGACAAGTTATTTTATTTATTGGAAATATTGCTCTAGACGAAAGTTGTAGGGATTTTTGTTTAAAGGAATTAATTATTTCAATGGAAGGTTCTGCATGGTTTCTATGCAATAATTTTCTAAAAAACATGTATGAGAACTTTACATATTAAAAACAAAGAAACCATGTTGTTTTATTAAAAAATATATTGTAGGGATGTTGTTACTCTTGAAAAGAGAATGCATGTGAATATTGCAAACAAAAAGATTTAAGAAGCCACTACTTTTCATAAATAAATCATGTAAACTTTCCATGGTAAAAGATAAAGAAACTATATTACTTTTTTGAAAGAAAATTGCTTGGTGAAAGATAAAGAAATCATATTACTTTACTGAAAGAAAAATTCCATGGTAAAAGATAAGTTAGGGATGTCCTTTCCTTGGAAGGAAACACAAGTGAAACTTGTACGAACAAAGATTAAATAAGTCATGATATTTTTTCATGAAAATAATGTATGTAAGCTTTCATATGAAAAGAGAAAGAAAATAAGTTATTTCATTAAAGAAAAGATTGTCAGGAAATTATGAGAGAAAATTAGATTATTAATTTCCTTGGAGATGTTAACATGAACCTTATAGACTCTTATTAGGAATATGTGCACAATAATAATATCCATTATATTGGAATTCTTGAAATAAATTTCTATGTTAATTCTTGAAAGAAAAAAATCAATTGCATGCATCATTGTATTAGATTTCGAAGTGAAATGTCTTGGCATACATTATTAGATTCTTGGAAAAAAGAAAAGTTAATTAGATTAATTTTCTTGTAAGGGTTTTGATGAATCTATATGCATATATTACATATGTTCTTTATTTAAAAACTGTAAGGATTTGAGTGCAAAAATACATGCATATGAGTTTTGTGCATGAATTGATGAAAAATAAAGATCGTTTTCTTAAAACATGCATATGAATCTCGTTCATACATGAACAAGAACACATGCTTGTTTCTTGAAAAGGTTATGTGCATTGAAGCAAGGGTCGTTGTGTTAGAAAAAACACATGTTGCCTATACAAAAGGGTAGCCATTGCGATATAGAAAATATGTTTTTTGCATGTAGATAAAGAAAATTATTATATAAATATTCTTGAAAAGGTTGCTTCGCTAGATGAATTGTGTTAACTTCTTGATTTAGGTGCATACAAGGCTAATTTAACCTTGTTATTGTTGCCTAGGTTTTATGCATAAAATATGGTTAGCTATGGTAATTTATTGAAAGGGAAGCATGAGAAACTTGCATATAGAATGATAGAGAAATGATGTTATATTAAATTCTTTTTGAAAAGTAAGTATATATTTGTTTACTTGAAAATAATAGTTAATGATGGTAGAATTCTAGAGGAGGAATGTGTGTTGCATACATTAAAGAAGGGTTATTATGATAAGCTTTTCCACATACAGAGAACAATCATTATGTTATAGAGTTATGTTCTTTACATGTATAGAAGAATTATTGAGATATATTTTTTTAGGAAAAAACTATATGTGATTACTTTTATGCTATCATAACTATTATGTTAGTTTCTTTTGGAATAAGATCATGTATATGCATGAAAGATTCGTATTAGCTTTCGTTTGGAAAGAATATACATTCGTATGAATTACATGCACAAAAGCCATAATAATGTGTTGAATTCCATGGAATATATAATAATATTTATATATATATATATATATATATATATATATATATATATATAATGTTGGTACAATGTTTGGAAAATAAGGCATGTATTTGTCTGGTTTATTGCATTAGTTTTATGGAAAAGAAAACATGTTTTTGCATGCCCTATTATACTAGATTTCCTTAAAAAGTGAAACACATGCTCTATTGGGTTAAACAATATTTTGGACAGTATATGCATTTGCATGCATAGGAACAACATTCGTTGTGTTAGTTTTCTTTACATATTTGCATGCACCAAAAGTAATAGTTAAAGGACTAGTTCTTTTGATAAAGTTTATGTAATTTGCATGCATGAAGATCATAACTGATGTGTTAGTTTCTTTTAAAGGAATGTCTGGATAGTTGTAGTGATTTGTCTTGCAAGAATGTGGGTTTATGTGAGGGGAATATTAGTTAATGTGGTATTTGTTTATAGAAATGCATTGATGGTTATACACTTATAACTAATTCATATGCAGTGTTAAAGGAAACATGTCACAATATTTTGTTTGCATTTCATGAATGTACATGAATAGATGGTGAAACACCACTAGTATATATTTATGAATTAGTTTGATTAATAATTGATTTAATCATGATATAAAAGGTTGTTGGCAATAACAGTTACAGGAAAATGTTGTGACATATAAAGATGGATTAAGTTATCATTATGGCGGGAAATAAGTTAGCGATCGAACCAGGCCTTAAAGACACAATGTTCAAGGATTTGAAGGTAAATGATGGTATGATGATTGTAATAGCTTATAAAAAGTTATGTTGTTTTTTAGATGATATTCTTTGTAATATTTTATAGTAATGGTCAAGGGATAGACTCCCTTATAACCATTGAGTGATAGGTGAACACCCTCACGAGCTTTTAGTAAATTAAAAGTTTGTTGGTTTTCACACTACAAGGTTTCCCAGATATATCGATATCTAATGATATGGTTGCATGTTGTGCCATTTTTATGATGTTGATTCCTTGCATAATGTGACATTTATATTGTCAAGAATATGATTCTATTAAAATAATCATGGAATTGGTGCAAGGTTACATTAGAAAGTTTGTGCTAATATTCTACAAGTTTTATTCCCTTACTAAATTTACTCTATGTAATGATTATGATTCTATCTAATGGTTAATGAGGAATCTCGAATAGTAATTTGGATAGCTACTTGTGGGTAAATTGTGTAAAAAAATTCTAACTCCATACATTTTCGTGGGAGGTGGGAGGTTACGGGGAAATGTTACAGAAATGAATCTCTTTTTTTATTGTTTTACATGAATCTCTTTTTTTGTTAGAAGAATTTGTGTGACTAGGCATTTGTGCTACACTAAGTCAATGCCCATCACTACTATCAGTGTAATCTCTAATTGGAAGTTAGGAAAATGGGACACCCACAAGATTACCTTAACAATACACCAATTCACTAACTATTTTACACTAGTAAACTATTTTTCATGAGTATTTTCAATTTTAAAAACAGATTTGAAATGTGTTTGATTTTATATTGTATTATATTATATTGGAATTAGTACTTACATTAACGGTATAAGTAACATTTTATAAATGATAAATTAATTTGTGAGCTGTTAGAAATATATTCTCTTAACCTCTTCTCTTAAATTAGAAATAAATTATATCTAATAAAAACCTAAAACTTTATATAATAAAATTATAAGAAATTATAATAAATAACATCCTATAAATAATAAATTAATTTGTGAGTGATTAGAAACATATTCTCTTAAATGATAAATTAATTTGTGAGTGATTAAAAACCTATTTTCTTAACCTCCATTAAGAATAAGTTATATGTAATAAAAACCTAAAACTCTATATAATAAAATTATAAATTATGTCTATTTTTACAAATACATAAATTCATTTTATCTTTTTCACTATTATACATATGTAAATACTGTGTTAATTTTAATAAATTACTGTGTTAATTTTAATAATTTTTTAAAACTAATTAAAATGAAACACTTAAAATTTCACACTACCTATGATTATAAAGTTAAGTTTGTGATAAGTTAAAGAATTTCACCCCTATCTGTGATTATCAAAGTTTCAAAGTTCCGACAAGTTCACGTGCAAATACTATTTACCACTGAAAACATATTTTTTATATTACCATTCACGATATGTTTTTTTATTACTTTTATTTATTAATGTTAAAAGTTAATTATAACTTTAGGGTTTATTATTATTTTATTTTTAGGGTTTACTATTGGTTGTTGAATCTTTGATCTTTTGCGCACACGACTTTATTTTTACCACTATAACCTATAACCAATATCACTCTCATTTTGAAAAATGCTTGGAACGGCCAGTCTCGTGACTAACAATTTACCTCTTGAATTTCACCATGCAGGTTATAAGTTCTATAAAGTTAAGTGGATGCAGATACTATCAACCAATATGAGGAAAGTGGAAAGATCTCAATAATAATAATAATAAATTGTTTTGGGATAAGCAAATTAATTTTTATTTTTATTATCAAAATTTTAAAATTAAAATAATAAATAATTATATTAGTGTAATATTGGAATGTTTAAAAATTTATATTTTGATTTTAAATTGTTTCTTGATTATAATTTTTTTCTATTTGTTATTATTAAAGTTTTAAAATTAAAGTTTATGACAGTTTAAGTAAGTGTATATACATTATTAGTTAGCTTAATTTGGAGGGTCTTTGAGTATGCTATAGATTGATGCGGAGAACAGATTTTTTATTTCTGTTGTTTAAATTAATTTTTTGATTGCATATATAGATTCAATAGCCTCAAAACTCTAATCTGCGCTCACCCATAATGTGGTGTAGAGCTCCTTGTCCTTCCAACATTGAAGAACAATCTGGATCAAATTAAAAAGAATCTTGCAAAATTTGAGTAGATAAGACATCTTGATTGGGAGATCAATTTTATCTTTAGAACTTTGTCAACTTATGGCATGGAGATGTCCAATTTAAAAAATGAAAATCACATATTGCAATAATGTATTGCATGTCTCATTCCCTTCCTTTAAATCAAAAGTAGTTCCTTCCATTAGAACTTGTGACATTTTCACCATGAAGTGCCTTAACGTAACACATGAAGTACCTTAACATAACACCTTGTCACCATCTATTTTACACCCAAGAACACCTTATAATTTAAACATTATAATTAAAAGAATTCGCATATTAATATTATTTAAACACTGAATATCTAAGATTGAGAGCCCCTCTCCACAATATTCATTTTATTAAAAATTTGCATTTGCATTTAATATATTTTGATAAAATAATATGTATGATTAAAAATATTTGAAAATAAGCTTATTCATATGAATACAAAAATATTATATAAAATAAAAATATTTATATAGTATATATATTGAAAAATTATATGTGTGTGAGAGAGATTGAAATTGTTTGTTGATGTAGGAAGATTCAAAGATGTGAATTTCATTGCAGTTGTTTCAGAACTAATATTTAG
Organism: Pinus tabuliformis; assembly: GCA_031772625.1. NCBI lineage: Eukaryota > Viridiplantae > Streptophyta > Pinopsida > Pinales > Pinaceae > Pinus > Pinus tabuliformis. The sequence goes on from CM062818.1 coordinate 1,233,332,361, forward strand.
ATCCATTTTCAAAACATGCAAAAAAAAATATAAAGAATATATATATATATATATATATATATATATATATAATATTTTTTATGGTTTTGATTTCTTAATTTTTTATTAGAGAAATAATAACTAGATATCGTGTATATGAATGATAGTGGATCAATTCCCATGACTATCACTATAACTTTTAATTAGAAGTCAGATAAATGGGACATCCAGGCGAGTGTCTTAACAAAACACACACAATTTTTTTTAACTCGAAAAAGAGATTTAAAAATGGTTTCAATATTTTATTTTATATGTGTGTATATGTTAGTTAATTTTGATATTTTTTTAAATATAGATCCATCTCTTTTTTAAGAATCTATAACTAGGCATTTGTGCTACACTAAGTCAATACCCATCACTATCATTTGTGCTACACTACCTCAATACCCATCACTATCACTATACTAATAGGTAGAATCTCTAACTAGGCATTTGTGGTACACTAAGTCAATACCCATCATTATCACTAAAATCATCGGTAATTAGGCATTTGTGGTACACTAAGTCAATACCCATCACTATCACTAAAATCATCGGTAATTAGGTGTTTGTGCTACACTAAGTCATCACTATCACTATAATCTCTACTTGGAAGTTAAGAAAATGAAACACCCACAATATTACCTTAACAATATACCAATTCACCAACTATTTTATACCTCATAAACAATTTTACATGAATCTTTTTAATTTAGAAAAGAAATTTGAAATGCTTTAAATCTTCTATTACATTATATTATGATGGAATTAATACCTATTTTAATGTAATAAGTAACATCTTATAAGTGAATAATTAATTTGTGAGTGATTAGAGATGTTAAGATATACTCTCAACTCTTCTTTAAGAATAAATTAAATCTAATAAGAAGCTAAAATTTAATTTAATAAAATTATATAAAATTTAAAAAAAATTCATTTAATAAAATTATACAATATTGTCAAAAAAATAGTATCTTTTTGTGAAAAGGTTGAAAACAACATATTTATTATACATATATCTGGATGATGTGTATTATTTTGATAATTTTTTAAAATTAATTGCTTAGAAAATTTATTTATATCTTACCATCTTAAATTATTTAATATATCCACAGGCAAATTTCAAATATATAATATTTGATCTTAACATACCCAAAGGCAATTTTCCAATATATTATATTTGATCATTTATATAACAATAGTTTGATAAGGCTAGGATGGGGTTAAAACCTCCATCTGATCCAAGATCTAAACATCTGCTTATTGTATTTTGCATGACAGGGACTGTCAGTCTTTTGCAGAAACAGGTGAAATATAACTTTACAATTAGCCCAACAACGTACATGGAGGCCAGGGCATAGACCATCACATGCATTTATTAGTATTACTGGAGCAGTGCTAGGCAGCGCAGGATCCAGAAGCGAAGCCAACTCTTCCGGCTTTCGTGTCAAAAGCAACTCGCATTCGCTGCTGTTGGTAGTTCCCAATAATGTTAACACTGTTCGATTGGGACTCTGGTGCGAATGCCAGGCACACCTGGGATCCGTCACTCTTTACCGGAAACAAAATCCCGAGGGCGCTAACACTCACATCCGCATTGTTCTGGAAATGAAAAGTTATAATCGGAACCCTGACCTGGCTGTAGCTAGACAGGTCGTAGCAGGTGTCCAGGATCGAATAGGGCTGTGCGCTCGGAAGATTCTGGGTCTGGCTCCGGAACGATGTTTTCAGGGTATTGTATGCCTGTGGGACGAGCCGAGTTATGACAGTTCCAGAATCCACAATCGTGCCTCCTCTTCCAAGCACAGCAGGCGTAATCGAGAGTCTCTGGCCTCCGACGCTTATGCCGTTCAATCCCACAAAATAGAAGGATGTATACATGGAATTTGAGACGATAGGGGTGAAAACGGCAGAGCCGGGAATCGAACCCTGACCGACGCTGAACGAGCCAGTTGATGTGGAGGATAGGAAATCCGGAAGGCAGTAAGAGAATTGGCCGGCATATTTGCTTTTTGTCTGGGCAGGAAAGGCAAGTGCAGTTCGGCCCAAACCTAAAAGCCCAGCCGAACCTTTAAAGAGCCCTGTATTGGTATGCCCACATCCGAAGGCAAAGCTTTGGAAAGAATCGGAACCCAGAGTTAAGGTCTCCTGGCTGAAATCCCCCTGCGTTGTCGATCCATCCCCGTAGTTGACTTCATAAACGCAGCCCCCAACACCGCAGGTGTTCAAATTGCCTTCTGCAGTGGCCAATTGAGTACAGGCAGCCGAAAGACAGGGTAAGTGTTTATACGAAGATGACTGCTGGGGATTGAATATGGGATCTACCTGCGAATAACAGTCTGAACAAGGGTTGCATTGTATCCATGTCACATCGCTGCCCGTGTCAATTATCAGAAACAATTTCTTAGCTGGTGTGCCAAACCCTGCGGTTAGAATATAGTTCCCTGTACCGACTTTGCTTCCAGGTTGAAGAGGAACATTGCTCATTGGAGAATAAGTGCTGCTGTTTTTGGACCTGCTTATTGTATTCAAACGAGCATTGTCTCGTTCGAAAATCTGAGAGACCAAGTCTATCCATGAGCTCGAGTTGATGGGCCTGAGAGGTGAGCAGGCCCCGTGAATATGATCCAGTCTTATCTTCATTCCTGGCTTTAGCGCTTCGTGACCTGCACACACAAATTCTATTGAGCTGGACAGAGTAGATATGAAAGGGAAGTTGGGATTAGATTAGGTGCAAGTTTCAAGTCACTAAGACAGCTCAACCAAAAGAATTACCTTCCCACCCTCCCTCCTCAAAAAAATAGACTTGGCATTTGGCAAATCCCTACATGCCTTTCCATTACCATTTGAAGTTTCCAACTGGGATAGTATGCTAATTTTCGTGATCTTGGGTTGCTTAACTGTCTATGAGTCTGCAAGAAAGCAGATCAGTGGCAACTCTTTTAAAAAACATGAGAGGCTGTGTTGTTTGGCTGTCCATCCAGACGGACTCAGCAAATATGAAAGGAAGTTGGTGATGGAAATAGATACTAATGCGTTCAATTGCAAGTCCTAGGTGATTTGAACAGCCTAGCTCAAAGGAATTATCTAAAGAGAGTTCCCTCTCCTAAAAGGAGATAAGCTCCTGAGCAATTGCCAAATTCCTATGGGTCTCTGCTATTTGAAGTTCTAGACTGGGACTGTATGATAATTCTCGTGGTCTGGGATTGCAGAACTGCCCTTGAACCAGCATGAAGCAGAGCAGCTGCCATTTTTAAACAAAACATTAGAGTATGTGTTTTTGGACACCCACTGAAATGGACTGAGAAGACATGAAAACCTGAGTTGGCAATGCAAATGGCTACTGATGAACAAATTCCTAGGTGATTTCTACAGCTTAGCCAAAAGAATTATATCGAAAGTATCAAAACCAAAAAAAGAGATCCTACAGACCATATTGGGCATTTGGCAAATCCTCGTGTCTTTCCACTATAAGTGTTAGACTGAGCTAGGATGGTAATTTTCATGAGATTTCTGAACTGCCCATGAAGCAGAAAAGCAGCCACACTAGAAAATGTGTAGCTTGGCTATCCATTGAGATTTACAGAGTATATATGAAAGGAAGCTGGTCATGGAAATCATTGGATGAGTTCAAAAGATAAATGCAAGTACTTTATCTAAGGTAAGAATTATCTAAGAAATACTCTGAAAACAAAAAGAAGAGATCAGTTCACCTGCAAATGAAGCTGGGCATTTGGCAAATTTATGTGGCTCTTTCCATTTGAAGTTCTCAACCGAGATAGTATGGTAATTCTCATGGTCTAAGGCTGTTGCACTGCCCATGAGCAGGCATTGAAGCATTGAAACTGCAACCACCGTGATACAAAAGACCAGAAAATATGTTGTTGGGTTACCCATTGAGATGAAGTGAATGGCTATGAAATGAGGAAAGAATAACGATGGCTAGTTATATTACTTGGATAAGTGGGTGTGTTATGCAAAACAGTTAGTGCGTTTTTCTGTTCATATGGACATTTTATATAAAATTTATTGGATTTATTAGGTGCTTCATCCAGTACAGGTCTCAGTGCATTTTCCTGTTCATTTGGGACATTCATAGAAATTTCCTCAATCTATTAAATATGTAAGCAGTCAATATTGGAGGCGGACTTATGGTGGAAAATGGGAAAGGTTATGATTGAAATGAAAGCACAAAACCAGATTTAGTCCATATGGGACGAGGACTTAGGGTGGAAAATGGAAAAGATAACAGGGACTCCATAGTTATTGTCACTGAATACAAAAGCATAAATCTTGTTATCATTATCATTGATGAGTATGGCCAGTTAAGGTCTTCGCTTCCATGTCAAATTTATAACTTAACATTGCCTCCCATTGGCCTTAATTATTGTGGCAAACATCGGATTATTCCATACGGTAAGAGGACCTTAGGTGGGAAATGGAATGCTGACACAGAATGAAAAGGTCTTGTGATTGAACATAAAAGCACAAAGGCAGATTATTATTCGTGAGTACCAGCTGTCAAAGCCTTCTCTTTATGATTAACATTTTCTTGCAACTGGATTCAATTATTGAGGAAAACATCGAATCAGCCTGATAGCATTTGCCTTTCTTTTTAGAACACGTCCCATCAATTCAGATATCTCTCTGACTTTAATGGAAGATCCAATTTTTATTATGCGTTCAAACAGGGTTGGAATGTGAAACCAAACCTACCCGTCAAATTTGACAGCTAAAACCAGTCTACTACTGAATTGAGTGTTTCAACTATGTGGGGCTGGAATATGTTAGTTATTAGGGTTTATTATATAGGGAGCAAAGTATAAATTTAGTAACAGTATTAGCGTTCTAAAGAATTTTTTTAGAGAGGACTATTTATAAGGTTTTTAGATCTATCCTCAAGTAACTTAATAAAATTCGAATTAAAGAACTGCAATTTTATTCTATGTTATTGTTTATTATTGTGAATTATCTGTAAATGTTTAACTGCTGCAACAGTTTGTTTTTCCTCTATCCATCATCAGAACTAGTTGTTTCATGATCCTAACACCACTCAGACTGTAGCCATCATTGTTGAGGGACACATTGTTCGTTCTGAATCCTAGTGCCACCAGCCACCATTAAGTGGAAGTGTGAAAGATTTTATTAAAAGGTGTTAAAGTTATTTGGAGTAATGTTGGAATATTACACTACTTTTTACTTTAAGCTTTATTTGGATTAATTTGCATGACGCCATAATATCTCAGAAATTTCCTTAGAAAGTGGAGGTTATTTACTTTTTGAAAGAAAGAAAAAATGTTAAAGAGAAACTGAAAATATAATATAAAGGGTTTTGGTTTATTTTCAATTTATGAAAAAAGTGGTTATTATATTTTTTGTTTTTCATAATTACTCGTAAAAATTATGAGTTTTAAGTTATTTAGCTAAAAACTAAACTATGCTCTTCCCCATGGCCTTTAGACAGGGTTGTTTTGTCTTGCCCTTATTGCCTTCGCTGAAGTCTAGTCACTCGCCTACTCACACTATACGAGCTCACATGGAGACATTGAACTTATCCATTGACAAACATGAGTGAAATGCCCCAGGATTATTTGCCACTACGACTAGATCCAGGTTCGATGCTAGTAGAGCCTGGTAGGTAGGTTATCCACTTTTGGTACCTACTATTCCATTTCCAGTGTCAATGCTAGGTTTCTATGTCTCCATCCAAAAAAGAGAATAATCACTATAGTTAATTGCCCATTCTGAAAATAAGATAAGAAAGGGAGTCTCTCCACTAAATAAAATAAGAGGAGAAAAAACTCAAGTTAGTTCAAACTAGAGAAACAATCGGTAGTTCAACCTAGGTGTTAGTTAGCGGCAATAAATTAGCTTTGACACTTTCAACTTGCCTTGATCTTGCCATAGTAGTAGAACAAGAAAAATCCATTGAAATAGTATATTGAATATTGTTTTATATGGGTTGGAAGAACCCCAAGTCAAGTAGTTTATAAGGCCATGCCACAAGATCAAAGAAATCAACTTATATCCAACATGAAGAATGACATAGGGTCATTGTTTGTCATTCAACAAGGATTGGATGATAGCATTATTCCAAGATTGTAGAAACAACCACGTCCAAAGAAGCTTGGCATATTCTAGTGATGACATATAGTAAAAAGGGAAGCAATATTGATCAACGTCAAGCTAAGCTGCAAAGCATTGCAGTTATTAATGAAGCACCCATTGTAACAGGGAAGCAAATGATTTTGATATTGTAAAATCAATTGGAGATGTTATAGAAGAACCAACAAAAGTAGGAGCTATAAAGACAATGAGACTACAATTGACCTAAACACCATAGAGAAATCTATTGAAAATTTGAGGAAGAAAAATGTGACTTTGTGCAAGACATATACTATCCCATGAATATGGTGAAAAAAATGAACATATATGTGTAAGTACATGTCTGGTAGATGAAATTGAAGTTGAAAATGATGAAGTTGAAACCACCTTTGTAGTAGCAACAACATGTGAGAAAACCTAGTAGTGAAAGTTGAATTTGATTACGAGGTTCAATTAACATTTTTTGAAGAGTGGCATGGAAAGTCGAAGTATGATAAAGATGAAAGTGAGTATGTAAAATCTGTCATAATTGCAACAAAAGATGGAATAAAAAAATAAAGGTAATCATCGGAGTTGTTGAAGACCCTATGATAGTAGAAGAAGAGATGAAAGAAATCAAAGATATTATTTTCGATCTTACAACAGTTGACATAAAAATTCAATTAACAACAGTTAAGGTACAAGCAGATGCAAAAGAAGAATCACATTTAGATGACACTGAAGATGATGAAATATTGAAGATGAAGACCAAAGTAAAGCCAAAGATAAATAAGAAGGAAATGCATGCAGGATACAAAGTTTGGAGTAAAAGGAAGAAAAACCTATACAACATAGAACTTAAGACAGCGTCCACTAGCATGTAAAAGTAAAACAATTTTTGACTTAATCTCAATTATTATAAGCCAAGTTGAGACTTAAACAAGTAGGCAATAATGGTCATAATTGTGGGGGAGCGTTGGAATATTTTAATTATTTTTAGTTATTATATAGTTTCTAGTAGTTTTTAGTATAGCCTAAATTTAGGGACAATAGTAGCATTCTAAGTATCTTTTTAGAGGATTCCCATGATGTTTTGAGGGGATTATGCATAAGTCTTTTGGATCTATTGAATCATGTATCCTCAAACAATTCAAAAAGATTTTGAGTTAGAGAGCCGCAACTCTATTATATGTTATTGTGAATTATTGGTGAGTGTTTAAATCATTTGCAATGTGTATCTAGCTATTTACTCTTGGAACCAAGTTCTACTATCATGCTCTATTCTTGCTCCCTTTGTATGATTATTTTGTTATTCAATTCCTCAAGGTTGGTGTTTCTATTGGAGAATTTTTCTCTTTGGCTATTTGTTAATTTTGGTCTTCAACCCTTGATCTATTCTCATGATATAATGTTTATTGGAGCAACATTGTCTCACCCAACATCACCCATCATCATATAAATTTTGGTGTGATGTTCTTCACTCACCTTGAGGTCCACACTTATTGGAGTCATTATGCTTTGTCGTGCTCTATCTCATGCAAGCTTTGGTTTTCCACCACTCAATCTCTTATTACTTGGTGACTTGTCTTGTGTGACGAAGATCCCCTATTTCTCCTCTCTCTTTTGGTCTTCTCAAAGTCTCATATTTGCTCATCCATAATGTGACGCAAAGCTCCCCCTCCCTCCAATCTTAAAGAGCACTTTGGATATCTTCATTTGAAAACCCAAATTAAAAGTAATCATGCATAATTGGAGTAGAGAAGGCATCTTCAAAATTTTTTAGAATAAAATACAGGATTTGGAGATCAATTCATCTTCAAAACTTTGTCTACTTATGAAATTGAAATATTTGATTTAAAAAATGAAAATCACGTATTGAAAACATGTATTAGCACTCCTTCTATTAATTTAAAGACAATCTTCCAAAAATTCATACATAAATATAGAAAAAGTCACATTCATCCTACCTAAAATGACTAACTCAAAACAACAATACATGAATCAATAACAATCTGAAGTAAATAATACCTTGTAAATCTAAATTTAAAATTATAAGATTTCATACTTTTATATTTATCAAAATATTTTAAAAACTAAATATAAATAATTTTTTAAAAAAATTCATTATTCTTAACTTTTTAAAATATCTATACATTTATAAACCTATGATTTAAATTTTAAAATAATTTTTTATTTTTTTATACTTATCTCTCATTTATTTTTCATAACCCCTTATTAATAGAAATGTACTCATTTGTCACTTATTTTCCTAACTTATTATTGATATACATCTACCCAAAATCCAAACATAGAATATCTTCAATTTAAATGTGTTATATATTTTTTAATGTAAAAATGTTAATCTACCCAAAATCCAAACATGGAATATCTTCCATTTAAATGTGTTATATATTTTTTCATGAAAAAAAAAACATTTTTATATTTAAAAAAAAGTTTGTACCTTGTAATGTTATAAATATAAATCCACCCAAAATCCAACCCAAGGAATATCTTGAATTTAAATGTGTTATATAATTGTTCACGAATTTTTTTTACATTAAAGGAAGTTTGTACTTTATAACTTAACCATTATGATTAAAAGAGTATACAAATTAATATAATTTGAACACGGAATAAATTGGGAGCCTCAGAACTTTTGAGCGTGTCCATTCTCTTAAGATGCTATGAATTCCTTACATATATATAACAAATCAAATCAAATGTAATATGATGGGATTGTTTTTATGTCAAAAAATAATTGATAATTAAATTAAAGTAACCACCATAATTTTCTTTATTAAAATTTTTATAAAATTTTTAATTATTAAAACTGGTGATTCGTAAGATTTTATTTTGTAAACGACATTATAATAATTTAGATATTTTTAAATTTTTGAATTTAGGTTTGTATTTCAGAGTATTAAAACAAATTTTCAAAATATTAAAAGAAATAAAATTGTTAAAGTTTTTAATTAGGAAGATTTTTATAGTTGAATTCACAAAATTAAGAGTCAAAAGTGTTTAGTTATAACAATGAAATTTCTATTTTATATTAAAATCATTTATAACAAAAATTTCCACAATAAATGACATCATTTGGCTTTTGTTTGCTCTTTATATTATTAAATAACTAATGCATCCACAAATGCTTATAAATATAATATCATAAAATCAAACTAGCTATTAAAAGTAGGTAAAAATGTTTGAAAGAATTAAATGAACAAATAATTAATTATGAAAAGACATGTTGTCTTAGGGGCATGCCAAAGAGCTATAAAGATTTATAATGGAGGGGACATTGTTTTTTCTTCTCAATACACTATACACGGATAGTTAAGTTTTAGGCATTTTATATTTTTATGAAAGAACAATAGAAAAATATTTACAAGTATTGGGAGACTTTAAGTTATTAATATATTACATAGGAAATAAATGTAAAATTGATACTATAATATGAGATCTAATTAGAAATCAATTTAAGAAGGTTGTATTAATGTAGGAAGCGACTCAAATGCAAGAGTTTAGAGCAAGAACTTAGACTGCATTTTCAAAAACTCTCTATATTGATGTAGGAAGTGATAGAATATCATAAATGTGTTTGTTGGATTTTTTTGTCGTTGTTGCAATAGTATTTAAGTCTTAGTAGTAAGACTTAAAAGAGATTGTGTTAAAGATTTCCCATTATAATTTAGGAATATTTTATTTAAGTAGTGACATGATAATTTTAGATGCTTTTCTTATATTAAATAGAGTATATATGTCAATATTATATATAAATATGAATTGATATATAAAGTGATTTCACACGCGCGCGCGTACACACACATACACATATAGTAAACCATAAGAAAATCATAAAATAAAAATGTGATTATTAATTTTTTTCAAAAAGTTGAATAAACTTTGTAAATTATTTTCAAAAGTTACATATTATATATTTTTACTTGTATATTCAACAACTTATGTGGTATGATAAAATATAAACTATAAATCTACTCTACTCTTTATCAAAAACCAAAATTGATCGACGAAAACAATAACCAGAAAATGAAGAATAGCAATCACACATAACACAATATTTCTATGGGGAAAACAACTACTCAAAACCATGAGTATCTATATTGCATTAATCAGAAGATCTGAGAAGAAAATACATTGCTTGTTCAACCCAAACAATTCATGCACTAGTGCAATCCACCTCTCTACTTCACAAGCCATCATAAGCCAACACTTAGCCAATTCTGTTGCTTGCCAAGCCCCTACTTCCTTGCGCAATTCCTAAGAGAATTAGCCCATATTTAATTGGGAAATCCACTCTCCATAACTGCAAAATCCATCCATAAGCCCTCAACTAATTGCATGCACTATCTGTAAAATTCGGAAAATTATACAACTGATTATATACTGCCCCTGAACTCTAATCTCGACTGGCTCTTCCTTTGAACTGACATGCATGAGTTATTTATGAGCGAATATTCAGTTAACTAGTGTGGCACTGTGGATGAACTGGTGCACTTCCCCACTACTAGACCTCCTACTAGTTCTTCCAACAATTAGAACTAGTTTAACTGACTATAACTCAGTTAGATTGAGTTATCTAATTACAACTCAAAAGAGCTCAACCTAGGTCCCTAAAATTTAGGGATCAGTCTACATGAATCTAGATAGAATTCCAACTCAAATTTCCTAAGTCAACTAAGTCAATTTAACTTAGTTAACTATTACAAGTTGTTATGAGAATATAATTTCAATTTAATTCACAATTTAATTCAAGGACAAATTAATTTGGAATATCTTGTTGCTATTTTTAACACTCCCTCCCAATAGGAAAGGTATTATCTTCTAACTCGATCTTGTCTCTGTGAAACTCAAATTTTCATATTGATAAAGCCTTTGTCAAAATATTTGCATCCCGCTCTTCTGTGGGAATGTACTCCAACAACATAATTCTCTTCCAAATACAATCTTGTAGATGATGATACCAAATATCAATGTGATTGGACCGATCATGAAAAAATGGATTTTCAGAGAGTTTGATACAACTCTAATTGTCATAATAAACCGCAATTGGATCCATCTGCTGACCAAACAAACCAACCAGAATATTCCTCATCTAGATAGCCTCACAAGATGCTTGACTAGTAGAGATAGCCTCACAAGATGCTTGACTAGCAGCCATGTACTCTACTTCTACTAAACTAAGTGCAAATGATCTCTGTTTCTTGTTGTACCAAGAAACATCTGCTGACCCAATACTGAAGATCCATCCTAATTTGCTCTTCCTGTTGGATGGACTCCCTTGCTAATCTACATCAGTGAATCCTTGAAGCTTCACTCCCTCTATCCGTTTGTATCATAAAACATATTGATTAGTACCTCTGAGGTATCTCAACACATGTTTGGATGCCTTCTAATACAACTTGGTCGACTTAACCATCGCTTGAATAAGTTGGTTAAGTGCATAACGCATGTATGGTCGTGTGTTCACCAAATACATGACTGAAGCCACAAGCTCCCTATAAATAGTAGCTTCCACTACTTCACCAAAAGTAGCATCTTCCTTCCTCCAGTTACCTGCTTTCTCCAGGGGTTTACTACTCTCCATGTGGAAGTTTTTGAGTATCTTGTTGGCATACTTTTACTGAGAGACAAAAAAGTCCTCCTCACCTTGCCATACTTCCAACCCCAGAAAGTAGTGCATGAGCCCCAAGTCCTTAATTTCAAACTCTCTTGCAAGATCCTCTTTGCAAGGCTTGATAAACTTATCATCACCTCTCAGAATCAAATCGTTAGCATATAAAACAATAATCAACAATTTACCTTCAACCACAATATGGTAAAGGTTCACATCTGCTTCACTTTTGGTGAAGCCCAACTCGATGAAATAGCTATCAATCCTGGTGTACCAAGCATGGGTTTCTTGTTTCAGCTCATGCAACGCTCGCTTGAGTCAAAACACATGTGACTCTCTATTGAAGATATCCAAACCTTCAGGATGCTCAATATACACCTCTTCCTCAATCATGTAGTTGAGGAATACTGTCTTTACATCCATCTAAAGTATCTTCCATCCCATTTGCACTGACAATGCTAAAATGGATTTGATTGATGAGTACCTTGCAATAGGAGAAAAAGTCTCATCATAATCAATCTCCTCCAGGGAAAATTTTAAGAACCCCCCCCTAAATTTTTAAATATAATAAATGGGCGAATCTCCATGGTATATAGGAAAAATGGAAGGCGATTTTATCAATAATATAATATGTATATATAATTTTTTGGCGAATCTCTCACCAGGCATGGCGAATATTTTACTCAATTATAAAATCTTGTAAGATCTTGGTAAGTCTTTCACTAAATAATAAAACTTTGTAAAGTCCTAGTGAATCTTAGCATAGGCTACATGCTGGTTTAATTCCCCCATTTAAATAGGCTACATTCCAGGTGAATACCATGGGTCAATACCATGTGCCATTTTGGTGAATACCATGGGTCAATACCATGTGCCATTTTTATTTTTATTAATTCTAATATTAGGGTTAATAATGGTTTTTCCCATGGTATTAATAACAATCTAGTCCATGGTATTTGTCCCATAGTATTTTGGCCATAGGTTTCACCTAAATATAACCCATTTTTTGAGTGTTCGTAAATATAAGGTGACTTATGGAGTAAATATAAAAAAATGTTTTATTTGTTTACCATACCTCTCGTTTATTTATATTTTTATTAATTTACCATACCTCTTTTACAAATATGGTATTTGGCCCATAGGATTCACTTAAATAAAACCTCTTTCTTGAGCCTTCATAAATAGAACGAGGGTTATGCACTAAATATAAAAAGAGGTTTTATTTATTTACGATACGTCTAGTTTATTTATATTTATATTTTATTTATTTACCATATCTCCACTTTACTTATATTTTTATTTGTTTACACCCTTACATGTATATAAGGTGACTTATGGAGTAAATATAAAAAATGTTTTATTTATTTACCATACCTCTCATTTATTTATATTTTTATTAATTTACCATACCTCTTTTATAAATATGGTATTTGGCCCATAGGATTCACTTAAAAAAAACCTATTCTTGAAAATGGGGGAATGGATTCACTTAAATAAAACCTATTCTTGAAAATGGGCGAATGGAAGGTTGTAAGTCCTAATTTCAAGGGCTAAATTTACCTTTTTTACCCTCTCCCTTAAAATAAGGTGGGCTATTTGAGGTGATTTGTAAAAATGTACTATGATACAAAATATTCGCCCACTAAAAATTTAAAACCCCTTAATTTCGCCAAAGGGTGAACATTCGCCCCTAAAATTATCCTTGATCTCCTCCACCCGAGAAAAATATCTGGCCAAAAACCTGGCCTTGTGTTTCTCCACACTACCATCCACTACTTGCTGTACCTTGTAAATCCATATGGAACTCACCATAGGCTTCTCTACTAGTCTTGGGACCACATCCCAAACACTATTCTTGACAATGGAGTCATACTCCCCAACCATGAAATCAACCCAAACTAGTTGCTGCACTGCTTCCTCAAAAAGGATGGCTCAATCTCTACACATCTGCTCATCAGAGCCATGTAGCCAATGTACCTCTCTAGTGACCTCCTTTGCCTGTGATGTGATGTGGATGGTCCAACATTCTCTCTAGAATCATGCAATAACCTGCCAGCCTCTCTGGTGCGCTTTCTCCCATCTCTGAAAGACTCTGCAAGAGTGGGTGTCTCCACCTCCTGATCCTCTGCATGTGGCTACTCCACATCATCTTGAGGCTCCCTCTTAGGAGCTAATAGATCCTCAACCACATGTAGTTGTAGCTCCCTCTCAAGGGAACATCTAATTGCTTTCTCTTCATCGAATTGTACATCTCTATGAACTGCTATCATCATGTTGGTCAACAAGTACACTTGATAGTTGTGAGGTGTATCAGTGTAGTCCAAAAATATCCCCAACTCTATTTTTGGCTGAAGGTTTTTCCATGCATCTTTGGTTACATGGCAGTAGCTTGATGAACCAAAAGTCCTAAAGCGTCCCACATCTGGTTTCTTCCCTTAAAAGGCCTCTTCTGGTGTACTCATCACAATAATTTGATGAGGGCTTCTGTTATGCAAATAAACAACTGTGTTGCATGCTTCAACCCACAAGTGTAGTGGTAGTCCTTGATCATGCAACATTTCCTGTGCCACTCCCACAATACTCTTGCTCTTCCTCTCAGCCACCCCATTCTGTTGTGGGTTATGAGGTGCTATCAACTCCTGTTGAATGCCTTCTGATGCACAGAATTTTTTGAACTCATTCGACACATACTCTCCACCATTATCACTCCTAAGAGATTTAACCTTCCTTCCAGTATCTTTCTCGACTAGTGCTTTAAATTCAAAAACTTTGGAAAAATCTAATCTTTCTTCTACATGAAGAAGATCCAACACTTATGAGAAAAGTCACCAATAAGTCAAGAATGGTACACACACATATGAGTGAACTCAATCTAGGATCATCTGTGCTTGACTGTCTTTGTCATGAAAGGAATCCTTAGTGTACTTTCCATATGTACACCCTTTTCATGTATCTACCTACTCAAGTGTATCGTTAGGAAGAACGATAGAAATTTGCTACATGATCTTCAAAGCACCATGGTGCAAGTGACCCAACCTCCTGTGCCACAACTCGTCGATGTCTTAACTCTACACCTTCTCTACTTTTGTGCTCAAGGAAACAAAATATTCTACTTCCAACTTGTAGAGATTCTTCACTCGAATCCCCATCCTCTTCACTTGTCCCATGGCTATGTTACGAAGGAATGCCTTTCCCTTAATAAAGATCATATCATGGCCTATATCCTCCAACATGGAAACAAATACCAAGTTCTTCTTCAAACCAGGAACATACATAACATCTCGCAAAGTGAGGGGAGAACCCGACTCCCTCTGAAAGGTAACTGTACCGATCCTAGTCATGCTATACCTCCCATCATCACCCATCTCGATATGCATATGGAGATCCTTCTCGTCCAAGTTACTGAAGAGCTCTTTGTTACCAGTCATGTGGAAACAAGCTCCAGTATCCAAGTACCACACACTACCCATCATCGATGACACCATACAAGTGATGAGGGTAAACTCCTATTCGAATTATGAAGCAAGAGCCTCACCTACTGCTCCTCCTGATGGCTTCCTACCGACTTTCTTAAGTGGAAACTTTGTGGCAAAATGTCCCAACTCGTGACAATGAAAGCACTTGAATTTCGACATGTCCTTCTTCTTGCTGCTTAATAAGAATATGATTTGGAATGGGATGACTTCTGCTTCCCTTTCTTTGCCTTACCCACCAAGACAGAATTCTCCTCCTCATCATGCATTGAAGAGGATCCGCCTCTGTTGTTCCGCTGAATCTCTTCTTGTACCAAATCAGACCAAAACCACTCGCAATATGGTAGTTTCTCCCTCCCATTAACTGGGTCTTGGTAACTATGCCAGATCTTGGGAATTCCTAGAAAAGTGAGGCTCACCATATCGTCTTTGGCAACAGTAATCCTGACACTTCCAAACTCATACTGATAATGGGTGAACTTGGTCAAGTACTTCGGAATTGATTCACCCTTCTCCATCTTGATATTTTTTAGTTTTTCCTTCAGTGCCAACTTCCTATGGTCACTGCTATTTTGAAATAGGTCTGTCAATGTTTTCCACATTGCATATGGAGTGTCCTTACCATGGAGACTCGAGGAAATGTGATATTGAACTCCTTCCAGGATAATCTTTCTCGTTTTTGCCACACACTTTCTCCATTTAGCCATATCTTTAGCATTAGATGCTGGAGGATTAGGAATGTCATGATCTATGAATTCCTTGAGGCTATTGTCTTCCAACACTACCTCCATCCTGTTCTTCCAATCTATGTAGTTCGAGCTGCCCTCTAGGGTATACTCAAGTCTTAAACTGTAGAAATCCATATTGTGGATTCTGAATTATGAACTACATATTTGATTTCACCTGCACAAAAAACTCATATTCTCCTCTTCTATATTGTATTCGGCTCAAATACCATGTAGATATTTACTTGTAGATTCAACAACTTATGTGAGATGCTAAAACATAGGACAAGAAGCTACTCTACTCTTCAGCGAAAAGCAAAATTGATTGATGAAAACAATAAGCAGAAAAAGAAGAATATCAATCACACATAATACAATATCTCTATGGGGGATATAACTGCTAAAAACCTTGACTATCTATATTGTCTAAACCAGAAGATCTGAGAAGAAATATAATTCTTATTCAACCCGAACAATTCTTGCCCTAGTACAATCTATCTCTTTGCTTCACAAGCTAGCTCAAGCCAACACTTAGCCAATTCTACTTCCTGCCAAACCCCCACTTCCTTATGCAATTCCTGAGAGAATTAACCCATATTTAATTAGGAAATCCACTCTCCATAATTGCGCAAACCATCCATAGGCCCTCAATTGTTTGCATGCACTATATGTAAAATTCAGAAAATTATACAACTGACAATACACTATCCATGAACTCTAATCTCAACAGGATCTTCCTATGAACTGACATGTATGAGTTATTTATGAGTGAATATTTAGTTAGCTGGTGTGGGACTGAGGATTCAATGGTGGACTTCCCCACTACAAGACCTCCTACTAGTTCCTCCAATAGTTATAACTAGTTAACTAAATATAACTCAGTTAGACTAAGTTATCTAATTATAACTGCTATGGGGTAAAATGCACGGTGTATGGAGAATGAAAACTACCCTCAAAGGCCTTCCCAGGACCTTCGATAGATTGTAAGATTATCTACGGAAGCTACCAAGTTATACACATGTTCATCTATAAAACATTAATTGACAAGGTATGGAAAGAGGATCACCTCAAGTCTCCTTCTAGATTTGTTTGGAGATCTCAATGCAGCCAAGAAGAACTCCTTCAAAGCCGGCTCCAAGACAATTCCTGCACAAAGGAAAGGCAAACACAAGCACAACATACAATCTTGAAAACTAATATAAGAATTCCCAATGAACATATATTTGTATATAGCTTAACTACTCATCTAAATGAGTATCGAAATGAACAACTCAATGAAAAATGTTACTGACAATATGGAGTAGGGAACACAACTGCAGTTCTGTATTAATAACGGAGGAGTGATTACAACCACTCATTGTATCAGTCTTCCTTTTCCCCTTCTGCCTCTCTCTCTCTCTCTCTCTCTCTCTCTCTCTCTCTCTCTCTCTCTCTCAGCTCACTTCTTTAATTATATGACAGTTCACAACAACTTAGTAGGCTATCCTTTCAAATGCTCTGACCCCTTTCACAATGGCCCTCTCACTGCTTATGTAGCAATAGAGTTAGGGTTGCCAAGCTCTTCATAGAGTTCACTAGGGAAAAGGCAATGAACCTACCCTATTTTCCATTTCTTTCCCATTTGCCTTCTTTTTCAGATTGGATTTTCCCCAAATAGTTTTATTTTTGGGAATTTCCTTACTTTTCTTGAGCAAATTTAGGGATAAATATCTAGATATTTGTGAGCAGATTCGTTGGTTTGACCCATTGAACTTCCCTTAGTTTCACTAACGCTGCCCCTGGTCTAACAACTTGAGTTAGCAGGGTCACTAATGCACCCTTAGGCTTGGTAACAAGCTTTATAAAGCAGGTTTACAGTGTGCAACCAGCGTTAGTGTAGAGTCAAGGCCTGCAATTGTGGTCTTTGCTTCAGTCATGCTATCTTTCATCTCTGAGTTGATGAGGAGGTCATTTTGTTGTATTATAGATGCCCCCTAAATTATGAGATTAGAAGTAGAGACAATGGCCGAAATACTTTACTAAAACTATAATTTTCTGCCAAAAATTTGTAGAGAGAGAGAAGCTTCGGGCGGCAAGGAAAACCTGATACAACACATATATATAAAACTGCTAAAATCATGTCATGAGTCGGGTATTCCCATGCTCAGTAGCTATGTCAGAGTAATCTTCTCCGAAGAGATATAACAAGGCTGGCCGCCGATAAGCACAAAGCGGATCCAGTGTCATAATGGAATCATCCTGAAACAACTGTCTCCAAAAAACAATATCTGCATATTGGGAGAGGAAACAAGGTTGAATGATGCAAGCCTCTACGCAAGGTCTTGATTTGTGCTTCACCGAACATCACAGATCGATACATGTGAAAAATACGTTTTGATGTCGAACATGCATGAAATCATCTGATTACTAGTCAATAATGGAGATAGTTAACAGATGCGAGGAAGGCCATTGATAATGGTGATGGTCTCCAAGATGCATAGTACAAACTAGCGAGTGTGAAAGATTTCTTTGTCGTCGAACACCCATAGAATCACTTAACTAGGAGTCAATAATGAGAACCCATGATCACACACAAGGTAACCTGTCACTAATGTCTGCAAGTACCAAGGCACGGAATGTGTTTCTGGGTTATCTTCCTAGATAGAGTGTTGAAGTCGATAGGAAGAAACATGTCAAAAGGTAGGCAATAATGTGTCCTACATTAATCGACATGAAACGGGGCAAGAATGATTTTGTTTTTTGAGGAATCTTTTGAGCATTTGGGTCTAAACAACGGAGGGCATGATGAAAGGATATGTTTGATCGGTTGATGGAGGAAACAAATGGGTAACCCTTGAACAAGGGAAGGCACGACAATGGTTTTAACCAGACAACACTTGACTCACGAACACTATAGAGCGTTAGGATACAGAGACACAATTACATCAGGGTATATAGGCTAAAACTCATAGAATTGTAGGGTTCATATTGAGAGGCCATCAAAAAGGAAGGTTTTTCTGAGGGAGTGCCATGTTCAAGGGAATGACTGCTGCCAAACCATGCTTTCAAATACGGAATACAGTTGTATTTTCCACTTTCCCCATCTGATTAATTTTATGAGCCCAGATGGGTAAACTCATTGGTCTTTTCATGTTTAAAGATTCTGAAAAGAACTGTAAAA
Organism: Pinus tabuliformis; assembly: GCA_031772625.1. Classification (NCBI taxonomy): domain Eukaryota; kingdom Viridiplantae; phylum Streptophyta; class Pinopsida; order Pinales; family Pinaceae; genus Pinus; species Pinus tabuliformis. The sequence continues at coordinate 1,233,351,453 of CM062818.1, forward strand.
AGAGTGACTCTTTTCTCTATCTGATTAGTTTATTGAGTCCAGACAGGTAAACTCGTCGATTTTTTCATGTTTTAAGAGTCTGAAAAGTACTGTAAAAGGAACGACTCTATATCTTGTTTGTGTAATTTGAAGAGCCCAGATTAGACAACTCAGTGGTCTTTTCATATTTAGAGAGTCTGAAAAGATCATAAAGAGAGACTCCATGGTGGTCCCTTTGTCATAGTTGTTAATCGGGTGGGACAAAAGGTTAATAGTATATCCAAATGGGTTAGTTTTCCGTTAGTTAATCTATTGAACCTAGATAAAGAGAAACCTACTTTCAATAGATGTCAACCTCATTTTGTTGTGAGTACGAGACGACAGACTAAACTTGTTTTTCGTCGTGAATTTTTAATGAGTCACACGACGACAAACTCAATACCTTCATCAAAATTTTTAATGAGTCAGATGAAGAAAAATCAGGGTATCTTTTTTCAGTTTAATGAGCGAGAAAAAGAGGGAAAGAATGGCGCATCCCTTCTTCATAGTTTTATGAGCTCGAAGGAGGGGAAAAACTCGAAGATTTTTCGATTTAAGAGCAAGAAATGGTCCCAAAAAAGAAAGTGCTCTTGCTGCTGCCGTATATTTTTAACGAGCCCAATAACAAAAACTTGGGAATTTTCAGTTTAACGAGTGAGAAAAGTACCTAAAATAATGCTCGGGTTATTTTTATCAATTTTAACAAGTCTAAAGCCAAAGCTCAGGATTTTTTCAGTTTAAAGAGTGAGAAAAAAGCAGCTAAAATAAATGCTCCCTTAGTCTTTTTCAGTTTAATGAGATGGAAAAATATCAAAAAAGAGTCGCTCAAAGCATCGTTGTATAGATTTAACAAGCGCAACAATGAAAACTCAGAGATGTTTCTTATTTTTTAAAGAGAAATAAAATATCATGAAAAAGTGCTCTGACCATCATCGCAAAGATTTAACGAGCTTAACGATGAACACTCGGAGATGTTTATATTTTTTAAAGAGTAATAAAATATCTCTAAAAGTGCTCTATTCTTCGTTGTAGTAGTTTAACGAGCCCAAAGAAGTTGTTATGAAACCAGCTCAAGAAAAAGATAGAAAAGATAGATCAACGCCTTAGAATTCAGCCTCTTCGAGGGGCAACTTCCTTTACATTACATAAATGAGCAATTCTTGGATGATTCAAATGACAAAACCTCCTTTCTATATATAGGAGTCTAAGGAGTCATAATATAACCCAGCCAACCTAACAATAATAATATAAAGCCACAAAAATAACAATAGAGGGATTCTATGGGGCACAGTAATAAAAATATGGGGACAATAGGGGCACAACAATATTAATAAGGAATACAACTACAATAGTAATGGGGTAATCACTAGTATTATAGGGTCCTATCATACCCCTCTCCTTCAAAAAAATTGTTGTTCTCAACGCTTGAGTAGTTCTGGATGCTTCTGTATAAAATTCTCATCCTCCCATGTGGAATATTTAGCGGATAAGTTCTTCCAGTTGATGAGATACTCCGAGATTGATTGATTTCGTAGCTGTCGAGTTCTTGTTTCTGTGACTGCTTCCAGTTCCAATATAATTTTTCCTTCCTCGTCAAGTTCTGACAATATTGTTTGAATTGGGAGCTTGTCGCCTATAACCTTCTTTAAACATGAAACATGGAAAAATGGGTGCACTCAAGACGCTATAGGAAGCTCCAATTTGTATGCCATAGTACCAATCTTTTGCAACACCTTGTACGGACCATAATACTTTGGTGATAATTTATTATCCTTCTTAGCTTGCTTGAGGGACATTTGTTTATATGGTTGTAGCCATAGGAATACCCAATCGCCTACATCAAAACTTCTTTCGCTGCGATGTTGATCTGCCTATTGTTTCATTCTATTTTGTGCCAACACGAGGTTATCCTTTAAGAGTTGGAGGACTTGTTGTTGATGTTCAATGTGATGTTCCACTGCTTGAACCTCAGAATTTTCTCTTAAATATGATGTGATGGATGGTGGCTGATATCCATAAAGTGCCATAAATGTGGTCATTTTTGTTGCTGTATGGAATGAAGTGTTATACCACCATTCAACCAGAGGCAACCATTTGACCCATTGTGTCTATTTATCAGATACAAAGCAACGAATATATCCTTCCAAACATTTGTTTACTATCTCAGTTTGCCCATCAGATTGAGGATGATAAGATGAACTATGAGCTAACTGAGTACCAAGACAAGAAAATAATTATGTCCAAAAATTTCCAATGAAAATGGGATCTCTGTCACTTACAATAATCTTTGGGTTTCCATGTAGCTTTTGAATTGTTTCCATAAATGCAATAGAAACTGTACTGGATTTCAATGGATGTGATAATGCACAAAAGTGTGCATACTTGGTAAGTCTGTCAACTACCACCATGATGACACTCTTTCCCTTAGAATTGGGTAAACCTGTGATAAAATCCATTAAAACCTCCTCCCAACGTTGGCTTGGAATGGATAAAGGTTGTAATAGACCTGGGGTCTTAATTGTTTCAACTTTATTTTGTTGGCAAACCAAACATTCCGCCACAAACTTTTGAATATCTGATTTAAGGCCATCCCAAAAAAATTCCTTCTTAACCCTGTGGTAAGTTTTTAAAAATCCTGAGTGCCCTCCTAAGGGAGAAGTGTGAAATTCCATAAGAATCTTTTGTTTGAGTTGTGAATTCTTATAGAGGTATAAGCGATCTTTGTACCATAACGAATCATTTTGCCAGCTAAATGTATCAGATGTACTGGAATCTTGTTGTAACTTTCGAATAAGTGCCCACACTTCTTCATCATTATTCTACTCCTCCCTTGATTCATTTATCCAATCTGGTTGGATAATAGAAATGGTGCACAACAATGCTTCCACATCCTCATCCTTTCTTGAGAGTGCATCTGCCACCACATTTTGCTTCCCTTTTTTGTAGACGATTTCAAAGTCATAACCCAACATCTTTGTGACCCACTTTTATTACTCTTCAGAGGATAATATTTGTTCTAAAAAGTATTTAAGGCTATCATGATCCATTTTTACCTTGAAGTGTCTTCCCATTAGGTAGGGTCGCCATTTCTTAAGTGCATGTAGTATTGCCAACATTTCCTTCTCATAAATAGCTTTGTGTAAAAACTTTCCCTTGATTGGACGGCTTTCAAAAGCAATGGGTCTTTCATCTTGCATTAAAACAACACCAATTACATTTCCGGAAGCATCACATTCCACAATAAAGGTTTTTGTGAAGTCCGGTGTAGCTAAGACCGGTGCTTGGCACATTGCCTCTTTAAGATGTTCGAAGGCCTTTGTTGCTTCTGGAGTCCACGAAAATGTATCTTTCTTAAATAATGTTGTTAGAGGTGCTTCTATTCTCCCATAATTCTTAACAAACTTGTGATAATGCCCTGTCAACCCGAGAAATCCTTGCAGATGCTTTATGGATGTGGGGATTTTCCATTCCTTAATGGGTTTAATTTTGCTAGGGTCTACCTTAACTCCTTCATGAGATACAATATGACCCAGATATTCCACATATTGTACTCCAAAGAAACATTTGGATCTTTTTGCATATAATTGTTTCTCCTCCAATAGTTGTAGCACCCTGTCAACATGTTCAACATGATCCTTCCAAGACTTGCTGTAGATTAGTATATCATCAAAAAATACTAACACAAATTTTCTAAGGAAGGGTTTGAAAATGGAATTCATCAAACCTTGAAATGTAGAAGGTGCATTGGTAAGGCCAAAAGGCATGACCAAAAATTCATAATGACCCTCATGAGTTCTAAATGTTGTTTTTGGAATGTCTTCAGTCTTCATTTTGATTTGATGATATCCTGAATGAAGATCCAACTTGGTGAAGTAAATTGATCCATGCAATTCATCCAATAATTCATCAATGACAGGAATGGGAAACTTATCTTTAATAGTGAGCTTGTTGAGCTCCCTATAATCTGGACACATGCGCCATGATCCATCCTTCTTGTGCACCAATACTACTGGAGCAGAGAAAGAACTTTGACTAGGTTTAATTATACCAGCCTCTAGCATTTCTGCAACCATACGTTCAATTTCACTCTTTTTGGCATAGGGATATCTGTACGGCCTGATTTTTAGAGGAACACTTCCTGGAATCAGATGAATAGCATGATCATGATCACGAATAGGTGGGAGACCTTTGGGAGTCACAAATACCTTGGAATGATTGTCCAAGACTTTTTGGAGATCTGGAGAAATAGATTATTCCGATGTGGAAACATCTAGCGAACATAATTGTGAAATTACACCTCTTTGTTCCTTTTTTAGAAGCTTTGTCATACCGTTAGAGCTGATTATCTTTCTCGGTTTCCCTGCAATACCCCTTAATTCAACTTCCTTTCCTTCCGCAGAAAATTTCTTGAAAATTAAAAGCTATTGTACCCAAGGATTGTAGCCATTGGACTCCTAGTACAACATCAGCACCTCCCATTGGAATGGAAAGCATTGGGCTAGTCAATACATATTCTCCCATGGATAGCTTGATATTATGGTACTTTCTAGAGCAATTTATCGTTCCTCCATTTGCAATCATCACTTGACACTCTGGTGATGGATATAGGAAGCAATTCAATTTCTTTGCTACCTTACAATGAATAAAATTATGGGTACTTCTTGAATCAATCAACACTACTACCTTTTTCTTCTTGATTTGTCCTTCTATCTTGATGGTTTGAGGAGTGGTAATTCTAGCCAATGCATTACAAGATATGGTCGGATTCATTTCTTCTTTATATAGGCTTTTTTCCTAGAGTATATCCTCTTCCTTTGACCTTTCCTGCTCCTTTTCTTCTTCCTCTTCACAATCTATGTAGAATAATTTCTTCTCAGCACACTTATGACCTTTAGTGTATTTGCTATCACAACTGTAACAAAGCCTTTTTGCTCTATTTTCTTCCAATTGTTGTGGTGTCAACCTTATAGGTTGTGGAAGGCTAGGGGTAACAACACTTCCATTTTTATAGTTGTGACTGGTATGCTTCCTGGTTGCCATAATTTTGCTTTCCATTTTTCTTGCTAACCTGAATGCCTTCTCTAATGAATCAGGTTCCCAAAGGCGAATATCATGTTGGATATTATCCTTTAAATTCCCTATGAATACATCAATCCTATGCTCCTCTGGAATATTTTTTACCCTTATGTTCAATTTTTGGAACTCCTCAATGTGCTCCATTATTGAACCCTTTTGTTTGAGACTTATCAATTGGCTAAAAAAAGTGTTGCTTTTTGCATCCTCATAATGTGCTGTCAATTCTTCCGTAAAATTGCCCAAGTGATAATTTGTTTACGAGAGAAAAGCCATTGATACCATACAAACTGATTTGGTTCCAAATATAAAGTTGCAATACGTAACTTTTGTGTGTTTTTCACATTATTGAGATCGAAAAATTGCTCCATCCATAATATCCATGTTGCGGGATCCTTGCCATCAAACTTCCTCATATCGATTTTTGGAATATGGTGGGTCTTCGATCCAACATTAGAGTCTATGGAATCATGATTAACATTTCTTTTGTTCTCATCATGAGTTTCCTTTACTACCCTTTCACCATTAGTGACCATTTCTTGTAGCAACTTATTCATATTTATCTTCAATTCTTTCATGTCTGTCTTCAAATCTATCTTCAAATCGTCCATCTTAGCTTCCACATCATTCATCTTAGCTTCTATGCCTTTCTTTAAACAATCCATCTTAGCTTATACACCCTTCTTTAAACCATCCATCTTAGCTTCTACATCTTTCTTTAAACCATCCATCTTAGATTCTGTTCCTTTCTGTGCAAGTGACACTTGTTGCACTTGGTCTCGTACTTTTGATATATCATGTTGCATTTCTTCCTCTTCTTCATGAGTCATGCTAGAGCTTTCAGGTTGTCTACTAGGTGTTTGCATTTTCTTTCCTCGGGGCATCAATTACCAATAATAATTCTTTACTATTCCCTTTGAATTCCTTCAAACTAAATTTTCAAACCAAGCTTATGTAAAAATTAAAAAAAAACTACACACCTTTTTTCACATTGTAGGAGCCTGATATTGAATCTGATCTATCTCTGTAATTTCGGATCATCCAATTCTGAAATTTTGATCTGTAGTATCCCTATGCTTCCTCTTTCTAATGCCACCAGTCTGATCCAAATTGGATTCTCCAAGAAAGAGTTATGCACAATCTCCCACAGTGACCTGATTATAGACTAGTTCAGTAGAGCGAACTTGTATGACGTGCCACGAGTCACTGTTTTGAATTTTAGCTCTAAAACTATATATGAAAGAAACTGCAATATGTCCTCTTTCTATACCTTCTTATGAAATTTCAATCCAATGCTCAGAAAGAAAGTTATGATGATTTTCCCTAGGTCACCTGTTTGGAATGTAATTCAGGAGTCTGAAACGTCGCAGAAAAAAAGTTATAGCGAAAACACCACGATGACCTGTTTGGAGCAGTGAAACCCTAGAATCCAAAGCTATGATACCAAATGTTATGAAAAAAGCTCAAGAAAAAGATAGAAAAGATAGATCAACGCCTTAGAATTCAGCCTCTTTGATGGGGAAACCTCATTTACATTACATAAATGAGAAATTATTGGATGATTCAAATGACAAAACCTCCTTTCTATATATAAGAGTCTAAGGAGTCACAATATAACCTAGCCAACCTAACAATAATAATATAAAGCCACAAAAATAACAATAGAGGGATTCTATGGGGCAAAGTAATAAAAATATGGGGACAATAGGGGCACAACAATATTAATAAGGGATACAACTACAATAGTAATGGGGTAATCACTAGTATTATAGGGTCCTATCAGAAATAGACTCGAGGTTTTTCGGATTAAAGAGCAAGAAAAATACCATAAAAAGAACGCTTGATCTTCTTCATGGTAGTTTAATGATCTTGGAGAAGGAGACTCAAGGATTTTTCGGATTAACGAGCAAGAAAAATACCATAAAAAGAATGCTCAATCTTTCTTGATCTTATGATTGACAATAAAAGGGTCTATGCCTTGCATTTCCTCATATGACCAAGGGGAAACATTGCGAGATCGCTAAATGGGTAGGTGAAGCTCACAATTTAATCAGGATTGTCATTGGCTCCAACCTGTATGTTTTCCACGATGCATGTCATGACAGAAATATCGATGAGCGATGTTTTTGAAACATTGCCGATGTTTCCTTCCGCCTCCAAAGTGTGGAGGATCGTATAGGGTGAGGAAACGATTTTTGGTATGTCACGGGACGGGATTTGAAGAGGCATCATGTCCAAATCAGATATCAAAACATGATGGTGTGAATCCTTCCAAGGTCACTCTTCTAACGTCGTGATCTCTCTAATAGCTTCATCCTTAGGTAGGACTTGATTGAGTGGATCAAAGGAAGGAGTCGTTATGGGAGGGCAGTGGTACCATTGGCTGAAACCAAAGTGAGTGGAGATTTAGATGCAGATTGAATGGCTTCATAGGCTGATTCAACTGGTGTCAACAACATTTGTTCTCTGTATGTGTCAATGTCTGAAGGCGCGGGTAGGATCCATGGATCGGTCTGTTCATGAGGAATAGATGAAAGCATATTGACCGTTTGTGAAACCTTCAGCAGCTAAAGAGGGAAACAACCCATGAGGGAAGAAGCCTTCAGTAGACCGGTACCTAAACTGGCATAAGAGTCAGTTCCACCTCCTACTAGGGGTATAGAGCCACTTGGTAATGGTGAATAATCAAGGGTGCAGAAAGACAACTGATCTACTGTAACTACCTTTCCATCCAATATGAATTGGATGATGCGAAAGACAGTAGATACGATGACCGTCATGGCATATGTCCAACTACAACCCAACAAGAGATTATAGTCGAGTTTTTTGTCTACGACTTCTACGTCCATTGTTACGGTTTTCCCACACAAAGTGATGGGGAAACTGGCTAGGTATCCTTTTGGGATAAAGGTGTGGCCGTCAAAAGCTTTAAAGGAGTTCGATGGTGGGGATAGGGTTGGGGAACCCAGGGCGAGCCAACATGAAGCCGACATGACGCAGGTCGAAGCACACTCGTCGATGACAGTTCTATGTATACTTTTACCTTTCGAAGTGATATGCACTTGGAATGCAAGCTGGTGAGAAAGGGGAGGTTTACACTTGTCCATGTCGAAAATAGCAAGCATGGAATCCATTGTGTCAATACCTCCAATAGCCAAAAGAAAAGCTTTCTGTTGCATTGGGCATGTTTGTCATACTTCGAGCACCGACATAGCCAACGATGCTTGCGCCAAATCCTCTACGATGTTGTAGTGTTGGGTGGCACATGCAGATGTATTGTGTGTTGTGCGTCAAAGTGCCCCTTTTTGGGATCGAATTACAAGGTCCTCAACTGGCCTTTCGATATGAAAATCATTAGGCGATGGTGGGTTTTGACCTGAGGATGGTTCTGTTGCAGGAACGACAGGAGATCCATAGGCTTTGGCTCTTGTGGTGAGTTCTACCATTTCAAATGTGAAAATGGTAGAAGATATTTCACCAGCTGAAGGATGTTGTGAACCATTGTTGCCCCCTTGCGGGGTTTGCGGTTGGTTTGCAATAAGATTTTGTTGTTGTTGATTGGGAAAAGAATTTCTAAGGACAGCGGGGGCCTTACCAGAATTCCTCTTAGCAAGGTATTATGTGCATTCCTGAAGTCGCGGACATCGCCAAGTTGTGTGGTCTTTAGCACAGTGTTTGCATGGATATCTGGTGGTTTTATCCTTTTCCTTGTCAGTAGGCACAACGGACTTATGTTTTGGGTAGGGCTGCTTTGGTGACTGCTCTTTAGAAGGAGCGGTCTTTTTCTTGTTCTTCTTGTTCTTGCCACTGGATTTTTGTGTAGACTATGGTAGAGGGGTCCACTTCCAGCTTGGAAATGAAACCACTAAGTTGTTTTACAGTGGCCCTAGAGGTTGCACCAACAATCCCATCGGTGTGCACTTTGGGGTGTTGAGTGGTGGAAGCATTGGGGTTACCAGGAGAATTGGGGATTATGTCATAAAGAGTGCCAGATTGTGAATATATCATATCTAAGTGCTGGGCACGACGTATGGATTGGTCTTCTGTGACTGCACCACCTAGAGCAACATCTCTAACGATTTGTGGGAGTAGGGACTTACAGAACCAGCCCGTTAAGAGAAAGTCTGGGATGGGAGCTTTGAATAACCTCCGCTTACGTCTCCGTTCATGGATATGATTGGAGATGTTGGTGGTGGTATCATGATGAAATGAAGTGAGGAGCTTTGTCCCAGTCTCATAGCGGATAGGTAGCTGGAAATGCTTTAGGAATTCCATCACTAAAGTATCAAAGGTGTTTACTGACGTGCGTGGTAACTCAATATACCATTCCATTGCATTGCCAATGAGGGTGTGGGGAAAAAGATGTAACCGGACACTATCATCCACCATAGAGTTTGAAACACACCAGAGATGGTAGGTGGTGATATGGGTGCCCAGATCCTCCCCTTGTTTTCCATCGAAATTTGGGATGTCCGTTGGTATTTTATGCGGGATTGGCGGCCATTGTAAGTTGTGATAGATGGGGTCGTTTTTCAACTTGTATAAGTCAGGGATATCCAACGTTGCCAAAAACAATAGAGAGTTAGGTGCCCCCGACTTGGACCATGGTGATGACGGATGACTTGAGGAGCTCTACGCTCCTCCCATCGTTTGGTTCCCCATAGTGTACATGGGTTGCGTGGTGTAGCAATTGCTTTGAGGTATGGTGTTGTAGAGTGGATTTCCATGAGGATTTTGATACTGGGGTATGGAATTTCCTTGAGTATAAGCAGTGCCCCCTTGACTCATTTGAGTATGTGAGTAGGGTGCCCCCATGGACTGGTTGGGAACCCCTTGTGGATTCTCGACCGACACAAAACTGACCATGTGACCTTGATTGACAAAGGAACACTAATGTCAATTAGCAACTGACCATGCATGCCTGAGAATGGAGGGGGAATTGTTACATTCCCTACCAGCATGTGCATATTGGGAACCCCCCCAGGTATATGAATCTGGTGGTTTGAACTGTACATTGGTGGCCAACCATGTTGTTGGTAAACGGGAACCACACCCATAGTGCCACATTGAGTGTTATAAGGAGCACTCTATGTGGCACTTGTCAAAGGTATGCAGTGTGGTACCATAGGGGTGGAACCTGACATCTGCCGGGTTCCACTCATAGAGGGTGTCGTGTGAGTGGTTATACCTGGGACAAACAGAATAGCGGGATTCCACATTAAAGAGTTGTGATGACTGCCGATTGGGGGAGTGGTGAAGGACCAAAAGTGTCCCTAAAGTTCCACAATCCATTAGGTGTCGACTGGATAGATGGAAATGTTCGAACTACCAAAGCAGGAAGTACAGGTACAACAGGAGCCAAGACAGGTTCCAACAGATCCGTGAGCGGAGGGTTAAAGGGGGGAAGAAATCCCTCGGTGAAGAAATCCTTTGGAAAACTTGAATCGTTTATTGTCCAAACAGATCTCGTGTGAGATCTAGGAGACTGATCCCTTGAAGATGAGGAATCTGGTTCAGTGGAACTCGGCAGATCTTCGACAATGAGTGGAGGAAGTCCTAATAATCGTCTAGAGTGACGACGAGGGCCAGATGTAGCCACGGTGATCGTTAATTTTATCAATAAATTTTTGTCATGATATTCTTTAAAGTCTCAAATGATAGCACTCAGGTACCTAAATAAATATAAAAAATACACTAAATGGATCAATCAAAAAACTGAGGAAAATTACCTTGTCTGATAAGCACTGTTCACCGAGATGAAACCCGGTCTCTCAATGAATAACAGAGAAGGATGGCCAAATGTATGGTTATGGTTGCTCTAGAGCTTCGTTTGAACCTCAGATTGAAGGGCCAAGTACTCTCGTGAAGACGAGCACCCTCCCAAAAACTGAAGATAGAGTAGATCTGTCCATGTTAGGTACCAGGATAGCCCGTCCCAGTCACCTTATGTAAGTACCCAAAAGTTTGGCCACTAGAGATACCTCAAATCACAGACATCACGGGGGGGGGGGGGGATATAGTTGTAGACAACACGCTGTGTGGGTAGGACACTCGAGTCCCCGACTCAGTTCTGAAATTACCAAAGGGAACCCCAATACATAGAATGCCCAAAGGATTTGTAAGAGAAGGCGAGATACCTTCAATTACAGTCTGATGTTGTCTCGTATTTCGCTTCGTTGTTAGTGGAGTGGTCCCAGTAATATGAGTGCAGAAGGAATTTTTCACTCGTTAATGACACTAGGTTTGGTTTTCAACCTTGGGTAGTTCACTTACATGCTTATCCCAAGATCCTAGCCCAGCTAATGTTGGTTTTCTCAAAAGAGTAACTGATTGATTTTAATGTAAATTTAATGTGTACTTGATTATTGTCTTCAGTAGGGGTGTTGACGTATGAAATATGGTGAGGCTCTTCACTCAATAAATCATGCAGAAACAATGATTTGAAAAATAAATAAATTCAATTTGATGCATACAAGTTGTATTCTACATATTCATATTTTTTGCATATTCATATATTCGTCTGTGCATCTATAGTATTTCAACACATGCATAACCAAAATATTCTTTTCCGATATTTCCTAAAACTACTAAAAACCAAAATGAAGCAACTCACAACTATTTAAACAGAAGGATGAACAAAAATTATCAGTCTTTCTTTCAAAAAAGATGTTTTTTAAGAGATAAAAACCAAAACGTTTTCCTAAAAATAAATTTCTAGGACACCAATTTTGCTGACATAATACAGTTACAGATCTTATTTCAGCCCATGAGAAGATTTTCCATCCATTTTGGTCCACAGACACTATTGGAAATCAAGATAAAGGGAGACTAACACTCTGTAACAATGGCTACAGAGAGTTAGTAGGGTCACTAACGCTCCCTGTACACAAGCACAGTGCTTTATAAAGCTCTGTGTAGCTTGGTAACTTGCATTAGTGTGGGAAATCTTTCACAACAAGGGTTTCCAAGATTAGTTTCTAAGGTGAATGTATACTAGTAGGATGCAGCAAGATATTTGGTGGATCAAAAAAAGGATTATTGAAGAATAGGGAGCTCTCGGAAGGAAGAGAGAATAGAGAAGAGTTTGGTTAAACCAAGAACTAGATGTATATTCCCCAGTGGAGTCGCCAATTCTGTTATGGGGTAAAATGCACGATGTATGGAGAATGAAAACTACCCTCAAATTCCTTCCTGGGACCTTCGACAGACTGTAAGACTATTTGCAGAAGCTACCAAGTTATACACATGTTCATCTATTAAACATCAATTGACAAGGTATGGAAAGAGGATCACCTCAAGTCTCCTTATAGATTTGTTTGGAGATCTCAATGCAACCAAGAAGAACTCCTTCAAAGCCGGCTCCAAGACAATTCTTGCACAAAGAAAAGGCAAACACAATCATAGCATACAATCTTGAAAACTAATATAAGAATGCACAATGAACATATATTTGTATATAGCTTAACTACTCATTTAAACAAGTATCGAAATGAACAACTCAATGAACAATGTTACCGACACTATGGAGTAGGGAACACAACTGCAGTTTTGTATTAATAATGGAAGAGTGATTACAACCATCCATTGTATTAGTCTTCCTTTGCCCCTTCCGCTTCTCTCTCTCTCTCTCTCTCTCTCTCTCTTTCAGCTCACTTCTTCAAGTATATGAAAGTTCACAACAACTTAGTAGGCTATCCTTTCAAATGCTTTGACCCCTTTCACAATTGCCCTCTCACTGTTTATGTAGCAATAGAGTTAGGGTTGCCAAGCTCTTCATAGAGTTCATTAGGGAAAAGAAATGAACCTGCCCTATTTTCTAGCTCTTTCCCATTTGCCTTCTTTTTCAGATTGGAACTTCCCCAAATAGTTTGATTTTTGGGAATTTCCTTTCTTTTCTTGAGCAAATTTAGGGATAAATATCTAGATATTTGTGAGCAGATTCATTGGTTTGATCCATTGAACTTCCCTTAGCTTCACTAACGCTGCCCCTGGTCTAACAACTTGAGTTAGCAGGGTCACTAACTGACCCTTAGGCTTGGTAACAAGCTTTATAAAGCAAGTTTACACTGTGCAACCAATGTTAGCGTAGAGTCAAGGCCTGCAATTGTGGTCTTTGCTTCAGTCATGATGTCTTTCACCTCTGAGTTGATGAGGAGGTCATTTTGTTGTATAACAGTAACTCATGAACCTGGGCCCCTAAAATTTAGGAATCACTCTACATGACTCTAGATAGACTTCCTACTCAAATTTCCTAAGTCAACTAAGTCAATTTAACTTAGTTAACTATTAAAAGTTGCCATGAGAATAGAATTTCAATTTAATTCATAATTTAATTCAAGGACAAATTAAATCTAAATTTCTTGTTGCTATTTTTAACACATATTAATTAAATGTCAAACATGAGTTTGACAAACTTACTTGGAAATGAAATTTTCATAAATAATGAAGTTTCCATAAAAGCACATATTTCATTAAATTTGGAAAATGCCTATTACAAGGCCTTCAACAACATTCATTCTTTTGTAAATCACAATATTGACTTAATTTAAGATCAAAATAATTTTCGGAATGTCAAACCAATTAGAGACCATGAATAGGTCAACTATGGGGTTGTTATACATGTATCACTTTGATTTGGTGATATTGCAAACAAGGTATCCTCCCCAAGCTATAATAAGGTACATTAATTTGTTGTGATTTGGTTTATTTGACATATTATGCCTTGTAGGAAGAAATATCAAATGGCTAGCAAGATGGTTGACTACAAAGATTATCCCTACGAATCCAAAGAGTAGTATGGTGTTGGGAACTCCTTCGACTTGATAGTGACACTAAGAAGCCTAAGTAGGAGATAAGGAGTTGTAAGGAAGATAATGACATAATCATACAGTCACATGAAAAGTTAGCAGAGGTGAATGCAGTAATACTTCAGAGCTTGTCGAATTTGCAATGACAAGGACCACTACGGATCAGTCATGAGTAGGAAGATAAAACTAATGGGGCATAGGGTAGTAGATCACATGATGGTTATCGATTAGATAGAGATTGTTAGGTCCCTATAATACTAGTGATTACCCCATTACTATTGTAGTTGTATCCATTATTAATATTGTTGTGCCCCTATTGTCCCCATATTGTTATTACTGTTCCCCATAGAACCCCTCTATTGTTATTTTTGTGCCTTTATATTATTATTGTTAGGTCGGCTTGGTTATATTATGACCCCTTAGATTCCTATATATAGAAAGGAGGTTTAGTCATTTGTATCATCCAAGATTTTTTCATTTGTGTAATGTAAAGGAGGGTCCCCCCTCGAACAGGCTGAATTCGAAGGCGTTGATCTATCTTTTCTATCTTTTTGTGAGATGGTTTCTTAACATTTGGTATCAGAGCTAATTATCCTTCCCAGTTTCCCTGCAATACCCCTTAATTCAACTTCCTTTCTTTTCACAAAAAATTTCATGAAAAGTTCTTGAAAATTAAAAGCTATTGTACCCAAGGATTGTAAGATTTCGATGTGGAAACATCTAGCGAACATAATTGTGCAATTACACCTCGTTGTTCCTTTTTTAGAAGCTTTGTCATATCGTTAGATGGACGGTAAGCTCTATGATCAAGTTATTTCTATTTTTATTGAACTTGGATCTTTTTGTGAGCTGGTTGAATTATACCAGCCTCTAGCATTTCTACAACCATACGTTCAATTTCACTCTTTTGGGTATAGGGATATCTGTACAGCCTGATGTTTGGAGGAACACTTCCTGGAATCAAATTAATAGCATGATCATGATCATGAATAGGTGGGAGACCTTTGGGAGTCTCAAATACCTTGGAATGATTGTCCAAGACTTTTTGGAGATCTAGAGAAATATATGATTTCGATGTGGAAACATCTAGTGAACATAATTGTGCAATTACACCTTGTTGTTCCTTTTACAGAAGCTTTGTCATATTATTAGATGGACAGTAAGCTCTATGATCAAGTTATTTCTATTTTGATTGAAATTGGATCTAATTATAGCTATGTCAAAACAGGATCATTTCAGCTGCTCCACAGGCCAAGTGCGTTGCATCTCACCTAAATACACTGAATGGGTGCGTTGCATTTCAAAAAGCCCTTCTATGGGGTGCGATGGGCGAGAAATGACAAATGGCGGTGTCATTCCGCGAGGTGGAGAGGCAATGGAAGCTTCCAGAAACTTCTCCTGTGACACTTGCCTCTCTGAATTCGACCAAGGATGAGTAAGAAATCATCAATCTCCAAGTGGAAGCAAGAACTATCAGAGAGAAGACACTAATCAAATCACAAGCTGACTCATCTCCCTTACAGATATCTATATATGGATCCCTCATCCCAGAGATCCGGAGGCTGGAATTTTGCATATTGTAAGGAATTGTTGTTGGTTTCTTGAGACAAACATCAGATTGTTGGGTGATCTAAGCTTTGTATGAGGTGAAGAGGGGCTTCCTTGCTGAGAGGTTGATGCTGGGTCAGAACAACCGGTTGTAACTCCTCTTGGCTCTTTCTTGTTTATCAATAAAAGCTATTCAAGTTCTCCTCCATACTTTTGTGTCATTCATATTTGCTGCATTTGTATGGTCAATTTATATCTGATCCTAGATTGTTTATGATTATAGATCCATGTCTTTGTATAGTGCTATGCTACTGTGATCTTACAGGTACTCTGTGAAGCTGGGCGTGCAAGGGAACAAGTAGTGAAAGACTATCAAGGAAGAGAGGAATCAAACCAGGAGATTAGCGCAAGACAGAGGTTGGTCTCCTTTGTTCCTCTCTATCTATAATTCATAAAGGAAAAACGAAAGTAGCTTTACTCTGTTTGTTTCTAAGGCAGCTGTCACACCTTAGTGGGATAAGCAGTTATGAGTAGACACTTTTCCCTCTAACAAAATGGCGACTCTGCTGGGGAAGAATTAGTTTGTTTGTTTATCTTTCTTTTTGTTTATTTCATAAACTTACAGGTAGCATTCGAACTGCATTTTCCATAGCAAATGCAAAGTAGATAAATGCTACTTCAGTCCATCTACGGGATCTGTTTATGATTTAAACAACTGATTCACAAACTCTCTGATTGCCCTTGTGATAGCTCTTAGATCCTCCTTAGATCTACCCCTGATTGTTGAGTTACTGATTACCTTTTGCTCGGCCAAAACCCATGAACTGAACTGCAAACTGTGACCCAGAATCCAAACAGAGTCTCGTTTCTGGCCCAGCGCAGGTACTGTTCTGAGAATCTAAAATTCAGCGCACTTCCCGAGTGTAGAAGGTGCGCTGCATTTCAAATTCCCTGTGTTGCAGGTGCGCTGATCAGGCCAGGCGTTGTGCAGTTTTGGTTTCTGTGATTCATTCTTTCCAGTTCTATTTCTGAATTTTGCTGCCTGTGATCAGTATATGTCTGTTTGAGACCCCTTTTCCTTGCTGTTATTCTGCCTCCTTTGTACAAAAGAACTGTAAATGTTTTTGTGTGTTTTTTGAGTCATTTTCAATTCTCCTTTGCAAAAGTAGCGTAATCGTACTGTTGTCCTTTGATTTGAAACTGTCGCAAGTGTCGATTTCAATCGTAGGAAAGAGTTTGATTGCTGTTGATAGTCGATTATCCTGTTACTATTGTTTTTGGTCTGAATTTGTAATTTTTCTAGTGTCAAAACAAGTATTCATTTCAAAATCATAAGGTGTTGTGATCGTCTCCATTTTTGATTTCGAAAAGAAACTTGTTGATATTTGTCGCTTGAAAAGAAATTCAGATTTGTGCATCAACTTTCTTCTTATCATTCATATACTAATAAAGTCGAAAACAAATACATGCATGTGCATTTGCATTTAGACAATCTGATTGGTTTGATTTAGGAAAGTTCATTTAGAGTGTGCTCTTTGCTCTCTGTGAAAGAATTCTATCTTTCTTTCCTTGGTAGCTAGGATTTTCATTGCACAAAGAAGATAAAAAGATTGTTTATCATCTTAGATTGCATTTTAGGAATTACATCTACATCTCGCGGTGAACCTGAAAAGCAAACTTCATAAACAAGATCAACTATAAAATAAATTCAATGAATCTAACAACGCTTTGGAACTTAACACACAACATTTAGAAGTCTAGGTTAGAGACGTATTCCGGCGTCGTAAAGCCTGGTAACTGTTGTTCTCACTGATGGTTGGGTGATTCCTCCACTTTGAGACGATAAGTGCCAGTACGGACTTGTGCTCCCACGTACTGTCGAGTATATTTTGGGAGACCCCAATAGGCTTAATCCTTTATCCATAGGAAGCCGTGTCTGCCGCCCTATCAATCGCAATGCACTGAACACAGCATTCGGGAAGATTGACTGCCGTACCGTAAAAAGTATTCTGCAGTTTTGCGATTGGTTTGGTAATCCCTCTACGTAGATTTCCAGAGCAGTCCCTTTCATTCCTTTTCAGACTCTTTAACAGAAAAGGTCCATCTGAGCACTTGTCACTTCAGGCTCATTAAGAATCGAAGGAGACTAGAGTCATCTTTTGTTTTTTCTCGACTCTTAAAAATTGAAAAACAAGTTGTGTCAAAGCGTCTAAAA
Organism: Pinus tabuliformis; assembly: GCA_031772625.1. Classification (NCBI taxonomy): domain Eukaryota; kingdom Viridiplantae; phylum Streptophyta; class Pinopsida; order Pinales; family Pinaceae; genus Pinus; species Pinus tabuliformis. Next base: position 1,233,369,114 of record CM062818.1, read on the forward strand.
TTTATTTTAAATGGAATATTCATTACCCTTTCCTACGTTGATCTTGGGTTGAGAAAATGGAATCCACCAACCAAGGAATTCCCCTTGGAGAAATCCTAGTCCCTTCTCCTCTTGGGGAGATGTTGGTGCACCCCATATGGCCACATTGTCGCTTCCAGGACTAACGATCGGCTTGCCTATATGGCTCTTCTCAACCTCTGTCGTTCAGAACACTGCAATTCCTGAACAATCGAGTCAGCAACTAGACGATTCCAGAGTTACCCACCAACCTTCTACTTCCTCCAATTCTCCCTCTCCTCCTTCCTCTTCGCTTGATGGGGCTGGTAAAGCCAAAAGTCAAGTACCTGAGAAGAAGAAGGAAAAGAATAAGAAAGAGAAGAAGAAGAAGGAGCCAAAAGCGAATGGGGGCAAACGAGTGTCTTCTAACAAAAATCCACACACTGCACCGACCAGGCCTATATCGCCATGTGTCATTTGCAAAGGAGACCACTATCATAGAGATTGTCCTTGCATCCCTCGGATCTTAAGGGACTGGTCTCCTCGTTTGCACAACCCGGTGTCATCAACCTCTGATGATCATGTTGAAAACACACCGTTGACTAGTGAAAGTGAAGCCCCAGGACAAAAAGGAAAATATAGATTTCCTTGTAAACTGTGTGAAGGCGATCATGCCGTCCACCATTGTCCCTTCTTAGACGAGGCTAAAAGAGTTTTGGACGATCGTCTGGTTTCACCGTTACGACTTCCTCCTGGATATAAAAAACTCTTGCCGAGTCCGTCACTAGTTGAAAATCCGGCTGGCCCGCTCAGGTGGTCGGCTGAAGCATCTATCATTGAAGACAAACCATCTGAACCCATACCAGACGAAAGTCAAAAGGTTGAGGCGGCAGTTGACCTGGTCTTGCCTTCAGAGGTTCCATCTTCAGATGATACAGTCACCGAAGAGAACAAGGATGACACTGTCCAAATTATTTTCGTAAGCACAGACTCCAATCAACATGGAGGCAATTTACCCATTCCTTTACCGCAGGAAGGAAGTTCGTCAGAGTCATACCCGGCCATCTATTCGGTCCCACCTCCAAGCAACCTAGTTGTCTTTGATTGGAATCAGCTAGGCAGACCCTGTTTACCAGCTAGTGTACCATTCCGAATTATTATTCAAATATATAGAATGGTTATGGCTGGTACCATCATAGATGAAGGGGCTTCTGTGAGTATCCTTTCCTCGACTGCTTGGAAAGCGCTTGGTTCGCCATCGCTTTTGCTTGAGATGAGAAATCTAATAGGCTTTGATAAAGGAACCAGTCGACCGTTAGGGATCCTTCCCAATGTGCCCATAACATTGAGAGGAAAAACTGTTCAAATGGACATAATGGTAGTTCAAAGACCTCTAGATTATAATCTACTCCTTGGACGAGACTATATTTATTGCATGGGAGCGATTGTCTCCTCACTCTTTAGAGTAATGTGTTTTTTGCACGAAGGAAGAGTGGTCAAGCTCGTAGACTAACTTTCATTCCCCGGTTCACGCATAGCAAATAGTCATATACCATCCCTGAATGGTATTTTCACGCAAGAAATGTCTCAATCCCCAGTCCGCCCACCCGATGAGCGCGAGTGATTCGGGGGACATGACTGAAACCCAGGGGGCATGCACCCTGGTCTGCTTTGGCAGGAAAACTTCAGGTACATGGTAGGTTTCCACGAGAGATATATGACTGGTCTATACTCTCGTCCGTGATTGGAAGAGGGAGTTATTCTGGAACAAGATTCTCTTGTCAAAGTTACGTGTTTGGAGTAGCCTCCACCACTCACCTTTGTCCATTTTGGTAGACATCGCCGAAGAAATGTTTTGTTTGCACTGTGAATAGAACAATCTTTGGTAACCTGAAAGAGGATTACCTTTCCTGATAAAACAAATGTTTTGTCAGTTTGAACAAAAGGTGGCCTTGAAACTTTATTTTATACCTGGGGGCATGCAAACCTTTTGGCATGCAAGCGAAGAGCGACTATTTTTTTTTTTAAATTTGTAGGTCCTCTAACCCTTTAAACTCGTAGGATTGGTCATTTCCTAACTTGCATAAAGAAAGGATGTGGGGCAAAACTCTAAAAATTGCCGTTTTTAAATGGGACATTCTTATTATACGACTAGATTTATCGAGCAGTTTTAGCGTGGACTTCATGCTCGTTAAAAAATAAACATAAGAAATGAGCACATGTTCCCCCAGAGTTTAAGCTCATTAAAAATGAACCAATTTCTGGTAAATAACCATCGTGAATGTAATACTTCAGCCTTTAAAGCCTTGGTCGTGTTTGCACCGTCATCTCCACTTTTACATTGGCCGATCATTCACCTCCATTTGATTGTTTACCCATTTTGAGGAACAACTGCGAAGAGTGATCTCACTAGCCATCCTTGTAACACTGCCATGATTGGAAAATTCGAAACCTTACCTAGAATCAGTTGCTACCCATTTTATCACTCGTTCCTCAAAAGACGAGTCTCCTTTAAGCTCTTTTCAACTGACTCGTAAAATATGAAATGATTGCCGAGCCATTGGCCTCTCCATCTCGTTAAAGGGATCGGAAGTGTTATCCCTCCTCTAAATTTTAATCTTTTTGGACTTGATTACACAAAAAGATCGAGCGCTTGTTTTGTTCGGCTCGTTAAAAGTATCGAAAATTCATCCCTTCTGTATTGTTTTATACTTTTTTGGACTTAAGGGATTAGATGACGAAAAAGGAATTTTGGAGTTACCTTTACGTTCCTTTTCAGACTCTCTAAAATTGAAAAGGACCGAGTTATCTTTTTCATTAAACTCATTAAAATTTTTAATAGCGACAAACTTGTCTATAGACGAGAACGAGTTTCACTATCGCTAGGCTCATTAAAACATAGCGATGGGTTTGCCCGAAGGGAAACTTATAGAACAAGCATATGTTATCCTCCTCAAGCTTGATAAAAATAAAGAGGTACTGGTCAGCAATGACTGGGGAAAAATTGGGAAGAAAACTTGAAGAAACTTTGTTGGTAGCAAGTCGCTCTTGAACATGACACTTTCACTCCGCATCCAAGTCGGGTTGGGTTGTTTCATTCACCGGTCACATCACCATGGTCAGATCATACCATCCACATTTGGGGTTAATTCTACCAATCCATCACGTTAGTGTCGCCGATATGTTCAAGAGAAGTCATTCAGAGAATTCCCCTGTGTCTCACCCACTACAATACATTTATACTCCATTCTTTCATGACCGCCACCCTGAACCTTATATCACCAGATTGTTTTCACCTCCATTAAAATCATTTGCTCCGTTCCGTGTCATTGATGTGGGATTCATTAAGGCCCTCCTGTGATGGATCACTTCTTGTCGACATCAGCTCATTATCCAAGAAGCTGATCTAGGAACACCCCATTCAGTACTTTGAAGCTTGCATGCCTCAAGGGCAAGTTTCTCACTTCCGGCGACAGGTTTACATCAATGACCTTCGACCGAAATATTTTGCGTGGTGTTCGATGCCAAGTCCTTTATTCACACCACACGAATTGTACTGCAGTACCTTGAGGGTCACTATCATTATCGGTGATTCCTCTCGCTCTTGTTAACAACTTATATTATTGGCTGGTAATCAAGCGATGTCTTTCCATGTTCGACTTCAGAACATCTCTCACATGGATAGACTTGTACTTCGAGTGAAGATCGAATGAGATTGAAGACCCCGGATCTAGTTTCATCCATCCGGGCTGCGATATATATTCAGGAAAATAAAGACATCAAATGTACATCATTGCTGCATAGATAATCATCCAATCAAAGGGATGATGGCTCTATCAGAATCATCAGTCTACACTCAGACGATTGTCTGTCTTATGTACATGAAAATGAATTTATAAAGCTGAGCATGGGAATGCCCACCTCAGCTAGATCATGAAAATATTATGAAGATAATGTATTGTATTGTATCTTATTACAGGTCTCCTCCCAGCTTGAAAGAACTTCGGATCCTCATAATAAAGCATTTCACCCGACATCAAAAGATTAACGACCTCATGCTTTAGGGGGCAACTGTTATAGACATTTTTGGGCCCTACAACCCCAAGCTTGAAATGTCCATAAACCAAGGGCTCCTAAGTCCCTAAAAGTGTTGTTCTAACCCCTAAAGGAATAAGGTCAATAGATTACAGCTTCTCCCAGAAGTTCTCCATGAAAAACTGCTTAGAATTGGTCAAAACAGGATCATTTAAGCTGCTCCAGAGGCCAAGTGCGTTGCATCTCACCTAAATACACTGTATGGGTGTGTTGCATTTCAAAAAGCCCTTCTATGGGGTGCGATGGGCTAGAAATGACAAATGGCGGTGTCATTCCGTGAGGTGGAGAGGTAATGGAAGCTTCCAGAAACTTCTCTTGTGACACTTGCCTCTCTGAATTCGACCAAGGATGAGTAAGAAATCATCAATCTCCAAGTGGAAGCAAGAACTATCAGAGAGAAGATACTAATCAAATCACAAGCTGACTCATCTCCCTTACAAATAACTATATATGGATCCCTCATCCCAGAGATCCGGAGGCTGGAATTTTGCATATTGTAAGGAATTGCTGTTGGTTTCTTGAGACAAACATCAGATTGTTGGGTGATCTAAGCTTTGAATGAGGTGAAGAGGGGCTTCCTTGCTGAGAGGTTGATGCTGGGTCAGAACAACTGGTTGTAACTCCTCTTGGCTCTTTCTTGTTTATCAATAAAAGCTATTCAAGTTCTCCTCCATACTTTTGTGTCATTCATGTTTGCTGCATTTGTATGGTCAATTTATATCTGATCCTAGATTGTTTATGATTATAGATCCATGTCTTTGTATAGTGCTATGCTACTGTGATCTTATAGGTACTCTGTGAAGCTGGGCGTGCAAGGAAACAAGTAGCGAAAGACTATCAAGGAAGAGAGAAATCAAACCAGGAGATTAGCGCAAGACAGAGGTTGGTCTCCTTTGTTCCTCTCTATCTATAATTCATAAAGGAAAAACGAAAGTAGTTTTACTCTATTTGTTTCTAAGGCAGCTGTCACACCTTAGTGGGATAAGAAGTTCTGAGTAGACAATTTTCCCTGTAACACCTATGCAACACATTTGAATGTTTTATTGTTGAGTTCATGCAATATGTTGTTGGGCATGGATTGGTTGTATCTTCATAGAACCAAGGTTGAATGTTATGACAAAGCCATTGAGTGTGTTGATGACAATGGGGAACCAAGAGTCTTCCAAGGTAAGAAGAAAGCCACATTAGTTAGGATGGTGACAAATATGCAAGAAAAGTGTAGCCACAGGAATGGGTGCAACCTATTTGTCATAAATATTTCTAGTGATAAGGGTAAGTAGGTTGAGGATGCATATGTGTTGAACAAGTACTCGGTTTTACAACAAGTCAGGGAGGTATTTCCTAAGGACATCATAGAGTTTCCACCTCATAGGGAGGTAGAATTTTCTATTGAGTTAGTACCAAGGGTAGCTCCAACATCAAAAGCACCTTACAGGATGAGCACACCTGAGTTAGTTGAGTTAAAGTTGCAGCTAAAGGAAATGTTGGACAAGGGATACATTAGGCCAAATGTATCACCTTGGGGCACACCAATCTTGTTTGTGTGGAGGAAATATGGTACCCTTAGATTATGGATTGATTACGTGTAGTTGAAAAAAGTGACTATCATATCCTTTGCCAAGGATTGATGACTTTTTCAATTAGCTAAAGGGAGGAGCAGTGTTCTCGAAGATTGATTTGAAATCTGGATACCATCAAGTACACATCAATGAGGAGGATATATATAAGACTGTGTTCAGGAATAGGTATGGACATTATGAGTTTTTTGTTGTTCCATTTTGCTTAATGAATGCTCCAACTACATTCATGTGTTTGATGAATAGTGTGTTGCATCCATATTTGGATAAGTTTGTTATTGTGTTCATTGATGATATACTAGTATATTCTAAAAATGAGGAAAGGCATGCAGAGCACTTAGCAGCATTTTTGAGGTTGTTGAGAGAGCATTAGTTGTAAGATAAGCTCATCAAATGTAGTTTATTTCAAATTGAGATACACTACTTGGGACATGTCAAGGAGGTCATTGCAGTAGATTCAAAGAAGATAAGGGCCATCATGGAGTGGGTAGATCCTAAGAGTGTGGATGAGGTGAGATTTTTCATGGGTCTGGTAGGCTATTATAGGATATTCATCAAGAACTTCTCAAAGATTTCTTATCCCATCACATCATTGTGGAGGAAAAGTAAGAAGATCGAATGGATCGAAGAGTGTGAGGCTAGATTTGAGTAGCTTAAGTAGTTGGTAACACATGCACTAGTTCTATAAATTACAGATCTGGACAAAGAGTTCGTAACATGTATAGATGCTTGCAAGAGAGTACTTGGTGGAGTCCTTATGCAAGATGGACAGGTGGTATGTTATGAGTCCCGGAAACTAAACGAACATGAGAAAAACTACTTGATGCATGATCTCAAGTTAGTAGTGATTATACATGCACTGAAGATGCGGAGGCACTATCTTCTTGGAAAACGGTTTGTGCTTATGAGTGATCACAATGGGTTGAGGTATTTGTTTGACTAGGCGAATTTGAATGCCAAGCACCCTAGATGGTTGACCACGATCAGATTTTGATTTCGAGATCAGGTTCATCAAAGGCAAGGAGAATTGAGTGGCAGATGCTCTTAGCAGGTGGGTATAGGTGACTCAATTAACAACTCTGAGCTCTTATGGGATAGATTTACAGGACATGATCTTGCAGGTAGGACAACAGGATGTCAGATATATGAAGATTGTGCACAAGTTGCAGTAGAGTACAGGTAAAGGTACACGTACATGTGATGGTAAAATTACAGGTAAATGTACATGTACATGTACAGGCACAAGTACAGGTAGAGGTACAGGTCCAGGTGCACAAGACTTGGACTATTGTCTTGCATTAAATGGATTGGTCAGGTTCCAAGATAGGATATATGTATCATATAGCAGTGATTTCAAGAAGGTAATCTTGAGGGAGTTTCATGTGAAATCTTATTCAGGTCACCCAGGTTATCAGAAGACACTTACAACAGTGAAGAGATATTACTATTGACCAAATTTGAAAAGGGATGTAGCATAGTTTGTGGCTAGATGTTTCGACTGTCAGTGAGTCAAGGAAAAGTGAAAACATCCAGGTGGACTACTACAACCGATCACTATTCTCGAGTGGAAATGGGTGGTCAGTTCCATGGATTTCATCACAGGGTTTCCGAAGATAGTGAAGCAACATGATACCAACATGGTCATTGTGGACAGGTTAACAAAGGTTGCACACTTTGTTCCAGTAAAGTCTACATTCTCAGCTAGTGATGTGGCACAGGTATTCATCCGAGACATGGTTAGACTACATGGTGTTCCAAAGAAGATTGTGTTAGACATAGATGCAAAGTTCACTTCCAAGTTTTTGAAGGAGTTATTTGCAGGTTTGGGCATAGAGTTGGCCTTCAACACAACTTATTATCCGTAGATGGATGGATAGAAAGAGAGGGTCAATAGGATATTGGAGGACATGTTGAGGATGTATGTGATGCATCAGAAGAGGAAGTGGGAAGAGTATCTCGCTTTGGTCGAGTTTGCATACAACAATAGTTATTAAGAGTCACTGAGGATGAATCCTTTTGAGGCATTGTATGGGCATAGTTGTAACACTCTCATTATTTGGAGTGATTTGGTTAGCAGAGTATTGATTGGACCAGATATGTTGGCAGACATCGAACAAGAGATGCAGGTGATTAAGAAAAATCTTAAGGAAACATAGGATAGGCAGAAGAGTTATGCAGACAAGAACACGTTGTTCAAGGAGTTACAGGTTGGGGAAAATGTGTATTTTTGCATCAAACTGAAGAAGAGCTCCTTGCAGATTGGCTCATGTGCCAAGATGGCACCACAGTTTTGTGGACCCTTTAGTACTATTGAGCAGATTGGGCTAGTAGCCTATCGACTTGCACTACCTCCAACAATGAAAGTCCACAATGTTTTCCATGTATATTTTCTTAAGAAGAATATTAATGATGTTGATCATGTGATTGACTGGTCTATATTATAGGTGGAACCAGATGGAGAATTCAAAGTGAAGGCTCAGTGTATATTACAGAAAAAGGTGTTCATGCTATGGAACTGAGCAATAGAGCAAGTTAAAGTGCAATGGAAACACTTTGGGCCCGATGAAGCTACATGGGAGATGGCGGATCAAATGGGGGCTATTTATCCTTCCTTGTTTGCTGGTTGAGGCAAAGCACCTTGATATGGTGGTCTGGTATTTTCTTATGGTGGTTTGGTATTTTCTTATGGTGGTTTGGTAGTTGCTTTATGGTGGTTTGGTATATGCTTTATGATGATTTGGTATTTTCTTTATGGTGGTTGATATTTTCTTTATGATGGTTTGATATATGCTATATGATGTTTTGATATATGCCTAGATATGGTGTTATTATATGTTTGATATATGTTTTGGTATATGATTTGGCATATGTTGGTACCTATATTTTGATGATGTTGCTGTATATACACCCGTGTATGGATGTAGAAATGTAACGAGCTATGTTATAAAGCTCCACTACGAGGTACGGGTGTCATGTTATTATGATATCATGTGGTTATGTTATCATGATGTTGTGATGTTATATGAGTTGTCACTCAGCATGATGATCATTGTAAATACAATAATGAGTTGTGTTATAAAGCTCCACTATGCAGTATGTTGTTATGTTGTCATGATGTTTTTTTCTCTTGAGAAAATATTTCATTGTAAATATTGCATCGAGCTGTGTTATAAAGCTCCATGAGCAGTATGTCTTCTTTCAGCAGGTTGCTAAGGTGTATGTGTGATTGAACACCGAGGACGGTGTCCCCCAAGGGGGAGGGTTTTGTAACAACCTCGGTGAAAATTCCATGTAATAAAGTTAAAAACAATAACCATGGATGAATGTGACACTTCTTCCAATCTAGATGTTGGGCAAGCCATCCCAGGGGGTGTTCATTTTGTTGTTTATGACTAAGGAAATTGGCAAAGGTAATGACTAAGGCATTGAAAGGAATTTTGGCACATTTATCTATGAAAATAGTAGAAATTAGGAGAAAAAGGAGGTGAAATGTCATAGGTTGCATGTGAGGAGGAAAATGAAGGAAAATAATGGAAAGTGAAGACAATAGAGGCCTCATTCATAAAAAGGCTTTTGAGGATCACTTGGTAACCTTTTGTTAGTTGAGTGTTGGAGCTCTTTCATTATTCTCTCTCTCTCATACTCTTGGATACTTAGATATTTCTTGGAGCACTCTTGGAGGGTGTGGAATACTTGGATTTGCTTGCAAGAAGGCATTGACATCAACAACTACGTCATATTTTCTTGCAGGTACCAAGTTGCATGTATGATTTCTTCACTAGTTTTGGCATGCATGGCATATGCAAGTGGTTTCTTGGTTATAATCTATCATTGACATGGAGGATTGTCTGGATTGACAATGGATTACCTAACCTTTCCATTTCCTGGATAGCCATGGTGATTGTGGGATTACTTTCATTGTTTTGTTTTGGTTGGTTTTTATGTTTCCCTAGCTTCAGTTGAGTTATTAGTCCTGAAAACCTTGGTTAAACAAATGCTCTGGAAGCTCTATAATAGCTTGGGTTGAGTTACTAGTCTTGGAAGCCCTGGTTGGACAAACGCTTTGGAAGCCCTTGGTGGGTTGAGTTACTAGTACTGTAAGCCTTGGTTGGACAAATGCTCTGGAAGCCCTATATAGGCTGTGGGTTGAGTTATTATTTTTGGAAGTCTTGCTTGGAAAAATGCTCTGGAAGCCCTGGAAGGCTTGGATGGAGACCAATCCAATGATGGTTTTGGTGATGTATGACCATGAGGTGGAATCACTGTTTGATGGGTTGAGCTGGATGACCTTTAGAAGCCCTGGATGAGTTTTGATTGATGTGTTTTATGAGATCCCACATTCATGCTCGGAATATGGCATAGGGGTGAATGACTGAAGAGAGATTTGGCTCAACCATTCTACAGTCAGGTGGAATGTGGTAGTCCCATCTCTAGTTGGTTTATTGTAGTCATTAACGAGAAATCCTTTCCGTTGATTTTCATGTGTAAAGGTACCGATGTATTTATGAATTTGATGGTTGTCATGTTTCTTGTATTTCTATTCCTATTATGCTGGTTATATGCACATTTTATGGCAAAAGTTATGTATGAATCTCAAGATGTTTTTTCTTGTATGTGAATGGATAATGTGTCTATGACCTAATAGATGATAATGCAATAAATGGAATGAGGGAACAATGGTTTAGAGAGATTCTCAAATAAGTATGAGATCCCTACACTTAACTCTGTTATTTACACCTGTAGATTACATGTCGATGATATGTTTGATGAAATTCCTATCATGGATAGTATGGGTCTAGTCAAGGTATTGAACAAGTATCTGATTTAGTACTGTCACTCTCATGTTACTTTACGGATTTGAAGAGATGGTTTAGTTACAGGAAGTGACCTGGGCTCTAGGCCTGAAAAAGTGGCTCAAATCCTAGAGTCACTGGCACAACACTGACAATTTTAATCCACAGTTGCTAGTAGGTAGGCCTGTGGGAGTGACTTTAGGTTGTTGGTCGCTCCCTTGCCCATATCATGAGAGCGACTATGGCCCAAGAGACCTAAAACAATAGTTGGACCTAGGGACAGGCTATTTGAGTGGATGACTTGTCTTCTGAGGATTCTATTGATGATATTGGATGTTTGTATGGTGTGTTTCGGTTAGTTCCACTTCCTTAATTGGACTTAGGAGGTCGAATCATATCATAGTGGCCTCTCGTTGCATGTTTACACTGACTGACCAGTTACTTGGGTAGATGTGGGAGGATGGTGTTACACTGATGCCCTTATTTTGGGCTAAGGATAGTTTGAGAAATAAACCATAAAATTCAGCTTGATTTTTTGTCTTCCTACCTAGGCCCCAAGCATATCTCCCTTCTATGTTTCCTTCGGGATTGATGAGAATCCCTCCTCTCTTGGCACACCATATGAGATTATTTTAATTACAAATAGTTTATTTAAGAATTGAATTTTACAAAATGGTAATCGTGATGGGAAAATCATGTCATATGGTGCAAAAATCTTTAAAGGCATTCACTGATAACCCAACTCTTGAATAAGGCTGAATAGTTTACTTAACGCTCATTATGAATTAATTAATCCATGTTTTAATAAAATATATTTTTTTACATAGAGTTTTCTTTTAGAAATAACAATGCCACATTTATACACTCATATTAAACAACACGATATGTAAATACAAATCAATCAATGGCTTCTTGACTTATCGACTTATATGACATGATTTTATATACAAGTAATTAATTTAAAAGTACATAGTTAGAAAAAGTTATTGATTGAAAATAGAATAAACCACTTAGAACTCATCATCATATGATTTTAAATATTTTTTCTAAATGTATCTTTACTTGCATTAAGAGATTTATTTCAAAAATATAATACATTTATAACCTTGTATCAATGAATATAACTAAATAGAATTTAACACATGCTTTATGTCTTGTTGTTTTCTATTATTTCAACTAGAAATAATTTATTTATGTATTGAAATTTATAAAATGTTAATAGGGCTAGGAAAATCAAATGTTGTATGTTGCAAAAAGTTTAAATACATTTATTTATGACCCATATCTCAAAAGAATTTGAAGAATCTACTTAATGTTCATTATCAATTAATTATTTCCTGTTCTGTTAGGAAAAACATTTCATTTTACATGGAGTTTTATTTAAAAAAAACAATGTCACATTTATACACTTATATTAAATGTCATGATAGGCAAATGAAAGTTGATAAATGGATTTATATATATCAGTTGAGCTTATTATAAATTACTTCTAATTTTTTATTATAAAAAATATATATTTATTTGCATTAGGAGCTACATTTCAAAAATACATAACATTTATAAACTTCCATTAATGCATATAACCAAATAGAATAGAATAAACAACTTCGAGTCATGTTGGATAGTATGAGATTTTTTAAACTAGTAAATTATTTAAGAATTGAAAATGGAAAAAATGTTAAAATGGATGGGAAAATAAATGTCTTATGGTGCAAAAAGTTTAAATACAACCTTTTATGACCCATCTCTTTAATGAATCTAGATGGCCCACTTAACACATTCTTAATTAGTTATTCCATGTTTGATTAAGAAGAGAATTTTGTTTTACATGGAGTTTTATTTCAAAAAATACAATATGAAATTAATACACTCATATTAAATTACATGGTAGACAAATAAAGGTCAATAAATGGATTCATTATTAACTTATATGGGATACGATGATTACATACACAAATAATTGATTTAAAAAAAGGAAAAGTTATGGATTAAAAACTAAATGCCTTAAAATTTACGGAGTTTGAAGTATTCACCTATGACCCATCAACCATTAGCTTAAACTGTCCACTTAATACTTTATCAAGAAATTATTGATTTATTTTTGGAAGAAATGCCTCATAGTATACAGCTATTACCTATCACATTTATATGCTCATATTAATGGATATAACTAAGTAAAAGTCAATAACCTTCATAGTCCACTTAGAAATCATTATATATATATATATATATATATATATATATATATATATATATATATATATATATATAAGAAAGGAAAAAATATTTACGATAGATTTTTATCTCAAAAATTATTGGGGTTTTATAATTTGAGTGTTTTGGGGTTTTATAACAATGGTGGGAGGAATTAGGAAGCATAGAAGGTGATGATATTTAAGCTACACACAAAACTTAAGTACATTAAATGGAAGCTGAAAGGTTGGAACAAGGGATGTTTTGGAAATATCCTAGAGGAGAAAAGAAAATTAGAATAAAAATGGAGGAAATCTAGCAGTAGGCGATACTCTTTGGTAAATATAAAAATTTAATCAAAGTGTAGAAATTCCCACTGTAGATCACCTCATAATGCAATAGACTAAAGAAAAATACTTGATCTACTTCTACAACCAATTTAGCGGAAGCTTAATCGAAAATGAGCAACATCAATAAGAACACGTATAACTGATATGGAGAAATCAATCACACATAACACAGAAGATATAACCAGGGGAAAGCCTCAACCTAAAACCCCAACTCTGTATTATCATACAAGTGGAAATATAGCCAGTATTACAAAAAGAATCAGTTCAAAAGCTATCCTGCTCCCGCTGCAATACCTCTGCTGCTCATAGAAAGTCAAAGGCCTCTCTCAAACCTCCTGATTTGTCCTCCAAGCCTCCTATTTCTTTGCGCAATTTTCCTTGGGGTTTAGTGCAACCACTTGTGTGAATTGGCATCTTCACACACTCACTAACCTCTGATCTAACTGTGCAATCCTAAAGGAGATAAATCATTCTCCATGGATGAGCTTCCTTTATAGGAAAAATTCATCCAACTCATAGTACACTGTCCCTTCTTTGATCTCAACTGGGTCTCTGTTTGAACTGACATGCATGAGTTATTCATGAGAGAATATTCAGTTATCTGAAGTGCAACAGTTATATGCAAGCATGCATTAACTAACTGAACTCACATTAATTTAAACAAACTGTTTAAATCAATCTAACTGGACTTGACTCAGTTAACTGAGCCAACTAATTACATCTCAAATCAAAACTCATCCTTATCTCTTTAACTGATGGATAAATTCCTCAATTAATGGAGAAACTGTTGCATGTCTTCACATAGACTTCATGTTTGTTTTTTCACAACTGATTAACTCATGATGAATTAATTAATTTATTTTCAAACAAATATTAAGTTCAAATTCGAATTTTACTTCCTATTTTTAGTCTAGGGACTGACTAAAATAGGAATCCATCCTGAACTACTAAAAATTGCAATGCTATTTTTAGCACTTCCATTTTTCATTTCTTGTTGCTCAATCCAGCACTAGTACCCAAACTTCTATTTATAGCAGTGCTATTTTTAGCATTTCTTGTTGCCACTTTCAACGCTCCCTCTCAACAAGAAAGGCTTCAAATTGAACCCAATCCTATACCTTCAGAATATTCTGCATGCAACACTTCTACCAAGTGTGGTTGCTCCAACAACTCTTGGAACAGAAAAAACTCCCCACTGACCTCTCTGTTGGGCTAGAAACATACTCTGATGTTGAAGCTCTATCTGCTGTTGACAAGTTCTCCCTCTCTGACCTTTGAGCTACTGCAACACTCCATGCATCTCACACGGTTGCACACCTCTCAGTGCCATCCTGCATTGGTGCAACACTCCTGTGCCTCTCGCATTGTTGCAGTCTACTAGCTCTACACAGTCCTAGGACTCCTGCATTGTAGTTGTCTTTTCCACTCCATCCGCATCTGTCTCTACCCAATCAGTCAGTCTTGCTACTCCTCATCAGGGGTCTTGTAGCAAAGTTGAATCAAAGAGGTTGGGTACCTCAAGGATCCTACCCGTCCTCCTTGGGACGATCACTCCACATCGCCCCACTTCCTACCTAGAGGTATGGTTGCATGTGATCCCTTTGCCAACCTGGCTCAAATTTCCCCCCTACTGGAGCTCTTTTCATGAGTGGATGCCTCCACTCTGTCTCCTCTTGGCTTCCCCAGTTGTGGCTGCTCCACAACCTCCTGAAGCTGCTTCACCAATTGTGGCTCCTCCAAAGTCATCTGAGACTTCTTCTGGCACTGCATTTTGAGAGGTAATGCACTCTCCCTCTCAACCACCAAGTCTCCATCAATTGCCTTTCTCCTCAAGGCTTTGCATGCATCTTGAACCTCAAGAGCTTACAGGTTCTTAACCCATGAACTGATCTGCTTCACTTTTCTAGTGATGATGTGTCTAAGGAAAACCTTTCCCTTATTGAAGACTACATCATAGCCTATGTCTTCCAGCATTGCGATCGACACCAAGTTTCTCTTCAGTCCTGGTACATACTTGACATCGGTCAAGGTAAGGCGAGCTCCATGCTCCCTCTAAAAAATAACCATGCCTACACCTAAGACACAATACTTTTCTTCATCACCCATCACTATGAGTATCTGGAGATCTTTCTCCTCCAATTTACTGAACAAACTCTTGTCGCTAGTCATGTGGAAAGAAGCTCCACTGTCAAGAAACCAACCACTTCGCACCATGGATGAAATAATGCATGCGAACTGTGTGAAATCCAACTTGAATTGTGAGGCTAGTGCCTCACCTTCTGATCCTTCCATGGATCCCTTCTTGGATTTCCTCAATGGACAATTTGTAACAAAATGGCCCACCTCATGACAACAAAAGCATCGTACTTTCGATTTGTCAAACTTCTTCCCACCATGGGAAGAAATGGGTTCAGAATGAGAAACCTTCTCCTTCCACTCTTCACATTACTTGCTAAGGCACATTTTTCTTCATCCTCCATGGATGAAGAACCATCTCTAGTGCTTCTTCTTATCTCCTCCTGCATCAAATCTGACCAAAGTCATTCCTAATCTGGCAATTTCTCTCTTCCATTAACCGAGTCCTGGTAGCTATGCCAGCTCTTAGGAAGACTGAGGAGTGCAAGACTCACCATGTCATCATGAGCTGTCGTGATCCCTACACTTCCAAGCTCATCCCTGCATGTGGTGAGCTTGTTCAGATACATAGAGATTGTGTCACCCTTTTCACACTTGATCTTCCAAAGCTTGTCTTTTAGTGCCAGCTTCCTTTGATCACTGCTATTCTAATATAGATCTTTCTATGTCTTCCACATTGAAATTGATGTCTCTTTCCCATGGAGACTCGAGACTATGTGATCTCGAAATCCATCCAGAAGGATTCTCCTTGCTCTAGCCACACATTTCTTCCATTCAACCAATTCAGCAGCACCAGTCGACTTGAGGACTTCTTGATCAATGAAGTCCTTTAGACCGTTATCCTCTAGTACTGCTTCCATGTGATCCTTCCAAGCTGTATAATTCAAGCTGCCATCAAGGGCATATTCGAGTCTTAAACCATTGAACGCCATAGGTGAAATAGAGATGTGATAAGAACTCGATTTCTATATTCAGGAATCACAAACTTCAAACTTCTCCCTTCTTGTATAATGTTCTTCCTTGATCACCTTTGCTCTGATACCATGTAGAAACTCCCACTGTAGATCACCTAATAATGCAATAGACTAAAGCAAAATACTTTATCTACTTCTACATTCAATTTAGCGGAAGCTTAATCGAGCATGAGCAACATCAATAAGAACACATATAACTCATATGGAGAAATAAATCACACATAACACAAAAGATATAAGTAGGGGAAAGCCTCAGCCTAAAACCCCAACTCTGTATTATCATACAAGTGGAAATATAGCCAGTATTACAGAAAGAATCAACTCAAAATCTATCCTGCTCTCTCTGCAATACCTCTACTACTCATAGACAGTCAAAGGCCTCTCTCAAATCTCCTGATCTACCCTCCAAGCCTCCTATTTCTTTGCACAATTTTCCTTGGGGTCCAGTGCAACCACTTGTGTGAATTGGCCTCTTCACACACTCACTAACCTCTGATCTAACTGTTCAATCTTGAAGGAGATAAATCCTTCTCCATGGATGAGCTTCCTTTATAGGAAAAAATTCATCCAACTCATAGTACACTGTCCCTTCTTTGATCTCAATTGGGTCTCTGTCTGAACTGACATGCATGAGTTATTCATGGGAAATTATTTAGTTATCTGAAGTGCAATAGTTATATGCAAGCATGCATTAACTAACTAAACTCACATTAATTTAAACAAACTGTTTAAACCAATCTAACTAGACTTGACTCAGTTAACTGAGCCAACTAATTACATCTCAAATTAGAACTCATCCTTATCTCTTTAACTAATGGATAAATTCCTCAATTAATGGAGAAACTGTTGCAGGTCCTCACATAGACTTCATGTTTGATTTTTCACAACTAATTAACTCATGGTGAATTAATTAATTTATTTTCAAACAACTGTTAAGTTCAAATTCGAATTTTACTTCATATTTTTAGTCCAGGGACTGACTAAAATAGGACTCCATCTTGAAATGATAAAAATAACAATGCTATTTTTAGCACTTCCATTTTTCATTCCCTATTGCTCAATCCAGCACTGGTATCGAAATTGCTGTTTATAGCAGTGCTATTTTTAGCACTTATATTGTTAGCATTTCTTGTTGCCATTTTCAACACAAAGCATAGGCATAAACTTTATCAGAGTTAGAGAAGAGGAGGAAACAAGAAGAGATCTCGTGGAAGAAAAAATCCCAAACTTAGTTGCTCAAATAGGGGGAAAAGAATACAATGTTCTTGACAAGTCAATGTCGCAACACATGCACCATAATCAGATCTCTTTGTTAATAGAATAAGAAGGCAAAAAATTAGAGACCCGTTAAGTGATATTATATAAATTATTCTAGTTCTTCTATAATATTCTTTCTGGGCAACATTGTGATAGAAATAGGGTCATTCAACACACAAACAAGTACATTCCACAGTCGATCAATGCAAAATAGAATGAAGATTTTTCAGTAAATCATCTTATGAAGAGTTATAAACTACAGTTAAGGAAATGACCCACAAAAAAGCTTTGGGGATAGACACATTTAAAATGGAATTTTTACAATCATGTTGTCCAATCATTGTGGAAGAGGTGTGGCATGTTGTTGAGGAGTCTAGAGAGTCTAGATCTATCCTTGGAGCCTTGGACACTACTTTCCTCACTTTAATGCCCAAGCAAGATAAATTCAAGGACCCTAATGGATATAGACCCATTTCCTTATGCAATGTGATTTATAAATTAATTACCAAGAAAATAGCCAATATACTCAACTTATTCCTTCCTAAGATCATCTCTCTAGAGAAGACATGATTCGTAAATGGGAGAAAAATTCTAGATGGTATCATGGTTACACATGAAACCATCCATTCTCTGAATATCAAAAAGAAACCCTGAATGATGATCAAATTGGATCTATCTAAAGCCTATGATGAGATAAAATGGAAATATTAATGAAATTTTATTCACGCCTTTGGATTTACAAAAGAATGGATTGAATGGATTTACAATATTATTTCATCAGTCTCCTTCTCAATCTTAGTTAATGGATCACCATCTCCACCCTTTTCCTCCACTTAAGGGATCAGGTTAGGTGATATACTATCACCATTCATGTTCATCTTGGCAGTAGAAGGATTGAGGCATTCCTTCAAGGAAACAACAACTGAAAATAGGTTAACTGATCTTTGGATCTATCGGTTGGATATCCGTTTGATCCATTAACAATTTATAGACAATTCAGTGGGCTTGGAAAAACCAACAATGTAGGAAGCTTGCACCTTCAATAATATTATGGATCTATTTGTTGCAATTTTAGGTATGGTTATTAAAAGAAATATAAGTAATAGGTTTTATTCTTTAATAGACCAGTAACAGTTTAATGGAATGTACAATAAGTCTCAGGGATTCAAATTAGTAAACAATGTTTCAAATATTTAGGCACTCCCCTGACAAATAACTCCCTCAAATGAAGCCTTTAGGAGAAAAGTTTCACAAAATTTAATAATAAACGTTGGCTTGATGGGGCCTAACCCAGGTTCAGAGTTAATTAGCCAAAAAAGTCCCTACACTACTGGCCCTTTCAGCATCAGCCAGCAGTGCACTAAAATCTCACCCGAAGAAGTATGGGGGGATGCTTGAACCAAGTTTCCGCACCCTTGAGATGTTTGAGGGGTCGATTTAGTCCAACTGTGCCTACCTTCACGAAAGTTACTTCACGCACTATTATGACCTCCAATACCTTTGCAATTTGCTATAACTGTCCTTCAGGCAGCCTTAGCCAGGGGGCTGAGGTGATTTCATGCTGCTATGGTAGCGATCTACGCTATTTCCCCAAGTTACACCACGTATCTTAATTATCCTCTTATAGATGTTAGTCAACTTCGCATAACTAGATACTTTAACTCTCATTCACTTAATCTACACAGTTATATATGTTTGCGCACCATATAGACAACAAAAATGCAATTTATACCCAATATATTTGATATGGAAAAAGGAAATAAATACACAAAATTGATGTAAAACTTCTCTTTATTAATTGATCCAAAATTGGATCCTAGAACACTCTTTAAGTTTTCATGAACTCTTCAAGAATCATGCCAAAGTTTCAGAGTCTTATAAAGATCAAGCTTATCAGAGATATCCTCGTAATAGTTGCAATTTGTGGACAACGTGGAGCAACGAGGATCGTCGGTCAAGCGCACAAACCGTCGGCCCATGGTGACGCGCACTATCAAAAATTAGAAAATCCAGAGGCCAGTTTGAGAAACATGGGTAGTTTCTAATATGTGATTAGCGACAAGTCGCTAATTGCATATCACAGGGCAAACCCCTCAAAGAAGGAAAGGACGCCAGCAACCGGACCCAAAAATTCATAAAATGTAATGGATATCACTTTGATTCTGTTAGAAGAAGGGTCCCACAAAAACTGACAGAATAGCGGAGGGGCTTCGAGTGGTAAGTGGTTTTGGCCGAGTTCTGCCTGATGCCACACAACGATGGTCACGCGTCTCGGTGGGGAGAGAGAAAACCGCTCACATCGGATGGGTAAATGTCATGCTACTTAGCCGCTCGATATGAATGATGACCGTAGGATCTTGGGCTCCCAGGTCAACGGCGGAGATGCATTCCGATGGATGACCAGATTTGACGAGGTTAACAGGCAGAGTTGTATAAGATTTGAAGTACGATATGGATGATGCATTGGCAGAAGGTCGTGTTTGCGGGAATTCTCGGAGTAATGGAATAAACAGCCATGTCCAAGAGAATTAACACTCATCCATTACGAAATAGGTGGCCACCTCCCTGAGAAGCGTTATAAAGTGATTGATGATGCACAACAAAGGAATTCATATGGACAGAGGCAGGGGAACCAGAAAGCCAGGAAGTAGAAATGAACAGTCAGAAAGCAGATTGGCTTTAAAGCCACAAACTGACAGATAGAGAGGCAAGCAAGTTAATAAGGAGTAAGTTAGAGTAAAGAATAGAGAGAAGAAGCCAAGCAGATCTGTAGAATCAAGGGCAGCATCGAGCCAGAGACAAAGATAGAGAGAGTTAGAGAGTCTATATACTCTAGAGAAGGCTTGAGAGGTTCAAGCGAACTCCTCTGTATATGCCTGTCATGTATTGAGTCTCAGATTGGACTCATACCATTATGACTAGTAGAGGTCAAGAGTCAGTAAGGAGAGTTTGTGTACTCCAAAGACTTGGGGAATCCAAGTACAGTCTTGCTGAATTGTATCTATTGAGTGAGACTCAAATTGAGCTCACTGTTGTAAAAACTCTTCTTTGAAAACATAATAGAGAGACCACCACTGAAGGCCAGACTGGGAGACGTAGCCCAAGAGTATTGGGTGAAATCCTTATTAAACTTGTTGTGTTTATATGTTTGCCTGTTGTGTTTTCTTTAACTACTTTAGTGTCTGTTTATTTCGCAATCTTATCGATCCGTTGCATAAAATAGCATAGAAACATCCATGCACATGCGTCTGTAATACCTTATTAATTGTCTTAGATCAATCAGTTTAAGATCAAGTGGTATGAGAGCTCTAGGTTGCTAAGGTTAGACAAGCTTGCGCTTGATTTTGTTGTTGAATGATAACTAGGACAAAGCTCAAATTAAGAGAGGGAGAATTGGTTGAAGCTAACCCAAAAATTGGAAGAGTCTATCCTAAGAAGAAAATGGTAGAAGAAAGCCCCTTGGAATTAGACTCCCAGTTCATGGATAGTTTCATGACCATGAGAGCCATGGTAGAGGAAATGTATAGAGAATTTAAGAAAGGTAGATATGAAGATTCATCAAACTCCAAACAAGATAAAGGAGTAGAAGAATCTCTCCTCCATGACCATTCTAAAGAAAAAGGGAAAGAAGAAAAGCTTCCCACACCTCCTAATAGCCCTGAAAATAAAAAGAAGACATCTTTGATTAAATTAGATGTTAAATTTGATTTGCCGATATATGATGGAGAGTTGACTGCAGAGAAGCTGGATAATTGGATTAGACAGATTGATGTATATTGCACGGTGCAAAGTATTGATTCAGACAAAAGTAAGATTCAGCTAGCCAGCCTACGCCTTGAAGGCACTGCCTTGGTATGGTGGGAAGGCAAGACACAAACTGACATGAAGAAGCATGCTAAAATTCTTTTTTTCTAGAGTGAATTTGTTTATGCAATTAAAAAGAAATTCTATCCACTAGCTTATATGCAGCAAGCCATGATGAGTTAGCAAACTCTTCGCCAATTATAAGGGAAAAGTGTACAAGGCTACACCCAAGAATTTAGAAAAATAGCTTTGATTCTAGGAATTTCTTTAGACTCACCTGAAACTCTGCTAAAGTATATAGGTGGTCTACACAACTATTTAAAGCACACCATTCTCATGTTTAATCTCACTAGCATAGATGAAGTATCTGTTCAGGCTACAAATCTAGAGGCTAGAGGAAAGAATGTGAACCCAGAAGTTGGGGAATCATCAAAACCCATTGCAAGAAAGAATAAGGAAAAGAGAAAGAAGATATGGAAAGAGAGGAAGACAAATGTTGTACAAAATACCAAATCTTCATGCACTCATTGCAAGAAGGATGGGTGTGATGATGAACACTGCTAGATTCTGCATCCGGAGCTGAGGCCCAAGAAGTTCGATGGAAAAAAGAAGAAGACCAGTGCAGCTATTTAGAAAGATTTGGGGTCAGACTCAGGAGATGAAACAACAATCACAGCCACAAGTATAAAAGGTAAAAATTCTGAAGCATCTACTAGTAACTCTGCACAATCTACTGATAATGAAGAAAATGAGAGGAAAATACATGAGCATTTTCATATTAGAGTTATTTCCAAGCATCAAAAGATTGATACTTTGTTTGACAGTGGCTCACAAGTAAATTTAATTTCTAAAGCAATTGTAAAGAAGCTGGGATTACTAACCACACCTCACAAGAAGCCATATCCATTGGGTTGGTTATGTGATAAAGCAAAGCTACAAGTGACTAGACAATGTAAAATTAGGTTTTCTTTTGGGTCAGCATTTGTAGATGAGGTTGAGTTAGATATAGTTCCTTTGGATATATATGGAATTGTTTTAGGAAGTCCTTACTTGTATGATAGAACAACCATTTTATATAGAGCTCAAAACAAGTATCAACTCATTAAAGATGGAATCGAATATATTGTAAGAGCTCATAAACTCAAGAATAATTATATTCTCATAAACTCAGGGTAGATGAAAATAATTGTAAACTCATGCAAACAATTTTTACTGATGGTTGTAAAGGAAAAGAAACTTGATAAAATCAATATATTTGAGGGCTGTAATGTTAAATAGCAAGCTAATTTAGCAAAAGTTGTTTCAGAATATGATATACTATTTGAAGAACCTAAAAGTCTACCACCCCAAAAGGAAATAGTACATGATATTAATTTGCAGTAAGATGCTCCATTGCCTAACATCGGAATGTACAGGTTGTCCACTTTAGAGAATGCAGAAATCAAGAAGCAGGTACAGGAGCTTCTCGAGAAAGGGTTCATAAGACCTAGCACATCACCATGTGGGTCTCCAATTGTCTTGGTGAGAAAGGAAGATGGCTCATGGAGAATGTGCATTGATTACTGAGCATTGAATAAGATAATGATCAAAAACCATTATCCCCTTCTTCGCATAGATGATATACTAGATTAGTTGAAAGAAGCTATTTACCTTTCCAAGTTGGACTTGCATAGTGGCTACCATTAGGTCAGAGTTGCAGAGCAAGATACATGGAAGACTGCTTTCAAAACAAAGCAGGGATTGCATGAGTGGTTAGTTATGCCTTTTAATTCTCCTGCTACTTTCATGAGAGTAATGAATGATGTAATCAGAACTTTTAGTGATGATTTTGTCATTGCATATTTAGATGACATTCTTATATTTAGTAAAACATGGGAAGAACATTTGAAGCAAGTAAAGTAGACTCTAGATGTTTTGAAAAGAGAAAATCTCTATGTTAAGCTATCAAAATGTGAATTTGGCAAAACATATTTAAATTATTTGGGTCATATTGTAGGGGGTGGTGAATTGAAGATAGATACCTCTAAGGTTGCAGTCATTGTAAACTGGCCTAAGCGCAAATCTGCTATGGAAGTTAGAAGTTTCCTAGGAGCAACATAGTATTGGAGAAGGTTTATTGCTAGCTTTTCCTTGATTGCAGCTCCCTTACATGCTTTAACAGGATTGAACAAGGTGTTTCAGTGGGGAGGCAAATAGCAGAAAGCCTTTGACACCTTAAAAGAAAAGATTAGTACAACACCAGTACTAGCACTGCCCAATCTTCAAAGACCCTTTGAGATTGAAATAGATGCCAGTGACTATGCCATAGGAGCAGCGTTATGCAGCACAATAAACACATATGTTATCATTCCGAGACATTTAATTCCACAGTAGTTAATTATCCCACATATGATAAAGAATTGTATGCATTAGTATAGAGTGTGAAAAAGTGGAAACATTATTTAAGGGGAAAATAGACAGTTATACATACTGATCATCAACCACTTCAATATTTACACTCACAAACTAAGTTGCAGCAATCAAGACACTATATGTGGATGGGTTTTCTACAACAGTTTCATCTTGTCATCAGACATAAAAAGGGCATACACAATAAAGTTGCATATATGTTGTCGAGACCAATCATAAATGCATCTACTATACTTAAGAATAACTCAGTATTGCATGAAAGAAACATTGAACAGTATGCTCAAGGTATAGATTTTAAAGATGTATATGCAACTTTAAGTCATGGAAAACAAGTAAAAGAATTGGATAATCATGTTAAGGACCGACTCTTGTATCATTTTGGAAATTTATGCATACCTCAAATTGAAAGAGTAAAGATAATTCGAGAAGCACACACTTCTCTAATATCAGGTCACTTTGGTCTAAGTAAAACAGTTGCACAACTGCAAAGATTTTGTTATTGGCCAAAAATGAATCAAACAGTTTCTAGATATGTAAGTGGGTGTACCATGTGTGCTAAAAGCAAGCCCAACAATACAAAACTAGGCTTGTACACTCCACTAATAGTTCCTTCTCATCCTTGGGAAAGTGTTTCCATGGACTTTGTTGGGGGACTGCCTAAATCTAGAAAATATCATGACTATTTATATGTTATTGTGGATAGGTTAAGAAAAATGTGTATTTTAGTACCTTGTAACAAACAGATTACAGCTGAACAAAAAAAAAAATTGTTCTTTCAACATGTATGGGTTCATTTTGGATTACCCACTTCCATTGTATCTAATCAAGATTCCCGATTTGTTGGGAAATTTTGGTTGAGCCTGTGGGAATTGATGGACACCAGACTAAAGAAGAGCACAAAATTTCATCCACAAATAGATGGCCAAATAGAAGTGGTCAATCGAACAGTGATCCAGTTACTCAGAGGCTATTGCAGCAAGCATCCCAAGTTTTGGGATGAATATTTATGCTATGCGCATCATGCTTGCAACTGAGCTAAACATTCTTCTACACAAAGATCTCCTTTTGAGACTTGTTTTGGTTTCACACCAAGGTCTCCCTTGGATTTTGTCTTTGGTAAAGACATAGCAGTTGATGGACACAGTGATGTGGACAAGCAACCAAGTTCATTGAACGAATCCAAGAGATTCACCAGGCAGTACAAGAACAGCTGGAAAAGAGCCAAGCCAAGTACAAGGCAAGGCATGATAAGCATTGAATTGAGCATAGTTTCCAAGTTGGTGATCAAGTCTGGCTGTATATCAACAAAGACAGAATGTAAGGTGAAGGTAAGAAGCTGAAGCCAATAAGGTATGACCTTTCAAGATACTTGAGAAAATTGGTGAGAATGCTTTTTGCCTTGATTTTCCAGCTTACATGCAAAAAGCTTGAGACTATTTGAACCTTCATTGATTGAAGATCCCGAAGAGAAGAGTCAATTGCCTTCTATTGATGATTTGTTGCCTGAATATCTCAATGAATTGTAGGAAGATACAGTTCTGGACAAGAAAGTGAAAACAACGTGCAGAGGGGATGTTGAGTACCTCAGGATTGGAATCAAAGGTTAAAAACCAAGTAGTGCAAAATGGATAGAAATTGGGCAAGAGAGGAATCTATACCCTCACTTGATTGATGCTTAAAAACAAACTTTTGGTGGTCCAAAAGATTTTTTCAGTGGGAAGGTCATGATCCAAAATTGGATCCTAGAACACTCTCTAAGTTTTCATGAACTTTTCAAAAATCATGCCAAAGTTTAAAAGTCTTATAAAGATCACGCTTATCATAGATATCCTCGTAATAGTTGCAATTAGTAGACAACATGAAGCAATGAGGACTATCAGTCAAGCACGCAGACCATTGGCCCATGGTAACGCGCGCTGTCGCAAATTAGCAAATCCAGAGGACAGTTCGTGAAATGGGGGTAGTTTCTGATATGTTATCGCAGGGAAAACCCCTCAAAGAAGGAAAGGTCGCCAGAACCCAGACTCGAAAAATCATAAAATGTAACGGATATCTCTCCGAATTTGTCAGAAGCAGGGTCCCACAAAAACCGACAGAGTATTTGAGGGGCTTCGAGTGGTAAGTGGTTCTGGCCGAGTTCCACCATGTGTCCCGGTGGGGAGAGAGAAAACCGCTCACATCAGACGGGCAAACGTCATGTGACTTAGCCGCCTGATATGAATGATGACCATAGGATCTAGGGCCCCCAGATCAACGACAGAGATGCGTTCCGATGGATAACCAGATTTGACGAGGTTAACAGGCAGAGTTGTATAAGATTTGAAGTCTGATATGGACAATGCGTTGGAAGAAGGTCGTGTTTGCAAGCATTCTTGGAGTAACAGAATAAACGACCATGTCCAAGAGAACTAACACTCATCTGTTACGAAATAGGTAGCCACCTCCTTGAGAAGTGTTATATAGTGATTGATGACGTAAGACAGAAGAATTCGAATGGACAGAGGCAGGGGAATCGGAAAGCCGGGAAGCAGAAACGAACAGTCAAAAAATAGATTGGCTTTAAAGCTACAAACTGACAGAGAGAGTCAAGTAAGTTAAGAAGCAGTAATTTAGAGCAGAGAACAGAGAGAAGAAGCCAAGCTGACCTGTAGAAGCAAAGGTAACATCTAGCTAGAGACAGAGATAAAGAGAGTCAGAGAGTCTATATACTCCAGAGAAGGTTTGATAGGTTCAAGCAAACTCTGCTATATATGCCTTTCATGTATTGAGTCTCAGATTGGACTCATACCATTATTACCAGTAGAGGTCAAGAGTCAATCAGGAGAGTCTGTGTACTCCAAAGACTTGGGGAATCCAAGCACAGTCTTGCTGAATTGTATCTATTGAGTGAGACTCAAATTGAGCTCACTGTTGTAAAAACTCTGCTTTGAAAACATAATAGAGAGGCCCCCTGAAGGCTGGACTGGGAGACATAGCCCAGGAGTATTGGGTGAACTCCTTATTAAACTTGTTGTGTTTATATGTTTTCCAGCTGCATTTTCTTTAACTGCTTCAGTGTCTGTGTATTTCACAATCTTATCAATCCGTTGCATAAAATAACATAGACACATCCATGCACATGAGTCTGTAATACCTCAAATCATTGTGGAAGAGGTGTGGCATGTTGTTGAGGAGTCTAGAGAGTCTAGATCTATCCTTGGAGCCTTGGAGACTACTTTCCTCACATTAATGCCCAAGAAAGATAAATTCAAGGACCCTAATGGATATAGACCCATCTCCCTATGCAATGTGATTTATAAAGTAATTACCAAGAAAATAGCCAATATACTCAACTTGTTCCTTCCTAAGATCATCTCTCCAGAGAAGACATGATTCGTAAATGGGAGAAAAATTCTAGATGGTATCATGGTTACACATGAAGCCATCCATTGTATGAAGATCACAAAGAAGCCCTGAATGTTGATCAAATTGGATCTATCTCAAGTCTTTGATGAGATAAAATGGAAATATTAATGAAATTTCATTCACACCTTTGGATTTACAAAAGAATGGATTGAATGGATTTACAATCGTATTTCATCAGTCTCCTTCTTAATCTTACTTAATGGATCACCATCTCTACCCTTTTCCTCCTCTTAAGGGATCAGGTTAGGTGATATACTATCACCATTCATGTTCACCTTGGCAGTAGAAGGATTGAGGCATTCCTTCAAGGAAAAAACAACTGAACATAGGTTAACTAATATTTGGATCTATCAAGAGGATATCCCTTTAACCCATTAACAATTTAGAGACAATACAATGGGCCTGGGAAAACCAACAATGTAGGAAGCTCGCACCTTCAATAATATTATGGATCTATTTATTGCAACTTCAAGTATGGATATTAAAAGAAATATAAGTAATAGGTTTTATTATTTAATAGACCACTAATAGTTTAATGGAATGTGCAATAAGTCTCGGGGATTCAAATTAATAAACAACGTTTCTAATATTTAGGCACTACCCTGACAAATAACTCCCTCAATTGAAGCCTTTAGGAGAAAATTTTCACAAAATATCATAATAAATGTTGGCTTGATGGGGCTTGACCTAGGTTCAGAGTTAATTAGCCAAACAAATCCCTACACTATTGGCCCTTTTGGGATCAGCCAGCGATGCGCGGATTGAAGTCTCACCCGAAGCAGTATGGGGGGATGCTGGAACCAAGTTTCCATACCCTTGAGATGTATGAGGGGTTGATTTAGTCCAAATGTGCCTACCTTCACGCAGGTTACTTCATGCACTATTATGACCTCTGATACCTTGGTGATCTTCTATAATTGTCCTTTACGCAACCCTAGCCAGGGGGCTGAGGTGATTTCGTGCTGCTATGGCAACGATCTATGCTATTTCTCCAAGTTACACGTGTATCTTAATTGTCCTCTTATATATGTTAGTCAAATTCGCGTAACCAGATACTTTAACTCTCATTCACTTAATCTACATAGTTATATATGTTTGTGCACCATAAATACAACATAAATGCAATTTATACCCAATATATTCGATACAGAAAACAAGAAATAAATACATAGAATTGATGTAAAACTTATCTTTATTAATGCTTCAATAGTTATAGACTCGACTCACCCTGTGCACTCAGCTGCGGACTACTAGGCCTCTGCACACTCAGCTACAAATCCTTCTCTTACTCTACGACCCAAAGACTCGACTGTATACTTATATCTTCTACTATCCTTCTATTCCATGTTCACTACTTGAATTAGATCTCTCAACTACTTAGAGCCTTGCTCTGTTTATACAATCCCATGGTCCACGGACCATGGGTAGATCTCTAAAGCTTACATTACATTACAAAATTGAGGGCAGAAAGCCCTATGACTCATTTACAACTTCATGCTCTGTGCCCACAAAATGCAGAGTCTTTACATTGTGTTTACAATTTTTAGCCAAAATTTGGGCTTTAAGCCCCAAAACTTTCCTTGGGGGATCCCGCACCCAACAAGCCCCCAACACAAACATCGTGACTCACCCTCAAGTGACTCTGTCAGTGCAGAGATCTTCACTTGGAGACCTCCCAACTCTACTTGAACTACTGCAAGATCGACAATGCACTAAGCAGCTGACTGCTTCATTTCCTGGATGCGCTGTTCAGAGACCATGGTAGCTGAACTGGTGTCTTGAATATATTCCTGTGCCCCTTGCATCTGCAGAAGATTTTCTTCGATGGAGGCTGTAATGATGAAGGCCTCATCGATCCATGGTTGTACGCGTGCCTTCAAGACAACTTCCTTGTGTTGAGCAGTGTCCACTTGCTCCTTGAGTGATTTCTCCTGCTGCATTTGTGCGGGCCTCTATGTAAGGGCTACCATTTGCGCGGTCCCTTTTATTTCATCATACTACTACTGTAGCTCATGCGCATCTATTTCTAAGCATTGTATATTCAGGTCCTCCTGCAGAGTAGTGAGGACCTCGAACGAATCTTCAAATAGCTTGGTATAGTCCTTCACTGTACTATTGATCTCCATTATTCCAGCTGTAATGGTGTTGGCACGTTATTCCTTCACCTCTGGTGAAGTTGAAGGCTGTGCCTTCAATTGGTGCTTGGTTATTTGAAGGTTCAACTCTAGCTGAACCTTGGCCATATCTTCCTTCACCTTGCACACCCCTGCTGCGAGTTTCTTGATGCGCACCTCCACTGGGATGGCTAACTCCGGGACCATCTAGTAGGCGTCATCGACCACCTACACAATCTTTCGGTTCTGCGCCACTACCTCATTGTGCTACAAGCTCAACTGTTCGATATTGATTCGCTGCTTTCTCATGACCTGGAGCATGCGACCCTCCCTGGCTCACAGTTCTGTAGTCACTTCATCTTGCAGAACATAGAGCATCTCCTGAGGGAGTGAAACCATGTTTATTCCAACTCCCTTCAACACACTAACCATAGGCCTGTCGACCTCATTTTATGTAAGCAATGCTCCCTCTAGTAGCACTATAGTGTTGGTCATGCGGGCGCACAACATTTCCTCAACTGCGGCCGTGCCTACTGCGATGCTGGTCGGCAGAGTACTGGCCTCAGGAGTGCGCACTTGCAACTCCTGTATCTGTGCCCGGAGGGTCCCCAACACTATTTGGTTTTGCTTCGTGAACTGTTGGAGGGCCTCCCGGTTTCATATTTTACAATTTCCATCTATCTCTTCTAAAAAACACCAAATTCCATTTCACCTAGTGTTTCACTATCAACCTTGTCATCCTCATGGAAATTAACTATCATTCCTTTAGAAATGCACATGCTTGTTCCCATGCATTATGTTTAAGATAAACCTTTGTACATATGAATCTAACCCCATCTTGGGGAATATTTATGGCATGATTATGACAGTGAGGTTCCAAATCTGATTCTAGCTAAATCTCATAAGATTCGAATGCACCCCCTAGTGTATGCTCAAATCTTGTTGGATGTGGTAGAGGAGCATCATGTTTTAATACCTTCTCAATTTTAACCACTATGCATCGACTCCCATGACCTTGGTCTTATTTTTCCTTTATTAACTTTATTCCATGAACTTTTAACTCAGGGTTGTTATAGACCCCCCCCGTTAGGGGAACACCATCGTCACTGTTCTATGCCACCTATGAAAAAGAAGTTTGTTGAAAAGAAAAATGTATTGCCGATGGAGATTTATAACTTAGAACGATGCAGTATTTACAATGAACAACCTACTCAAAAGCAAAACCATAATGGCAAACATGAAAACAACACTGCTTATTAGAGCTTTATAACGTAGCTCATTCTGGTATTTATAATAAAAACCATAGATAAATATGTACATATACCAAAAACGCATTTGCCTCCATTGCATATAATGAAGGATACATATCTTGCATCTAATCAACCATCTCCCATGTAGCTTCATCATGCACAAATTGCTTCCTTCCAATGCATTTTAACTTGCTCGGTTGCTCTATTTCAAAGCATGAGTTGTTTCCACTACAACACGAAACGAGTTTCCTTCTGGGATTCTCCTTCTATCTCCACATGCATTATTGACCAATCAATCACATGATCAACATATTTCACACATATTTTAAGCAATGAAACATGGAAAACATCATGGACTTTCACTGTCGGAGGTAGTGTAAGTTTGTAGGCCACTAGCCCAATCCTCTCAAGGATCTCGAAAGGCCCACAATACTGAGGTGATAACTTGGAACATGATCCAATCCTAAAGGATATCTTCTTGGGATTGATGCATAAGTACACATGATCCACACCCTAAAACTCCTTAAATTCCCTATGATAATCAGCGTAACTCTTCTATCGATTTGGTGCTACCTTTAGATTCCTCTTAATAACCTACATTTCTTTTTCCATCTCTACCATCATATCCGGTACAATCAGTACCCTATTCACTAGATCACTCCAACTGATGGGAGTATTACAACTATGTCAATGGATGCCTCAAATGGACTCATCCTCATTGACTCCTGATAACCATTTTTGTAAGAAAACTCCATTTGGGGATTATACTCCTCCCACCTCCTTTGTCGGTGAATGACGTACGTGCTCAACATATCCTCCAATATTCTGTTGACCCTCTCTATGTGTCTATATGTTTGTGGAGATAAGTTTTACTAAATGCCAAGTTTGTATCCAAATATGCAAACAACTCCTTCTAAAACCTGGAAGTAAAATTTCAATCCTTTTTTGAAATTATCTTCTTAGGAATACCATGCAATCTCACTATCTCCGTGATGAAAACCTGAGCTACCTTGCTCGTTGAATAAGTAGTCTTCACTAGAATGAAGTGAGATACCTTGCTCAGCCTATCAACCATAACCATGATGGAATCATGTTGCTTTAGTGTACTCGACAAACCTGTAATGAAATACATGGAAATGACCTCCCATTTCCACTTTGGAATCAGAATAGGTTTTAACAAACCAACTGGGTGCTTATACTCAACTTTCACCTACTGATAGTCTAGACATATAGCAACAAACTCTACCACTTCCTTCTTCAAATTTGGCCAATAGTAGAACTTCTTCACAACTGTCAACTTATTCTGATATCCTGGGTGACCTGCATAGAACTTGACATGAAACTCCCTCAATATAGTATTCTTGATATCACTGTCATATGGCACATAGATCTTGTCCCTAAATCTCACCAATCCATTTGTCATGAGATGATAATCCACATCCTATTCACCTATACCCTGCTGCTATAACCTATGCCTAAGCTCCTTGAATCTGTCATCTTGTTCTCCTACCTATGAGATATGATCTTGTAAATATGTTCCATAAGAGCTCACAACTGCAACGTGGTTTACCTGCACTCTTCTACTGAGAGAATCTGCAACCCTATTCTCCTTTCCTTTAATGTATCTGATCTCAAAGTCAAAATCACTAAGGGTAGCCAACCATCTATCTTTCTTGGAATTTAAATTATGTTGGTAAAATAGATGCCTCAATACACTATGGTCACTCATAAAAATAAATCGTTTGCCAAGAAGATAATGCCTCCACATATTCAAGGCATGAATAATAGCTGCCAACTCAAGATCATGAGTCACATAGTTCTTCTTGTACTCATTCAGTTTCCTTGAGTTGTAACAAACCACCCATTCTTCCTACATCATGACTCCACCAAATCCTCTCTTGCAAGCATTCCTACAACAGAAACTCTTTATCTAGATCTAAAATCTTTAGAATTGGAGCATGTGTAAGAAACTACTTCAATATGTTAAAACTAGGTGCACATTCTTTTTTCCTTTTGAATTTCTTTCCTTTCCTCTGTAATGATGTAATAGGATATGAAATCCACGATAAGTTTTTGATGAACCTACTATAGAAACCTGCTAACCCCATGAATGATCTGACCTCATTCACATTTCTAGGAGCTTCCCATTCCATGATAGTTCTTGTATTTTCCAAATCCATTGATATGATTTCCTTGGAGAAAAAATGTCCCAAGTAATGTACCTTTGTCTAAAAAAACTACACATACTAAGCTTTACATACAACTGATGGTCTCTTAGAAATCTCAATACTACTACTAAATGTTCGACATGCTATTCCTCATTCATAGAATATATCAATATATCATTAATGAATACAATCACAAACTTGTTCAAGTAAGGACACAAAAAAATATTCATCAAGCACATGAAAGTATCTCAAGCATTAGTCAAACTGAAAGGAACCACAACAAACTCATAAATCCCATCCCTGGTTTGGAAAGAAATCTTGTAGATATCCTATTCTTTGAGGCACACTTGATGGTATCCTGATCTCAAGTCAATTTTTGAGAATATTGTTTCTCCCTTCAACTGATTAAACATGTCATCAATCCTTCGAAATGGATATGTGTTCTTTGTCATCACCTTGTTAAAATTCCTATAATAAATACACAACTTAAGAGTATTATCCTTATTATTTACAAACAATACCAGTGCACCTCAAGGCGACACACTTGGCCTAATGTATCCCTTGTCAAGAACTTCCTTCAACTGAAGCTTCAAATCTACTAATTCCAGAGTGCTCATCCTATAAGGTGCCTTTGATGTTGGTGCTACTCCTCATACCAACTCAATAGAAAATTTCTCTTCCCTATGGGGAAGAAAATCTGCAATGTCTACTAGAAATACATCCTGAAATTGCTGCAAGGAAGGGTACCTCTTGAGGACTTCCACATCCTCAACATACCTACTCTTGTAACTAGAAATATGGACTACAAATAATACACACCCCTTCCTACAATTGCACTTAGGTTGCATAGATGTAACTAAGATCCGCGATGTAGGATTTTTCTTTCCCTACAAGATTCTCTTTTCCCCATTATCATCCAGGCACTCAATATCATAACAATCCACCTTAGTCCCATGAAGATACAACTAATCCATACCTAGAAGCATAGTATATGATCCCAGTGGAAGCATGTTTAGATGTGCCTATGTAGGCATACCATTCAACTCAAATGCAGAAGCTCTTACACAATAATGAACTCTTTTCCTTATACCTATAACCAACTGCACCAACCAAGACTTTGCATGCATTTCTTTTCTCAAATCACACTTATCGACCAGGTCAGGGTTAACATAACTATAATTTGATACAAGGTCAATCAAAGTAGAAACAAATCGATCACAGAGTTTACCTTCCATCTCAATAATAGTTTCTTGGTGCTCCACCTACCTGTTATCCATTGCTCCATAGATCTGAGGAATGAATTTTCCAACATCCCCAACTGTTTGTGCTTCCTGAGCACTGTAGATCTGAGGCTTGACACCCTGGCACATTAGACAATCCTTCTTGTTGTGATATTTGCCAAAATCTAGCACTGCCACAATCGTCTACCATCACCTCTATTCTTTTGTTCTCTACACTGATACCCATGCCCCTTCTCAGTTGCATTAAACTTCTTATAAGGAACAACATTCTCTTTCTCACCTAAGACCTGAGATCTTACCCACTTCGGTGGCTAGTTCCATTTATCTTTCTCATTCCCCTTCAAATCATGCTTAGGCTCAACTTAACACTTTGATTTCTAATAAAAATTCTTTAGTTTTCTGATGGATTCCTCGAGTGATCAAGGCTCATCAAACTCAATCTTGTCTATATATTCTACTGGTAACCCACTGATGGACCTTTGAATATTTTCTTTCTCATCCTTGAGGTAAGGAACATACCTCAAAATATCTAGGAACTTGCTAGTAAACTCATAATCTATAATAGAACCCATCTACAGATCATAGAAATCCTTAGCTTTGTCATCATAATATCTCTCAGATATGTACTTCTTCTTGAAGAGTCTTTTAAAATCATCCCAAATCAACTCTTCTTCTCAAATGCCTCTGAAATTATTCACATCTTCCCACAATATATTTTCTTTCACTTTAAGACCGAAGGTAGCTGTTTTAGCTTTAATGTTCTTTGAATAGTTGTGAAATATGGAGAATTTATTCATCCCAAGAAACCATGCCTCTGCATCTTCTGGGTTATTCATCTCTCTATCAAATGTAGGAGGCTTGAATTTATTGAAATCCTTAGGAAATTACTCATTCCTCCCATAAGGATGATATCAGGGACAATGGTGATTATGTCTCCTAGATGAGGAACTAGAATGAAACCCATACATACCAGTCATCCTGTTAGGTGTACCCAATTATCTGCCACCTATGAGTGTCCCCTCTATCTGACCTATATCCTAACCGAGACCTACTACCATATGAGCCATTAGTACTCTTTTCACGTTCTTGACTAATCCTTAGCTATCCCTGTCTTTGAAAGTCTAAAAAAATCTAAAGGATGACTACATTGACCCCACCTAATTTTTATAGGCCTCAACCAACTTGTCATTATCTTCCTTGCAACTTTTGATATCTACCTTTAAACACCTCAATGTATTTTCTATATTAGGAGAATACTCATCTCCTTGTTGCTCAACTTATTTGTAGGTAGAGTCATGTGAACTATAGTCCACCATTTTTCTCATCATTTTTTATTCTATTCTTCCTATAACCATGCCATGTTAGATAAACCAAATAGATACCACAATCAAAATCATACCTCAATGATGTTAAGGGAGGCTTTCTCATCTACAAAATAAATCCAAATTAGCATGATACCAGTATAATCATAATCATATCAATATGCTAACATCTTGCATGACAATACCAACTTCATATTGTTAGATCATGCACGATAACCAAACCATGATAATTCATGCGTAACAAAATGCATCTAGCCCATCTGGTTCAAGTGTTTGAACCATGCTCTGATACCAATTTGTAACCACAACAATGTAAACTTTGAAATGGTAACTATAAACCCAAAACGAGAACTCTGGCCAAAAAACACCGAAAAAACATCAAAAACAATGCTAAAAACGAAAAGTGTGTATACTGGAACGATGATTTTATTTTTTAAGAATCAATTTTGAACATGTTTTAAAAATGGCAGTGACTACGAAATTTAATACGAAATTTTTGTGCAAAATGTAGCTTCAAAACAAAAAGTGATGATACTGGAACGATGATTTTTTTTTAGGGTCAATTTTCAAACTTTTAAAAAAATGCTAGTAAAACCAAAATTTTATGTGCCAAACAAAGTTGTTTATGAGGAAAAAAACACATTAATGTTTTTGGTAGAATATCATTTTTCTTTTCTAAGTATACATTCAACATGTTCTCAACCATAACATCAACATCAATGGTGCTATGTTTTTTTTTGTTTCAATCCCACCATCTACTTCATGAGTAACATATTTCAATCTCTTGATGTCAAACACCATCCATTGAATTAATGGTCGGATCAATAATCAAAATCTATTGCACGTGACAAGCTCCTATAATCTCTTATATAGAATCTACTTTGTATATCAATGTTGTGTCATGAGCTTTCAATTTGGCTATTCATTTCACGTTTACTGGTCTCTAAGTGAATTTACCAATTATTAACAAGTGATATAGAGGTAATTACATACTATAATTGGCTCAATTAAACTAGTCAACAGTTAATACTAATATGTACAATAGTTTAAAATCAATTTAACAATTAAAAATTCTTACAATGATAAAACTAGTTTTTTATGTCTGCAAAAATTCAATTCAACAAATATACTATTTGTAGAAAATAAATCTATTACTAGGGCTACAATGTTGCTATATAAATTTACTACAACTACTTTTTATGAAATAATTGCAAGGGCTATTGAAAGAAACAAGGTATAACCACTAGGAAGAAAATAAGGTATACTTATGATCCTAACTTTTAAAAGATAACATATGTATACTTATGAGCCTAACTTTTAAAAGATATTCACATATTTAACTCTTACATAGTTAACATTTAACCATGTATACTTATGAGCCTAACTTTTAAAAGATATTCACATCTCTTACATATCTAATATTTAACCATCTAACACTTATACATTGACCCCATACTAAGTTCTCAAACTAAATTGTAGAGAGGCTCATACTTTAGGGACATAACAACATTTTACAGCATACTTTAGAGATGTACAACATTTTGGCGAATTCCTCGGGGCCTCTGACCTCTAGGAGTATAACAACATTTTTCCTAATTCCATAAACCAAATCCAACTATTAGATATAATAATTATTCATATAATCACCATAACAATTATGAGTCTTATAAAACTAATACTCCTCTTCATCTTTACTAAATTATACTATTTTTTAAAATATAATTAGAATTCAATCTAAAAAAACATGAAAAAGAAATGAACATGGAAAAAAAAGGTATTAATAAAATTTGCCATATCCATAGGACTTCACTTTTCTTTAAAATGAAAAAACCTTTGATATAACCATAAAATATGGTATAAATAAAAACTCAATTCTTATTTAAAATGGATCAGGCGTTATGTTGAAACAAAAAGAGAGGGTATAAATAAAACTGGCATCTCCATGTGTAACCACAATCTAATTTAAAGCCTTAAATGGAACCATATGGAAAGGGTAATGATAAAACTTTTCACCATGTTCAATCCCTTATGGAACCATGAATAAAGAGGAAAATAAAACTTGCTATTGCTCTTATGTTTTTTTTTTCAATCCCACCATCTACTTCATGAGTAACATATTTCAATCTCTTCATGTCAAACACCATCCATTGAATTAATGGTCGGATCAATAATCCAAATCTATTGCACGTGACAAGCTCCTACAATCTCTTATATAAAATCTACTTTATATATCAATGTTGTGTCATGAGCTTTCAATTTGGCTATTCATTTCACGTTTACTGGTCTCTAAGTGAATTTACCAATTATTAACAATTACCAATTATTAACAATTACCAATTATTAGACAACATCTATTAATGTAAATGACATATAAAGATATAAGCATTTTCCACATGACAACATCTCTACCATACTTAACTATAAATGCATCTCACTACTCTTTATCGGCAAAGTGTGATAAATTTATTGCGTCCTCATCATGAGCTTGTGATATGATCTTGGTATTGTGCTTATCCTCTGCGATGAATTCTCTTTGATTGTTAACTGATCTTGAGTTAACATGGTAAATAGAGAGCCATGTTTTTCATGAATGTTTCGGAGGCCATCCAATGCACCAAATACATAATTTATACCTTTGAACTGGTTGAGAGCACTAACTCCAGGCCGCCTTTAATAATCATCGGCTATTGACCACCTTTATGTTATTGTGAGTAACATGAAGAGCAGGAAAACTTGACAAGCATACCTGACATTAAAGTTAATTTAAAATACTTTATCAATATTTCTTTGAATAGGTACCCATCTATTGAATGATACCATACCACTTCCGCTGCTCAATGCCTTAGCAACAAAGTTCTTCGTGGATAACTATACACATTTTTTTTTATTGATGCATTATATTTGTTCTACCATTTCGTGTACAGGTAAATGTGAAGTGGTGACTACCTGACTTATAATAGTGATTCTCAGATACGGCGGGTGGTGGGGTGATTCTCAGAATTGCCCAGCCACCGGGGCGATGGCTGGGCGATTCTGAGAATCGCCCCACCACCCGGCGATTCTCAGAATCGCCCCAATCACTATTATAACTGAAATTATGGTATGAGTTTTTCACTTTAATGTATATGGAGTGAAGGTAATAGTATGGAACTGTGTATACATATATCGAACTGTGGAAGCATAGATATCCTATCCAAGTAATGATATCGAACCCTCTACCCTCTCTGAACTTCTAATCTCTGTTATAGCACCGACAACTTGTTCTCTTAAATCCAAACTTTTGTTTCATCATCGAGAGCTTAATTTGTGACATCCGAACTCCATTTTAGATGTATTTGAACCTGCATCTCACTACTCTTTATCGGCAAAGTGTGACAAATTTATTGCGTCCTCATCATGAGCTTGTGATATGATCTTGGTATTGTGTGATAAATTTATTGCATCATCATCATGAGCTTGTGATATGATCTTGGTATTGTGCTTATCCTCTGCGATGAATTCTCTTTGATTGTTAACTGATCTTGAGTTAACATGGTATATAGAGAGCCATGTTTTTCATGAATGTTTCGGAGGCCATCCAATGCACCAAATACATAATTTATACC
This sequence comes from Pinus tabuliformis, assembly GCA_031772625.1. Taxonomy (NCBI): domain Eukaryota; kingdom Viridiplantae; phylum Streptophyta; class Pinopsida; order Pinales; family Pinaceae; genus Pinus; species Pinus tabuliformis. The sequence continues at coordinate 1,233,407,804 of CM062818.1, forward strand.
TTTGAACTGGTTGAGAGCACTAACTCCAGGCCGCCTTTAATAATCATCGGTTATTGACCACCTTTATATTATTGTAAGTAACATGAAGAGCAGGAAAACTTGACAAGTATACCTGACATTAAAGTTAATTTAAAATACTTTATCAATATTTACTTGAATAGGTACCCATCTATTGAACGATACCATACCACTTCTGCTGCTCAATGCCTTAGCAAAAAGTTCTTCGTGGATAACTATACACTTTTTTATTTATTGATGCATTATATTTGTTCTACCATTTCGTGTACAGGTAAATGTGAAGTGGTGACTACCTGACTTATAATAGTGATTCTCAGATACGGCGGGTGGTGGGGCGATTATGAGAATCACCCAGCCACCGCCCACCACTCGGTGGTGGCTGGGTGATTCTGAGAATCGCCCCACCACCCGTTTCTTTGAATAGGTACCCATCTATTGAACGATACCATACCACTTCCGCTGCTCAATGCCTTAGCAACAAAGTTCTTCGTGGATAACTATACACTTTTTTTTTTTTATTGATGCATTATATTTGTTCTACCATTTCGTGTACAAGTAAATGTGAAGTGGTGACTACCTGACTACAGGTAAATTTATGGCATCCTCATCATGAGCTTGTGATATGATATTGGTATTGTGCTTATCCTCTACGATGAATTCTCTTTGATTGTTAACTGATCTTGAGTTAACATGGTAAATAGAGAGCCATATTTTTCATGAATGTTTCGGAGGCTATCCAATGCACCAAATACATAATTTATACCTTTGAACTGGTTGAGAGCACTAACTCCAGGCCGCCTTTAATAATCATCGGTTATTGACCACCTTTATATTATTGTGAGTAACATGAAGAACAGGAAAACTTGACAAGCATACCTGACATTAAAGTTAATTTAAAATACTTTATCAATATTTCTTTGGATAGGTACCCATCTATTGAACGATACCATACCACTTCCGCTGCTCAATGCCTTAGCAACAAAGTTCTTCATGGATAACTATACACTTTTTTATTTATTGATGCATTATATTTGTTCTACCATTTCGTGTACAGGTAAATGTGAAGTGGTGACTACCTGACTTATAATAGTGATTCTCAGATACGACGGGTGGTGGGGCGATTCTCAGAATCGCCCCAATCACTATTATCACTGAAATTATGGTATGAGTTTTTCACTTTAATGTATATGGAGTGAAGGTAATAGTATGGAACTGTGTATACATATATCAAACTGTGGAAGCATAGATATCCTATCCAAGTAATGATATCGAACCCTCTACCCTCTCTGAACTTCTAATCTCTGTTATAGCACCGAAGACTTGTTCTCTTAAATCCAAACTTTTCTTTCATTATCGAGAGCTTAATTTGTGACATCCGAACTCCATTTCAGATGTATTTGAACCTGCATCTCACTACTCTTTATTGGCAAAGTGTGATAAATTTATTGCGTCCTCGTCATGAGCTTGTGATATGATCTTGGTATTGTGTGATAAATTTATTGCGTCCTCATCGTGAGCTTGTGATATGATCTTGGTATTGTGCTTATCCTTTCCGATGAATTCTCTTTGATTGTTAACTGATCTTGAGTTAACATGGTAAATAGAGAGCCATGTTTTTCATGAATGTTTTGGAGGCCATCCAATGCACCAAATACATAATTTATACCTTTGAACTAGTTGAGAGCACTAACTTCAGGCCGCCTTTAATAATCATCGGTTATTGACCACCTTTATATTATTGTGAGTATCATGAAGAGCAGGAAAACTTGACAAGCATACCTGACATTAAAGTTAATTTAAAATACTTTATCAATATTTCTTTGAATAGGTAACCATCTATTGAATGATACCATACCACTTCCGCTGCTCAATGCCTTAGCAACAAAGTTCTTCGTGGATAAATATACACTTCTTTTTTTTATTGATGCATTATATTTATTTTACCATTTCGTGTACAGGTAAATGTGAAGTGGTGACTACCTGACTTATAATAGTGATTCTCAAAATCGCTGGGTGGTGGAGCGATTCTCAGAATCACCCAGCCACCGCCCGACCACCACCCGGGTGGTGGCGGGGCGGTGGTTGGGCGATTCTGAGAATCGCCCCACCACCCATTTCTTTGAATAGGTACCCATCTATTGAACGATACCATACCACTTCCGCTGCGCAATGCCTTAGCAATAAAGTTCTTCGTGGATAACTATACACTTTTTTTTTTATTGATGCATTATATTTGTTCTACCATTTCGTGTACAGGTAAATGTGAAGTGGTGACTACCTGACTTATAATAGTGATTCTCAGATACGGTGGGTGGTGGGGCGATTCTCAGAATCGCCCAGCCACCGGGGCGGTGGCTGGGCGATTCTGAGAATCGTCCCACCACCAGGTGATTCTCATAATCGCCCCAATCACTATTATCACTGAAAGTATGGTATGAGTTTTTCACTTTAATGTATATGGAGTGAAGGTAATAGTATGGAATTGTGTATACATAATATCGAACTGTGGAAGCATAGATATCCTATCCAAGTAATGATATCGAACCCTCTGCCCTCTCTGAACTTCTAATCTCTGTTATAGCACCGACGACTTGTTCTCTTAAATCCAAACTTTTGTTTCATCATCGAGAGCTTAATTTGTGACATCCGAACTCCATTTCAGATGTATTCGAACCTGTCCTTCTGAGATTTATGTGAGATTTTCTCTGAACTGTGGAGCGATGTATAGCCTTTACCAAGATGTAGAGACTGTGCCACGAAATGAAGAGACTGTGATACTATAGTTTGACGGCTCTTGGATGGTAATTCACCAAAGTATCCAAGTGAAAGAAAGGCTTGCAAAGTCTATTTTCAGTGATAATAGTGATTGGGGCGATTCAGGGTAATTCACCAAAGTATCCAAGTGAAAGAAAGGCTTGCAAAGTCTATTTTCGGTGATAATAGTGATTGGGGCGATTCTCAGAATCGCCCCAATCACTATTATCACCGAAAATAGACTTTGCAAGCCTTTCTTTCACTTGGATACTTTGGTGAATTACCATCCAAGAGTCGTCAAACTATAGTATCACCGAGCCTATGTTATGAAACCAACTCAAGAAAAGATAGAAAAGATAGATCAACGCCTTAGAATTCAACCTCTTCGAGGGGGCAACCTCCTTTACATTACATAAATGAACAATTCTTTGATGATTCAAATGACAAAACCTCCTTTCTATATATAGGACTCTAAGGAGTCACAATATAATCTAGCCGACCTAACAATAATAATATAAAGCCACAAAAATAATAATAGAGGGATTCTATGGGGCACAGAAATAACAATATGGGGGTAATAGGGGCACAACAATATAAATAAGGGGTATAACTATAATAGTAATGGGGTAATCACTAGTATTATAGGGACCCAACATGCCCCTCTCCTTCAGAAAAGTGTTGTCCTCAACGCTTGAGTAATTCTGGATACTTCTGCATAAAATTCTCATCCTCCCATGTGGAATCTTCAGTGGATAAGTTCTTCCACTTGATAAGATACTCTGAAATTGATCGATTTCGTAGCTGTCGAGTTCTTGTTTCTGTGACTGCTTCCAGTTCCAATATAATTTTTCCTTCCTCGTCAAGTTCTGGCAATATTGTTTGAATTGGGAGCTTGTCGCCTATAACCTTTTTTAAACATGAAACATGGAAAACTAGGTGCAATCGAGAGGCTGTAGGAAGCTCCAATTTGTATGCCATAGTACCAATCTTTTGCAACACCTTGTACGGACCATAATACTTTGGTGATAGTTTATTATCCTTCTTAGCTTGCTTTAGGGACATTTGCTTATATGGTTGTAGCCGTAGGAATACCCAATCACCTACATCAAAACTTCTTTCACTGCGATGTTGATCTGCCTGTTGTTTCATTCTATTTTGTGCCAACATGAGGTTATCCTTTAAGAGTTGGAGGACTTGTTGTTGATGTTCGATGTGATGTTCCACTGCCTGAACCTTAGAATTTTCTCTTAAATATGATGTGATGGATGGTGGTTGATACCCATAAAGTGCCATAAATGGGGTCATTTTTGTTGCTGTATGGAAGGAAGTGTTATACCACCATTCAGCCAGAGGCAACCATTTGACCCATTGTGTCTGTTTATCAGATACAAAGCAACGAAGATATCCTTCCAAACATTTGTTTACTATCTCAGTTTGCCCATCAGATTGAGGATGATAAGATGAGCTATGAGCTAACTGAGTACCAAGACAAGAAAATAATTTTGTCCAAAAATTTCCAGTGAAAATGGGATCTCTGTCACTTACAATAATCTTTGGGTTTCCATGTAGCTTTTGAACTGTTTCCATAAATGTAGTAGAAACTGTACTGGCTTTAAATGGGTGTGATAATGCACAAAAGTGTGCATACTTGGTAAGTCTGTCAACTACCACCATGATGACACTCTTTCCCTCAGACTTGGGTAAACCTGTGATAAAATCCATTGAAACCTCCTCCCAACATTGGCTTGGAATGGATAATAGTTGTAATAGACTCGGTGTCTTAATTTCTTCAACTTTATTTTGTTGGCAAACCAAACATTCTGCCACAAACTTTTGAATATCTGATTTAAGGCCATCCCAAAAAAATTCCTTCTTAACCCTGTGGTAAGTTTTTAAAAATCCTGAGTGCCCTCCTAAGGGAGAAGTGTGCAATTCCATAAGAATCTTTTGTTTTAGCTGGGAATTCTTACAGAGGTATAAGCGATCTTTGTACCATAACGAATCATTTTTCCAGCTAAATGTATCAGAAGTACTGGAATCTTGTTGTAGCTTTCGAATAAGTGCCCACACTTCTTCATCATTCTTCCATTCCTCCCTTGCTTCGTTTATCCAATCTGGTTGGATAATATAAATGGCACACAACAATGCTTCCACATCCTCATCCTTTCTTGAGAGTGCATCTGCCACCACATTTTGCTTCCCTTTTTTGTAGATGATTTCAAAGTCATAACCCAACATCTTTGTGACCCACTTTTGTTGCTCTTCAGAGGATAATCTTTGTTCTAAAAAGTATTTAAGGCTATCATGATCTGTTTTTACCTTGAAGTGTCTTCCCATTAGGTAGGGTCGCCATTTCTTAAGTGCATGGAGTATTGCCAACATTTCCTTCTCATAAATAGCTTTTCTTAGAAACTTTCCCTTGATTGGACGACTTTCAAAAGCAATGGGTCTTTCATCTTGCATTAGAACAACACCAATTCCATTTCCTGAAGCATCACATTCCACAATAAAGGTTTTTGTGAAGTCCGGTGTAGCTAAGACTGGTGCTTGGCACATTGCCTCTTTAAGATGTTCAAAGGCCTTTGTTGCTTCCGGAGTCCATGAAAATGAATCTTTCTTCAATAATGTTGTTAGAGGTGCTGCTATTCTCCCATAATTCTTAACAAACTTGCGATAATACCCTGTCAACCCAAGAAATCCTCGCAGATGCTTTATGGATGTGGGGATTTTCCATTCCTTAATGGCTTTAATTTTGCTAGGGTCTACCTTAACTCCTTCATGAGATACAATATGACCCAAATATTCCACCTCTTGGACTCCAAAGAAACATTTGGATCTTTTTGCATATAATTGTTTCTCCTCCAATAGTTGTAGCACCCTGTCAACATGTTCAACATGATCCTTCCAAGACTTACTGTAGATTAGTATATCATCAAAAAATACTAACACAAATTTTCTAAGGAATGGTTTGAAAATTGAATTCATCAAACCTTGAAATGTTGAAGGTGCATTGGTAAGGCCAAAAGGCATGACCAAAAATTCATAATGACCCTCATGAGTTCTAAATGTCGTTTTCGGAATGTCTTCAATCTTCATTCTGATTTGATGATATCCCGAACGAAGATCCAACTTGGTGAAGTAAATTGATCCATGCAATTCATCCAGTAATTCATCAATGACAGGAATGGGGAACTTATCTTTAATAGTGAGCTTGTTGAGCTCCCTATAATCTGGACACATGCACCATGATCCATCCTTCTTGTGCACCAATACTACTGGAGCTGAGAAAGAACTTTGACTAGGTTGAATTATACCAGCCTCTAGCATTTCTGCAACCATACGTTCAATTTCACTTTTTTGGACATAGGGATATCTGTACGGCCTGATGTTTGGAGGAACACTTCCTGGAATCAGATGAATAGCATGATCATGATCACGCATAGGTGGGAGACCTTTGGGAGTCTAAATACCTTGGAATGATTGTCCAGGACTTTTTGGAGATCTGGAGAAATAGATGATTCCAATGTGGAAACATCTAGCGAACATAATTGTGCAATTACACCTCTTTGCTCCTTTTTTAGAAGCTTAGTCATGCCATTAGAGCTGATTATCTTTCCTGGTTTCCCTGCAATACCCCTTAATTCAACTTCCTTTCCTTCCGTAGAAAATTTAATGAAAAGTTCTTGAAAATTAAAAGCTATTGTACCCAAGGATTGTAGCCATTGGACTCCTAGTACAACATCGGCACCTCCCATTGGAATGGAAAGCATTGGGCTAGTCAATACATATTCTCCCATGGATAGCTTGATATTATGGCACTTTCCAGAGCAATTTATTGTTCCTCCATTTGCAATCATCACTTGACACTCTGGTGCTGGATATAGGAAGCAATTCAATTCTTTTTCTACCCTACAATGAATAAAATTGTGGGTGCTTCCTGAATCAATCAACACTATTACCTTTTTCTTCTTGATTTGTCCTTCTATCTTGATGGTTTGAGGAGTGGTAATTCCCGCCAATGCATTACAAGATATGGTTGGATTTATTTGTTCTTCATCTAGGCTTTGTTCCTGGAGTATATCTTCTTCTTTTGACCTTTCTTTCTCCTTTTCTTCTTCCTCTTCACAATCTATGTAGAATAATTTCTTCTCAGCACACTTATGACCTTTTGTGTATTTGCTATCACAATTGTAACAAAGCCCTTTTGCTCTTTTTTCTTCCAATTGTTGTGGTGTCAACCTTGTAGGTTGTGGAAGACTAGGAGCAACAACACTTCCGTCTTTATAGTTGTGAGTGGTATGCTTCCTAGTTGCCATAATTTTGCTTTCCATTTTTCTTGCTAACCTGAATGCCTTCTCTAATGAATCAGGTTCCCAAAGGCAAACATCATGTTGGATATTATCCTTTAAAGACCCTATGAACACATCAATCCTATGCTCCTCTGAAATATCTTTTACCCTTATGTTCAATTTTTGGAACTCCTCAATGTGCTCCATTATTGAACCCTTTTGTTTGAGACTTATCAATTGGCTAAAAAAAGTGTTGCTTTTTGTATCCTCATAATGTGTTATCAATTCTTCCGTAAAAATTGTCCAAGTGATAAATTTTTTATGAGAACAAAGCCATTGATACCATACAAACTGATTTGGTTCCAAATATACAGTTGCCATACGTACCTTTTGTGCGTTTTGCACATTATTGAGATCGAAGAATTGCTCCATCTGTAATATCCATGTGGCGGGATCCTTGCCATCAAACTTCCTCATATCGATTTTTGGAATATGGTGATTCTTTGATCCAACATTAGCGTCTACAGAATCATGATTAACATTTCTTTTGTTCTCACCATGAGTTTCCTTTACTACCTTTTCACCATTAGTAAGTATTTCTTGTAGAAAATTTGTTAAATCTGTCTTCAAATCTGCCATGCCTGTCTTCAAATTTGTGTTCAAATCTATCTTCAAATTGTCCATCTTAGCTTCCATGCCATTCATCTTAGCTTCCACGCCATTTATCTTAGCATCTGTTAACTTTTGTGAGCGTGACATTTGTTGCACTTGTTCTTGTAATTTTGATATATCATGTAGCATTTCTTCCTCTTCTTCATGAGTCATGCTAGAGCTTTCAGGTTCATTACTAGGTGTTTGCATTTTCTTTCCTCGGGGCATCAGTTATCGATAATAATGCTCTACTATACCCTTTGAATTCCTTCAAAATAAATTTTCAAACCAAGCTTAAGCAAAAATTTAAAAAAAACCTACACACCTTTTTTCACTTTGTAGGAGCTCAATATTGCCTCTGATGTATCTCTGTACTTTCGAATAATCTAGTTTTGAATTTGTGATCTGTAGTAGCTCTCTGTGTCCTCTTTCCAATGCCATTAGTCTGATCCAAATTGGATTCTCCAAGGAAGATTTATATGAAATCTCCCACAATGACTTGCTTATAGACTAGTTCAGTAGAGCGAGCTTGTACGACGTACCACGAGTCACTGTTTCGACCTTTGGATCTGAAACATTCCTACAAGAAACTACAGTCCGTCCTCTTTCTGTACCTTTTTACGAAATTTCAATCCGATCCTCAGAGAGAAAGTTATGATGATTTTCCCCAGGTCACCTGTTTTGAATGTAATTCAGGAGTCTGCAAAAAGACCAACTTCCTCAGATCATATCTCTGAAAATATCACGCGAAAAGCTCTGAAATTCGGACCCAAGGTTCAGCAACAATTCTTCTCAAATGGTATTTTTTTGCGACTTCTAAAACGTCACAGAAAAAAGTTATAGCGAAAATGCCACGATGACCTGTTTGGAGCAGCGAAACCCTAGAATCCAAAGCTCTGATACCAAATGTTATGAAACCAGCTCAAGAAAAGATAGAAAAGATAGATCAATGCCTTAGAATTCAGCCTCTTCGAGGGGGCAACCTCCTTTACATTACATAAATAAACAATTCTTTGATGATTCAAATGAAAAAACCTCCTTTCTATATATAGGAGTCTAAGGAGTCACAATATAATCCAGCCGACCTAACAATAATAATATAAAGCCACAAAAATAACAATAGAGGGATTCTATGGGGCACAGAAATAACAATATGGGGGTAATAGGGGCACAACAATATAAATAAGGGGTATAACTATATTAGTAATGGGGTAATCACTAGTATTATAGGGACCCAACAACCTATAACAGTATCACCGAGCCTACCGAGCATAACACTGAACTGTGTATACATAATATCGAACTGTGGAAGCATAGATATCCTATCCAAGTAATGAAAGCAATATGGAAAAAAGTCATCAATAAAAAAAGCCTATTTTGTCTAGAATGAGAAATTAAAGGATGAAAATTCAATACTGTGTGTATTGGTTTGTGCTGGGGAACGCCGTGTGATTTAAAGAAATTGGCCAGCGATACGGAGAAAATTCATCGACAAAGAAAGTCTATTCCATGTAGTTTGGGAAATTAAAGGGAAGAAAATTCAATATCATTAATTGAAATTTTGGTGGGAGAACACCTCTACAAACAATATAAGCTCCTTTATCTACTGTAATAGCATCATTATAATAGCACCGAGAAACTGTGAGAGCATCACTGTAATAGCACCGAATTGAAGTCATAGTACTACGAGTTTATGTATGTAACGAGCCTCTCCTTCTGAAGTAGCACCAAATTGAAGTCATCATATTGTGATATCCAAACTTATCACCCAAATTATGTCTCTGAAGTTATGTTTGAACTTCTATGTAATCACCGAAAGTAGGCACTCTGAAATCCAAACTTGAGATTGTGTTATGCGAAAATCACAGGCTTGTATATATAGTGGTATGACCATACTAAATGAGCCGCCAACATGAACCATGAAAAGATGTGTCTTTATTGTAGGCTGACATGAATCATTTTATGACTGTTTCTTTGAGGCCAACTTGAAGGAGTCATTGAGGAGGCTGACTTGATGATGAAGGAGTCTTTTAATCAATAAACAAATTGACTTTGACAAATATCCTAAAGCCTACAATGGAGGCTTGACCTATACATTTGACCCAAGCATGAAACCCATGCTTTAATAAGCCAATTCAAAAATAATAAAAATTATTTTTGCTTTTCTTTTGGCAAATATATTACATTTTGACTTCAAGTACAATTATGAAGACCGAACCTAGTTACATTTTCCAACAACAACAAGCATTCGATAGGGCTAACTTACTCTTCTATCCTATACGCATACGAAATTAAATAATAAGGTATCTACGTAAGAGTTTTTAATCTAAAAACAATTCATTTGTAATGGGTGTTATTTCTATTTTAAAATGTTCAACTAATGAACTATGAATTGTGACTAAATGAGTGACTCATAAATCCTCTTAAGAAGTATTTCTAAGCAAGTTGGTTCACCTGCAGCCACAATGGTCGAGATAGAGCCCACAAATCCATAAAACCTCCAAAAGCTTTGCACCTTGTTTGTTTGATAAAGCAAATCTACCTTCTTTTTCATCATCCAATATCGATACAAATGCTCTTTCCCTAGATAAATAAAGCATTCGCCTTGGGCTATTCGCTAATGAATCCACGATATTCAAACTTCCTCTTGTTAGATAAAATAATAATGAGACTTTTTACATGTAAATACAATACAAAATGAATAAAAATTATTTTTAATGAATCTATTAAATAAGGCAATAATCTCATATTCTCCAATATTTGTCTACATGTTTCTCTAAAACCACAAAAACAAGAATTTGGATCTTATATGCAACGGTAAAAACACTATGATCAATATCATGTAAACTTCATCAAGAGAGAAAAATTAGTGGAGTCGATATTTTTTTAATTCAATAGATCACATCAACTACAAGTCAAGGCAAAGCAGACATCTATAAAGATAAAAACAATTACGGTTTTTATATCTAACATTTGAAACAAAAGAGCACCTTATATTTAAATGCCCAACGTATTACATTAAAGGAAATAATATTATGTTTTTAAAGGATCAAGGCCATGGCTTGAAACTGTTTGCCAGTTAAAAGGGTCAATACGAAGTTGTGATGTTCATAGCACCGAGACTTGATCAGAGGTAGGATGTTTACAGAACCTGAAAATCTTTGGGCTCTTGAATTTCAATGGCATTAATTTAATTTGTTCATTTTTTGGTGATTTCCACTTAGAACAATGCGACAGAACCTGAAGAATTATTTAATCATTATTTTTTGAAAAAAAAAGTGATTATTATTATTTTTTTTACATGAAATTCATAAAAAAAAACTATTATTTAACCATTTTTAGTTAAAATTTTCGTATAAAAATTGTGATTTTGACATGTCAATTCTAGCAAAAAATTATCAAAACGTGTAGTTTTTTAGTTATATTTATGTTAAAAATGGTTATTTTTATGTCCATTGTTAAAAAATATTGTTTTTTAGAAACAATTATTTCATGTAGATTGAAAAATTAATTAAGGATGTATAAATATGTAGAATATCGAAAATTCAAAATATCGACCTTCTAATTTAAAAATGCAAAACAATAAAAACCTCACTACAAAAAAATTAAAATAAAAATAAAAAACAAGAAAATATGAAGAAAACGACCACTTCAAAAAATTTTAAATTTACAAAATAATTATTTACATTTCATACATTAGAAAATTTAAAGTCAAAAAATAGGTCTTTTAAAAAAAGGATCTGATGCAGAATACCCACTTTTTTAAATCAGCATGAAAATCACTACCATTCTAAAACGTAATGTACATAAAAAAGTTAAAGTGCCGAAAACTATGCTCTAAAAAAAACATGTGTGTTCTACATCACCCCTTTTCAAAATCAGGTCACTTTTTTGCTATCTCTACGAAACGGGTAACAGTATCAGTTCCTGTTTCAAAGTTTACATTGTTCCACCCATCCCACGTTTACCCACTTTTACCAGTTTGTTGCGGTAAACATGAGCTGAGGGTCACTATGAAATGAATCAACCTCCTAAGTACAGTAAAGGAAGTGGAATCCACAAACCGAAACTTTACTAACCTTCCTTAGGAGCTACAAGATCCACAAGAGCCAAAAAACCATTCCAAGTGCCCAAAACTAGAGATAACCTACCTTTTTAGTGATTTGGACTTCTAGATGCTTGCATAATAAGGCAAGTCAGTGATTGTAACCCTCCAATCACATAGATAACCTTACCTCCCAGCGACTGCAGTCTATACCTTTTAGTTCTGAGCACGCGACCCTAGAATTTGAACCACTTTTTCAGAGAAAATCTCTAGACCTCTACCCAAAACTTGATAAAAAATTCTATAACTATGAATGACACTAGGAAAAATCCATTAACACAAAAAATAGACAAGAAGTTGACCTAACCAGGCCTAACCATGATAGTCATTCCTTCAAACACATGGTGAACATGAAATCTACAAGTCATGAATGCATATATGAACATAGAGATCTGAAACTTATCTCAGAAACATAAAGAAGGTTTAATTCCCTCTCTTAATAACTACAATAACATCTATTAGATCATGCATTCAATAACCATTCATTTACCAATCAAATCATGATAAGAGCCATAACTAGAATCTATCATAAATCTATGATTATAACCAACATATAACTAGATAAATAACATATGATGACCATCAAAGCCAAATCATAACAAGTAAATTTTCTCATAAAATAAAAGAGGAAAATAACTCTTATTAACATATGCAAAATCCAACCAAGTCAGGAACTTTCACGTACCACCCGACCATAGATTGGGATGAACTAAGTATTCCTTTCATCCAAAAACCCCTGTGCCATATTCCAAGCATGAATGTGGGATATCATGGGATAAACTAATACATAAAAAACTAAGGGAATATAGAAGTTAAAAAGCTTCTACCCTCACACTACCGTGATCTCACCTAAACTGATCCCAAGAACACAAAAACAAACCAGGCTTAGATGCCTGAGAATTCCTTCACCATCCCTTAAGGAATTTTCCTGTCTCCACCCACCTATTGAGGGCTTCCCAAAGAACGATCTCCACACCCAACCATTGGCATTTTCCTGATACCACCTCACCCAGATAAAAAACCTTCTGAAAATCCAATGCTCAACCAAGAATGAATCCCATCACACCATGGCTATCCAGAAATAGAAAGGCAAGGCTGAAACCACTATCAAATCGGGAAAAACCCATGTCAGTGACAAAAAATGAACCAAATACACACATGCATGGACCATGCATGCCAAAAATAGCAAGGAAATCATACATGCAACCTGATACCTGCAAGTAATCCAATTGTAGTTTCTTGATCCTAATATTCCTTGCTTGATCCTTTGTTCCTTTACTTTATTCATCTTTTTTTTCTCTTGCCCTTGCTTTCCTTTTCTTTCTTGCTTGCTTCCTCCTCTTGGTTCCCTTCTCCTCTCTGAAACCAATTCCAAAACTAAACCAGCAAAAGGCCCAAAAATAATGCTTTGGTACCTCTAATTTCTTCATTTTTCCTCTATTTTCCTTCAATTTCCTCCTCAGATGCAACCTATGACCTTTCATACCCATTTTCTCCTATTTTCTTTTATTTTCATAAATAAATGTCAATAATTGCCACTTTTCCTTTCTAAACCCTTTTCCAATTTCCTTAGCCATAATAAACAACAAGTGATTCCCACTAGGATTTTTTTTGCAACATTCATCTTGGAATGCATGTCCCATGACCTTGGTCTTATTTTGTCTTTTTTAACTTTATTACATGAAATTTTAACCCAGGCTTGTTACATTAATATTATTAATAAACGTTAAACCTTATTAATAATTTTTTTTTGCTAAAGCAAGAGTTGTACCTTCTATTTCATTAAATCGGAAAACAAATTACATAAAATACAACAGTCCCAAAGGAACTGTGGGCCAAAGAAATATCAAACCACTAAAAGCCAAGGTCATCGAGCTCAAGGCTAAAAAGCCAAACCAAGGTCTCACAAACAAAAGTAAAAAACCCATGAAATACAAACAAAAACCTAGACCATTCGATCCCCCCATAGAGATCTTGACGGTTGAGGCTCAAATCGGGGTGAGAACATGCATCCACATTAAAAAAGATTCTGACCCAATGAGGAAATAGGGACCATTCTAAAAGGATTTCGTGTTCGAATGGGGGGATAACCCTCGAGCATGTAGTCCGCCCGAAATCCACCGATTCCCATCATGAAGCGCAACAAGCACAAAAGATAACGCTCACCCAGACCTGCATACTTTTCCTTGATCATCGAAACACCTTTCCAGATCCAACGACGGAGGATGATATCGGCAGACCAAAAGGCATGGAGAATGAACACGCGATAAATGCCCTGGACCCACCAACATGCTCGCTTAATCTTGAGCATGGAATCTTCGTGCTTGATCCAACAGCTGTGGAACATATCACACATGCCAAGAGCACTAAGAATTACCGCGTGATGAGGGTGGTATTCCTTCTCGTCCCTTGGCCATGTGTTTCTTTGTGAGTGGGATCGATCCCAACTCTGAAAAAGCACATTCAGCTTGAAGGCCCTGCGATAAACCCAAAACCACCTTGTGATCGGTATTGCCACCACAGAAAGAAAAACAAGGGTTTCTGAGTCTACGCGATAAACACCCTAGACCCACCAACAAGCTCGCTTAATCTCGACCGTAGATTCATTGATCTTGATCCAACGGTTGTGGAACATATCTCACGCGCCAAAATCACTAGGAATTACTGCGTGATGAGGGCGGTATTCCTTCCCGTCCCTTAGCCACGTGTTGCTTTGTGAGTGGAATCGCTCCCAACTCTGAAAAAATACTTTCAGCTTGAAGGCCCTGCGATAATCCAAAAACCACCCAGTGAGTGGTTTTTCCACCATAGAAAGAAAAACTGGGGTTTTGATTTTGCCAAGAAAGCCAAGAATCTGACCCCTCACCCCAACCCATCTCCTCGGGCGACTAAAACAAAGGAGGCTGAAAACTCCTATGTTCAGCCATCTATCCAAGAAACAACGTTTACCTAACAACCTCCCCCAACACCTTATATGATTGTTCTTGCCAGGGTTGATGAGGCCAATAGTGACCTGCATCCCAAAAATAACCTCACTTAAGAAATAACACTTCATAAATAAACCAAAACACTTCATCAATAGACCAAATCAATCCTCGTCCCTATGGCTCTGTTGCGAAACACCATTTTGTCCCCATTTGCCTGATCTTGACATAGCACCTTTAATCTATTCTGAGGCATCTCTTGCCAACTCAGCTCATCCTTTCTTTTTGGTGCAGAGCACCCCTTGATTGGCTAGGATGTCCGCCAATTTATTTTCCGTCCTTAGCACATGGGTAAAATTGACGGTATGTAAGACTAGGAGGTGAAGCTGAATCCGTTGAAAGACCTGAAGCAACCTCCAGTGTTTTGAGACCTTTTCTGGCTTCATGCCATAGATGATTCTCTGATCAAGTTAATGATTAACTCAAAATCAACTTCAACTATTATATTTTGAAGATTATTCTATTTCAGGAATTCTAAAAAATTCTCAAGAGCCATTAATTCCACCATATTATTCATGGCTCTTCTGAAATGGAAGTGGAAAATAAAAAGGATGCAACCATTTTCATCCCTTAACACCCCTCCAAAGCCAGCAATACCCGAGTTGCATTTTGAGGCCCCATCAATGTTGTATTTCAAAAAACCCTGCAGGGGGGGGGGGGATGCCAGTAATCCTGCTTAGTGTCCTGTGTCATTACCTTCTTATTCAAGCCCTGTGGTATAAGCCCTTGCATACCCAACTGAAGAATTAATTGCATTTCAGCTTCTGAAGGTGGATTCTTTGGGGAAGTTCTCACAGTAGTACCTATCATCTCCTTAAGTTGTCTTAAGATCTGCTCAAAAATGCGTAGGGAGGAACCTTTTACATTTTTGAAGATTTTGTTGTTCCTTTCTTTCCACACATTCCATATTATGAATCTTGGCATTAAAGCCCAAGCTGAGAAAAGAAATTCAGAATCAGAGAAGTTTCATCTCCAATTATTTAGGGTGTTGAAAATGCTCCCTTTGTCCCTGTCTGTTGTCAAAAAATAGTGGCAAAAGCATCCCACAAACTGGAGGTGAAAATACAACTATTGAGAAGGTGCTCCATTGTTTCCTCCTGGGCCTCACAGAGCTGGCATCTGGAAGGACCCAGAACACCCCTCTTCTGAATGTTTTCCCAAATTTTCTTATGATGAGCCAACCACATGAAGAGTTTGATCTTCATCCATCCTTGATGCCTCCATAGGTTCTGCCAAACCTTGTCCGGTACATTGGAGTCCCGTTCAAGGAGTTTGCATTTTGCCTCCTTAAGATTGAAGGCACCTTCATTATTGTTACCCCATCTAAGTTGTTCATGCCCCCCTGTCACTAAAATTTTCCTTTGGTCCAACATTTTTAGAAGTGCCTCAGATTTTTCTTTCAAGGGGCTATCATCCCTGTAACCTATATTCTTCTAGGTTCTCCATTTTCCTTCACTATTGGTTTGGTCCCAAAAATCTTTTACCCTAAATAACCCTTTGGCATCAGTTTCTTTCTTGAGGTCCAGAAAGTCCTCTCTTAACAGTATAGGTTCTTGTTGCCATTTATCCTCCCAAAACAAAGCAAGGTCTCCCTCTCTGATTTCCCAGAAGCTATTTTTTTGTACCAAGCCTTTATTCTCCTAGGCCTTATTCCAGATGTGTGACCCTTTTATGATGCCATTCATCCTTATGTGATCATTATCTTGCCAAGTGCTGGCATATTTTTCTTTCCAGATACTAGCCCACTAAGCTTTTGGATCTTTTACCCAACGCCACCATAATTTGGCCCCTAAAACTTTGCTTAGTGCTTCTGGATCATCCAATCCAAGACCCCCATGGTTTTTAGGTTTGCAAATCTTATCCTAGGCTACCAAGATCCATTTCTTTCTCTGCTCCCCCTTACCCCAAATAAAGTCTCTTTGAATGGTTCTAAATTGTTGCAAAATTCCTTTTGGAGCTGGAAGGGTGGATAGCATGAAGACGGGGATAGATTGAAGAACAACTTTTGTAAGCACTAACCGACCAGCCAAGTTTAAATATCTAATAGTCCATTTCCTTATTTTATCTTGCATCTTATTAATCACCGGCTCCCAAATGATCTTGTGCAAAGGTTTGTCAGTTAGAGGAACTCCCAAGTATTTGGAGGGAAGGACATCCCTTTGAAAGCCCATAATTCTGGAGATATTTCTCTGAATAGCAATATTAGTATCAAAGAAAAGAATATTAGATTTGGAGAGATTAACTTCCATACCTGTAGCCATGGCAAAGTCACACAGGATTTGTTTATAAGCTAAAGCTTCTCTGACCATGGGGATTCCCTATAGCATGGTGTCATTAACAAATTGTTGATGGGTCAAAGCCTGTCCAGTCTCAGACAGTTGGAGCCCCTTGATGTTGCCAACTTCTTTCGCATGCTTGATTGACCGACCAAGTATTTCCATCATGAGGATAAAGAGAAATGGAGAGAGCGGATCTCCCTGCTTGAGGCCTCTTGAAGGAGTAAAAGTCTTGGAAGGAGAACCATTAACCAGAATTAAAAAGCTAGAAGAAGTCACCAGGGCCATGAACCATCTTACCCAGTTATGATCAAACCCAAAAGCTATAAGGACCTTCCTGATATAGGTCCAATTCAACTTATCATAATCTTTAGCTAGGTCCAATTGCATGATCATGCCAGATTTCCTGTTGCTTAACAATGAGTGCACCACCTCATGCACTTGAATGATGTTATTGAGAATTTGTTTGCCCTCCACATAACTAAATTGCTCCACAGAAAATAGAGTAGGAATAAGTGGTTTGAGTCTATTGGCAACAACCTTGGATATTATCGTGTACACCACATTGCACAAAGCTATGGGTCTAAACCTATCTGGAGTTTGAGCATTGTCTTGTTTGGGGATCAAGGAGATGAAGGAAGTATTGAGCACCTTCGAAAAGGTTCTATTCATTCTGGAATCCTCCACCACATTCAGAATGTCTTTTTTAACAATGCTCCAACAAGCTTTGAAGAAATCCACATTGAAACCATCAGGGCCTGACACTTTACCATTCTTCATTTCTTTGATGACCTCACTAACCTCCTCTTCAGTCATTGGCCTATTAATATTGAAGTTATCCTCTCTTGTTACAAGCCTAGGTATATGCCTTGTTAAGTCCCTGATAGAATGATCTCTATTTGAAATGGTTTCCTTTGCTATAATTTGAAAGTGTTGGACTAACGTAGCTTTTATATCTTCATGAGAGTCAAGGAGATGACCTCCCTTGTCCTTGATCAAAGAGATACTATTACGAGATTTGTTTACCATGGTGGATCTGTGGAAAAATCTAGTGTTTTTCTCCCCTTCTTTTAGCCATTGAACTCTAGAATTTTTGTCTCCAAAATATTTCCTCTTGTTTACATAAATTCTCCCAGTCTTGATGATGTTTGGTAACTTGATCATTCCTGACTTTGTCAAAGCCATCCATGATAAGGGCTTGATTGAGTTCCTGCATTTTGTCTTCAACAACTTTTTTCTCTTCAAAAATATTGCCAAATTCGTTCTTGTTCTAGTCTTCAAGTCTATGTTTGATGTGCTTTAGTTTTTTGTGTAACAGAAACATTCTTGTACCGTGAATATGCAGATCTTATGTCCATCATTTTGCAATGTTGTTGATGAAATCTGGGTGGGTGAGCCAGATGTTCTCAAATTTAAAAGGTCTATTCTTGGGGGTACCAATGCCCTGAACCTCAAGTTGTATAGGCCAATGGTCCGAGCCTCCAAAGGGGAGAATTCTCACTATCATTTCCTTTTCGGTTAGCATAAGGTCCTCGGAGATTATGAATTTGTCTAATTTTGAGGCTACTTGAGACTCTCCTCCTCTTTTATTGTTCTAAGTAAAGAGGCCATTACTCATATAAGTGTCAACTAGCTTCATATTATCTATAAAAGTTTGAAAAGAAATGGAGTCTTTGCTTAAAGTTCTAGTTCCTCCTTTTTTCTCTGAAAGTGATTTGATCATGTTGAAGTCCCCACCTATGATCCATGGTACTCCTACATGTCTATCTCTTAGATCCACAAGAGAATCTAGAAACCGAAGTTTATCATCCATTGTTTGAGGGCCATAAACATTTGTGACTAGATAAGTTTCCCTATCTCCCACAGGTTGAATAACCACTAATAAATAATTCCTAGATGCCTCAGCATCTATTATGCCAAGCTTTTGGGGGTTCCAAAGAGTGATTATGCCTCCTACTGTATTATCTACTTTAACTTCTAGAAACTGAAATCTATTGAGCCATTTGCTGTGAATTTCTTTTATTTTTTGAATGGAACATTTAGTTTCCTGGATAAAGATCATATCCAGAGCTTCTTGTTTCATTCTATTGCTAAGTATTCTTTGTTTTCTTTTACTACCTAAACCTCTAATATTCACAGATGTGAACTTCATTATTAAAGATTTGTAAACGAGTAACTGGTTAGGTCTTTCATCTTACCTGAATCTATCATTAGCTTTCTGTATTCCATCAATAACTCGTTCTGCTTTTTTCTACCTCTTTTCTTTCCTGGGTTTCTAGGAGCTAATCCTGGTGTGGTTTTTATAGTTTTCACACCTTCGTTGCTCTGCCTTTCATTGTTTCTTTTCCCTTCCAACCCTTTAGCCTGTGTTTTCCATAGGAACAACTGCTATACTCTATTGAACTCTTCTTGAGCTAATGAGTCTACCCCTCCCATGATTCCCTGTTTCAAGAATGCTTCCAGATCTAGGTGTTCTCTATCAAGAATCTCTTGCAGTTCATGATCCTTTGTTTCCATCTCACTCTGGGTCATTTGTTGGTCCATCTCAAGTTCTCCGTCGCTCAACATAGTCTCTTTCTATTTATTACTATCCTGTGTTTGTTCCCTATCTTCTTCTTTCTCCTTCTTCCTTGGGCTTCCTTCCATTACCTGATCTACTTTTGTTATCTCTTCCTCTTCTTCGAGAACTTGGAACCTATTCAGACTGGCCTATTGCCCTCCTATTTGCTGTTGCTTTTGCCCGTTTTTCCCCCTTTTCCTCTATATCCCACTTTGTGAAAGTTTTCAGTATCTTTCATTGTGGTTGCTTTACTTCTGTTCTCTGTTTTACTGAGAGGGCAGTCTCTAAATAGGTGCCCATGCTCATGGCACCTATGACATCTGAAGGGAATATGTTCGTAATCTACTATTTGCACCCATTCTTCATAAAAATCTTCCAAGATGACATCATTTGGTAGAGCTACAGAGAGATCCATCTCCACACATATTCGTGTGAAGGAAGTGTATTTTTCCCTTTTGGTGGCCTCAGAGTCTTTGACAAAATGCCCTAGTTTATTTCCTATAGCAGATAACGATTCTGTTTGCTAGTAATCAAGAGGTAGGGAGTAGAGTCTTACCCAGACTGGGACTGAAGTGAAAGTCTCTCGCTCCGAGACAAAATTCATCATCCATGGCCGCATGTAGAGGCTAGCTGCAGCATAGAAGTAGGGTCCTCCTTCAACCCCCTGTCTTTGTCTTCAATATTTGTAAAGACCACAATGAAGAAACCATTTGACCCAAGATGTAGGTCTATGCTTCCTTTTGGTTTCCACTGGTATTTAATCCATGCTTGTAATGCCTTTTCAGTGGGCCATAATCCTATGAATTTGCAAATGATAGCATAGGTCCACATGTGGTTCTTGTGCACCTGCAAAGCAGGATCATTTAAAACTACTATGGGAGTGACCTCAGCCTTGGGTTTACATGGCCCCTTTTGTGCCTTATTTTCTGCTCCCTGTTTCTTGTTTTCTTCCTCATTATCTTTTGTGTTGTTTTCCTCCCTTGGTTTGGTTAAATCTTGATCCTCTTCCATGTTCCTTTTCCCTTCTCCTAAAGGACCTCTGACAGATTCTATTGGTTTCTTACCTCAGTTGGTCACTACCTCCCTGTAGGAGGGAGTGGAGCTCCCCCCTTTGCATGCCTCCATGGAGCTCAGAAACCTGAAACCCTAGCTCTTCATCTGCGTCCTCTGTCCGCAGTCCTCCTTCTCCGTGAGGTGACTCGCATCAACCCAAAGTTGGGTAAAAGATCACAATCAATACCATAAGGAGAAACACAAAGTTTCAAAGCCTTATTCATAAAGTTATTAAACATATTAATAATCATTTTAAAAATCTTAAATGTTAATCTTATTATTAATTTTATAATAATAATAATAGTATTATTATTATTAATTTATTATTTAAAATTAAATATTTGTATTTAAATATAATATATTTTAAAACAATTTATAGTACATTTTGTTTTGATATTTTGATATCTTCCCAACTTTATTTGTAAGAAAAACCAAATTGTATTTGTAAGAAAGCCCTTACAAATTGAACATTTACCTAATGGCTTGAGGTTTTTTCATTGTGGTTTTTGATAATATAGAGGACAAGAAATCCATTTTTGAAGTCGGGCCATGGTTTTTGGGTAGTCATTGGTCTCTTCATGTAGCCATGGACTCCCAATTTTGATTTGGTAATGACATCGATCTCCACAACCCTAGTTTGGGTAGGGTTTTTGAACTTTCCCTTACATTTCTGGAATCTTACATTGCTTTCCTCCATTGGGAATGTGATGGGAAATTTTTACCATCATTGTTCTAAAATAGAAAAAATTTACAAGACGACTTATGCTTTCATTTGTGTGGAGATGGATTTCAATAAGGGTTTTCCTGCAGAGATTAATTTGTGGCTCCAAACTATGTTTGGGTCCAAAATATTGACTATACGAATATTTCTGTTAGGTCCCTATAATACTAGTGATTCCCCCATTACTATTGTCATTGTATCCCTTATTGTTATTGTTGTGCCCCTATTTCCCCATATTGTTATTATTGTGCCCCATAGAAGCCCACTATTGTTATTTTTGCGCCCTTATATTATTATTGTTAGGTCAGCTTTGGCTATATTATGACCCCTTAGACTCCTATATATTGAAAGGAGGTTTTGTCATTTGTATCATCCAAGAATTGTTCATTTTTGTAATGTGAAGGAGGTTTCCCCTCGAAGAGGCTGATTTCTAAGTTGTTGATCTATCTTTTCTATCTTTATGTGAGCTGGTTTCATAACATTTGGTATTAGAGCTTGGATTCTAGGGTTTCGCTGCTCCAAACAGGTCATTGTGGAATTTTCGCTATAACTTGTTTTCTCCGATGTTTCAGAGGTGAGAAAAGAAACCAATTTGAGAAGAAATCTTTGTGAACCTAGGGTCTAAATTTCAGATCTTGTATCGCTATATTTGCAGAGATATGATCCAGGAAGTTAGGGTTTTTACAAGATCCTGAATTACATCTCAAACAGGTGAATTGGGGAAAATCATCATAACTATTTGTCTGATGGTCAGATTGAAAATTCATAAGAAGTTGTAAAATGGGGACAAAATGTAGTTTTATGTGTACCTATTTCAGATCCTAAGGTCACAATAGTGACACATGGCACTTCATACAATCTCACTCTACTGAACCAACCTATAATTAGGTAATCATGGGATATTTGGCATAACTCTTCATTGGAGAATCCAATATTGATTAGACTTATGGGGTTAGAAAGAGTACTCATAGGGTTACGACAGGAAGAAATTTCATAACTTGGAGATCCAAAATTACAGAGATACAATATATTCAATATTGAGCTCCTACAAAGTGAAAGGAATTCAAAGGGAATAGTGAAGCATTATTATCAATAATTGATGCCACAAAGAAAGAAAATGGAAACACCTAGTAAGAAACCTAAAATCTCTAGCATGACTCATGAAGAAGAGGAAGAAATGCAACATGATATATCAAAAGTACGAGACCAAGTGCAACACATTGCACTTACACAAAAGTAACAGAAGCTAAGATGGATGGTTTAAAGAAACACGTAGAAGTGAAGATGTATGGTGTGGAAACTAATATGGATGGTTTAAAGAAAGACTTAGAAGCTAAGATATATGGCATGGAAGCTAAGATGGATGGTTTAAAGAAAGGCGTAGAAGCTAAGATGAATGATGTGGAAGATACGTTGGATGGTGTGGAAGCTAAGATGGATGACGTGGAAGCTAAGATGGAATATTTGAAGATAGATTTGACGAAGTTTCTACAAGAAATGCTTACTAATGGCGAAAGGGTAGTAAAGGAAACTCATGATGAGAACAAAATAAATGTTAATCATGATTTAATAGACTCTAACGTTGGATCGAAGAACCACCATGTTCCAAAGATCAATATGAGGAATTTTGATGGCAAGGATCCCGTATCATGGATACTACAGATGGATAAATTTTTGGATATGCATAATGTGAAAAAAAATAAAAGGTACACATTGCAACTTTATATTTGGAACCAAATCAGTTTGTATTGTAAAAAAATTATCACTTGGGATATTTTTACGGATGAACTGATAACACAATATGAAGATACAAAAAGAAACACTTTTTTTAGCCAATTGATAAATCTCAAACAAAAGGGTTCAATGATGGAGCACATTGAGGACTTCCAAAAATTGAATATAAGGGTAAGAGATATTCCATAGGAGCATAGGATTGATGTGTTCATAGGAACTTTAAAGGATAACATCCAACATGAGGTTTGCCTTTGCGAACCTTATTCATTGGACAAGGAATTTAGGTTGACAAGAAAAATGGAAAGCAAAATTATGGCAACAAGGAAGCCTACCACTCACAATCATAAAGATGGAAGTGTTGTTGCCCCTAGCCATCCACAACCTACAAGGTTGACACCACAAAAATTGGAAGAAAAAAGAGCAAAAGGGCTTTGTTACAGTTGTGATAGCAAATACACTAAAGATCATAAGTGTGTTGATAAGAAATTATGTTACATAGATTATGAAGAGGAGGAAGAAAAGAAACAAGAAACATCAAAAGAAGAGGATATACACCAAGAACAAACCATAGAGAAAGAAGAAATGAATCTGACCATACCTTGTAATGCATTGGCTGGAATTACCACTCCTCAAACTATCAAGATAGAAGGGCATGCCAAGAAGAAAAAGGTAATAGTGTTGATTGATTCGGGCAGTACCCATAATTTTATTCATTGTAAGATAGCAAAGGAATTTAATTTCTTCCTATACCCATCACCAGAGTGTCAAGTGATGGTTGCAAGTGGAGGAACCATAAATTGCTCAGGAAAGTCCCATAATATCAAGCTATCCATGGGAGAATATGTATTGAATAGCCCAATTCTTTCCATTCCAATGGATGGTGTTGATGTTGTACTAGGAGTCCAATGGCTACAATCCTTGGGTACAATAGTTTTTAATTTTCAATAACTTTTCATGAAATTTTCTTCAGAAGGAAAGGAAGTTGAATTAAGGGGTATCACAGGGAAATCGGGAAAAATAATCAACTCTAACAGAATGAAAAATATTTTAAAGAAAGAAAAATGAGGCATAGTTTCATAATTATGTTCACTAGAGGTTCCCACATCGAAATCATCTATTTCTCCAAATCTCCAAAAAGTCTTCGACAATCATTCTAAGGTATTTGAGACTCCCAAAGGCCTTCCACCTATTCATGATCATGATCATGCTATTCATTTGATTCCATGAAGTGTTCCTCCAAACATCAGGCATTATAGAGTATCCCTATGCCCAAAAGAGTGAAATTGAACGCATGCTTGCAGAAATGCTAGAGGCTAGTATAATTCAACCTAGTCAAAGTTCTTTATCTACTCTAGTAGTATTGGTTCAAAAGAAGGATGGATCATGGTGCATGTGTCTAGATTATAGGGAGCTCAATAAGTTCACTATTAAAGAGAAAGTTCCCATTCCTGTCATTGATGAATTATTGGATGAATTGCATGGATCAAATTACTTAACCAAGTTGGATCTTCATTCAGGATATCATCAAATCAGAATGAAGACTGAAGACATTCCATAAACATCATTTAGAACTCGCGAGGGTCATTATGAATTTTTGGTCATGCCTTTTAGCCTTACCAATGCACCTTCTACATTTCAAGGTTTGGTGAATTCCATTTTAAAACCCTTAGAAAATTTGTGTTAGCATGTTTTGATGATATACTAATCTACAACAAGTCTTGGAAGGATCATGTTCAATATGTTGATAGGGTGCTCAAACTATTGGAGGAGAAACAATTATATGAAAAAAGCTCCAAATGTTTTTTTGGAGTTCAAGAGGTGGAATAGATGGGTCACATTGTATCTCAAGAAGGTGTTAAGGTATACCCTAGAAAAATTAAAACCATTAAGGAATGGAAAAACCCCACATCCATAAAGCATCCATTGGCCCTCATTTTTTATCAAATTTTTCTTATTAAAATCCACCTAATTTCCATAATTTTCCTCCATATACCATCCACATACACCTTATTTTTACCTTATTATGCATATTCAAGCAATTAAATTATGTTTTTCAATTTTTAGATATTTTTGCAAAAATTGGGTTTTAAGAGTATTTTTGGACAGAATCAGAAATTCCTGTAATGGCTATGTGGATGAAATATTTGTAGGAAGCTTGGGCTCGAGCTAGATACATGAATGGAAAGCTTGGGAACTAGGACTGAACTAATTCCAATTGGTTTGGTCAAAACAAGCTAAATCAGGCCCGGTCAAGGCTGGTCAAACATGACTAGTCATCCATAAAATCCCTAGGAAATAGGGTAGTTTTATGATTTCATGGGATTGTCCATATTTTTAGTGATGGATTGAATGGATTCGACTTGGATATATGGATATGAATAGATATATTTGTTAGAGAGACTTTATATCGGTTTGTTTCATGATCTTCTATTTAAGCCAAAACTTTGAAGGCTTATGTATGTAATTTTTATATAACTTTATGTTGAGACATTTGAATATTGGAGATTAATTAGAAGAACTTGTTCTACTTTAATTTTTTTGTTCATTAGTGTGGATGAGTGCTTTAATTTTTAGCATTTGATATCAGCCTCAAGTGTGCAAGGCAAGGGTGGAGGGCCCCCACTCCAAGCTAAGTACACTTCATTGTTAAACTAGCTTAATTTTCATGAACTAGTTGCTTTAGATTTGTTTACTTGTTTTGTTTCAGATTTTCTTATTTCAATTAATGTGTGATGATTTTTGAGTGGATATTGGTTTAATTATGATCTACATATGAAGGGACACACAAGACTTTAAGTGAAATTCCCCTTCTATTTGATCTTGAACTAAAACTGAATTTCATTCTCCTTTTCTTATTTGAAGTTATTTCTGCATTTTTGGTTTGAAGCAATGGTGATTATGATATAGTAGAATTATGAAGAAGGACAATATGGTCCTCCTTAGTTAGGAGCCTCTTCTTTTACATCTTCTGCATCATAAACCATTTATAATTAGTGATTTGGATTTATCTTCATGAAAGTAGTATTGTAGGGAAGGACAACCTAGTTCTCCTAAGTTACGAGCCTCATCCCTCACATATTACATAAGTGAATTAGAAATCGTTAAAATAGGTTTATATTTGTAATATGTACTTCCTTAATTCTTCAAATTTTATCTTCTAAGCTTGGCTACATCTGATATCCATATAATGTGGACTTGCCTCCAAGTTTTACAAACCCAGATTGATAATTAAATGCTTGTGTTAATTTGTGTTAATAAATTAGCTCAACAACATCTATGAGGATTTTTTGGGTTGACAGGGTATTATCACAAGTTTGTTAAGAATTATGGGAGAACAGAAGCACCTCTAACAACATTATTGAAGAAATATGCATTTTCATGGACTCCAGAAGCAACGAAGGCCTTTGAACATCTTAAAGAGGCAATGTGCCAAGCACCGGTCTTAGCTACACTGGAATTCAAAAAAACCTTTGTTGTGGAATGTGATGCCTTAGGAAATGGAATTGGTTTTGTTTTAATGCAAGAAGAAAGACCCATTGCTTTTGAAATTTGTCCAATCAAAGGAAAGTATTTACACAAATATATTTATGAGAAGGAAATGTTGGCAATACTACATGCACTTAAGAAATGGAAACCCTACCTAATTGGAAGACACTTCAAGGTAAAAACAAAACATGATAGTCTTAAATACTTTTCAGAACAAATATTATCTTCAGAAGAGCAGAAAAAATGGGTCACAAAGATGTTGGGTTATGACTTTGAAATCATCTACAAAAAAGGGAATCAAAATTTTGTGGCAGATGTACTCTCAAGAAAGGATGAGGATGTGGAAGCATTTCTTTGCGCCATTTCTATTATCCAACCAGATTGGCTAAATGAATCAAGAGATGAATGGAAGAATGACGAAGAAGTGTGGGAACTCATTCAAAAGTTAAAACAAGATCCAAGTACATCTGATACATTTAGCTGGAAAAATGATTCGTTATGGTACAAATATGAGTTATACCTATGTAAGAATTCCCAACTCAAACAAAATATTCTTAGGGAATTGTACACCTCTCCCTTAGGAGGGCACTCAGGATTTCTAAAAACTTACCACAAGGTTAAGAAGGAAGTTTTTTGGGATGGCCTTAAATCGGATATTCAAAAGTTTATGGCAAAATGTTTGGTTTGACAACAAAATAAAGTTGAAACAATTAAGACCCCAGGTATATTACAACCTTTATCCATTCCAAGCCAACATTGGGAGGAGGTTCAATAGATTTTATCACAGGTTTACCCAAGTCCAAAGGAAAGAGTATTATCATGGTGGTAATTGATAGAATTACCAAGTATTCACACTTTTGTGCATTATCTCATCCATTTAAAGCAAGTATGGTTTCTACAGCATTTATGGAAACAATTCAAAAGCTACATGGAAACCCAAAGATTATTGTAAGCAACTGAGATCCCATTTTCACTGGAAATTTTTGGATATAATTATTTTCTTGTCTTGGTACTTAGTTAGCTCATAGCTCATCTTATCATCCTAATTTGATGGGTAAACTGAGATAGTAAACAAATGTTTGGATGGATATCTCCGTTTCTTTCTATTTGATAAACAGACACAATGGGTCAAATGGTTGCCTCTAGCTGAATGGTGGTATAACAATTCCTTCCATACTATAACAAAAATGACCCCATACTGCACAAGATATGTACTATGGCATACAAATTGGAGCTTCCTGCAGCTTCCCAAGTGCACCTAGTTTTCTATGTTTCATGGTTAAACAAGGTTATAGGTGACAAGCTCCCAGTTCAAACAATATTGACAAAACTTGATGAGGAAGGAAAAATCATATTGGAACCTGAAGCAATCAAAGAAACAACAACTTGAAAACTATGAAATCGATCAATTTCAGGGTATCTCATCAAGTGGAAGAAATTACCCGTTGAAGATTCCACATGGGAGGATGAGAATTTTATACAGAAGCATCGAGAACTACTCAAGCGTTGAGGACAACACTTTTTTGAAGGAGAGGGGCATGTTAGGTCCCTATAATACTAGTGATTCCCCCATTATTATTTTCATTGTATCCCTTATTGTTATTGTTGTGCCCCTATTGTCCCCATATTGTTATTATTGTGCCCCATAGAAGCCCACTATTGTTATTTTTGTGCCCTTATATTATTATTGTTAGGTCGTCTTTAGTTATATTGTGACCCCTTAGACTCCTATATATAGAAAGGAGGTTTTGTCATTTGTATCATCAAAGAGTTGTTCATTTGTGTAATGTAAAGGAGGTTGCCCCCTCGAAGAGGTTGATTTCTAAGTTGTTGATCTTTCTTTTCTGTCTTTTTTTGAGCTGGTTTCATAACAATTTCATTTAAGTGTAGAGCATGCTATGAAATGAGGCACGAAATTAAAATTTTCCCAAACGTTCTTAGAGAAGAAAATATTGGAAAAATCCCTGTACTCCCAAATGGTGGGAAGGAGCACAAGATGATCACAACACAATATACAAAGAGGACAAGCTTCAGGATAAGAAGGAACCATAATATAAGAAGGAAGCAATTACGACTAAGGAAATCACATATGTGGCAAAAAAATATAAGAATGAAAAATCGCAGGCCAATGTGGATCCTCCAGTCGTTAGTAAGGATTCCCAGGATGTAATGTTAGTGGAAAAATGACAATCCCTTGTGGAATATGTATCTCCTCCATAAACCACAAGGAATAATGTTCAAAAGGCATCTTCTTGGGCACATTTGGCAGATGAGCAATATCTCAAGAATATGATCGTACACTTGCTGAATAATGATCTATCAGAATTTGTAGAAAATGTGGGTTGGACTCAAGTTGGGAATAAAAGAAAGAAAATTTCACCTAGAAAAACATGAAGTGAGACTAGATCAAAATAAAATTAGTAAAAAATGGAATGTAAATGTGCGTAGATATTGGGGTTTTTTGGAAAAATTTTACTTGGAAAGAGACTAAATTTTTTGTGTCATGGGGAACTTCCTTAGGATTTGGATTGAACCTCTATGCTCAAACTCAAATTTGCAAGTCTTGGATATATCTAAAACATGTAAATGGTTTGTCCATGAATTCTACTGTTTTAATATAAATGCTATATGTTTCATTTAAAAAAAAAAAACACCTTTATAGACATAACTAGCACAAATATGTTGTGCCCACCTTTATGATCCTTGCTATAGTTAAAAAATATGTTAACTCACTTAAAAGTAAGTATAATTTTATAAAAATACTTCAAATAAAATTAGTTAACCCCACCTCACAGTCAAATGAATAAGGGAGATAAAAATAATCAATATGATAAGGGAGATAGAAATCAACATATCCAATCAGGTTTGGCTCCTTGGCATCAACGTTGGGCATAACATCCATGTGATAGTTAGATGGAAGACAATATACTAAATATTCCTAACCATAAAACTTTCAAACAACCACATGGATCTATATCTGAGTGGATTTGTCTCCAAAGACAAAGGAAATAGATATCTTTTTACTTACATATTCACTTAATAATTTAGAAACCCTATTCTAAAATAAATTAAATTCATCTATGATTTTTGAAAGTATTTAACTTTATTATTTGTTATAAAAAAATATTTTGCTAAAATTTGTTATAAAAAACATTTAAACCTTCATTTACATTGTTCTCATATATTATTAATATTGTTTTTAATATATATATATATATATATATATATATATATATATATATATATATATATATATATATATATATATATATAATTTTTAAATTTGTTTATTTTTATTTTTATTTAAATTTGCAATACATTTATGATATACAATAATTTAGTAAATATATAGTCAAAATTTATTTGTAATAAGGATTTATTTTTAGTTTAAGATTATTTTCGATTGTTTAAAGCCATTTTAGATAAAAGAAAATAAACACAAAGCCCAACAATATTGTCTTTAAAAATAAATGCCTTGTTTTCATAAATGCAACCATTTCCTTTTTTGTGTAAACTTCGACTTTTTATTAGTGAAGAGAAGCAATACAAGTGATAGTTCTCTGTGTTACTTTCCTTACCACCAGAAAACTAACTTGGTAGCACAAATTTAGAAGCATTACATATACTATGCTTGATTAGATCAACTAATAAAAAGAAAACATTTCTCAAGCCCACGAAGTGTGTTAAGAGGTTGCAAATACAAAGGCTCTTAGCGACATAACTATGTCAACTCAAAAGGAAACCTCCCATCCTTAGATACACAAAAAGAAACCACTAAAACATAGCTAAAAATAGAACTATGACTACATATTGACCTGGATAATGCACACATTGGGCCACAATGATTGAACTACCTAGGGAAGCAACGTCGACGAACCATGAGCATCTTCAATGAACCATGAGCTACAACAATGAGCCACGAGCTACAACAATGAGCCACGAGCAACAATGACACACCATGTGCAACGACGAGCCACACACATGGACATGATATGAGATTTACCATATAAACAACATGATTCTTTTGATCATAGGATGTTGGATGATACTCTATGGTCTAAGTCTGCCACCATTTCCTTATGCCCACGAGTAATCAGATGTCCCTCACCAGTTGAGACCAATTGTGAGAAGCATACCACTGGAGGGGCCTCAGGAGGTGTTACTGAGGCCAATTTATAGTTAAGAACCTTGCAGACGAGACCTTGTAGACTGTGAGCCATAGACCAATAAATATGGTGATACCCAATAGATATAGAGCCAATGCCAAAAATAAAAAGGGAGAAACCATTAATTATTCATGAGAGAGAAAATGAAAAATGGAAACCCAATTAGAGAAGCTTCCAAACCAAAAGAAATAAGAGAAGCCAAAAAGAGAGGTAGATCATTAGCATGAGTCATGAATGCCAAAATTCCCTTGAGCCACCATGAAAATATAGGGGATTCAGGAGTGCCCAATGAGACATGTATCGAGACACAAATGCACCATCTTTGGGAAAACTAGTAAAGACCCAAGGTCGAGCCAACTAGAGAATGTGTCATAATTAAAATAAATGTAGGCATGATAACCACAAATGAGAATTGTTGATGACACAAATAGAATTTCATAGCTACTTGCAGAGGTCAAATAGGCATCTAAAGGAGGACACCCGTGTTCCATGACGCATCTATCTACCATGGAAAAAACATTAAAGAATTTTTGAGGTAAAAAATGGGCCTCAAAACAAAAATGTACAACCAAAATCAACTTTATAAGAACCAATGGAAGTGAAGATGATGATGTCAACCACATGGGACGATTCACCATTTTTGGAGTAAAAAGGTAAAATGATAAAAAATAAATAAAAATGAAAAACTACTTTTTCAACTTATCTCCCTATGATTTTACTTAAATTTTGTGTGGTAGCACTTGTTGGATGCATAATTTAATTTTTCATCCAAGGAGTACCCATGTTGAATACTTTTGATGGAGCCTAATACATTGAAAATGAGAAATACATGAGAAACATCATTGCAATCACGTTTTTTCATGTATTTCTCATTTTTTTGTAGCAGGATCATTCATAAGGATTCAACATGGGTACTCCTTGGATGTGAAATTAAATTCTGCATCCAACAAGTGGTCACACTCAAAATTTGAGTAAAATCATAGGAAGATAAGTTAAAAATACAAGTTGAAAAAGTAGTTTTTTCTTTTTCACTCAAAAAATTTGATGAGTTAGTCTAATCTTATTTTATTGTTTCCAAAATTATTTTATAAAATTTTATTAGAAGGCCCATTTTAGTCCTCAAAATTTCTTTAATGGGATCCTGTCCAAACACTAATTGAAGGAAATCATTAGGTAACAAGCAAAGGAGGATGCATCGTACGACGATTGAGGGCGCATAAAGGCTCTCGGTGCATGAAAATGTAAACTAGTATGGCAAGAAATAGTGTGAAATGAAAGTTGGTCTAGGTGGCCTTTCATGCCAGATGTCGATTTCATTATTGTGATGAGAAGTGGGATCCTTCACCCACGTGGGGGAAAATTAAACCATTTGGTAATTAAAAAATTACTATTATTGGAATATTTCGCATTATTACCCCAGATGCGGGTGCATATACAGTGGGTTAATGTGATGGGACAGGGGTGCGGCGAGGTAGGACGACACTTGCTAGCCCTGTACCACCTGGTTTATCGCCCGATGTAGCTTAAACAGGGGCATCTGGTTTCACTTGGATTCACGTCATGTGGCTTTGTTACGCCCAACCTATCATCTGATTTCTCCATTGCTTCCACATTCTCTAGTCTGAGCTGGGCCTCGGCTCCCTTTAATGCTGGAGTTATGGTGGGTGCAATCCGAGGAAGGGAGGATAGTGTTAAATACAGGCTCAGCTTTGTGATCGTTTTGAAGCCTTTGGTGCTTTGCTGGTCTGGTAAAGGTGTATTATGGTATGCTGCTTTGTTATGCTCTGTCGCCCTGTTATGCTCAGCCAATTCTGCGACGCCACCTCTGTCTTCTCCTAGGATTTGTTTGGAGGCCTCCAGCCTGAGTTTGGATGCCCATTGAATAGGCCGAGCTCTGAGGAGGTGGTTGAGAGGTCTTGTTTACAAAGGGTGGCTGAGGTGCTAGTTATGCCCTGTCTTCACCATAGAATGAAGAGCTGCAGGGGAACTCCTAGGCGTGTGCCCTCCCACCCGTCCTCCAATTCTCCCTCCGTATCGAGTGATCTCTCCATCGGCCATTACCCTCGCACGCGCAGTGGGAGAGGGTGTCTCCATCTCCCCAGCCATTTCCCTCCTGATTCCTCGTCGTCTCCCTCTTTTGGCTCGACGATTTTCACCTTCAATTGTTCCCTGAATCGTCCAAGAATCACTGCTCACGTCTCAGTGTTCTTTCTTGAAGAAGGCCAGGAGGCAGGGGAATCCAGCACTCATCAGGAGGGCCCTGCCTCTGTCTCTGCGTAGATTCCTTTCTCTATGCAGGTTCCAGAGGTCCCAACTCACAATGCCATGGACATGGTGATGGAAACGGAGGCTCCTGGTCCTTCTGAACCTGATGTTGCTCGTGCAAGGGATGACACTGATGCTGCTCGTGCAAGTGCTCTACCTGAGTTTGGTTGGTGCAGAATTGTGGAGGAGCCTCCAGACGCGTAGTTTCTTTCTCTGTTGCTCTGTTAATGGTCACGCGGCCCTTAATAGCGGGCAATTTTTGGTTCAGGATGCAAATTTTGGTTCACTTCTGCAAGATATGGTTCAATTTGTATGCCTCTTTGAATTTTTGTAAGCTCAGCAAGAGAGTCAATACTTGTTCCCCTGTGTGGGATTTGAATACTAGCTCTTGGCTAAGTTCACTCTCATGGGTAGTGTTTCTGATTCTCTCTCCCGCTTCTACAAGGCAGTTGTTTTTTACTACGGTCTATATGTAAATTACCCCTTTTATGTTAATAGAATAGTTTTATTTAGAAAAAAATATATATATTTCTCATTATTAAGCATGATTAGAAAGACAATTCTTTCAACTTTTTATTATATTTAACCCTTGTGAATGTGGGTAATAGATGTCTTATGAAGTGTGTTATAGTTGGTGTATCCTGAACAAGAATACTAAGCAATAAGAACGCATGAGCCATATTTTTTCTTCTTATTTTGAGAGCTACATTGTGCTTCACTTGTATCTCTCCAAATATGACCTTGCATGACACAATCTTTAGTTTATGGCATGAAAAATTACTCAAGAGAACAAGAGATAACAAACAAATGAATATTAGTCATACTAGTATATATATTAATATGTTAATATATATCTAAGTATGTATACCAAAATATTAATATGTAAATATATATATATATTATATATACCATCAATAATATGTTGATATATATGCAAGTGTATCTACCAACACACACACACACACTGACATATATACCAAAATATTGTTGCTATATACACCAAGATATATATATATATATATATATATATATATATAATGTCGGTATATGCAATGGTGTATATTTTTTTTCCAAGGAAAAATAAAACTTTTTATTGTGACTTATAAAAAGTTACATTGTATGTGTTGTTAGGCATTCAATTGACTATATGATTTTCCAATCATAGAGTTTACTGAGATGGTATTTGAAGGTCTTCTCCTTCTACCATCTCACTTTTTTTGGCATCATAGCACTAATCTTTTTAACCTTGGGCCTCCTCTGTGAGGAAAACAACTCCTTTGGGTTAGTTGCTTGAGAAAAACATCATGATATGTCCCAAAAAATAGAAACACATACCGATGGGGCTTAGTCATTCTTGGGCTTAGTGAGGAAAACAACCCAAACAGGAATGAATCAGCTGAAAGTTTTGTGTGAGTTAATAAGACTATTATAGTATCGTTATAATGTAGATTGTCTACTGTCACCAAGCGAAAAAAAATGTAAACAAAAGAAACTGCCTAAAACTAGGCAACGAACAAAGTAAAATATGAACTTTTAAGCATATGGTGGTTGATCTGACACACAAATCTCATCCATATTAGCTTCCTCTATCCTCCAACAACCCAGATCTTGTTGCAAACCTGCTTTAGAAAGTTGTTCTGTTGTATCATTGCGTTCCCTGTAAATGTGACATAGAGAAAATTCGTTAAAAAAATACTTTAAATGTTTTGTCTCTTCTAACAATGATGATAATATGTAATTATGACATCTGCTCACTCCATTGAACAATTTGATGATGTTCATTGAGTCCCCAAAGATTTGAATCATGAGTATGCCCAAGTGGGTAAGCCAACAAAGTAGGAGTTTTAAGGCTGACAATTCTGCAAAATTGTTTGATCCGTTCCCCAGCCCCACAGAGGCTTTGAGACATCTATGAATTTTTAGCTAAACTACCAACCCAACCCTGCACTTATTGTTTTGGTTGGAAGCCCAATCGAAGTATGCCCAAGGAACTCCTTCCTTAATGTGCTCCTCTCTAATAGGGCGAGAAATTTCCTCCCGGCTTGGCTCAGGTATGCTAGAGTAGATTTCCGCATCCAACAGCTGTATTCCCCACTGAGGGGTTTTTTTCTTTAAAAATACTTTTGTTCCTTGCTAGCCATATGCCCTAGGAAATGATTAGAGGAAGGTTTCGCAGGTTCCCTTCAGGATGATGCTTCCACCAACTTTGACATACTTCTACTATTATCCTCCCTTCCCATATCACCCTCTTCTGGATCAGTCTCCCTACTTCCAGCCATACCTCCTTTGAGTATGGGAATTCTACAAAAAGGTGTTGAATCATTTCAATATCATTTTTACATAAGGTGCATCTCCCTGGACCCGACTTATATCTTTTCTGAAGTATATCCTAGGTTGGCACCTTCTTCTTGAGGATGCATCAGAAGAACATTCGGGCCTTTGTAGGACATTGCATCTTCCATATTGAGGTAACCCACGAGTCCTGATTCCCCCAACCTTTCTTCGACATTAGGTACTTATATCCTTGTTTTGGAGAGTAGTTACCCGAGTCCACAAGTGCCCAAACTAATTGATCAGGTCTATCTCTTAGCTAGACATTGGACCTAGACAGTTCCATAATGAAGATGTTCCATTCCCCCCTCCATTGTGGATTAAGATTTAGGTCCGACCCTGATAACCAGGCTTGACCCCATATAATGGAATGACTGTGTTTCTCAATCTTATTGAGATATTGAATGCCTCTTATATCAAGTTGGTTTATGAGACCTAGGGAAAGGGTAAAATCTTCATTTCACCCTACCCATGGATCCTTCCCTATCCTGATTTGTTCTTCGTTTCCTACTTTCCAGGACAAACCTTGTTTAATGATATTGAAGGCATCGAGTGTGTCTTTCCACACCACTGAGGCATTCCCATTCTTTTATTTGGACTTTTAATCCAGTCTTGCAACAGAATATGGTCAATATATTTCTTCTTGACTGCCATAGTCCATATATTCTCCATCCTGATCAGCCGCCATCCCAGCTTTGCTGCTAATGACAACCCAAAAGTAGTTAAGTATTTTTTACCCTATCCACGCCACTCCTTTTGCCTTGCCACCTTCTCCCAAGCCACCCATGGTAGAACCGACTGCTCCTTTGAGCCTGCCCATAAGAATCTGCTGCAAACTCTTCTTATTTTTTCCAGTATCCCTTTCAGGACCCAAGTTAAAGCAACCCAGTAGATAGGTATAGCAAGGAGGACTGATTTAATGAGGGTCAATCTACCCACTCTAGATAGCCATTTAAAGCTCCAGTGAGTGATCCTTGATTCAATTTTTGCAATTAGCCAATGCCAATTCTGCTTCTTGTATGAGCTGGGTTTCAAAAGGAAACCTAGATATTTGAAGATGTCTTCTAGCTTCCATTCTTCAAATGGCATATCTTCTTTAATTTGATTTGCTTCCAGTCTGTTGAAACCTTCCAACAGTAGTTGTGATTTTTCCTTGTTCACTTGCATGCCTGTAGCCTTCAAGAAGAGGTCTAATATCCTTTTTAGTTCCTTTGTTTCACTCCTTCCATTACAAAAGAACAGAATGGCATCCACAAACATGATATGGGTTATAGATAAATTGAAAGCCACTTCCAACCCTTTGATATCCCCTTTCCTTCTGGATTCTAAGAGTAGTTGGCTGAGCCCTTCGGCTGCCAGAAGGAAGAGAAAGGGTGAGAGGGGACATCCTTGTCTCAACCCTCTTTGACCTTGAAAGAAAGAGGAATCCACTCCATTTATGAGAACTGCAAAGCTTACACTGGTCAAGCATCCCATGACCCAGTTTATAAAATCTACTTGGAACCCGAAGTGGGTGAGGAGCATGTGAAGATACATCCAACTGATCCTATCAAAAGCTTTGGAGAGGTCTATCTTCACTACTGCTCCTTTTCTTTTTTTGTTTGCTGTTTTGGATGGTTTCCTGGGCCACACCAATCACTTCATGAATCTGTCTCCCATCTAGGAAACCAAACTGTTATTTTGACATATGCCTGAATAGAATTGGCTTTACTCGAAGTGCAATCACCTTCGCTATGATTTTGCAGATACAGTTGCAAAGGGAAATCAGTCTAAAGTCTTCAAAAGAGGTTGGTTCTTCCTTCTTCGGGATGAGGGCTACGAAAGTTGAATTAAAAGGGGGATATATAACCCCTTTCCTTATGGATTATCAACAACTTCGTTGAACTCATTCCTAATTTGCAAAAGAAATGCTGAAACAGCTCCACCATCTATGCGTCTGGTCTTGGGCTCTTATCCTTTGGCATATATTTTATAATTCCTTCGACCTCCCCATTTGTGACTTCTCCCATTAGTTCAATAGAGTCCCCTTCGTCCACATAATGAGGAAAGGTCTGGGCTGTCTGGATCACTTCAGCCAAGGATACTTTTGCTGGGGTTGTGAATAGGTTTTGGAAGTGTCTTATACCCATCTATGAGAGTTCCTCAAATGATTGGGCCTCTCTTCCTCCCTCGGCCCTCAATTTCCAAATAGTATTCACATTCTTCCTTCCTCTAACATAATTTTGGAAGAATTTGGTGTTCTCATCCCCTGCCCTTATCCATATGGCTATGCTTTTCTTTTGCCACTATTCTTCTCTTTCTAATAGGATTTTACTCCTTTGGGATTCTAGCTACATAATTCTATCCCTTTTCTCATGTCTTTCATAACCATCAGCTTCAGGGATTTCAAGCATTTGTAATTCCTTCCCTAATTGAATTAGGTATTCATCTTCTTTCAATTTCTCTGCCTTAACCCAATCCACCATTGTTTTTTTAAGACGTTTCAGGTTCTCCATAAATAGGAATGCTTTGTCCTCAGAATCACTTGCCCTCACAGGTCTCCAAGTGTCTTTAAATAGAGAGTTAAAGGATTCCTCCAGTAACCAAGTAGGATTGAATTTAAAGGGAGCTACCAGTTTTTTGGGGAGCTTGGTTAATTCTAGCAAGATTGGCATATGATCAGAGGTTCCCCCTTCACCCACCCACTGGCCGAAGGCTGGAATCTTTGATGCTGCCTCCTCATGAAGGAGGAAGTGATCCAGAGTTTCTGCTACATGGTCTTCCCCTATTCTCCTCTTCCTCCAGATAGGTCTTATCTTCAATAAGTTTATATCTAACAGTTTATTTTCTTAATAAGATTGGTAAAAAAATTTGATAGTGAGTCTTCTCTGGAAGAGGGGCCCCAAGTTTTTGTTGTACTAATGGATAATTTAAAGTCTCCCTCGATCACCAGATTCAGGTTGTTCAATATTGATTTGGAGAAGAGGTTCTTCCAGAATTGGGCTCTCCCCTAGCATGGCCCGTATATGTTAATTATCATCAGATTAATGCATAGCTCTAGGGAGTAGGCTTCCATCCCCATCACTTGATCCATCCCCCAGGTGTTTAATACTTTGAGCTTTCCTTCTTTAATCCCCATAGCTAGTCCCCCATAGTCACCTTTAACATCCATGGCTTGGATGCTCCAACCAGTCAGGATTTTTGCCAAAAATTTTGAGACTTCTTCTCCTGTTCCCAACTTTTCTTGAAAAAGGAGGATATCCAGATTGTAGTTCCATATTACCTCTTTTAACACTAGTTTTTTAGGGTTTCTTGATAAACCCCTACCATTCCATGAGAGGATATCATTGATCAACCTCAGGGGGGGGGGGTGTTGCTGCTCTAAGAACCCCAGAAATAGACATTTGATTTCCATTTTCAATATCTAGTATGGCTCGTAACTGAGCCTTCAACAAGTTCGTTTTCCTCCTTCTCATCTTATGGTCGCCTATATGGGTGGATTGAATATCAATTCCCCCCAGTACTCCCCATGTAGGAGGCTTTTTCTCTCGAGGTCTAAGGTTATAAGGGTTTCTTGCTGTAAATATGCATCGATGTATATACCAACTATTGTGCGAGTGTATATACTAAGATATTATGTCGACATATATATTGGTTGGTTATGTCAGTATATATACTACTATATATAATGTTATAGGGAAAAATGCCCTCCTCATCAACTCAGAGGTGAAAGATAATATGCCTGAGGTAAATACCACAATTGTAGGCCTTGACTCCACACTAACACTCTCTACACACTGTCAACCTGCTTTATAAAGCTTGTTACCAAGCATAGAGGAGCGTTAGTCACCTTTCTAACTCATGTTGTTAGACTAGGGGGGGCATTAGTGAACCCAAGGGAAGTTCAGAGGGTCAAGCCAACAAATCTGCTCACAAATAGCTAGATATTTATCCCTAAATTTGCTTAAGAAAAGTAAGGAAACTCCAAAAATCAAGATATTTGGAGAAAATCCAATTTGAGAATGAAGGAAAATGGGAAGAAGCTTGAAAATAGGGCAAGTTCATGGCTTTTTCCCTAATAAACTCTAGGAGGAGCTTGGCAGCCCTAATTCTATTGCTACATAAGCAACGAGAGGGCCATTGTAAAAGGGTCAGAGCATTTAGAAGGATAGACCCTTGAGCTGTTGTGAAACTGTCATATTCTTGAAGAAGAGAGCTGAAAGAGGGAGAGAGAGAGAGGAGGAAGGCATAGAGGAA
This sequence comes from Pinus tabuliformis, assembly GCA_031772625.1. Lineage (NCBI taxonomy): Eukaryota > Viridiplantae > Streptophyta > Pinopsida > Pinales > Pinaceae > Pinus > Pinus tabuliformis. Next base: position 1,233,447,433 of record CM062818.1, read on the forward strand.
GGCTGATACAATGGATGGTTGTAATCACTCTTCCATTATAAATATAGAACTGCAGTTATGTTCCCTACTCCATAGTGTCGGTAATGTTGTTCGTTTATTTGTTCATTCTGATGCTTGTCGAGATGAGTAGTTAAGTTATACACTAATATATGTTTATTGTGCATTCTTACATTAGTTTTCAAGAGCGTATGTTGTGATTGGTTTGCCTTGTCCTTTGTGCAGGAATTTTCTTGGAGCTGGCCTTGAAGGAGTTCTTCTTGCCGCATAGAGATCCCCAAGCAAATCTAGAAGGAACTGAAGGTGATCCTCTTTCCATACCTTGTCAATTTATGTTTGATAGATGAACATGTGTGTAACTTGGTAGCTTTTGTAGATCATCTTACAGTCTGTCGAAGGTCCTAGGAAGGCCTTTGAGGGTAGTTTTCATTCCATATCCACCATGCATTTTACCCCATAGTAGAATTGGTGACTCTGATGGGGACTATACATTTAGTTCCCGATCAACCTAAACTCCTCTCAGTTCTTCTCTTTCTTCTAAGAGCTTCCTACTTCTTCAAATCCTTTTCTGATCCACCAACCATCTTGTTACATCCTACTAGTTTGTATTCTCCTCAGAAACTGATCGTAAAGGCCCTTTGTTTGAGCTATTTCCCTCACTAACGCAGGTTTCCAGGCTAAACAGAGCTTTATAAAGCTCTGTGCCTGTGTACAAGGAGCGTTAGTGGCCCAACTAACACTCTATTTACATTGAAGTAGAGCATTAGTATCCCATTTCCATGTTTTCTAGAAGATTATGTGGACCAAAAGGTGGGGAAACTTGTCTCAGGGGCTAAAGTAAGATCTGCAACAGTATTATGTTAACAAATTTGTTGTCTTGAAATTTTTTTTTTAAAGAAAAATGTTTTAGTTTTTCTCTCTTAAAATACATTTTTTTTTAAAGAAACACTGATAAATTGTATTCATCCTTCTGTCGAAATAGTCGTAAGCTGCTTCATTTTGGTTTTCAGTAGTTGTTAGGAAATATTGGGAAAATAATCTTTTGGTTATGCGAGTGTTGAATGGCTTTAGATGCACAGATGAATCGATGAATATGTGAAAAGGTGAATATGTAGAATAAGACTTGTTTGCATAAGAGATTGGAAATTTTTTTTAGAGCATGGTTCTGCATGGTTTATTGAGTCAAGAGTGTTACCATATTCATACTTCAACACCCCTACCAAAGGCAAATAATAAAGTACACTAAAGTTTACATTAAAATCAATCAGTTACTCTTTTTGAGCAAACCAACATTAGCTAGATTAGGACCTTGGGATAAGCATGTGAGTGAACTGCCCAAGGTTGAAAACCAAAACTAGTGTCGTTAACGAGTGAAAAATCCTTCTGCACTCATATTACCAAGACCACTCCACTAACAATGGAGCGAAATACGAGACAACATCAGATTGTAATTGTAGGTAGCCCGCCTTCTCTTATAAATCATTTGGGCATTCTGTGTATTGGGGGTCCCTTCGGGGATTTCGGAACTGAGTCAGGGACTCAAGTTTCCTGCCCACACAACATGCTGTCTACGACTATGTCCCCCCTGGTAATGTCTGTGATTTGAGGTATCTCTAGTGGCCAAAACTTCTAGGTACTTACACAAGGTGACTGGGATGGGCTATCCTAGTACCTAAAATGAACGGATCTAGTTTGTCTTCAGTTTTTGGGAGGGTGCTTGTCTTCACGAGAGTACTTGGCCCCTCAATCTGAGGTTCGGGCGAAGCTCAAAAGTAACCGTAACCATACATTTGGCCATCCTTCTCTGTTATTCATTGAGAAACTGGGTTTCATCTCTAGTAATCGGTGCTTATCAGACGAGGTAATTTCCCTCTGTTTGCTGATTGACATATTTAGTGTATTTTTTATTTTTAGGTACCTGAGTGCTATCATTTTCGAGACTTTAAAGAATATCACATTAAAATATATTTGATAAAACTTAACGATCATCGTGGCTACATCCGGCCCTTGTCATCACTCCAGATGATTGTTAAGACATCCTCCACTCATTGTGGAAGACGCATCGAGTTCCATTGACTTGGATTCCTCATCTTCAAGGAATCAGTCTCCTAAATTTCACACGGGATCTGTGTGGATGACCGACGATTCTAGTTTGCCAGAGGATTTCTTCATGGAATGATTCCTTCCTCACTTTAACACTCTGCTCACAAATCCGTCGGATCCTATCGTGGTTCCCGTGGTACCTGTACTTCCTTCTTTAGTAGGTGGAACTTTCCCATATATCCAGTCGACGAATCAAGGGTTGTGGAATTTTAGAGACACTGTTGGTCCTCTGCCACCTCCCCAGTCGACGGTCATCACAACACTAGTAATGTGGAACCCCCTATCTCGTTTGTCCCAGGTACGACAACTCACATAACACCCTCTATAAGTGGAACCCAACAGATGCCAGGTTCCACTCCTATGGTGCCACAATGCATACCTTCGACTAGTGCCACATATAGTGCTCCATATAACACTCAATGCGGCACTATGGGTGCGGTTCCAGTTTACCAACAACAAGGTCAGCTGCTAATGTATAGTTCCAACCCCCAGATTTAGATATCTGGGGGGGTTCCCAATATGCACATGCCGGTGGGGAATGTCACAGTTCCCCCTCCATTCTTAGGCATGCATGGATAGTCGCTGATTGACATGAGTGTTCCCTCTATCAATCAAAGCCATATGGTTAGTTCTGTGTCGATTGGGAATCCACAAGGGATTCCCAACCAATCCATGGGGGCACCCTACTCACAGACTCAAATGAGTCAAGGGGGCACCGCTTATATTGGGGGAAATTTCATACCCCAGTATCAAAATCCTCATGGAAATCCACTCTACAACACCATACTGCAAAGCCACTGCTACACCATGCAACCCATGTACACTATGGGGAACCAAATGATGGGAGGATCACAGAGCTTCTCAGGCCATCCGTCATCACCATGGTCCGAGTAAAGAGCACCCAACTATCTGCCTTTTTTGGCAACATTAGATATTCACGACTTATACAAATTGACCAACGACCACATCTACCACAACTTACAATGGTTGCCAATCCCACATAAAATACTGACAGACATTCCAAAGTTCAACGGAAAACAAGGGGAGGATCCAGGTACCCATATCACCACCTACCATCTCTAGTGTGTTTCTAACTCTATGGTGGATGATAGTGTCTGGTTACATCTTTTTCCCCACAACCTCATTGGCAATGCCGCAAAATGGTATATTGAGTTACCACACACGTCAGTAAATACCTTTGACGCTTTAGTGATGGAGTTCCTAAAGCACTTTCAGTTACCTATCCACTATGAGACTGGGATAGAGCTCCTTACTTCATTTCATCAGGATATCGCCACCCACATCTCCGATCATATTCATGAATGGAAACGTAGGCAGAGGTTGGTCAGAGCTCCCATCCCTGATTTTCTCTTAACGGACTGGTTTTGCAAGTCCTTACTCCCACAAATCACTAGAGATGTCACTCTAGGTGGTGCGGTTACAGAAGACCAATCCATACATCTTTCCCAACACCTAGATTTGATCTATTCACAGTATGGAACTCTCTACAACATAATCCCACACGCTCTCAGTTACTGCAATCCTCCCACCATTCAGCACCCTAAAGTGCACACCGACAAGATTGTTGGTGCAACCTCTAGGGTCACTGTAAAATAATTCACTGGTTCCATTGCCAAGTTGGCAGTGGACTCCTCTACCAAAGTGACTGCTCTTCCTACCATTGTGATAAACTCTGTGCAGTTTACACAAAATCCAGTGGCAAGAACAAGAAGAATAAGAACAAGACTGCTCCTTCTGAAGAGAAGTCATCTAAGCAACCCAAACCAAAATAGAAGGCTACTGCGCCTACTGATGGGGAAAAGGATAAAGGCACCAGATATCTGTTTAAACTCTATCTTGAAGACCATGTAACCTGGCGTTGTCTGTGTCTTCAAGAATGCACAAATTACCTTGCCAAAAGAGATTTTGGTAAGGCACCTGCTGTCCTTAGAAATCCTTTTCCTACTCAACAACAGCAAAATCTCGTTTCCAACCAACCGCAACCCACATCAGGGGGCAACGATGGTTCGCAACATCCTTTAGCTGGTGAAGGAAGTTCTACCATTTACACATTTGAAACGGTAGAACTCGCCACAAGAGCCAAATCTTATGGAGCTCCTATTGCTCCAGTAGTAGAACCATCCTCAGGACAAAACCCATCGCCGCCTAATGATTTGAATATCGAAAGGCCAGTTGAGGACTTTGTAATTCGACCCCCCAAGGGGGCACTTCGACGCACAATGCACAATACATCTGCATGTGCCACCCAACACTACAATATCATAGAGGATTTGGTGCAAGCACCTTTGGCTATGTCGGCGCTCAAAGTATTACAAACATGCCCCAGCCAACAGAAAGCTTTGCTTTAGGCTATCAGAGGTATTGACCCTATGGATTCCATGCTTGTTATTTTCGACATGGACAAGTGTAAACCTCCCCTTTCCCGTCAGCTTGCATTTCAAGTGCATATCACTTCGAAAGGTAAAGGTATACACCGAACTGTCATCGACAAAGGTGCTTCAACCTGCGTCATGTCGGCTTCACGTTGGCTCGCCCTGGGTTCCCCAACCCTATCCCAGTTGTCTAACTCCCTTAAAGCTTTTGAAGGCCACACCTTTATCTCAAAATGATACCTAGCTAGTTTTCCCATCACATTGTATGGGAAAACAGTAACGATGTACATAGAAGTCGTGGATAGGAAACTCAACTATAATCTGTTGCTGGGTCATAGTTGGACATATGCCATGATGGCCATCGTATCCACTGTCTTTCATATCATCCTATTTCCATTGGATGGAAAAGTCATTACTATGGATCAATTGTCTTTTTGCATCCCCGATTATTCACCATTACCAAGTGGCTTCGTACCCCTAGTAGGAGGTGGAACTAACAGTTATGTCAGTATCCGTACTAGTCTATTGAAGTCTTCTTCCCTTATGGGTTCTTTTCCTCTTCAGCCGCCCCAGGTTTCATAATCGGTCAACATGCTTTCATCAATTCCTCATGAACTGACCGATCCCTGGATCCTAATGGCGCCTTCAGACCTTGACACATTTGGAGACCAGATGCCACTGTCACCAGTTGAATCAGCCTACCAAGGCATTCAATCCACATCCACATCTCCGGTCATGTTGGCTATCACCGACGGTACCACCGCTCTTCCCATAACCGCCCCTCCTTTAGATCTTCTCGATCAACTCCCATCTATAGACGAAGCTATTCGAGAAATCATGAGTTTTGGAGAGAAACATTGGGAGGATTGGCATCTTTGGGTTCCAACATCTGATTCGGACATGATGCCTCTTCAAGTCCTGTCCTCTGACATAAAAAAAATCATTCCCCCACCCTATACAAGCATCCAAACTTTTGAGGTGGAAGGAAATATGGACGACACTTCTAGGTCATTGCCCATAGATATTTTAGTCACGTCAGGCATCGTGGAAGACACCTAGATGCGAGTAGATTGCTGTCCTGAGGAAATTGCAAGCTCCACCTACCTACATGAGGAATTCCATGATAACTTCATTTGGTCTCACGAGGAAATTCCCAACTTTAATCCATCATTTGTCGCGCATGAGATCCAACTTTACGACGAGGCAAAACGAAATGGGTGGCCAATCCCTTCCCTAGAAATAGCCGTTGAACCCATGCCCAGACCTACTGCTGAAGAAGAACACCTACTATACCTTAAACAGCTGGATAAAACCCGTCGAGATGCCGATTTGGCACTCGCAGCTCATAGGGAGCATGTACAATCCCAATTTGTGAAAGAGGTTAGGTTTTGTTCTTTCCAATAAGGTGACTTCATATCGGTCTATCATCTAAAAGATAACCTCTTGGAGGCATGCATGCTTTGACCCATTTGGCTAGTTCCCTATGTCATAATGAAATTCCTCCCCACAGGGGCATATGAACTACAGGACTGGGATGGAATCCCACTCAAGAAGCCCAAATATGGGCTCTATTTGAAAAAGTATTATGCCTAGTATTGCACTAGGCATGTGCTTTGTAATTTTATGTATTCATAAATTTTTCTTACCTTTTTTTGATGTGATTGGATTGTTTTGTTATTTAGTGGATCACTTGTCTCATGCATTCTTCTTGCAATGAAAATGTCATCGTTTCCCTTAGCATATGTAGGATACACAGATGGTGCCATTCGTCACACACAGCACATTGCATCAGCTGCTTGGGTCATCTATACACCCGAGTTAGAACTATTTTGCTCCGGGGGGGTCTTTCTTGGTACCGCCACCAACAATATTGTTGAGGGCATCTCCAATCTGATGGTGAGGTTAAACTCCTAGCTAGTCATTATGCAATTCGCAAACCATTATCATGTCCATAATCCAACCTTGTTACGTAACTATCTAAGGGTGCGACTCTTGGAATGTCGATTTGAAATAATCACATATGAGCATGGTCCTCGAGAATTAAATACAGTCGCTGATTCGTTAGCTAACTATGTATTGGATTGGCATTTGTCTCATTCTTTATAGCAGCATGCATGAGAAGTAAAAACATTTACTAAAGTTAAAAATTTGTTACAAAAAACATTTAAAAACACATTTACACCACCAAAATACCAAAAATATATATATATATATATATATATATATATATATATATATATATATATATATATATATATATATATATATATATATTGAAATCCAATTTTTTACATCAAAATATTCCAAAACTTGGATGATTTAAGTACAAAATGGCTCAAAGCCCAGCTACAAACACTCATATGGCTATGCCAGAGCACCTACTAAAATGAACCTATTGCTCGAGAAAAGCTAAAACAGTTCTAGCTACCGTCTGAAGAGGAACTGGAAACCGCTCAAGTACACCAACGGTGTGCTGCTGCATATGAGCGAGAATCTCCCTCATAGGAAGGGGGGGGGGGGGGGACACCCATAGTTAAACCCTCTAGGTTCCTCAGAACCTTGTGGAGACCATCAGCATCACCTCCTCCAGCAAGTAGTTGGCCACCTTGTCGCACAAGTGAGGTTCGCCTGCAAGTCATACTGTCGTCACATCTGTGTTAAGCATAAAAGTTTCATGTTAGTTCTTATTTTATCTTTTAAAAAAAATTACATATACATTCGAAACTGCAAAAATACTTAATTATTTTCAAATTATTCTCACCTTGAGGACCCCAGTTGGTCCCGGGCGGTAGCATCAAGTCTGGGTTGCCGGTAAAATCCATGCCTTCATAGGCATAGTCATCAACATTCGCAATCTGGCTATAGAGCCACTGGAAGAAGTCTTCATCAAAGAAGTGCTGGAGTGGTTCTCCTCCTGTACGAGGATCAAGTGATGACCAGCGACCCTGCCTCGGCTCCCTCGAATCAAAGAGACCTAAGCACACCCGTGGGCGCATGACAGGTACCCTCTTAAGGAAAAATGAGACTATGATGGTACCGTACCCAAAACTGTGTTGGGTACGGGTCTTGCATGCTGTCAATTCTGCCTCCAACTAGCGAAGCACTGCTTCACACTAGTTGAACATCTGAGGCTGGACACAGTCAATCGCAAGCAACAGTTGGGCCTTTGTTGCTATGTGGGGACTTTTTCACCCCACCAATCGCACAATCAACCATAAAACTACCCTCATAGACCGAGATCGAATCCTCTCTATTAGGACTTTGTTGTCGATTAGTCCACTCTCAGGAATGCAGTAGATCTATACTAGCTCTGAAGTAGATCGTGGATCTGATCTGCCACCATTGAGGTTTTCTTGTGCCCCACGGCATGATAAACTAGTCAAAAAGTAAATGTCATCCCAGTCAATCACCAACACCTAATCTCCAATCCTGAACACTTGCTCGTGTTCATCCCAGCGCTGTATGATCCATCTCAGTAAATCCTCCTGTCCTTTCATCCACGCTAGCTTTGCACACTTCAACAAACCACAGTGGCACAAGGCAACTATTCATGCTGGATCATTTTGCATCAGCAATTCCTCATTGTCATCAGCTTGTTCTCTCTATAGGTGAGTCATTTCAGCCTAAAACCTGCACAAAATAACCCTAAAAATAGTTAAAATGGGGAAAAATCACTTAAGGAATCCATGCATGAGGGTTTTAACTACGTCCTACAGCCCTAACAGTACCCCCAGTGCTACATAGGGAGGATTAACGCCCTCTAGTAGCTCGTACAGAGCATTTAATGCTCCCTACTGGCCATTTGGAGGGCGTTAGTGCGCAAATAAGGCTTTAGGGCACCTCAGATTTGAAAAATTCCACCCATAAAATTGTTAAAAAAGGTTTAGTAAGGGATAGAGAAAGGTTTTAGCTCTCACTTGGGACTAATAGCATGTCGAATGGTTTCCCGGATCTCCTGCAATGGTCCACGGAAAATCTGCTCCTCTTTAGCTCCAGCAAGCTCTCACAAACTTTAAAATAGTGAAAATGATGCATGTGAAAGCTCAAAGCATCTCATTATATAAATTTGAGAGACATGATTTCTTGAAAATCATTAAAGAGGAAGTAGTCCATTCTCCATGATTTTTTATCATGCATGAACCTAGATAATAGGAATTGCTGTTTTTTATACTTTTAACCGCTTTTGATGAAAGTACTTTCAGGAATGAAAAGCAGTAAAAGCTGCAGGCAATTCTCAATGGAACACTTTTGGAGATATTTTATTTCTCTTTAAAAAATATAAACATCTCCGAGTCTTTTGTTGTGGTGCTTGTTAAACATACACCACGATCAATAGAGCACTTTTGGAGATATTTTATTGCTCTTTAAAAAATACAAACATCTCCAAGTTTTCATTGTTAAGCTCGTTAAATCTTTGCAACGATGGTCAGAGCACATTTTGTGATATTTTATTGCTCTTTAAAAAACAATAAAAAACTTTGTGTCTTCATCATTACGCTCGTTAAATGCATGCAATGATGCACTGAGCAACTCTTTTTTGATCTTTTTCCAGCTCATAAACTGAAAAAGACCAAAGGAGCATTCTTTTTAGGCACTTTTTTCTTGCTCTTTAAACTGAAAAAATCCCAAGCTATGTCTTGTTTCTCATTAAACTTGCTAAAGATGACCTGAGCATTCTTTTAGGTACTTTTTCTTGCTCGTTAAAACTGGAAAAACCTGAGTTTTTGTTACTGGGCTCATTAAAAATTCACGACAAAGCACGAGTTTAGTTCGTTGCCTCGTACTTGTAACAAAATTAGGTCAACATCTATTGGAAAAAGGTTTCTCTTTATCTTGGTTCAATAGATTAAAAGAAGGAAAAGTAACCGATTCAGGTATACTATTAACCTTTTGTCACACTTGGTTAACAATTATGACAAAGGGACCACCATGGAGTCTCTCTTTACGATCTTTTCAGACTCTCTAAATATGAAAGGACCACTGAGTTGTCTAGTCTGGACTCTTTAAATTACACAGACAAGATATAGAGTCGTTCTTTTTGCGATACTTTTTAGACTCTTAAAACATGAAAAAATCGACGAGTTTGCTTGTCTGGACTCATTAAACTAATCAGATAGGGCAAAGAGTCATTTGTTTTGCGATCTTTTTCATACTCTTTAAACATGAAAAGATTGATGAGTTTACCCGTCTGGAATCATTAAAAAATCAGACGGGGAAAGTGGATAATACATCTATATTCTATATTCGAAAGCATGGTTTGGTAGCAATCGTTCCCTTGAACATGGCACTCCCTCAAATAAACCTTCATTTTGATATCCTCTCAATATTAACCCTACCAACCTATGAGTTTTTAGCCTATATACCCCGATGTAATTGCATCTCCGTATCTTAAACACTCTGTAGTGTTCATGAGTCTAGTGCTGTCTGGTTAAAACCGTTGTCGTGTCTTCTATTGTTCAAGGGTCCCCATTTGCTTCCTTTATCAACTGATCATACATATCCTTTCATCATGCCCTCCATTGTTTAGACCCAAATGCTCAAAAGATTCCTCAAAAAACAAAATCATTCTTGTCTGGTTTCGTGTTGACTGATGTAGGACAGGTCATTGCCTACCCTTCGACAGGTTTCTTCCTATCGACTTCAACACTCTATCTAGGAAGATAACCCAAAAACACATTCAGTGCTTTGGTACTTGGAGACATTAGTGGCCGGTTACCTTGTGTTTTATCACTGGTTTTCATTATTGGCTCCTGGTTTAGCGATTCCACGAGTGTTCGATGACAAATAAATCTTTCACACTCGCTAGTTTGCACTGTGCATCTTGGAGACCATCACCATTATTAGTGGCTTTCCTCGCATCTGTTAACGGTCTCCATTATCGACTGGTAATCCGATGATTTCGTGCACGTTTGATGTCAACAAATCTTATCACGTGTATCGATCTATGCTGTTCGGTGAAGGGAAAATCAAGACCTTGGGTAGAGGCTTGCATCATTCAACCTTGTTTCCTCTCCCAAGCTACGGATATTGTTCTTTGGAGACAACTATTTCAATAGGATCTATTATGACACTGGACCCACTCTGTGCTTATCAGCGACCAACATTGTTATATCTCAGAAGAGAAAATTACTCTGACATAGCTATTGAGCATGGGAATGCCCGACTCAGGACATGATTTTAGCAGTTTATATATATATATATATATATATATATATATATATATATATATATATATATATATGTATGTGCTGTATCAGGTTTCCTTGTTGCCCATAATTTCTCCCTCTCTCTACAAAATTTTGGCAGAAAATTACAATTTTAGTGAAGTATTTCGGCCATCGTCTCTTCCTCTAATTTCATACTTTAGGGGGCATCTTTTATAGGAAAAATTGACCTCCTTATCAACTCAGAGGTGAAAGACAAGATGACTGAAGCAAAGACCATAATTGCAGGCCTTGACTCCACACTAACGCTCTTTGCACACTGTCAACCTACTTTATAAGGTTTGTTACCAAGCATAGAGGAGTGTTAGTCACTCTGCTAACTCATATTGTTATACTAGGGGGAGCATTAGTGAACCTAAGGGAAGTTCAGAGGGTTAAGCCAACAAATTTGCTCACAAATATCTAGATATTTATCCCTAAATTTGCTCAAGAAAAGCAAGGAAACTCCAAAAATCAAGATATTTGGAGAAATCCCAATCTGAGAATGAAGGCAAATGGGAAAAGCTTGAAAACAGGACAGGTTCATGGCTTTTGCCTAATAAACTCTAGGAGGAGCTTGGTAGCCCTAATTTGATTGCTACATAAGCAGAGAGAGGGCCATTGTAAAAGGGTCAGATCATTTAGAAGGATAGCCCATTGTGCTGTTGTGAAACTGTCATATTCTTGAAGAAGAGAGATGAAAGAGGGTGAGAGAGAGAGGAAGAACAGGTAGAGGAAGGCTGATACAACGGATGGTTGTAATCACTCTTCCACTATAAATATAGAACTGTAGTTGTGTTCCCTACTCCATAGTGTCGGTAATGTTGTTCATTTATTTGTTCATTCTGTTGCTTGTCAAGATGATTAGTTAATTTATACACTAATATATGTTTATTGTGCATTATTACATTAGTTTTGAAGAGCGTATGCTGTGATTGCTTTGCCTTGTCCTTTGTGCAGGAATTGTCTTGGAGCTGGCCTTGAAGGAGTTCTTCTTGCCATAGAGATCCCCAAGCAAATCTAGAAGGAATTGAAGGTGACCCTCTTTCCATACCTTGTCAATATTATGTTTGATAGATGACCATGTGTGTAACTTGGTAGCTTTTGTAGATAATCTTACAGTCTGTCGAAGGTCTCAGGAAGGCCTTTGAGGGTAGTTTTCATTCCATATCCATCGTGCATTTTACCCCATAGCATATACCAACATTAATAAATTTGTATAGATAATGGCATATTATATATATATATAATATGCCACTATATATACAAATTTATTATTTTTGGTATATATATATATATATATAATTTCTTTTGGAGAAATCACAAAGTATCTTTTTGGGTTGACACATTTTGAACCACTTACTTTGATTCATCATTAGGACAGAGATGGTGAAGCACAATAAGTGGTTCGAAACATGTTGGCCCAAAAAAACTAGTTTATAATTTCTCTAGAAGATATCTTGTATAAATTATGAATCACATAAGCCTTCATTATGAGAATATACGCACACAAACACACGGTAACATAATATATTAGTATGTATACCAGTTACATATCGATGTAGTATGTTGGTATGTATGTATCAACAATTATATATATATATAGATATATATATATATATATATATATATATATATATATATATATATATATATATATATATATATATATATATATATATATATATATTATATTATGTAGGTAAATATATACCAACTTAATATGTTTGTTATCACCAAAAATTGATCACCTAGCCATTTCTAACTAGGTGGATCAAAATACACAATGTAGTATTAATTGTACCATAGTAAAATAAATTTCACCATGGGAAATAATTTAGTAAACATTTTTAAGAAATTATTTTTTATTAAAATTTAAAAACCCTATGAGAATAATTGAATAAATCATTGTTTATTTAATTTTATCTAGGAATAATTATTGAATAATTATTTGATAATTAGTCCTTGTCACATTTGACTAAATCACCTAGGAATAATTAAATAAATAACTATTTATTTATTATTCCTTAATTCTAATATTGGAATAATTATTAGATCACTATTTAATAATTATTTCAATTTTACATCATTCTTAATCCTTGCGAAATAATTGATAAATCATTTTATTTGTTAATTATTTCTAAATAAGTATATTTGACCATTTTGAATATGTTTTCCATCTCCAAAAAATATAATAAAACATTCATAACAACTAGATCTTTATTTGTTCAATATTATTTTATTATTTTCCATTTTCGAGATCAACCCAATACTTTGTTATAAATAAGAGGGTTTTCCATTCATTCTTCATCATGAATCGTTATCATCGTCACCACTATCGTTTTCTTACATTTCAGCTCCCACTTGCATTCTACACATTGCTTTGGGTTATTTTACATATTGAGAGAGAGAATTGATTACTGAAGCATCAAGGACATCAAAGGACCCGTCCCATGGACAGGGATTTGCAAACTCATTTTTGTAGATTTCCTTCACTAGGTGCTATCAATAAATATTCTTATTCATTTAAATTTCTTTCCATATTGGGTTATTACATTGGATATATATTGTTGTTTATTGTTTTGGATCGCATATGTCCTTTTAGGTTTTTCTCATTTTATTATTGCAGATCTGAAGTGTAAGAAACCACAAATTGTTGTTAGGGTCATTTGTCACCAATGACTTAACTGAAGTGTTTTTGGTACACCTTCCAAGAAATTTCATACAAAAAATGGCGACTCCACAGGATTTTTAGCTACATGGTCGACAACAAATGGAAACTTCGCTAGGTTTTTAGCTATATGGTCATCAATAAATGATGACTCCTTTGGTGTAGTAATTCAGTTCTTGGGTGACTGAAGTTTCAATAAATTTTAGGGTTTTCTATATCTATTTATAGCCTCTCAATTTCTATTTATAGTTTTATTTCCTTTTTTGTCCAATTTTCAGATTTTGGTGGTTTTCTAGTTCTTTCTGCAGGTCACAAGTACCCATTGAGCAGGAGATGACAAAATTTGTACGAGATATATCAACTGAGAGTCCCAGGAGAAAAACACACTTTTCATACCCATATATGCATTTGAGAGCATAATTTTTGGCTAGTTATCTATGTTTTCCATTGTTTCCAGGGAAGTACCTACATTTTGGATTTTTCCGAGAATTTTTCAAAAAAAATCATACTTGCCGAGAGTGTTGTGTGTGGAATGGGCCTATATTCTCTTCCTTTTTCTCTTTGAGGAAGGAAAAATCTCCCTAGGGTTTAGAGTACACCTCCACCTTTTTACGAAGAGATTGGCTGGGTGAGGAGTCTAGGGTTTCAACATTTTCAACCACTGCTTTTCAGAGTCTGATCCATTACTTTACAACACTTGTGGATAGGTTTATTTCACCTTTTATCCCTTTAGGGTTTGGGTTTTTCCTTTCCCCTCAAAATCCCCTTGAGCATCCTAGTTTTTGGAGCTTCATACCTATCCTTTACAACATTTGTCACCTCTAATTTTTGCAGTGTGTCTACACCATTTACAACAGATTAGTTCCTCTAGATATTAGTCGCTTCGACATTAGGTCTTTTAGGCATTTTATGTGTCTTTGAATAGCTTGTTTTCGTTCTCTTGCTCAACTTCTTGATAGTGTTTCTGGGTGGGGTTTTGTGTGCCTAATTGGTTGTTTATTTTTTTGCCCTTTTTAGCATTATTTACAACATTTCATCACTTTGTTTTTAGTAGCACATGGCATCATAAAACATGCCCAATGAACTCATCCAATTGACACATCATTTTCAAACACTCACACCCTAAGTGAACATGAGCTTGGTTAACACTTCCAAAACAAGACTTGAAACACTACACCTTAAATAATTTAACATACATAGATTAAGTCCACTTGGCAACTAGGGCCAAACAATCTATGTAGTTTAGATGTAGGATCACTGGGATATGCTTCCCATAACAACCATCGATCACTTACATTGAGACATAGAAGTTGACATATTAGGAGCTTAAAATCCTTCACCATCCCATGGTCCAAAGCCGAAGTGCATCAAAAACTCAATTCAAAGGGGGTTAGGCTAGGTCATCATGTGAGCGGTACTCCTTGGGGCTACCAAACCTATGGCAGGGATTCCTATGCAGTGGTTGATCACCAAGAAGCTCATGACTTGACCACCCTCATGGGATGAAGGCAATCGTAGTGACCAATCTTAGGAAAAGACCCTATATGATTGGATGTGGGAAGCAGTTGGTTCTCTAACCTATGTTTCTCTGGATAACTCTACTTGTCAGGATCAAAGTCCGTCAAGTCAGAAGTTTTTTAGAATTCCGTCTGAAATAATAGATTTATGATTATTTGAGGATTTAGACCACTTATAGGCTAGAGTTATTTTCTTTGATAGGATGTGCTTGTTTGTATTAGAGTAGCATCATTAATATAGTTATTTTACACTTGGCACCACTGCACTAGGTGTTTTCTTACTGTTTTTTGGTCTTATACTCCTATCATCACCCTTTAGTCTTTAGATTCATCATTGTATTGACATCATTGCACCCCCTAGGCACTTGTCGCAGAGAATTCAAGGCCTCCTCCCTTAGTTTCCATTAGGACATATTACTCCTCCATGTTGAGTTAGAGTTCATCCTCCCAGTCCTTCGTTGAGTCCTCATCTTGACTTTGGTTCTACTGATTCTTCCAGTTCTTCCTTTGATTATGCATCTTCTCAAACCCATACCATCACCATGTCAGGCACCAACGCTGGTGTGAGAAACCAAGGTGGTAACCCAGGTACTAACCATCGTAACCCCACAAGAAGAACCTCCACTAGTATGGTCACTCCTACTGCATTGCTTCCTTTTATGGTTGGTTTGAGTTTCCTTGATTTCAACGATCTCATCAATGACCCTCTTTTCCATGACCCCAATTCGCCAACTATTCCTACCAATCTTCCTTCCCACATCTCCAAATTTGAAGGTAATCTTACAGAAGATCCTACAGATCATGTTTGTTCATTCTATATGTGGTGTTCATCCAATTCTATCACTCAAGACTCCATCAGTCTTCACCTTTTCCAATACACTCTTACTAGAGTTGCTGCCAAGTTGTATGTCAACCAACCCAGATCCACTGATTCCACTTTTACAACTCTAGCCAAAGAATTTATTGCCTATTTCCAGCTACCTCTTTGTTATGACACTGGTACCAAACTATTGACTTCTTTTCGTCAAACTTCTGCCACTCGCCTATCTGACCATTTTCAAGAATTGCGTAGAAGGAAGAGCATATGTAAAGCTCCTGAATTAGAAGACCACGTCTATATGGATTGATTCTTAGATCACTTTTGGCTCCCATTGATAAAAATGTCTCTTCTCACTTCCCTCAATATTAAGAAGACGCACTCTAAGTAGCCTTGAAATTTGACTTGATCTACATCTAGTCTGGTTATGTTTATATTTTCTTTCCCAGTCTACCTCGACTTGGAGCTACTAATGCAATAGGGGCATCTTATTCCACTGAAGGTATCATGGGATCCATTTCAAACCCTCAAATTCAACCATATTCTCCACCTCCTATGAGTTATGGTCAACCCTAGGGGGGACCAGTTCCTCTTGCACCTCCCCCCCCCCAAATATTCCACATGAAAACTCTTATCCAGGTTCCAACATGTCATATGCATAACCCCATCCGCATTAGAATATGCCATTGAAAGCTATTTCTCCACCTGTCTATCTTAATTTCGCCCCATCTCCTTACTATCTGTATGCAACGCCTAACACTCCAACCCCCCATGCCTCCTCCACCTATGCCATAAAAACAACCTCCTCCATAAGGTCAAGTGTATGCTCAGCAGAGTGCAACCAATCCCCCTAACCCCAAGAAAAGGAATAAGGGGAGAGGTAACTGAAACCATCAATATCAAGGTAATTAAGGTATCTAGGGTCCACCACCTAATGAACATCAGGGAAACCAGCCTAACCCCACAACTCAACAATAGGGTGGACAACCCAAGAAAAAAAAGGCTCTTTGTATGAACAAACCTTGTACCTGTTGTAGAATATATGGACATTATACTCATGAATGTCCCCTTTTACCTCAAATGTGTCAAGCATGGGAAGCTCAAGCAACTACTTCTAGAGGACTACAACCCATAGCTCCTCCTTCTCCTCCTACTTCATCTCAACTGACTATTCTTACCAATCCATTTCCTCACCAAGGATATCTCGCTACTCAACCTACACAAGATCATGCAGCTCCCTCACCTCCACCATCTAGTCACAATGATTATCAGATTCTTATGATGAATTCTGACGAGCTCAACACCAAACAAGTCAACCTTTAGACTCGATCATGCCAATACAAGACTCCTGTTAGTTAGCAACTAAGTCCCAACCCCAAGTTTCCATCGAGTCTCTATCATCATCAAATGGTACCTTACATATCCCTCTTCCTAAGGTAGAGGTTATCCCCAAAGGTCTATTACGTTGAAACATAACTTTTGCTAAATCCACCCATACCTATAGAAAAGTAGATGACTTGGCACAGTCTCCTACTACCATGTCAACACTAGAAGTCCTCGAGATGTGCACATCAAAATGGAAATATATACTGTTTGCTTTCAATGTTGTGGATCCTTCTGATGATCGTATGATTGTCTTTGATGTTGACAAATCAAAACATTCCCCCCTCCCTTCATCCATTGCATTTCAAATACCAGTCTCCATAAGAAATTCCATTGTTCAGTGGTGTATCATAGACGAAGGCCCCTCCACCTACATGATGGATGCTAGTGTTTTGAATCAACTTGGTTCACATGACCTATCTCCTTCCACCATCACTCTTTGTGCTTGGGATGGCCATCCCTCTCAACCACTTGGCTTATATTGTAACTGTCCTATCACTGTTGTCAGTAAGATTGTCTCTATTGACATTGAGGTCATTGATGCCCCATTAGATTATAACATCCTCTTGGGTCGTAGTTACACCTATTCCATGTTAGTTGTCACATCTATGGTTTTCTGTAATATGTGTTTCCCTCATAATGGAAAGATTGTCATTATAGATCAGATGATATACTATCATCCTAAGTCTCAAAATTCACCTCAGTCCACTATCTAATCGAAAAGTGGAAATAATATTGCCTCGTCCCTCACCAATGTCTCTCTTGGAGTGTACAAAGATTCCACCTTGCTTGGTGCTTATTATGGTCCATCGCCTACTCATTCTAAGCCTCGCTTGCCTAGTGCTTGCATTATTCAAGCATTACAGGCTGCCCACAAGCATTCTAGTACACCTTCCCCACAACCAACAACCCCGTAACCTGTTGTTCCCAACTCAGCCCATCCTTCAGGTATTACTCCTCAAGTTCCTCTTCCTTCTGCTGGTATCTCTCCTAGTCCTTTTCAGCTCAAAACCATTCCCTTAGGTCTTAACCATCTCTGAGCAGTCCCCCCAAGTTATTACCCTTCTGGTCAGACACCATTCTTATTTTGACCCCTGAGAGTTTATTCTACACCTTTCATAGCTACGTTGAGTTTACCTAACATTATCTTGGGGATCCTAGTCTGGTACATTGATCCTCCTATAAACACTTTGCCTAATCAACTCAAACCTTACACATATTTGACCCCTGTTCAACCTATGGTTACTACCCCTTCCTTTGTTTCAATTCCTCAACAACATCAATAGGAACCTACTCCTATTGCAAAATCATCTAGTGAGGGGGGGAAATCCCAGGAAAATGGAACTAAAGACAAGGCACCCCAATCAACTCCAGCTCCTCCTAAGTCGCCAAAGCCTACTCCTCCATGTGCTTTGTGTGATGTTGTTGGTTATGGAAAAAATAATTGTTCTAAACTCTCTCATATCAATAATGTGTTATACAATACATTTCCTGATTATAACATTCTTGAGGTCCATACCACCTTACCCGAGTCAACTAAGAAGAACAGATCATTACACATGAATCACCCCTATGCTTTGTGAGATAATCATGGCCATTATTCTCATCACTATCCCCGCCTCGAATAATTTCATGATACGCTTCAAGTGCTTTTCGGATTGGATGTCACTCATAGTGATTCCACATCTCCTCTAGCTATGGGTTCTGGTCCCACTCTTATGCTAGAACATGAGGCCTCTCAACCATCCATTGTGATCCCTTCTCTCGATGTCGAGATGATGGAAAATACTAACCCTATTCTCTACATGTCATCATCCATGTGATCAATCTATAGGGATTGTCTTGACATCTCCTATTGTGATTATGTTGAACCTTATTCGATAAATATTTTGGTATCAACATCAGTAGATGTCACATCTACTAGTCATCCATATCCCGACATTGACGATGCACACATAACCTTGTATCTCAAGTAGATGCCTCACGTAGCTCATATTCATCATGTGGTCTCTCTTCCTTCCATCCTCCCATATTTCATTCAGATGAAGACATCATGGAAGCCATGACAATCCCTAATTATCCTTGGGATTATAGCACCATCATGCATACTTTCTTCCACAGCAAACCCATGATTAATATGCTTTGGAGTTCAAAGACTTCATCCATGGTGAGTTTGATTAGCTCAATAACCCCTTACCTCAAATCCATGAATTTGAACCACAACCACCTTATCTCCATTACATTCTCCCCAACCCTCCTCATGCATCTGGTTGTGCCGAATCTAGTACCAGTATTCTTCCCCATTTAGAAGAACCTTTAGAGTCTCATATCACTTCATATCATTCTTGGGACTATCCACTTACTCATCCCTCCATCTTAGCTCAGCAACCTAGTCCCTTAGACATTGTTTTTGTTCAAACCCCATGTTTTGTATGTGAGCATAAGTTCATTATATCTGAAGCTGCTCTTTTGTTCAATGACACCATGTATGCGAACCCAAAAATTCAGTCCATTTGACTTACATATGCAGTGCCAAAGGAGATTGGTAATCCACCATTTCCTTTCTCTAACTGTATCTATCCACTCTTCTCACAAGAAGACATCCATAACATAACCAAATGGTGAACCACATCATCAAAATGTGTTTGGAGTCCATTATTCTAAATACATTTGAAATGCCCATAGCATGCTACATCTATCCATACCAAACTGGGGGTCACCTATGCCCTACATCTCCTCATCCTCTTCTAGAGGATCTTGTGCCAGTATGACTGAATGATTGAATCCATTATTTGAGCACTTGGAACACCATGGCGCTCCACAAACTCCTCCTACTAGGGTGCAACATTCCTACCTTTGCATAACTGATAAGTCCCTCCATCATCATATGTTGAGGGAAAATATCTCATGCCTGGGGGCATGATGGAACCCCTGGCCACCTTTTTCAACATAAGTCTTGGCCTAGACCCCAATGATCTAGGTATGGTCGATTATCCTCTCTTTCCTTGGATAATTTGTCTTACTGACCTCTCCGACGAGCCATATGCACATCACATATCATACATTATTGATACCATATATTAAAACATTATACTCTATGTGATGCCACACTTACAACTCGGTCCCCAAGTTTGAATTAGTGGACGGGGATGCTTCTAGACCTTCTCCAGTAGTTCATTCCCATGATATTTTATTTCCTTAATTCTTCACGAGGAACCATTCTTCCCAGAAGCATTAAGGCCTTCTTTAGACGAGAAGGCCACCTACCTGAAATTCATATATCTTTCTTCCGATGGTCGGTTTGTCCAATAAAATCTCCATAATATTTATGGCCTTCTCCTCCTCTCCAAATTCATCATTAGATCACTATAAAAATGAATTGGATTTGGGGGCAAGAAGCCCTTTTATAGGAAAAACCCTAGTCTTTCTGTCGCCCATTGTGACCAAACCAAAGCTCTGTTTGATGAATTATTAGCACCATTTGAAAGCTCTCGCCAAGTTCTGTAATGGGTCTCCCTTTATTTAGGTAATTTGACACTTCACCCTGAATACATTTTTTCCACAAGGTTTCACTTTGCCGCCAATTAAAATCAAATTTATTCATATGAGCCGCCTGTACTCTGGTATCATTTTAACTTTGCATTTCTTGACTCACGTGTTGATTTTTGTCATGAGTAACCATCATCTACTCATGTTTTTATGATTACCTCCAAGCCTCCCCCATGTGGCAGCATCATCGAGTCACCCTTGTTCAAAGCATCAGAG
Organism: Pinus tabuliformis; assembly: GCA_031772625.1. Taxonomy (NCBI): domain Eukaryota; kingdom Viridiplantae; phylum Streptophyta; class Pinopsida; order Pinales; family Pinaceae; genus Pinus; species Pinus tabuliformis. The sequence goes on from CM062818.1 coordinate 1,233,468,282, forward strand.
ATAAGTCACCCTTGCATCTATGGAGTTTGTTTTAAGTCCCCTTGAGTCTAGTTATAGTGTCCCATCTATATTTGAGTTCTATTCATCCCATTTTTCTCATATTTAGCCTCTAGCTACAATGTTTTGTCTTTGAAAAACCCCCATCTGAGTAATTCACCATCCCCTCTTAAATCGAGTCAGGCACTGCTAGGTCAACCATGCATATTATTCTTTGACAAGGGAAGTCATAAATCCACCACTCATCTTGTTTCCTTCCATCATCATCCCTGGTGTTGTTCCATTAGTCACTCTACTATGATATATACCTCATTCCTTTGTTGAGGATTCCTCATTTCCTTAACTCTGGCGAGCCCTCTTCTGTCAATTTCAGCACATTTATTCCATAAGTGTGGTCTAGAGGGTGATGTACCTTGGTTGCATCCTTCATCTTTGTTTAATGCCTCAAATCAAGAAAAGGGAATCACCATTTCCTTTTGACTTGGTTGTTTCTCATGTGCTTGATGCCAACTCATTCTCACACGATTTCGAATCGTACACTTGTGGTCCGATGATCCATATGATTGTACGAGTGATTCCTAGGTGTGTGTGAGATTTTCCAGACCTCGTGAGGGGGTAACCCTTCATGTACCCCCCACATGCCTAGATGTCAGTAGATGTTGATCCAACGTAAGATGCAATTCTATAGATGTGATGGGTTAGGTTTCAACCACTTTCAATGCCCACAGCATGCATGTCTCCTTCAGACGATCCTTTCAGATCTTCAGAACCCATTCATGTTCAATAGGGCTTCTTTGGTTGTGATCCCCCCTCACCATGTCATCTTGAGAGGAATTATGTCTCATGTACTCATATGTTTTTGTATTCAATCCTGATCTGTGTCTTTCCAGGCGCATTATGTATATGGGATTCATTGTAGTAACACATATTTCATTAAATTTGGAAATTTTTTATTACAAGGACATCATTAGAATTGAGTATTTTGGTTATTTTGAAATTCTATATCCACTATTTAATTCCAAATTTAATGAAATATGTGCTTAGTGCTTTCTAGCCCATTGATGCCAACATACCATGTATCATGTATATTGTACCTCTGTCCCACAATTATGGTCTCATCCTTATTATTTGTACTCAGTTATGTCAGTGGATATGGGTATGCCTCTACCACCGCATTTGAGATCATGTAATCCAATATAAAAGGAGACTTATACCAATTTAGTAGGTCTCGCCCCCTCCATTTTTGTCCTTCCTTACATTGCTTCAACTCTCTCTCTCTCTCTCTCTCTCTCTCTCTAACTCCCTTTTGTCTCTTATGGAAGTGTAACCTACAATGTATTTAGATCATACGATTTTCTCCTAACACTCATACATTGGGGGGAAATCTGTTATCACCAAAAAGTGATCACCTATCCATTTCTAACTAGGTGGATTGAAATACACCATGTAGGATTAATTTTACCATCGTAAAATCACTTTCATCATAGGAAATAATTTAGTAAATCGCTTTTATTAAATTATTTCTGATTAAACTTAAAAACTCCATGAGAATAATTGAATTAATCATTATTTATAAATTTTCTCTAGGAATAATTATTAAATCATTATTTGATAATTATTTCTTGTCACATTTGACTAAATCACCTAGGACTAATAAATCACTATTTATTTATTATTCCTTAATTCTATTATTTGAATAATTGCTAAATCACTATTTAATAACTATTTCAATTTCACATCATTCTTAATCCTCATGAAATAATTAATAAATCATTTTATTTGTTAATTATTTCTAAATAAAGATATTTGACCATTTGTAATATCTTTTCCTCTCCAAAAAGTATAATAAAGTATTCCTATGGTTAGTTATTAATTTTGTCAATATTATTATATTATTTTCCATATTCGAGATCAACCCAATACTTTGTTGTAAATAAGAGGGTTTTCCATTCATTCTTCACCAAGATCATTATCATTATCATGACTATCATCTTCTTACATTTGAGCTCCCACTTGAGTTCTACACACTGTTTTGGTTTTTTTACATATTGAGAAAGATAATTGATTACTGAAGCATCAAGGACATCAAAGGACACGTCCCACGGAGGGGGATTTGTAGACCTATTTTTGTAGATCTTCTTCACCAGGTGTTATCAATAAATATTATTATTCATTTAAAATTATTTCCATATTGGGTTATTACATTAGATATATATTGTTGTTTACTATTTTGGATTGCATATGTCTTTTTGTTGCAAGTTTTTCTTGCTTTATTATTGCAGGTCTAAAGCATAAGCAACCACCAATTGTTGTTAGGTTCACTTGCCACTAGTGACTTAATTGAAGTGTTTTTTATACACCTTCCAAGAAATTTCATACTAACAATGTTGATATGTATACTAGTATATATATTACACAATACATATTGACATAATATGTTGGTACATATACCCCATATATATGTTAATATTTTGTTATATACACATATAGATTTAAAAGATGATATTGGTTAGTGATTTTAGTGGTCAAATACTTATAATGGCTAATGATTAACAATTAGATATTTTGGAAGATAAGAGACTCAAATGGTGATTGTTGAAAGTGTTTTAGAAGAATTCAAGGGATTTTGAATTTATCCACACTAGTACTTAGCGATCATATATATTGGTATGTATATGAAAATATTAATATGTTGATATATAAAAGTATGTATACTGACATGTTAATATGTTGGTATATACAATGATATATAATGTTGATATATATGTCGTAGTATACATTGAGATATTATGATTGTATATATACTAGTATATATATTGACACATTTATGTGTTGGTATATATGTATATATATCGACAATGTTAATATGACAATATATTTGTATATATACCAACATATAATGTTAGTGTCTTACATTAAACTCCTAACTTAGATATATTATTAATATATGTGATCCACTAAATAATTAGTTAATAGTCACTCATTTTAAAAAGGGTCCTCCTTGATTAATAAAACCGAAATTAGTTAGTAAGCTCTCATTATAAATGGGTCCATAGGTAGTTAATATTCTCTATGTATAGATATAATTACGTAGAAGGTTTTGTAATGTTTTTTCAAGAATGGTAATTGTATTTAAATCATTTATCTTGGAGGTTAACATAACTCTCTATTTTATACTATCAAAGAACTATTTCTTGGGTTTATCTCTATTCTTTCTTATGTTCTTTGGTTTTGCACTACATTTCATGTGAATTACATGCATATAATATTTAGCACTTAAATTTTTGTAAGAATTAAGGGTGATAAGGAATACGAATTGTAGGTTATGTGAATTAGGCCTTATAAGAGATATTGTAGCTGTCCACACTAGTGCTTGGAAGTTGCAGGATTTTGTAGGCATCCACACTAGTGCTTAGGGGTTTTACATACTAGTATCGATACCAACATTATATGTATATATATATAATTTTTGGTCCTTAATTTTTTTAGGGGTAAAAAAATTATAAGGAAATTGACTTAAGGGTTATGTGACTTAGCATTTATAAGGTTTATGGGATACAAACACTTTTACTAGATTTAAATAATAAAATTTAATATGATATGGGTTAGTGATTTTTGCAATCAAAGGATTATAATGAATAGTGGTTAAAAATTGAATATTGTGGAAGATAAGGGATAAACCACATTGAGTAACTGTTTCAGAAGTCAATGGATTTTATAGTTATTTGCACTATGCTAGTGTGTGTGTATAGACATATTGATATATTTGTATATATACTAGTATATATTTCAAAATATTAATATGTCTATATATATATGTATGTATGTATGTATGTATGTATGTATGTTAATACAGCTTGAGTGGGCTTAATGGTTAAGAGCATGTGTTTCCTCCTAAGAGGTCACAGGTTCAAAACCAGAGGGGGTAGAGTATGTATGCCTTCATAGACTTAGCAGTCAAATCGCTGCGCGGAGGTGGGTCCCTTGTCCCACAAACAAGGGGGTCTCATACACCAATTTGGTGTCTGGCTTAGCCGTGACCTTAAAAATAAATACTATTATTATTATTATTATAAATATCAACATATTAATAATATATATTACTATGATGTTATATAATTAACAGAACATGACAATAGATATACTGGTCATAATATACCACTATAACGGGTATATATCAGAATAATACAATATATAAACTAAAATCATCGTAGAAAAATTCCACTAAATTTGTGGTGAAATTGAACCAAAATAAAGAAAGTGTGATAAAAGATATGGAAGGTTGCATGTTCGATGAAAAAGGGAGGATGGAAAGGAACCACCTAGACGCCTAGTCATGATTAAGGAAATGAATTTCTTAAACACCTGACCATGAGACAAACTACATGTATATCCACGCTCCTACTCCATTTCCTAGTAAGCTTGATACATGTTTATAGATTAGTCAACCATAATGTTTTTATTAAATGTAAATTATCATAAGTAATCATTCATTAGTGACAAAATTTACAATCAGAACCTTCCATTTAAGAATGGAAATGAAAAAATCTAATAATACTAAACCTTGACAATAGAAATTACCACCATCATTAAAAGAACCTATGATTTGGCTCCTAATAACATAAAAATTATAATAATGAATAATGAGTTCAATCAATTTGAAGTTTATTTTTTTTAGATTTATATTCTTCTATCAATTTTCATAACAAAGTTCTTATTTTGTGTCACAATGGTAACCAATAGGCACCTTAAGATAAAATAACATCGACTTGTGAAGTGAGAAGAAACATAAAGAGTGAAGGGTTTAAGAATTTTAATTTTCTATCTTTATGTGAAACTTGTTTTGTGCGTGTTTCATTTTACATTTCTCTCATAAAATCCAACAAATCATTTTCTTATCCTAATGGAGTAACCACAAAGGAATGGTTCTCTTCATTGATATAATGATCGAACAATGATAGAGGATCACAAACTTCCAATAACAATAGATTCCCTTACAGAGCCAATCCAAACTAACTCAAAACAACATACATTTTATAACATAATAAATACTTAGTAATGTGGATTCCTCCCATTTCCTCCAAACCTGGATCGAAAATCATGTAGCTCCATCATATTTAAACAATGAGAGACAATATAAATAAAATGCATAATCTTGAAGTGTCTAATCAAAATGAAACCAATGGTAGGGTGACAATTTCTTGTCTTGAATTAAACCATTGTTTACCCTTAAAAATAGAGCATTTGTAGTAAATAACATAATTATGATTCTATAAAAAAAATTATTGTTGAAATCTTAAGAAAATTAAAAATTAAATGCACACAAAATCCACACTAATAAATCTCCAAATCCAAAAACATTTCCCACATATGAAAATGCCATACACGGGATCTACAAGGACCCCATACTTGATCATGACCTTTGATTTTTTCCAAGAGTAATAATATTTATTCCAAAATCAAATTTGATTCTTTTGAAGAAGTAGACTCTAGAAATTCCTTCAAACTCTCCCAAGAATAAGAAGAAAGAACTTGATGACCCTTTAAAATATCCTCTTAAATTTTCAAAAGGAGTTTATATCATTAAAGGTTCCCTAGGCATTGAAAAATATTTAGTTAGGTTGTTTCTCTCTCTCTCACTCCAAAAGGGAGTTCCCTTTGACTTATTATCTTCTTGACCTCATTGTGCTAAATAGCATCCTCCATGAACTCTCAATAGATGTCTTCTCAAATAAACTAGTTCAATAATTAACCCTTAGCCTCATTGATGTCAATGGTACCCTTCCTCCTCATAAGATTAATTCCTTGTCCCAACGCTAGTAATAATATCTTCCAAATTCCTTTGACATGTCATTTCCCCTTACTTATGGCAAGCCCTCACTTTCTTCCTCTTGTTCTTATCTAGACAAAGGTTTATCATCTCACATTTGTTTAATGCCATATACAAATATGCTATGGGAATTCCCTAAATAAAAAGGTCATACATTTGAGGCCCTCTTTGATTTCTCCGTTGAGCTTGGATAAGGGGAAGGCTCTTCTGTCTCTGTTGATCTCTCATTTATTCCTTTCATATAGAATCAAAATACTATGGTCAACACGTTATTCTTTGAGATATGTGATAATGAATTCAATATTAAATAATTCATTGTTAATATCCAAACTTCACTTAACATTATGGCATCTCATATCTTTAATTCCCTCAATTCTAATCACTTATCCCTCCTCCTAGATCCTTTAGGGTTTCAAAGACTATAAGACTAGATCTCTCTGCATTGTTGTTATTTCTCTATCTCTTGGATACAAGACAATGGAAATCCTTTTTTCTGGTACTTCTGAGAGACTGGGAGTGAAAAATACTTCAAAGTCACCCTCAAATGGCTTTAATGATGGTTTCCATGTTTAACATCATAGGTGGGGTCTTTATTTTAAATTAAATTAAGACCGATCACATCTAATGTGATACCATTCATTTATTTCACCTTCAATATTTCCACAAATTGAAGACAAGGCCCCTTTTAGCACGATTTTGGTTCTCTATCTCTTGGACATAAGATAGTAGAGACTTTCTTTTCATTACTTTCAAGAAACCATGAGTACAACACCTTTTAAATATTCATTTGGTTGGGTGTGATGACGGTTGTCTTGTGGTCCTTAATGATGGAGATCTTGTTTTCCTATTAGGGAAGACATTATGTTTTAAATGATCTTACTCATTTCTTCCACCTTCCTAAAGCTACCGCTAAGGCATGTCTCTTAATCTCTTCCATGAAGTCTTCAAGAATCATTTTTTCCTCCTCCTCTACTCAATTAGCCTCCAAATATTATACATGAAAAAATATTCCTTCACTATTGCTATGTTTTCTCCTTCGATATAGTAAGCATGCTTCTATGCTCTTCGATAAGGTGCTCACCCTCTTGATCCCTTCTCTCCTTTTTTAACTTTCTTTGATTAGTTGGAAGTAGTCTCTCCTCTCTTCTCACCTATATTTTGAGCCTTATATTGTTTCATTCCTATTTTATTCCTTCTCCTTACATTATTTATATGTGAATCTCCAAAAGGCATTAGTATCTTCTTTTCATATAATATTTTTTGTGTATTTTATTTATTGGGTTTGTTAAGGGAAACCCAATTTATTTAGCTAAATAGATATATAGACTTTCACTATATTAAATTGTGTTATGTGCTTTTTAGTTTTAAAAAGAAATCAATATTTTTATAGCATGTAATTGATATTTATAATGTTGATAGGTTTTATATTCATATGGTATGTTTCTGCAGATAAATAACTCATATTATCCACTACATTGTTTGAAAGTTGTCAATGTTTTTAATCCAAAAGAGGATCCATATTTGGGAAAATGGTTGAAATAAAGAGACAACTAAGGAAACATATAAGTACAATGTGGGGAAATGAGAAGGTGAGACAATGGAGGAAAACCACTTGACTGATAAAAATATGTTGTGCCCACTTTGATTGACTAACTCTGATAATTCCTTAACCTTGATATAGCCTTACGACACATACATTATTCTTTGAGGACCTCAAGTCAAGGATTATGTTATTTTACTTTTATTATTAGTGGATGTGATGATAATTGTGATGTACTAGTTTGATGTTATTTTGGTTGTGATGGACCTATTTATCGACTATATGTAATCATGTTCATAAATTCTTTATATGTTGTATTTTTCACATATTTTGAGGATTGTCTTCTTGCTTTCAGTTAATGATTATGTTGATGATTATGTCATAATGACATTTTAGCATGTGAAATTATATCAATGACTAACATATTGATCAAATATTACTAATGATTATTGAGTGTGGTAGGGGCCACCCACATGCACTTGCATGTGATGACTCAACAAACTTTGGTTTTCAGATCAATTTCATATTATTGACACTAGAATTTAAATTTTTAACTAAAATTCTGCTATGGTTACTAATGTCATGGTAGTGGTTGTAGGGACAAGTCAATTTCATGGTCGAACGAATCACACATGGGTGATGGGGTTGTATATAATAGATGAAAATTCATGCTAGGGGTGGAAGAATGACCCTTATTCCACCCGCTAACACTCTCACCATGACTTGGGAAAATGATATTGGGATAGGTTCACTTTGAAACTCCAATGTCATGAAGGTGGAGCCCTGATTGTGTCACTCAAGAGGATTTATGGGGGGGGGGCGGCGGTGCACATCAAGGAAGATTCCTTGATCCCTAAAAGCATTAGTCTCACCATAAAGGTGATAGAAGAGATGAAAATGGTCTGTGGCATCACACCCAATTTTTTCGTCCAAGTCACAGATGTCATAAGCACAAGAAACATGGCATCCTTGTAACTTCGAAAGGAAGTTCTTGAAGAGAATAATTGTCTTGGCACCCTTGTCATTAGGAATAAAAAAAGGTTGGAAGGTAAAATAAGGGTTCATGATCGTGCAATGATAACAACTAATTAACATAATGTAAGCAAATGAATTTTGGAAAAATTAAATCATAAGTAAACTTCTAGGAAAGGGAGAATAGTTATAATCATAAAATTTGAACCAAATAAGTGACCTTACCATCCCAAACTCGTGGAAAACCTTAAATGTATAATGTATATTTAGATAACTCCTAAGTATCTAAATTGTTATAATAAAAAAGGGAAAATGTGTCATAGAGTTATCTAAGTATCTAAATTGTTATAATAAAAAAGGGAAAATGTGTCATAGAGTTAAAATGAGAAACATTTATGCAATAACAATTTACTCTCATTAAGAAAAAAAGGTTGTGCATGAAATTAAAGAATAATAATTTAATATTTGAGAAATTGAATTTCATGAGAGATCCTTCATGTAGCTAAAACATAACAGAAAAATATCTAACTAGGATTTCAACTTGAAAAAATTAGGGAGTAGTTAGGGGACACAATTTAAGACCTACCTATTGGCTTAAGTTAATGAACACAAAATAGAGAGTATAGATTGGGATCAAGGGACAACTAGGAGAAGAAATAAGGAAATATGTGTGGGTGAGGGAAAATAACATTCTAATAGGAAATTAAGTAATTAGTTTTAGAAGAGCTTTGGTGAGAGGCTGACACATGGATAAATGAATAATCAAAATATTGGATTAATGAAAATAATTATTTTTGCATAAAGTGACAAGTTTCATCCCTGAAACCTTCTATAAAAATAGAAGCAAGTTATAAGAGAAGGGTTATCTTTTACTATATTGTTGGATGACTATCCTAATGTTATTGTGTACTTAGAGTGACTATTGAGATCTATGGTGAGTTTCATAGGAGTGGAGCCTCTATGAGTAGAAAACTCTTGAGCTGGAATGCCATCCTCCACTTTCTAGTGTTGTTCTTCCTTTGTATAGCCCCATTGCAAATCAGGGGTCCATGGGGAATAAGAGTACCCAAGGAAAGGTTGTGAGGTCAACTTATGAGTCAGAAACATTCGGTCATGATGCATAATTATTAGACGTGCACGAAGAATACATCAAGAGAGTAGAAACAATAAGTGGATCTAAGTTTTAAGTTTCAAGTTTCATTCCTTTAGTTTACCATATCAAGGGTCTTTAGAAATGTTTATATATATACTATTATTAGTTACAATAATTTTTGATTTGTAGAAGTCGAAGGAATGTTTCATAGTACAAAATCCTTGGTTAATGATATGTGTACCTTGATTTATTTATATGTGGATAATATTTTATATTGGTTCTGATTATTCGATGAATGAATTAACTTAAAAATAAAATTCTATGAATACTAATTATTTTTGTAACTTTGTGACTTTGGATGCATAACTTATTTTACTGATAAGGATTTTTATATGATATCATGAATATGAATAATCTTTTAAAAAATAATTAAATATTAAGTACTTAGAAGAGTTCTTACTAAAATAGCCATAAACATAAGAACTAAAAATAAAGAGCATTGAAACCTAGAAAAATAAAAAATAATAATATAATAATAATTGAATAAAACAGTATACTATACATAAAAATGTGGATATAATAATGTTATATTATTAATGTAATTAGGATTATAATTAAATTCCTATAATAATGATAAGGTAGGATCTAAATGTAATAATAATATAAGTATAATATATATAGATTATTAGAAATTATATTAGTATGAAGATTTAAACTATGTGAATGTTAGTGTAAGTGTAATAATGATATAAGTATAATAAACATATATTATTGATAATGATAATTAATTTATAAAATTATTGTATTGAAAGAAACTTTCTACATTCTAATATGCTAATGTGTAATTCATTCCATGTTGACTATGAAGTTGACATGTGACATTTAAAAATGTTAATAACAAAAAATAATTGCAACGTTGACCATAAATAAGATGTTTCAATATTCATCTTCAATAAAGTAATTATGTATCAACTCTATACATAGATAAATAGACAAAACATGTAGTGTAGGTTCTTTTTACTTCTCGATATAAGGGAGACATGTAATTCCTTTAATTCTTAATATAGTATATCCATCTAAGATGATTTTAAACAATCTAAAATAACCAAAACTAAACATAAATAAAATAAAAATTAAGTAAATCCATACACATATATATTTAACATATCTTTACTAATTTACTCTATCACAAATATTTAAAATTAAATAGAAATACAAATTTATAGGTATTTTAAAATTGAAAACAACTTTTTTCTTTAAAACAATTTAATTAGGAGGAGAAATATTTTTATTTTTAATTTTGCTTTGCAAAACCCTAGCTATTTTTTTTGCAAAACCATAATTGTTGTTGGAGTAATATTTTTCCTTTCTAACCACTCTACCTATGGCTAATTCTAGTGGAGGGAGTGGTAATACCTACTATAGCAAGATTGTTTTTAAAGGAAAACACCCAAACCCATCCTCATATTTAATTCTGAATTCATCAACTTCAAAGTTAAATGGAGATCAACAGAACAACCTAAATTTAGCTGGCCACTCAAATGAAAGCCAAGGAGTTGCTTTCCTAATGTGGCTTGAGGTGCGCTAAAATTAGATTGGTGAATATATACAATACATGAGATATCATGGGCTCACTGGTAAATTTTTGGGAGTATGGTCGATATAAATAGCTTTAATCTACTAGGTTTACAACAAATGGAAGCTAAAGGTCATATCTAGCTAGAATTCTAAGAAAAGTGCTTATTTACTATTGTATTCATAACCTAGAGGATTGAAATCAAGTTTTTTAGAATGGACTCTTTAACTCAACGAGACTCTATTTGTGATTCTATATTGAGTTTTTTGAACCTTACAAGGAGGATTTCACAATGACACTTGTATGGATATAAATGTATTCACTGTTGTGAGAGTTTTGGGACAAGGAGACCTTAGCAGGAATTAGGAATGCTCTAGGACACTTTGTTAAAGTCTTTTAGGCAACCAAGTAAACAAGGTATATATCCTATGCCAAAATATGTGTTGATGTTAACATTTTTAGAGCCTTTCCTGGAGTCAGTAGACATCTACTCCCACTATGGATTATGAAAGCAGATGCTTGATTATGAACAACGAGTAGTGGAACATTGGGATTCCAAACCCATTCACTAAAGCACTCAGTAAAGCTGCAAAAGGGAGGAAAAGCAACAAAGATGTAAGATAAATTTACAATTGTTGGATGAGTTAGGAGGCATATTGGTCAACTAAGGGTGATTCAAATTCATCTAAGAGGCATTATATGGTTCTAAAATATCTCAGTTAAGAAAATTATTTCATGGAATATGAGGGGCCTTAATAGTAAAGGAAAAAAAAGGATCCTAAAAGAAAAATGGCACATAGAGCATCCTTCAATAATGTGGATCTAGGAAACAAAATTATCAGTTGATATTATTTCTAATATAATTAACAAATGGGGAAAGAATTACTAGGAAATGGTAATAGATTCTTAGGGATATTCGAGAGGATGGTTATTATTTGGAACGAGCAAGATATCCAAGTTTCAAATATGTATGTCTCCTTTTATATTTTGACTATTCAGTTCTAGCTCATTGATATATGGGAATATTTCCATGTATCCAATGTCTATGGCCTGAATATACCAAATGATAAGCCCTTGTTCCTCACTTCCTTGTCAACACAAGAAAATTAAGCTCTCTCTATCTCCCTAGATTATCAGGGAACATTTGAACATTATGGAGTCACTTGACGAGAATAAAGTAGGAATTATATGGCTAGAGGTAGAAGCTATGCTGTTTTATGAGGCAATTGATGCATCACATCCAGTTGAAAGAGATACACAAAATGGTATATATATCTAGAATAATAGGAGAATATGTCAACAATAGATTACCTCTAAACTGGATTGATTTCTATTGTTTGAAGATATCCTTAGTTGGGAATTTTTTATAGAGGACTATATTCTCTGAATCCATTGGTTAAATCATTAGGCCATCTTATTAAATATAGATCTAAATTATAGACCACATAATTTCCCTTTCAAATTTGAGAAATTTTAGCTCTATCACCCTGAATTCTAATCTAACATATAATAATGGTGGGAGTAATTAGGAAGCATAGAAGGTGACGATCTTTAAGCTACACACAAAACTTAAGTACATTAAATGGACGCTGAAAGTTTGGAACAAGGGATGTTTTGGAAATATCCTAGAGGAGAAAAGAAAATTTGAATAAAAATGGAGGAAATCTAGTAGTAGGTGATACTATTTGGTAAATCTAAAAATTTAATCAAAGCATAGGCATAAACTTTATAGGAGTAAGAGAAGAGGAGGAAACAAGAAGAGATATTGTGGAAGAAAAAATCCCAAACTTAGTTGCTCAAATAGGGGGAAAATAATACAACATTCTTTGACATGAAGTCAATGTCGCAACACATGCACCATAATCAGATCTCTTCGTTAATAGAATAAGAAGGCAGAAAATTAGAGACCCATCAAGTGATATTATAGAAATTATTCTAGTTCTTCTATAATATTATTTATGGGCATCTGTGTGATATAAATAGGGCCATTCAACACACAAACAAGTACATTCCACAGTTGATCAATGCAAAATAGAATGAATATTTTCTTAGTAAAATATTTTATGAAGAGTTAGAAACTACAGTTAAGGAAATGCTCCACAAAAAAGCTCCGGGGATAGACATATTTACAATGGAATTTTTACAATCATGCTGGCCAATCATTATGGAAGAGGTGTGGCATGTTGTTGAGAAGTCTAGAGAGTCTATATCTATCCTAGGAGCCTTGGACACCACTTTCCTCACATTAATGCCGAAGAAAGATAAATTCAAGGACCCTAATGGATATAGACCCATTTCCCTATGCAATGTGATTTATAAAGTAATTACCAAGAAAATAGCCAATATACTCAACTTATTGGTTCCTAAGATCATCTCTCCAGAGAAGACATGATTCGTAAATGGGAGAAAAAATCTAGATGGTATCATGGTTACACATGAAGCGATCCATCCTCTAACGATCACAAAGAAACCCTGAACAATGATCAAATTGGATCTATCTAAAGCCTATGATGAGATAAAATGGAAATATTAATGAAATTTCATTCATGCCTTTGGATTTACAAAAGAATGGACTAAATGGATTTAAAATCTTATTTCATCAGTCTCCTTCTTAATATTGGTTAATGGATCACCATCTCCACCCTTTTCCTCCTCTTAAGGGATTAGGTTAGGTGATATACTATCACCATTCATGTTCATATTAGCAGTAGAAGGATTGAGTAATTCCTTCAAGGAAACAACAACTGAAAATAGGTTAAGTGATCTTTGGATCTATCAAGAGGATATCCCTTTGACCCATTAACAATTTATAGAAAATACAGTGGGCCTAGTAAAACCAACAATGTAGTAATATCGCACCTTCAATAATATTATGGATCTATTTGTTACAACTTCAGGTATGGATATTAAAAGAAATATAAGTAATAGGTTTTATTCTTTAATAGACCACTAATAGTTTAGTGGAAAGTTTAATGGAATGTGCAATAAGTCTCAGGGATTCAAAATAGTAAACAATATTTCGAATATTTAGGCACTCCGCTCACAAATAACTCCCTCAAATGAAGCCTTTAGGAGGAAATTTTCACAAAATTTCATAATAAATTTTGGCTTGACGGGGCCTGACCTAGGTTCAGAGTTAATTAGCAAAATAAATCCCTACACTACTGGCCCTTTCGGCATCAGTCAGCGGTGCGAAGATTGAAGTCTCACTCGAAGTAGTATGGGGGGATGCTGGAACCAAGTTTCCGCACCCTTGAAATGTCTGAGGGGTCAATTTAGTCCAACTATGCCTACCTTCACATAGGTTACTTCACGCACTATTATGGCTCGTGATACCTTTGCGATCTGCTATAATTGTCCTTCGCGCAGCCCTAGCGAGGGGGTGAGGTGATTTTGCACTGCTATGGCAACGATCTGTGCTATTTCCCAAAGTTATGCTGCATATCTTAATTATCATCTTATAGATGTTAGTCAACTTCGTGTAACCAGATAATTTAAATCTCATTCACTTAATCTACAAAGTTATATATGTTCGTGCACCACATAGAAAACAGAAATGCAATTTATACCCAACATATTCGATATAGAAAATAGGAAATAAATACACAGAATTGATGTAAATCTTCTCTTTAGTAATGCTTCAATAGTTATAGACTCGAATCACCTTGCGCACTTAGCTGCAGGGGTTCGCACACTCAGATGTGGACTATTAGGCCTCTGTGCACTCAACTACAGAGCCTTCTCCTACTCTATGACCCAAAGACTTGACTTTACACTTAGATCTTCTGCTATCCTTCTATTCCAAGCTCACTACTTGAATTATATCTCTCAACTACTTAGAGCCTCGCTCTATTTATACAAATTCATGGTCCACGGACCATGGGTAGATCTCTAAAGCTGACATTACATTACAAATTCGAGGGCAGACAGCCCTATGACTCATTTAAAACTTCGTGCTCTGTGCCCACAAAATGCGGAGTCTTTACATCGGATTTACAATTTTTAGCCAAAATCTCGGCTTGAAGCCCCAAAACTTTTCTTGGGGGATCCCGTGACCAACAGGCTGCCAACACAAACATCATGACTCACCCTCGAGTGACTCTGTCGGTGCGGAGATCTTCATGCAGAGACCTCCCAACTCTGCCTGAAGTACTACAAGATCAACAACACACTAAGTGGCTGCCTGCTGCACTTCCTGGACACACTATTAAGAGACCATAGTAGCTAAACTGGTGTCCTAAATCTATTCCTGTGTACCTTGCATCTATGCGAGCTTTGCTTCGATGGAGACTATAATGACAAAGGACTCATCAATCCATGGTTATATGTATGCCTTCAAGACAACTTCCTTGTGTTGAGTAGCGTCCACCCACTCCTTGAGTGCTTTTGCCAGCTGCATCTGCATAAGCCTCTATGTAAGGGCTACCGTCTGCGCGGCCCCTTTTATTTCATCATACTGCTACTATAGCTTGCGCACCTCTACTTATAGGCGCTCTTTATTCGAGTCCTCTTGCAGAGTAGTGAGGACCTCAAACAACTCTTCAAATAGCTTGGTACAATCCTTCACTGCACTGTTGATCTCTGTGATTCTAGCTGTATTGGCATTGGCATGTTGTTCCTTCACCTCTGGTGGAGTTGAAGGTTGTGGCTCTAATTAGAGCTTAGTTATTTGAAGGTTCAGTTCCAGCTAAACCTTGGCCATCTCTTCCTTCACTCCGCGCATCCCTGCTACAAGTTTTTGGATGTGCGCCTCCACTGGGTCTTCTGTTGGGATGGCCAACTCCGGGACCATCCGGCAGGCGTCCTCGACCACCTACACAATATTTCGGTTCTGCCCCACTACCTTGTCACACTGCAAGCTCAACTGTTCCATATTGGTTCACTTCTCGCTCATGACTTAGAGCACGCGACCGTCCCTGGCTCGCAGTTCTACAGTCACTCCATCCTGCAGAACATAGAGCATCTCTTGATGGAGCATAACCACGTTTATTCCAACTCCCATTAGTGCACTGGCCATAGGCTTTTCAGCCTTGTTTTCTATAACTAGTGCTCCCTCTAGCAGCACTATAGTGTTGGTTATGCAGGAATGCAACATTTCCTCAGTCGCGGCCATGCCTACTGCGAGGCTGGTCGACAAAGTACCAGCCTAAGGAGTGTGCACCTGCAACTCCTGTATCTGTGCCTAATCCAAAAATGGATCTTGGATAAACCTCTAAGTCTAAAAGACTTCATATAAGAGGTAGAAGTGTTGAAAATGCAACAAGATGATGGAGCTTAGTGGAAAGGAGTCGCCTTCACTAAGTGGGCCCGCGGGCTATTTTTGGCGCAAAGTCTATTTTTAGACTATGTCTATGTTTAGACATATGGAGCATGGCCTATGAGTTGCAGGATGCTATTTGTGGATGATTGGTCATGTTGGTAAAAATAGATGGACTTCTATTTTTATACATATGGGCGGTTTCTATTTCTAGACTGCCAGGCTAAAAATAGAACAGTCGAATATTATTAGCTCTTAATAATATTTGGACTATAAACATTATCTTATCCTCTTGGAGCACTTCAATTTGAGCTACAGTTGTGGCACATGCAGCTGTCAGAAGGAAATACGCTTTTCTTGTGAGTCAGTTGAGCTATTTCATGGTGGACTTCAATTAGAACTCAGGTGATTGAGTTTGGTGGAGTTGATTAAGGAGTTGATGGAGTTGTGTTTAGTTTGACTTGGTTAAACTAGATGTATTTAGTCTAACTGTAGAATACACTGGTGATGAGTGTTGTGAATTAATTATTAATTAATTCACTAACTATTAAATCATAAATCAACTAAAGAGTACATCAGTTAACTCAGTGCATAGACAGTTCAGTGGAGACAGGTGTTAGAGGTTGAGATTGCTATCAGTTGTGACTATAGTTGTGCATAAGATCTTGCACAATCAATGGGATTGAGTAATGCCAATGAGGATTGCGTGGTTCAGCCAAGGAAATACGAGTTTGCTTCAGCCATTCATCATTATTCTCATGCAGGATTGCACAGTGGAGGCAGGCAAAGCAGTGGAGGAGATTTGAACCTGTGATTGATTCAGATCTGAGCTAGTTTTGTGTGTAACAGGTGGAGATAGTACTGAGTACTTGTGAGGAGTATTGTACTTTGTATTGGTACATGTTCTCAATCATTATAATATATAGATAGTGTGGGGTTTTTAGATGTATTCTTTCCCCGGGTTACATACTGTGTTAATGTGCACATGCGATTGATGTTTCATTGTTTTTAATGCTGCTAAATTGATGATCAACGTAGAGGAGGTAATGTATTATGCATGTATTCCGTAATAGTGTATAATCGGGATAATCTCTGTGAATAAGTGTCAAATTATTCAAAAATTTCTACATGGTATCAGAGCAGGGTGGATCATCAGATTTGTTATTCAGAAAGTATTTACATTTTATTTCTTCAGGAAGAGTCTATAATCGGGCCAGGTAGCCTCTGGATTCATCCTTCTTTTGGAAGGTGAGATATTCGGTGAATGTCCATACAGTCAATCTCTGTATGAGAAATACTTTGTTCACGAATTTTAGATCAGAAGCGATTGAGTTTTGAGGTGGTGAAATTCGAATTTGCAGCAGTGTTTTCTTGGTGTCAAAGTTGAAATGTCTTTCAACGGATTGCGATTGGAGTATGCTCTTGAGGGCAGCTATATTGCATGGAAAGATAGGATGGAGGCGGTGTTAGATGACAATGGGTTGAAGGATTTCATAGATGCTGAAGTCCCAAAAGCTACTGATGCTGCTAAAGCTGTGGCTTGGCAAAAGAAGACAGCAACGTGTCGAAGGATTTTGTTGGAGGGCATGAAGGATCACATTGTATCCAGCCTACATGGAAAGGCTTCTCCATACTTGATGTGGAAAGTGTTGACAGATTTATTCCAAAGAAAGAGCGACCAGAGGAAATTGGCGCTCAAGGATAAACTCAGAAACATTAAGTGTGAGAATGGAGACAGTATGCCCCAGTATCTAACGAAGTTCACTCAATGCCGGGATGAGCTAGGAAGTGTGGGGGTGACTGTAGATGATGAGGACTTGGTGAGATTGGCTCTCCTTGGTCTTCTGAAGTGTTGGCATTCCTATCAGGACTCTGTCAATGGTCAAGAGAAATTGCCAGGATGGGAGAGACTTTGGTCGGATCTTGTGCAAGAGGAAATCAGGCGGAATACCAGGGACGGATCTTCATCAAAGGCATCTGATGAAGAAAATTGTGCTTTGGCTGCCAAAGCAAAGAAGGGGAAGGAGAATGGTTCTCTTTCCAAATCTAGTTCTTCCAATGATGGGAAGAAGGTTGACAAATTGAAACTGTGATGCTTTCGTTGTCATGAGTTGGGCCATTATGCTACTAATTGCCCAAAGAAGAAATCGAAGAAGGGATCAGGGGAAGGATCTGAAGGTGAGGCACTTGCTTCACAGTTTGAGTTGGATTTCACACTCTTCGCATGCATGGTTTCATCCACGGTGGGAAGTGGTTGGTTTCTTGATAGTGGAGCTTCTTTTCACATGACCGGTGACAAGAGTTTGTTTAGTACTTTGGAGGAGAAAGATCTCCAGATACTCATAGTGATGGGTAATGATGAGAAGTATAGTGTCTCAGGTGTAGGCACGGTTATTTTTCAAAGGGAGCATGGAGCTTGCCTTACCTTGACCGATGTCAAGTATGTACCAGGACTGGAGAGAAACTTGGTGTCGATCACGATGCTAGAAGACAAAGGCTATGATGTAGTCTTCAATAAGGGAAAGGTTTTCCTTAGACACATCATCACTAGACAGGTGAAGCAGATTGGTTCACGGGTCAAGAACCTGTATGCTCTTGAGTTTCAAGATGCATGCAAAGCCTTGAGCAGCGAGGTAATTGATGGAGACTTGGTGGTTGAGAGGGAGTGTATATTACCTCTCAACATGCAGAGCCAGAAGAAGTCTCAGACAATTATGGAGGAGCCACGATTGGTGCAGCAGCTTCAAGAGGTTGTGGAGCAGCCACAAAAAGGGAAGCCGAGAGGAGATTGAGTAGAGACATCTAATCATGCAGCGACCTCCAGTAGGGGGAAACTTCGAGCCAGGTGGGCTGAGGGATCGCATGCAGCCATACCTCCAATTAGGAGGTGGGGTGATGTGGATTGATCGTCCCAAGGAGGAGGGGCAGGATCCTTGAGGTACCAAACCTCTTGGATGAGACCTTGCTACAGGAGCCCCGATGTGGAGTAGCAGGAACTGACTGATTGGGTAGAGAGAGATGCGGATGGTGCGACAAAGAAAGCGACATTGTAGGGAATCCCAGGATAGCGCATAGCTAGTAGGCTGCAACAATGTGAGAGGCACAAGTGTTTTGCACAGTGCTAGGTGGCACAGAGAAGTGTGCAATAGTGCGAGATGCATGGAGATGTTGCAGTAGCGTAGATGTCAGAGAGGGAGCACTTGTCAGCAACAGGTAGAGCTTCAGCATTAGAGTATGTTCCTAACCCAACAGAGTGGTCAGTTGGGAGTGTTTTTGTTCCAAGTGTCGTTGGAGCTAGTGGACTGGGCAAATGTGTTGCATGCAGAACATTCCAGAGTTGCAAGATAGGGGTTGCAGATAATCCATATCTTGTTGAGAGGGGGTGTTGAAAATGCAACAAGATGATGGAGCTTAGTGGAAAGGAGTCACCTTCACTAAGTGGGCCCGCGGGCTATTTTTGGCGCAAAGTCTATTTTGAGACTATGTCTATTTTTAGACATATGGATCATGGTCTATGAGTTGCAGGATGCTATTTGTGGATGATTGGTCATGTTGGTAAAAATAGATGGACTTATATTTTTAGACTACCAGGCTAAAAATATAACAGTAGAATATTATTAGCTCTTAATAATATTTGGACTACAAACATTATCTTATCCTCTTGGAGCACTTCAGTCTGAGCTACAGATGTGGCACATGCAGCTGTCAGAAGGAAATACACTTTTCTTGTGAGTCGATTGAGCTATTGCATGGTCGACTTCAGTTAGAATTCAAGTGATTAAGTTTGGTGGATTTGATTGAGGAGTTGATGGAGTTGTGTTCAGTTTTACTTGGTTAAACTAGTTGTATTTAGTCTAATTGCATAATACACTGGTGACGAGTGATGTGAATAATTAATTCACTAATTATTAACTCATAAAGCAAGTAAAGAATACATCAGTTAACTCAGTGCATGGACAATTTAGTGGAGACAGGTGTTAGAGGTTGAGATTGCTATCAGTTGTGACTATAGTTGTGCATGAGATCTTGCACAATCAATGGGATTGAGTAATGCCAATGAGTATAACATGGTTCAGCCAAGGAAATATGAGTTTGCTTTAGCCATTCATCATTATTATCATGCAGGATTGCACAGTGGAGGCAGGCAAAGCAGTGGAGGAGATTTGAACCTGTGATTGATTCAGATCTGAGCTAGTTTTGTGTGTAACAGGTGGAGATAGTACTGAGTACTTGTGAGGAGTATTGTACTGTGTATTGTTACATGTTCTCAATCATTATAATATACAAATAGTGTGGGGTTTTTAGCTGTATAATTTTCCCGGGTTACATACTATGTTAATGTGCGCATGCGATTGATGTTTCATTGTTTTTAATGCTACTAAATTGATGATCAACGTAGAGGAGGTTATGTATTATGCATGTATTCCGCAATAGTGTATAATTGGGATAATCCCTATGAATAAGTGTCATATTATTCAAAAATTTCTACAAGAAGGTGTCAAATGGCACAAATCCTTTATAAATCAGAGGAAAATCAAAGTCGCAGCCTGCTATAAAAAATAGTCTCATTGCAGAGATCCCATCATTCTGAATCCAATGAAACTTGAATGAGAAAAAACAAACTTCAAATGCGGAAGCTATCATAAAATGAAGCTGCCCTTTTTCAAAGGAAAACGAGGCAAAATCCCTTGAATAATGGGTCTAAAAACCCTCTAATTCTTCCAAACCTCCCAAAAGGGAAAAACCACTAGAAAAGGGGAAGTATTAAGGATATTAGATTACACTATTAGGCCTTAAAAATACGAAGAAATGGTGGAAATGAGGCATATCGCAGGCTTAAGTCATCAGTGAACAGGAGCCATCAGATCTGGCCAATCATTGGCCCAGATCCGATCGGCAATCATAATCAGTGATGGCAGTCTGAGGCATAATGTGATGGGACTGGTCAATGTGATACCGTGATCGTTGATATCGGCGGATCGCAATCGGAAAACACAATGGAGCAGGGCCTAGTATATATGCGTGATGCGATATGCCGATCGCTAATGATCGGATCGATGAATTGGTACAATTGGCGACAATCAGACCCGATGGGATAATAAACATTATTTCATGAGATTTGAAATCCACCGAAAGCCTTTTCTTATGTATTTTCGTATATTTCGCTATTAGATATTGTGGACCCGAAAGGGTTCCGAAATACAAATTCATATAATTTCAAATCTGATAAGCAGGATTTTGCCATGTTTTTAACGTATTTTCTTAATACGAAGGGAAACCTTGGAACAGGCCAGTTGCGACTTGTGACAGCAACTAAGGGTGAACCCAATAATGTTATGAA
Source organism: Pinus tabuliformis (assembly GCA_031772625.1). NCBI lineage: Eukaryota > Viridiplantae > Streptophyta > Pinopsida > Pinales > Pinaceae > Pinus > Pinus tabuliformis. The sequence goes on from CM062818.1 coordinate 1,233,489,888, forward strand.
GCATGGTTTTGAAACTTTGAAGTCTGTAATTGTGTTTTATACGAATTTTCTTGTGTTTTTACAGCATTCTCTGTGTAAACACAGAGCAACTATTTTTGAAGGATTCAAAGAGCCAGTGTATCCTTCCATTGTGGAATAGGTGGAATTCATCCTCGAGGGCATTTAGAAATGATTGCTAACGCTCAAAGAAGGGATCCAAGCGGACCAAAACAGGAAGACGAAGAGCCCTTGAGGGAAATGAATCAACAACGTCGTTTTGGCTTAAAAGCCACAGAACGACAGAGAACAAGGGTGGTTGGTCGTTGTTGGTTGTTGTTGCTGATCATTGGGGATTTTTTGCTGAAAGCCAAACCAAGGCAAGAAGCCAAGGCAAAATAGGAAACGCAAAAGCCATAAAATAGCCGAGGGAGTCACTTGGAAGCCAGCTAAAAATTCGAGAGAGTTGTGAGCTGATAGAAGGCAGAAAGAAGCCAAAGCGAAGAGCCAGAGAGCCAGAGCCAGGGCTAAAGAGCCAGAGTTAGAGCCAAGAGCCAGAACTAGAGCCAAAGAGCCAGAGTCAGAGCCAAGAACCAGAACCAAGAGCCAAAGAGCTAGAGCCAAGAGCCAGAGCTTCAAGAGCCAGGGAATAACATGGTGTTTGAACCCACTGTTTCTATGTAAAATAGTAGGAGTTAAGCCAAATAGCTTGAAAAAAAAGACTTACACCATAATCCCAGAGAGCCTAGTTGAGTTGACTAGAGCTCACGGAGACATAGCCCAAGAGTTGTGGGTGAACTCCAAATTAGTATTGATGTTCATGTGTCTGCTTTATTGATGAATTGTCTCTACTGCTTTATTTACTGTTATGTATATTTATGTATCAGTTTAAGCACATCAACTCACATACAAAAACAGAATTTAAGGCATAATCAGTTAAAAACAAATATAAGCATGCACCTATAGTCTCAAACATTTCTTAATTCCACATTGTTTAATCAATAAGACTTGGGAATATTCAAGCTTTGGAAGTGGGAGAGGTTCTTGTCAGCTAGACAAGAAGCCTGAGTGCCCCATTTTCGGATCAAGTGGTATCAAAGCTTAATATTGATTAACCCCACCTTCAAGGAAGTTTATATTAGAATGCTTGGTTGACAGAGCAAAGACTGCTTGTCTGAAAGGTGTTTGAACAGCAAGAGGCTGATTGCATGCTTGTTTTGCAGACTGACTATTTTCTGAGTTTGCATAGGTGAAGGGAAAGCTATTGATAGCTCAGTCCAAGAAGGACAAGAAGGAGAAGGGCCAAAGGAACTCTTATTATCCCAAAGGACCTCAAGGAAACCCAAAGCACAAGAGGTTTTTTGCAAGAGGTTGCTTAAATAAGCTCTTTATTTATCTTGTTGAAGTGTTTATTTTCATTGGCATAATGACAACTTCTACAAGTGGGTCCTCAAATTCTACTCTCTTCACAAGATTCTTTGATGAAGACATGAAGCAAGAGTTGTCCACCATGATGGATATGGTGAGAGAAATGTATGAGGATGGAAGAAAGAGCAGCATACTTAGAGAACAACTGAATTCCATGAAGGAAGAAAAGCAGCTGCTTGCTGACAAATTGTAGGAAATGGAGAGGAAACTTCATATTGAAAATATGAACCTGAAGAGGATGCATGAGTTGGAAGCACAAATATTTTTTTCCCAAGAAGCCTTAGTCAAGTACTAGCTTGAAGAAGAGTTAAGTCATTCTAGTTTGTCTTCAAATTCCTCTGAGAATGCTTATATTGGCTCTTTTGAAAAACATACTAAAGGCATAGGTTCCAAGCTAATGTCCAAGATGGGCTATGAAGGAAAGGGCTTGGGAAAGCATGCACAAGGTATTGTTGAACCAATAATGGTTGAGGAAAGGCATAAGTATTTGGGTCATGGATATGGACAATACTGTGGAGATAGTTCTAAAGCTGCTATGAAGGCCATTGAAATAGTCCCAAGAAGGAGTTTAATTTCATGTCTTCTGCCTCAGAAGCATGAAGATTGTATTCAAGAGGAATACAATAGCTTGAAACATAAATTGTAGGATGCAGGTGTTCAGAAGCACACACTTGAACCAGAGAGGTTGGGAGACTCTAATAGCCTTGAAGAGATTGATGGTGTTCCAAAGGGGGCCACTTCTTCATTTGCTTCACCTCCTCATGAAGGCAATAAAGGTGAAAGTGGCAGGTATAAATCTAGTTCTAAACACATTCCTTTTGATTTTGCAAAGAATGGTAAACTTCCACATAAGTATGAGGAAATAGTTGCATGTTCCTTCTGTGGTTTGGATAACCATGATGTTTCTAGATGTTGGAAGAGAATGGCCACATGCAGGAAACTTTTGAAGGAAAAGAAGCAAGCAACCAAAGGTCCACTGGACAAGGCAAATCATGATATCAAGAGGATGCACGTGTAGTGCACTTGCTGCCATAAGAAAGGACATCTTGCTGCAAAATGTTGGACACTAAATCCATTAATGCTCCTACCAAAGCTGAAGAAAATGGAAAGAGAAGATGGCAGAAATGGAAGCCAAGATTCCATGAATGATGTGTCTCAAAATGATTCACATGATGATGTTGATGTGCAGAAAAAGGTAGTACCTTTGAAAGGGATTAGTAAGGAATGGTTAGATTTCTTATCCGATTGAGATTGCATGTCTATTGATGCATCTACATTATATTTTATTACAGCTTCGAAAGTACAGTGTGCGTAAGCAAAACTTGAAAGGTGAAATGCACACATGAGCTTGAGATGCATGAACATAGGGATGTTGATGATTTCCTTGTTTTTAAACATGTATGTGTAACTAACTTGCATGGTTGATTGCTTTGACATGCATGTGATGCCATGTTGACTTGGGAGAAGTTAACTTGGTCTCCAAATGGAGATAATAATGAAGAGTTTCATCTTTTGAAAAAAAGTCCAAATGGTCTTTTTCTACATGCTTGACTTGAAGGGTAATTTGTTTTAAAGACATGTTTTGTGGGATTGTTGTCTAGTCCATTATTTGTATGCAGATGTAAGACATGGAGATGTTCACAAGATGTGAAATATATTTCTTTTGTTGAAGCAAGGGTTTAGGCCATCTAGTTGTTGTTTGTATTTCTGTTGTTGTTAACAGTTGTTGTGACAACTTGTTAAATAGGTACAAATGAAAGTTTTGTGGAGCAGATGTACTTCACATTTTTTTGAGCCACCTTGGACCAATGCTCAAGGCAAAGAATTTCAAACCACCTACTATGATCATTTCAGTAGAAGTTCAACAGGAAGGCAAGGAGGAAGACAATTCTTCCTAGGAAGACCAACCCATCCAAGAAGGGAAGTGGTTAGAAACTTTGGTTTAGAGGCACTATGCAAAGGAAAGTGTAGGGAGGTTAAAAGAAGAGGGTGAGTCACTCTTATTTACTGCTTAGATCAGCATATCCATCTTTTGGAGACCAAAATTTCTCTTAGTGGGAAGGTATGATCCAAAAATGGGTCCTGGACAAACATCTAAGTCTAAAAGACTTCATATAGGAGGTAGAAGGTGCCAAATGGCACAAATCCTTTGTAAATCAGAGGAAAATCAAAGTCGCAGCCTGCTGTTAGAAATAGTCTCATTGCAGAGATCCCGTCATTCTGAATCCAACGCAACTTGAATGGGTGAAAAAAGACTTTAGATGTGGAAGCTATCATAAAATGAAGCTATCCTTTTTCAAAGGAAAAAGAGGAAAAATCCCTTGAATAATGGGTCTAAAATCCCTCTAAGTCTTCAAAACCTCCCAAAAGGGAAAAACCATTGAAAAAGGGGAAGTATTAAGGATATCGAATTACACTATCGAGCCTTAAAAATATGAAGAAATGGCGGAAATGAGGCATATCGGAGGCTTAAGTCAATAATGAACAGGAGCCGTCAGATCTGGCTGATCAATGGCCCAGATCTGATCGACAATCGCAATTGGGGGGACAGTCAGAGGCATAATGCAATGGACCAGGCTAATGCGATACTGCAATCGTCGAAATCAGCGGATTGCAATCGGTGAACACAATGGAGCAGGGGCTATGTATATACGTGCGATGTGATATGTCGATCACCGATGGTTTGATCGTGTTATAGACATTTTTGGGCCCTACAACCCCAAGCTTGAAATGTCCATAAACCAAGGGCTCCTAAGTCCCTAAAAGTGTTGTTCTAACCCCTAAAGAACAAGGTCAACAGATTACAGCTTCTCCCAGAAGTTCTCCATGAAAAACTGCTTAGAATTGGTCAATACAGGATCATTTCAGCTGCTCCACAGGCCAGGTGTGTTGCATCTCACCTAAATACACTGTGTGGGTTCGTTTCATTTCAAAAAGCCCTTCTATGGGGTGCGATGGGCGAGAAATGACAAATGGCAGTGTCATTCCGCGAAGTGGAGAGACAATGGAAGCTTCTAGAAAATTCTCCTATGACACTTGCCTCTCTGAATTCGACCAAGGATGAGTAAGAGATCATCAATCTCCAAGTGGAAGTAAGAACTATCAGAGAGAAGACACTAATCAAATCACAAGCTGACTCATCTCCCTTACAGATATCTATATATGGATCCCTCATCCCAGAGATCCAGAGGCTGGAATTTTGCATATTGTAAGGAATTGTTGTTGGTTTCTTGAGACAAACATCAGATTGTTGGGTGATCTAAGCTTTGTATGAGGTGAAGAGGGGCTTCCTTGCTGAGAGGTTGATGTTGGGTCAGAACAACTGGTTGTAACTCCTCTTGGCTCTTTCTTGTTTATCAATAAAAGCTATTCAAGTTCTCCTTCATACTTTTGTGTCATTCATGTTTGCTGCATTGGTATGGTCAATTTATATCTGATCCTAGATTGTTTATGATTATAGATTCATGTCTTTGTATAGTGCTATGCTACTGTGATCTTACAGGTATTCTGTGAAGTTGGGCACACAAGGGAACAAGTAGCGAGAGACTATCAAGGAAGAGAGGAATCAAACCAGGAGATTAGCGCAAGACAGAGGTTGGTCTTCTTTGTTCCTCTCTATCTATAATTCATAAAGGAAAAATGAAAGTAGCTTTACTTTGTTTGTTTCTAAGGCAGCTGTCACACCTTAGTGGGATAAAAGTTCTGAGTAGACACTTTTCCCTGTAACAAAATGGCGACTCCGCTGGGGACGAATTAGTTTGTTTGTTTATCTTCCTTGTTGTCTATTTCATAAACTTACAGGTAGCATTCGAACTGCATTTGCCATAGCAAATGCAAAGTAGATAAATGCTACTTCAGTCCATCTACGGGATCTGTTTATGATTTAAACAACTGATTCACAAACTCTCTGATTGCCCTTGTGATAGCTCTTAGATCCTCCTTAGATCTACCCCTGATTGTTGAGTTACTGATTACCTTTTGCTCGGCCAAAACCCATGAACTGAACTGCAAACTGTGACCCGGAACCCAAACAGAGTCTCGTTTCTGGCCCAGCGCAGGTACTGTTCTGAGAATCTGAAATTCAGCGCACTTCCCGAGTGTAGAAGGTGCGCTGCATTTCAAATTCCCTGTGTTGCAGGTGCGCTAATTAGGCTAGGCTTTGTGCAATTTTGGTTTCTGTGATTCATTCTTTCCAGTTCTATTCCTGAATTTTGCTTCTTGTGATCAATATATGTTTGTTTGAGACCCCTTTTCCTTGTTGTTATTCCGCCTCCTTTGTACAAAAGAACTGTAAATGTTTTTGTGTGTTTGTCGAGTCATTTTCAGTTCTCCTTTGCAAAAGTAGCATAATCGTATTGTCGTCCTTTGATTTGAAACTGTCGCAAGTGTCTATTTCAATCGTAGGAAAGAGTTTGATTGCTGTTGATAGTCAATTATCCTGTTACTATTGTTTTTGGTCTGAATTTGTAATTTTTCTAGTGTCAAAACAAGTATTCATTTCAAAATCGTAAGGTGTTGTGATCATCTCCATTTTTGATTTCGAAAAGAAACTTGTTGATACTTGTCGCTTGAAAAGAAATTCAGATTTGTGCATCAACTTTCTTCTTATCATTCATATACTAAGAAAGTCGAAAACAAATATATGCATGTGAATTTGCATTTAGACAGTCTGATTGGTTTTATTTAGGAAAGTGCATTTAGAGTGTGCTCTTTTCTCTCTGTGAAAGAATTCTGTCTTTCTTTCATTAGTAGCTAGGATTTTCATTGCACAAAGAAGATAAAAAGATTGTTTATCATCTTAGATTGCATTTTAGGAATTACATCTACATCTCGCGGTGAACCTGAAAGGAAAACTTCATAAATAAGATCAACTATAAAATAAATTCAATGAATCTAACAACACTTTGGAACTTAACGCACAACATTTAGAAGTCTAGGCTAGAGACGTATTCCGGCGTCGTAAAGCCTGGTAACTGTTGTTCTCACTGATGGTTGGGTGATTCCTCCACTTTGAGACGATAAGTGCCAGTACGGACTTGTGCTCCCACGTACCGTCGAGTATATTTTGCGAGACCCCAATAGGATTAATCCTTTATCCATAGGAAGCCGTGTCTGCCGCCCTATCGATCGCAATTTACTGAACACAACATTCGGGAAGATTGACTGTCGTACCATAAAAAGTATTCTGCAGTTTTGCGATTGGTTTGGTAATCCCTCTACCTAGATTTCCAGAGCAGTCCCATTCGTTCCTTTTCAGACTCTTTAACAGAACAGGTCCATCTGAGCACTTGTCACTTCAGGCTCATTAAAAATCGAAGGAGACTAGAGTCATCTTTTGTTTCTTCTCGACTCTTAAAAATTGAAAAAACAAGTTGTGTTAAAGCGTCTAAAATTTATTTTAAACGGAATATTCATTACCCTTTCCTACGTTGATCTTGGGTTGAGAAAATGGAATCCACCAACCAAGGAATTCCCCTTGGAGGAAATCCTAGTCCCTTCTTCTCTTGGGGAGATGTTGGTGCACCCCATATGGCCACATTGTCGCTTCCAGGACTGACGATCGGCTTGCCCGTATGGCTCTTCTCAACCTCTGTCGTTTAGAACACCGCAATTCCTGAACAATCGAGTCAGCAACTAGACGATTCCAGAGTTACCCACCAACCTTCTACTTCCTCCAATTCTCCCTCTCCTCCTTCCTCTTCGCTTGATGGGGCTGGTAAAGCCAAAAGTCAAGTACCTGAGAAGAAGAAGGAAAAGAAGAAGAAAGAGAAGAAGAAGAAGGAGCCAAAAGCGAATGGGGGCAAACGAGTGTCGTCTAGCGAAAATCCACACACTGCACCAACCAGGCCTAAATCGCCATGTGTCATTTCCAAAGGAGACCACTATCATAGAGATTGTCCTTGCATCCCTCGGATCTTAAGGGACTGGTCTCCTCGTTTGCACAACCTGGTGACGTCAACCTCTGATGATCATGTTGAAAACACACCGTCGACTAGTGAAAGTGAAGCCCCAGGACAAAAAGGAAAATATAGATTTCCTTGTAAACTGTGCGAAGGCAATCATGCCGTCCATCGTTGTCCCTTCTTAGACAAGGCTAAAAGAGTTTTGGACGATCGTCCGGTTTCACCGTTACGACTTCCTCCTTGATGTAAAAAACTCTTGCCGAGTCCGTCACTAGTTGAAAATCCGGCTGGCCCGCTCAGGTGGTCGGCTGAAGCATCTATCATTGAAGACAAACCATCTGAACCCATACCAGACGAAAGTCAAAAGGTTGAGGCGGCAGTTGACCCGGTCTTGCCTTCAGAGGTTCCATCTTCAGATGATACAGTCACCGAAGAGAACAAGGATGACACCGTCCAAATTCTTTTCGTAAGCACAGAATCCAATGAACATGGGGGCAATTTACCCGTTCCTTTACCGCAGGAAGGAAGTTCGTCAGAGTAATACCCAGCCATCTATTCGGTCCCACCTCTAAGCAACCTAGTTGTCTCCTTTGATTGGAATCAGCTAGGCAGACCCCATTTACCAGCTAGTGTACCATTCCGAATTATTGTTCAAATATATAGAATGGTTATGGCTGATACCATCATAGATGAAGGGGCTTCTGTGAGTATCCTTTCCTCAACTTCTTGGAAAGCACTTGGTTCACCATCGCCTTTGCCTGAGATGAGAAATATAACAGGCTTTGATAAAGGAACCAGTCGACCGTTAGGGATCCTTCCCAATGTGCCTATAACATTGAGAGGAAAAACTGTTCAAATGAACGTAATGGTAGTTCAAGGACCTCTAGATTATAATCTACTCCTTGGACGAGACTATATTTATTGCATGGGAGCGATTGTCTCCTCACTCTTTAGAGTAATGTGTTTTCCGCACGAAGGAAGAGTGGTCAAGCTCGTAGACCAACTTTCATTCCCCGGTTCACACATATCAAATAGTCATATACCATCCCTGAATGGTCTTTTCACGCAAGAAATGTCTCAATCCCCAGTCCACCCACCCGATGAGCGCGAGTGATTCAGGGGACATGACTGAAACCCAGGGGGCATGCACCCTGGTCTGCTTCGGCAGGAAAACTTCGGGTATAGGGTAGGTTTCCACGAGAGATATATGACTGGTCTGTACTCCCGTCTATGATTGGAAGAGGGAGTTATTCTGGAAAAGGATTCTCTTGTCAAAGTTACGTGAGTGAAGTAGCCTCCTCCACTCACCTTTTTCTATTTTGGTAGACATCGCCAAAGAATTGTTTTTTTTACGCCGTGAATAGAACAATCTTGGGTAACCTGTAAGAGGTAGACCTCTCTCGGTAAAACAGATGTTTTAACGGAAAGAAGAAGAGGTAACCTTGAAACTCTATTTTATACCTGGGGGCATGCAAACCTTTTGGCATGTAAGCGAAGAGCGACTATTGCTTTTTAAATTTGTAGGTCCTCTAACCCTTTAAACTCGTAGGATTGGCCATTTTCTAACTTGCATAAAGAAAGGATGTGGGGAAAAACTCTAAAAGTTTCCGTTTTTATATATCAGACATTCTTATCACACGACTGGATTAATCGAGCAGTTTTAGCACGGACTTCATGCTCGTTAAAAAATAAACATAAGCAATGAGCACATGTTCCCCCCAGAGTTTAAGCTCATTAAAAAATGAACCAATTTTCGGTAAATAACCATCGTGAATGTAATACTTCAGCCTTTAAAGCCTTGGTCGTGTTTGCACTGTCACCTCCACTTTTACATTGGCCGATCATTCACCTCCATTTGATTGTTTACCCATTTTGAGGAACAGCTGCGAAGAGTGATCTCACTAGCTATCCTTGTAACACTGCCATGATTGGAAAATTCCAAACCTTACCTGGAATCAGTTGCTACCCATTTTATCACTCGTTCCTCAAAAGACGAGTCTCCTTTAAGCTCTTTTCAACTGACTCGTAAAATATGAAAAGATTGCCGAGCCATTGGCCTCTCCAGCTCGTTAAAGGGACCAGAAGTGTTATCCCTCCTCTAAATTTTAATCTTTTTGGACCTGAGGGATTATTACACAAAAAGATCGAGCACTTGTTTTGTTCGGCTCGATAAAAGTATCGAAAATTCATCCCTTCTGTATTTTTTTATACTTTTTTGTACTTAAGGGATTAGATGATGAAAAAGGAATTTTGGAGTTACCTTTACGTTCCTTTTTAGACTTTCTAAAATTGAAAAGGACCGAGTTATCTTTGTCGTTAAACTCGTTAAAAATTTTAATAGCGACAAACTTGTCTATAGACGAGAACGAGTTTCACTATCGCTAGGCTCGTTAAAACATAGCGATGGGTTTGCCCGAAGGGAAAATTATAGAACAAGCATATGTTATCCTCCTCAAGCTTGATAAAAATAAAGAGGTACTGGTCAGCAATGACTGGGGAAAAATTGGGAAGAAAACTTGAAGAAACTTTGTTGGTAGCAAGTTGCTCTTGAACATGACACTTTCACTCCGCATCTAAGTCAGGTTGGGTTATCTCATTCACCGGTCACATCACCATGGTCACATCATACCATACACATTTGGGGTTAATGGTACCAATCCATCACGTCAGTGTCGCCGATATGTTCAAGAGAAGTCATTCAGAGAATTCACCTGTGTCTCACCCACTATAATACATTTATACTCCATTCTTTCATGACCGCCACCCTGAACCTTATATCACCAGATCGTTTTCACCTCCATTAAAATCATTTGCTCCGTTCCGTGTCATTGATGTGGGATTCATTAAGGCCCTCCTGCGACGGATCACTTCTTGTCGACTTCAGCTCGTTATCCAAGAAGCTGATCTAGGAACACCCCATTCAGTACTTTGAAGCTTGCATGCCTCAATGGCAAGTTTCTCACTTCCGGCGACAAGTTTACATCAATGACCTTCGACCGAAAGATTTTGCGTGGTGTTCGATGCCAAGTCCTTTATTCACACCACATGAATTGTATTGCAGTACCTTGAGGGTCATTATCATTATCGGCGATTCATCTCGCGGTCGTTAACAACTTATACTATTGGCTGGTAATCAAGTGATGTCTTTCCATGTTCGACTTCAGAACATCTCTCACATGGATAGACTTGTACTTCGAGTGAAGATCGAACGAGATTGAAGACCCCGGATCTAGTTTCATCCATCCGGGCTGCGATATATATTCAGGAAAATAAAGACATCAAATGTACATCATTGTTGCACAGATAATCATCCAATCAAAGTGATGATGGCTCTATCAGAATCATCAGTCTACACTCAGACGATTGTCTGTCTTATGATCATGAAAATATTATGAAGATAATGTATTGTATTGTATCTTATTACTGGTCTCCTCCCAGCTTGAAAGAACTTCGGATCCTCATAATAAAGCATTTCACCCGACATCAAAAGATTAACGACCTCATGCTTTAGGGGGCAACTGTTATAGAAATTTTTGGGCCCTACAACCCCAAGCTTGAAATGTCCATAAACCAAGGGCTCCTAATTCCCTAAAAGTGTTGTTCTAACCCCTAAAGGAACAAGGTCAACAGATTACAGCTTCTCCCAGAAGTTCTCCATGAAAAACTGCTCAGAATTGGTCAAAACATCAGCTGCTCCACAGGCCAGGTGCGTTGCATCTCACCTAAATACACTGTGTGGGTGCATTTCATTTCAAAAAGCCCTTCTATGGGGTGCGATGGGCGAGAAATGACAAATGGAAGTGTCATTCCGCGAAGTGGAGAGACAATGGAAGCTTCCAGAAACGTTTCCTATGACACTTGCCTCTCTGAATTCGACCAAGGATGAGTAAGAGATCATCAATCTCCAAGTGGAAGCAAGAACTATCAGAGAGAAGACACTAATCAAATCACAAGCTGACTCATCTCCCTTACATATATCTATATATGGATCCCTCATCCCAGAGATCCAGAGGCTGGAATTTTGCATATTGTAAGGAATTGCTGTTGATTTCTTGAGACAAACATCAGATTGTTGGGTGATCTAAGCTTTGTATGAGGTGAAGAGGGGCTTCCTTGTTGAGAGGTTGATGCTGGGTCAGAACAACTGGTTGTAACTCCTCTTGGCTCTTTCTTGTTTATCAATAAAAGCTATTCAAGTTCTCCTTCATACTTTTGTGTCATTCATGTTTGCTGCATTGGTATGGTCAATTTATATCTAATCCTAGATTGTTTATGATTATAGATCCATGTCTTTGTATAGTGCTATGCTACTGTGATCTTACAAGTACTTTGTGAAGCTAGGCATGCAAGGGAACAAGTAGCGAGAGACTATTAAGGAAGAGAGGAATCAAACCAGGAGATTAGCGCAAGATAGAGGTTGGTCTTCTTTGTTCCTCTCTATCTATAATTCATAAAGGAAAAATGAAAGTAGCTTTACTCTGTTTGTTTCTAAGGCAGCTGTCACACCTTAGTGGGATAAGCAGTTTTGAGTAGACACTTTTCCCTGTAACAGATCGGTGAATCAGTATCGGTGACAGCCATACCCAATGGGATAATAAACGTTATTTCATGAGATTTGAAATCCGCCGAAAGGCCTTTTCTTATGTATTTTCATATATTTCACTATTAAATGAAATACAAAGGAGTTAAGCCGATGCGATATTGCAGACCCGAAAGGGTTCCGAAATACAAATGCATATAATTTCAAATCCGATAAGCGGGATTTTGCCATGTTTTTAACGTATTTTCTTAATATGAAGGGAAACCTTGGAACAGGCCAGTTGCGACTTGCGACAACGACTAAGGGCAGACCCGATAATGTTATGAAGCAGGGTTTGGAAACTTTGAAGTTCGGAATTGTGTTTTATGCATATTTTCTTGTGTTTTTACACTGTTATTTGTGTAAACACAGAGCGACCATTTCTAAAGGATTCAAAGCACTGGTGGATCCTTCCATTGTGGAATAGGTGGCATTCATCCCCGAGGGCATTTAGAAATGATTACTAACACTCAAATAAGGGATCCGAGCAGACCAAAACAGGAAGATGAAGAGCCCTTGAGGGAAATGAATCAACATCGCTGTTTTGGCTTAAAAGCTACATAACGACAGAGAATAGGGATGGTTGGTTGTTGTTGCTAATCATTGGGGATTTGTTGTTGAAAGCCAAGCCAAGGCAAAAGAGGCAGTGCAAAAGCCAAAAAATAGCCATGGGAGTCACTTGGAAGCCAAGTGAAACACTGAGAGAGCTATGAGCTGATAGAAGGCAGAAAGAAGCAGAGCGAAGAGCCAAAGAGCCAGAGCTAGAACCAAAGAGCTAGAGTTAGAGCCAAGAGCTAGAACCAGAGCCAAAGAGCCAGAGTTAGAGCCAAGAGCCAAAACCAAGAGCTAAATAGCTAGAGCCAAGAGCTAGAGCTTCAAGAGCCAGGGAATAACATGGTGTTTTAACCCATTGTTTCTATTTAAAATAGTAGGAGTTAAACCAAAGTGCTTGAAAAAATGACTTACACCATAATCCCAAAGAGCCTAGTTGAGTTGACTAGAGCTCATGGACACATAGCCCAAGAGTTATGGGTGAACTTCAAATTAATATTGATGTTCATGTGTCTGCTTTATTGTTGCATTGTCTCTACTGCTTTATTTACTGTTAAGTATATTTATGTATCAGTTTAAGCACATCAACTTACAACACAACAACATAATTTAAGGCATAATTAGTTAAAAACAAATACAAGCATACACCTATAATTTCAAGCATTTCTTAATTCCACATTAGTTAATCAATAAGACTTGGGAATATTCAGGCTTTGGAAGGGGGAGAGGTTCTTGTAAGCTAGAGAAGAAGCTTACGTGCCCCATTTTCAGATCAGTGCCCGGAGGGCCCCCAACACTATCTGAATTTCCTTTGCGAATTGCTAGAGGGCCTCTACGGTGACGTCACGTACCATCTCCCCATTTTCATGGAGATCCCCCTCAATGAGGGTGATCAAGTCAAAAGAAGTATTTGCGGCCTTTGACTTCTTTTGCGGCCCCACCTACTCTCTTGGGTGCTGTCTCTTAAGTTGTGTGGATGCTGTTTATAGATTTGTGCCACCTTCCTCTTGATTTGTCTCCTGTTCGGGTGAAGGTGACTTTTATCCATAGCGGTCCTTCTCAGTTACCCGTTGCTGCTCTTCTATTGCCTTCACAGCATCGCACTCCTCCTACACCTTGGCTACTGCTGCTTCATTCCTTCTCTTCTCTGCCAAATGTGCCATTCGCAATTTTGTCTCCTCATTTTTCCTTTATGCAGTTGACTTCTCCGCTTCCACTATGGAGCTAGCTAGATAGCGCCACTTTGGTAGCCATGGCTCAAGGATAGCGAATATGACATCGTCCGTCACCAGACAAGGTAGCTCCTTATATGCCTTTTCAGGGTCTTTCCTCACCTTGATGTACACATGATGAAAGTCTGACTTGAACTCTGCGAAGCTCTACAGACTGTTATAGATAGTGGGCGATAACCGCAGCTTGCGGTTAATCCCCATTCTGATGCTCATCATCATGAATGCCCATAATATTTTTTTTTCTCTGATCCTTTGTGCATCTTTAGTTGCCCACAGCAAAGCATACTTCACTGCCTCTGGAAGATCCTGTGCAATCGTTGGGAACTGGTTGTCTTCGGGTAATTCCCAAGCCACCAGCACTATGGATAGCAGAAGCCATGCATAGTGGAAAGTCTTCCCCTGATCCTGTGCCTCACGATAGTTTTCTAGGAACTCTTTGAATAAGTAATCTACCCAGTTAAACTAGACCCCCTCCGCACATTGCGCGACAAGTGCAAACACCTGTGCAGGCACCTCATCCGCACAAGACATCCGCATAACTTTCCCAGCTAATATTTGTGTCACGACTTTCACCGCAGCGTTATTGGTACTGGAGATTGCGTACCCTCTCCTTTTCTTCTCCAGCTTGATCTTCTTCTTCATGGCCTCCGCGATGGCCGAATCATCACTTTTACCCTTGGATATGTTTGCTGTCCTCCTCCTCCTTTTAAGGGAGCTGGGTAATTATGTGAATTAGATGATCCATAATGGGGATGGGCTCCTCCAGCCACAAACACCCATCATGCACCAGACGGAGTAGTTGTCTGATGACAAAAATGGTCACTGGTGCTCGATGGTAATGCAACACCCAGAGCAGGTTTAACAATCTTTCTTTCTCTACTCCTCACAACCGCTTGTGTGGTTCCAACTCTATGACTCCCACCGGTGTATTTTTATTATGTCGCATTAGCTGCGTGGTTGCTAAATGTGGGAATTTCTCATGGTCCACGAGATCCCAGTCTTCAAACTTTAGAACCGACACCCGTCCCAAATGCGCTTCATCAAAAATGATGTCACTGGGAGCAACGGAGTCTGCAGAGAGATCTTGCTCTCATCTATTTCCTTGGGCACCCTTGCTTTACCCTTCCACAAAGGAACATATGCGGGGCAACCTGGTCAGAGGGTCCGCACCTTGGGTTTCTTCCTCCATTTCTTCATCCTCCTCCTCTACTAGGATTTCTTCAAATTCTTCTTCCTCCTCATCGGCTTCCAAATTGGTCGCCTTCCCCTTTTCTTCCATGGTGAGCCTCATCCATTATGGATTCCTGGGGGACACGTGCACTGGTACCATAGGCTACTTATCTTTCTTGGATGTTGGTGTGTGTGGCAATTTAGGGATTTCTGCAACTATCCTGATGTTTTATGGGGCTCTCCTACTGTTATGGCCTACATGGCCTCCTCAATGGTCATCTCTCTAATATCTATGGTTTCCTCGGGCGTGGTCATACTACTATTCCAAAAATCTCTCAACGGCTCAGGTAAGTGCTCAAAGAATTCCTTTGACTTCAAAATATCGAACAAATTAGGGTTCATGAATCTCTGGGCATGCAATAGCTCAATTCTCAAATTTCCAAGTGTTGCTTGTTGGGCAGCCCTTTTCACTTTATAGTGCTTTTTTAATTTGAATTTGACTGTTCCCCTAACTTTCGGTCCATTAATGCTCCCTTGGCGACAAATTTTCCCAAATCTAGCCCATAAAGTTCACCTTAAATGCCTGCTGCCCACTCCATTTGATCTCAAACCAAGCATCACATTGTGAATAGTGACTGTAACGATCACTTTACAGCCAACCCATGTGGCAATGTGGCTACCCTCGCACTATCACAGACCGTGTGATACTTTTCTACTACGTACAGTCCTATCATCACGCAGCTCTTGGGCATAGTAGTTTATAGTCTTGCACCTCCTTTCAACTGTCTTGAGCACTAAGACTGTGCTTCTTGTGGCTAGTCAGATGGTCGGGCCACTTATGCATAGCTTCAAACGACTGCCATTTACTTTTCCTGGGAAAATTTTTCCATCCAGTTTTACCAACTGCACCATGCCACCATTTATGATCTCCTTAGTAATATACGGTTCCAACCAATGTATCACACTGGTAAACTCTCAACGGTAGTCCCCAAGTCTTTTAATGTAATCGAGCTCATCCTTCTCTATCACCACGGTCTTTCTACCAAGAAAGTCCTTCTTTATTCCTTCCTCCAGCTTCTTGAATTCTGCTTTCATCATCGTGCTTTTCTCCCTCAATCGAACTCTTTCATCCATGAGTTCTTGGAGCCTACGATCACCCTACTTGATCTCTTCATTGAGTCCCAACCATTCTTCTTCGAGCTCTTCCAACTGCGCGAGCCTCTCATCTAGGGCCCCACAGTCTGTCATACGAGTGAGCATTACTATGCCTAGACTAGGCACAATATATTCCAGTGGCATTACAACTTCCACTCCATAGACAAGCCTAAAAGGCATTTGTCTCGTTAGTTTCTTGCATGTTGTCCTATAAGCCCTTAATATTTTGGGTACACATAGGTCTGACCACTTCGCTGTGCATTACATACCTTGTTCAACACCTTGGATACCTTACTGAATGTTTCCGCGTGGATAACCTTCTGCACAATCATTCTTCCTACATATTTTTTTTCTAGCCTGAAGATCCATTTGCACATCTGTCCCCCCAACACATACTTATTGACCATCCCTTTTAGCACGAAGTTCATGTGAATCTGCACAGGTTTTTTTCCATATGCCTACATCCACTCGGAGAGACTGGTGCGCGGATCGTTTCGTCCATTGTATTTGTCTGTCAATTGCACCCAAGGCTTCCCAAATTGTGTGTGCATCATCTTTTGTTGGCTTGATGGGGCGTGACCTAGGTTTAGAGTTAATTAGCCAAACAAATCCCTACACTACTGGTCCTTTCAGCATCAGCCCATGGTGCGTAGACCGAAGCCTCACCCAAAGCAGTATGGGGGGATTCTGGAACCAAGTTTTCCACACCCTTGAGATGTCTGTGGGGTTGATTTAGTCCAACTATGCCTACCTTCACGCACTATTCTAACCTGCGACACCTTCGCGATCTACTATAATTTTCCTTCACGCAGTGCTACCTAGGGGGTTGAGGTGATTTTGTGGTGCTATGGCAATGATCTGTACTATTTCCCCAAGTTACACTACTTATCTTAATTATCCTCTTATAGACGTTAGTCAACTTCGCATAACCAGATACTTTAACTCTCATTCACTTAATCTACACAGTTATATATGTTCGCGCACCATAAAGACAACAAAAATGTAATTTATACCCAATATATTCGATGCATAAAATAGGAAATAAGTACACATGATTGATGTAAAAATTCTCTTTATTAATGCTTCAACAATTATAAACTCAACTCGCCCTACGCACTTAGCTGTAGGGGTTCGCGCACTCAGCTGTGGACTACTAGGTCTCTGCGCACTCAGCTGCAGAGACTTCTGTTGGGTCCCTATAATACTAGTGATTACCCCATTACTATTGTAGTTATACCCCTTATTAATATTTTTGTGCCCCTATTTCCCCCATATTGTTATTACTGTGCCCCATAAAATCCCTCTATTGTTATTTTTGTGGCTTTATATTATTATTGTTAGGTCGGCTGGATTATATTGTGACTCCTTGGACTCCTATATATAGAAAGGAGGTTTTGTCATTTGAATCATCAAAGAATTGTTCATTTATGTAATGTAAAGGAGGTTTCCCCCTCGAAGAGGCTGAATTCTAAGGCGTTGATCTATCTTTTCTATCTTTTCTTAAGCTGGTTTCATAACATTTGGTATCAAAGCTTTGGATTCTAGGGTTTCGCTGCTCCAAATAGGTCATCGTGGCATTTTCGCTATAACTTTTTTCTGTGACGTTTCAGAAGTCGAAAAAAAACCCATTTGAGAAGAAATCACGCTGAACCTTGGGTCCGAATTTCAGAGCTTTCCGCGCGATATTTGCGGAGATATGATCCAAGGAAGTTGGTCTTTTTGCAGACTCCTGAATTACATTCAAAACAGGTGACTTGGGGAAAATCGTCATAACTTTCTCTCTGGGGATCGGATTGAAATTTTGTAAGAAGGTGCAGAAAGAGGATAGACTGTAGTTTCCTGTATGCATGTTTCAGATCCAAAGGGTGAAACAGTGACTCGTGGCACGTCATACAAGTTCAATCTACTGAACTAGTCTATAAGCAAGTCACTGTGGGAGATTTCACATAACTCTTCCTTGGAGAATCCAATTTGGGTCAGACTTGTGGCATTGGAAAGAGGACACAGAGGGCTACTACAACTCACAAATTCAAAACTAGATGATTGGAAAGTACAGAGATACATCAGAGGCAATATCGAGCTCCTACAAAGTGAAAAAAGGTGTGTAGATTTTCTTAAATTTTTGCTTAAGCTTGGTTTGAAAATTTATTTTGAAGGAATTCAAAGGGCATAGTAGAGCATTATTATCGGTAATTGATGCCCCGAGGAAAGAAAATGCAAACACCTAGTAAGGAACCTGAAAGCTCTAGCATGACTCATGAAGAAGAGGAAGAAATGCAACATGATATATCAAAATTACAAGACCAAGTGCAACAACTGTCCCTTGCACAAAAAGGAACAGAATCTAAGATGGATGGTTTAAAGAAAGATGTAGAAGCTAAGATGGATGGTTTAAAGAAAGGTGTAGAAGCTAAGATGGATTTTTTAAATAAAGGCATAGAAGCTAAGATGATTGACGTGGAAGCTAAGATGGATGATTTGAAGACAGACATGGACGAATTGAAGATAAATATGAATAAGTTGCTACAAGAAATGGCCCCTAAGGGTGAAAGGGTACTAAAGGAAACTCATGATGAGAACAAAAGAAATGTTAATCATGATTCCATAGATGCTAATGTTGGATTGAAGACTCACCATATGCTAAAAATCGATATGAGGAAGTTTGATGGCAAGGATCCTGCCACATGGATATTACAGATGGAGCAATTCTTCGATCTCAATAATGTGCAAAACACACAAAAGGTACGTATGGAAACTTTATATTTGGAACCAAATCAATTTGTATGGTATCAATGGCTTTGCTCTCGTAAACCATTTATCACTTGGGCAATTTTTACAGAAGAATTGATAGCAAATTATGAGGATACAAAAAGCAACACTTTTTTTAGCCAATTGATAAGTCTCAAACAAAAGGGTTCAATAATGGAGCACATTGAGGAGTTCCAAAAATTGAACATAAGGGTAAAAGATATTCCAGGGGAGCATAGGATTGATGTGTTCATAGGGTATTTAAAGGATAATATCCAACATGATGTTCGCCTTTGGGAACCTGATTCATTAGAGAAGGCATTCAGGTTAGCAAGAAAAATGGAAAGCAAAATTATGGCAACTAGGAAGCATACCACTCGCAACTATAAAGACGGAAGTGTTGTTGCCCCTAGTCTTCCAAAACCTATAAGGTTGACACCACAACAATTGGAAGAAAAAGAGCAAAAGGGATTTGCTACAGTTGTGATAGAAAATACACTAAAGGTCATAAGTATGCTGAGAAGAAATTATTATACATAGATTGTGAGGAGGAAGAAGAAAAGGAGCAAGAAAGGTCAAAAGAAGAGGATATACTCCAGGAACAAATCCCAGATGAAGAACAAATAAATCTGACCATATCTTGTAATGCATTGGTGGGAATTACCACTCCTCAAATCATCAAGATAGAAGAACAAATCAAGAAGAAAAAGGTAATAGTGTTGATTGATTCAGGAAGCACCCACAATTTTATTCATTGTAAGGTATCAAAAGAATTGAATTGCTTCCTATATCCAGCACCAGAGTGTCAAGTGATGATTGCAAATGGAGGAACAATAAATTGCTCTGGAAAGTGCCATAATATCAAGCTATCCATGGGAGAATATGTATTGACTAGCCCAATGATTTCCATTCCAATGGGAGGTGCTGATGTTGTACTAGGAGTCAAATGGCTACAATCCCTGGGTACAATAGCTTTTAATTTTCAAGAACGTTTCATCAAATTTTCTACGGAAGGAAAGGAAGTTGAATTAAGGGGTATTGCAGGGAAACCAGGAAAGATAACTAGCTCTAATAGTATGACAAAGCTTCTAAAAAAGGAGCAAAGAGGTGTAATTGCACAATTATGCTCACTAGATGTTTCCACATCGGAATCATCTATTTCTCCAGATCTCCAAAAAGTTCTGGACAATCATTCCAAGGTATTTGAGACTCCCAAAGGTCTCCCACCTATGCGTGATCATGATCATGCTATTCATATGATTCCAGGAAGTGTTCCTCCAAACATCAGGCCGTACAGATATCCCTATGTCCAAAATAGTGAAATTGAACGTATGGTTGCAGAAATGCTAGAGGCTGGTATAATTCAACCAAGTCAAAGTTCTTTCTCTACTCCAGTAGCATTGGTGCACAAGAAGGATGGATCATGGCGCATGTGTCCGGATTATAGGGAGCTCAACAAGCTCACTATTAAAGATAAGTTCCCTATTCCTGTCATTGATGAATTACGGGATGAATTGCATGGATCAATTTACTTCACCAAGTTGGATCTTCGTTCAGGATATCATCAAATCAGAATGAAGACTGAAGAAATTCCAAAAACAGCATTTAGAACTCATGAGGGTCATTATGAATTTTTGGTCATGCCTTTTGGCCTTACCAATGCACCTTCAACATTTCAAGGTTTGATGAATTCAATTTTCAAACCATTCCTTAGAAAATTTGTGTTAGTATTTTTTGATGATATACTAATCTACAGCAAGTCTTGGAAGGATCATGTTGAACATGTTGACAAGGTGCTACAACTATTGAAGGAGAAACAATTATATGCAAAAAGATCCAAATGTTTCTTTGGAGTCCAGGAGGTGGAATATTTGGGTCATATTGTATCTCATGAAGGAGTTAAGATAGACCCTAGAAAAATTAAAGCCATTAAGGAATGGAAAATCCCCACATCTATAAAGCATCTGCGAGGATTTCTCGGGTTGACAGGGTATTATTGCAAGTTTGTTAATAATTATGGGAGAATAGCAGCACCTCTAACAACATTATTGAAGAAAGATGCATTTTCATGGAATCCGGAATCAACAAAGGCCTTTGAACATCTTAAAGAGGCAATGTGCCAAGCACCGATCTTAGCTACACTGGACTTCACAAAAACCTTTATTGTGGAATGTGATTCTTCAGGAAATGGAATTGGTGCTGTTCTAATGCAAGATGAAAGATGCATTGTGTTTGAAAGTCGTCCAATCAAGGGAAAGTTTTTAAGCAAAGCTATTTATGAGAAGGAAATGTTGGCAATACTCCATGCACTTAAGAAATGGCGACCCTACCTAATGGGTAGACACTTCAAGGTAAAAACGGATCATGATAGCCTTAAACACTTTTTACAACAAATATTATCCTCTGAAGAGCAACAAAAGTGGGTCACAAAGATGTTGGGTTATGACTTTGAAATCATCTACAAAAAAGGGAAGCAAAATGTGGTGGCAGATGCACTCTCAAGAAAGGATGAGGATGTGGAAGCATTGTTGTGCACCATTTCTATTATCCAACCAGATTGGATAAACGAAGCAAGGGAGGAATGGAAGAATGACGAAGAAGTGTGGGCACTTATTCGAAAGCTACAAAAAGGTTCCAGTATGTCTGGTACATTTAGCTGGCAAAATGATTCGTTATGGTACAAAGATCACTTATACCTCTGTAAGAATTCCCAACTAAAACAAAAGATTCTTATGGAATTGAACACTTCTCCCTTAGGAGGGCACTCAGGATTTTTAAAAAATTACCACAGGGTTAAGAAGGAATTTTTTTGGGATGGCCTTAAATCAGATATTCAAAAGTTTGTGGCTGAATGTTTGGTTTTCCAACAAAATAAAGTTGAAACAATTAAGACATCGGGTCTATTACAACCTTTATCCATTCCAAGCCAACGTTGGGAGGAGGTTTCAATGGATTTTATCACAGGTTTACCCAAGTCTGAGGGAAAGAGTGTCATCATGGTGGTAGTTGACAGACTTACCAAGTATGCACACTTTTGTGCATTAGCACATCCATTTAAAGCCAGTACAATTTCTATTGCATTTATGGAAACAATTCAAAAGCTACATGGAAACCCAAAGATTATTGTAAGTGACAGAGATCCCATTTTCACTGGAAATTTTTGGACAGAATTATTTTCTTGTCTTGGTACTCAGTTACCTCATAGCTCATCTTATCATCCTCAATCTGATAGGCAAACTGAGATAGTAAAAAAATGTTTGGAAGGATATCTTCGTTGCTTTGTATCTGATAAACAAACACAATGGGTCAAATGGTTGCCTCTCACTGAATGGTGGTATAACACTTCCTTCCATACATCAACAAAAATGACACCATTTATGGCACTTTATGGGTATCAACCACCATCCATCACATCATATTTAAGAGAAAATTCTAAGGTTCAGGCAGTGGAACATCACATCGAACATCAGCAACAAGTCCTCCAACTCTTCAAGGATAACCTCGTGTTGGCACAAAATAGAATGAAACAACAGGCAGATCAACATCGCAGTGAAAGAAGTGTTGTTGTAGGTGATTGGGTATTCCTACGGCTACAACCATATAAGAAAATGTCCCTCAAGCAAGCTAAGAAGGATAATAAATTATCACCAAAGTATTATGGTCCGTACAAGGTGTTGCAAAAGATTGGTACTATGGCATACAAATTGGAGCTTCCTGTAGCGTCTCGATTGCACCCAGTTTTCCATGTTTCATGTTTAAAGAAGGTTATAGGCGACAAGCTCCTAGTTCAAACAATATTGCCAGAACTTGACGAGGAAGGAAAAATTATATTGGAATTGGAAGCAGTCACAGAAACAAGAACTCGACAGCTACGAAATCGTTCAATTTCAGAGTATCTTATCAAGTGGAAGAACTTATCCGCTGAAGATTCCACATGGGAGGATGAGAATTTTATGCAGAAATATCCAGAACTACTCAAGCGTTGAGGACAACACTTTTTTGAAGGAGAGGGGCATGTTGGGTCCCTATAATACTAGTGATTACCCCATTACTATTGTAGTTATACCCCTTATTAATATTGTTGTGCCCCTATTGCCCCCATATTGTTATTATTGTGCCCCATAAAATCCCTCTATTGTTATTTTTGTGGCTTCATATTATTATTGTTAGGTCAGCTGGATTATATTGTGACTCCTTGGACTCCTATATATAGAAAGGAGGTTTTTTCATTTGAATCATCAAAGAATTGTTCACTTATGTAATGTAAAGGAGGTTTCCCCCTCGAAGAGGCTGAATTCTAAGGTGTTGATCTATCTTTTCTATCTTTTCTTGAGCTGGTTTCATAACACCTTCTCCTACTCTATGACCTAAAGACTTGAATTTACACTTAGATCTTCTCCTACCCTTATACATTTGCATCAATCATCAAAGATCACTTTGTGTGTACCCCACCACCTCGTGGGCATAGTGCACGGTACCAAATTCAAGGCTTGGAAGCATTTATTCTCTGTCACCTCCCTTTCAAATTTATTCAAGGAGGTATCTACCTCACTTAGGCCATCATAAGTAGGCATGTCTCTTACTTCTGTCCATATGCAGTGCAGTGACCTTGTCATCATATTACAATTCAGTGTAGTCACCTCATGTAACTGATTCTGCCATCGCTCTCTTTCCTCATCTAAATCCAAAGTACAAGAGTTCTCGCGCTCCCATGCAAACCGTCCATCCATAGTGGGATTCACCTAGTCTTGGTTTCATGTTGTTATCTCATAGATGCAATCTAAATCATCATCGCTTTCATAGTCGCACACTGACTCTGTATAGCGCGATCCTTCAGCAGGGTCCACAGGTATAACTACACGTAGTGACTTCTGCTAAAAAATCATCTTGCACTTCTTTATATTAATCACCCCGTTCATGTAAGTGGCCCAATCAATTCGTAAGAGTGCGGGATAAGGATTGTTGTCATCAACAATCTCTATAACTTCAAAGTCTACTAGTGAGCTCGCTCCCTCAATATCCACAGTGATTCTTTGCAATCACCCCATGGGTATTATCTTTTGCTACTTCGCCATTCATAGTTGAATAGGAGACCATTGTATTGTAGGTCTCCCCATTCGTTCCCATGTATACTTCGGCAGAACGTGCGCATTTGATCCTAAATCCAGAATTACTTAGTTCATCTCATATTCTCCAATCTGCGCGGTTAGCCTCATTTCTCTTCACGTTCTTGTCTTATGCTTTCCACTCTTTTGAACTATGCGTAGTTCTCCTGGTGTGGTCTCAACACATCTGTTAATGAGTTCATGTAATCCTTTTACAGCTTTACTGTCACACAGTAAGTTCATGCATGTTTACAAGAATGTTGTGAGCATCGATGGGTCCATCTCCGGATCTGGTCTATCTTTCCTTCTTGAAGTGGAGGCATCAACGAAGCTCTTCTTAGCTTCCATGAAGGTTTCTCGAGCGTGCTCCAAATAAAACTTCGCTTCTTTCACTGGAGCTTTGAGAACCCAAGTACTATCTTCCGGCTGTTTGCCTTTGTCATCTCCCATTGCGATTCCACTTCAGAGCACAATGTTTACATTTGGATCTTCCTCGCACAGCTCATACCTCATCATCTGTAGGTTTTGAGTTAGGGGAGGTGGTAGCGCTCCTTTGTCGCGTATCCTAGCTATTAGCGTAGGACAATCTTCCATCTAATGATCAAACAAGGTGCATTATAAACATGATGGTCATGTCAGATTCGTACAATCACGGGCATAATGTCCTGGCCCTTCGCAATTATAGCATATCAATTAACCGCAACATCTTCCAGGTCCTCCTCTGTCTCGACCTCATCTGCACTCTTGAAATCCTATTTGCGCCACTCCTACATTCTGGTCTAGGGGTTGCGATTCAGCTTGAACTCTATAGGCGGGAGTTCTATCCATCATCAACTCATAGCTTCTACAAGTGCACTCATTGTGTCCTACTAACCTACAAAAGTTACAGAACAATTATTGCAAATTTTGTGTATACTTTTGTAACAAATGGCAGTTGCCTGTAGCGTGTTTTCCACCTATTTGACAAATCGCGCACCACAAAGCAGGCGCCATGCTAGGTCTTGTTTATGCTTCTGGCCTTAACGGCATCGGTCCTCCTCCTGCGAGGTAATTTGTGAACACTGGGCAATGGTCCTTATCATGACCCTGATTCTTGCATTTTACATACCACACCTCTTCGCGCACTTCTAGTTGAGTTATTCCATCCTGTTTCAAACTCTAGATCTCCAGGCATAAATTATTCAGTTGCGCATGGATCTGCTGAAATCCTAAGTTAGGATCCTACATTGGGGTCTCATGCAACCTCATCATGATCTCTAAGGCCTCTGCCTGAGTCGTTAACTTCTGCTGTGATAGTGCGCTCCTTAAATGTGGTGTTAGCGATGCTATAAACCATTTGTGATGTTGTCCATCCATCAGATTCATATTAGCTTTGCAAATCGTACACTTCAACTTTTGATCCAACTCCTAAAGAGTCTCGCCTGGTAGCATCGTGATCTCTTTGAATCCAATGATTGACTGTGCTTTATACTTCGGCCTATTAAATTCTCTGTTTAGCGTTGCTTGAATATCTGCGATTCCCACATTTGGATTATCATTGGAGTGATTAATATACCAGGTCAGCATGCAGTCATGCAGGGCACTAACCAGTGTCTCTTTCTTTATATTGTCATCCGCAACTCCCTGCGCTTCCCATACGGCACTTACAACGAACCAAAATTGGTCTGTATTCTCATTTACCAATCCCTTGAACATAGGCAACTTTATCGTGCTTACCATATTGACTCATAGTGGTGGCAGAGGTGGTACGAGTGAAGATGGAGGTGAAGGTTGTGGTGGTGTGGGTGGGGGTGGTATTCACAGAATTCTTTTCCTTATTAGATGGATTTCACTTCACGGAGAGACCTTCATAAGCTCTTCCTCATCCCCTCACAAAGGTGAAATTAAGGGCCTATTTTCTGGTCCCTTATTTCCTTCGTTCTTGTAAGTTTTTCCACTTCGCATAGCCCCAAACATCAACGTAATTACGTAACCCTCTTTTTGCACATTAACATTTTAATCCAAGTATTCAGAGACTTTATGTACTTACCCTGTGGTCCCTTGAGAAAGCATCGCTCTGCCTCGCTGCAGCTAACTAAAGTGTCAACCATGAACTCAGTAATGAATCCTCGTATAATTCGATCGAGCAAGTGATCAATGACGTGCGTGATCTTATCCTCCAATGCTTCAAACCTCTGCACTAACTCTGGGATCCACACAATAGGATTATTGAGTTTCCACCTTCCTTGGCTATCTACTAGCTTCGTGATCCACTCGTACAGCTCAATAGGGAAAGACATGAAGAAGATTTCGTTGATCTATATGTACAAGTGCCAGTCTAACCACTCTTCTTTTGTCAGTCACGTGTTCCTGTTCTCCTGCGTCGCAAACTTGTGAATTCTTTTGTCCAACCAGCCTTCAATTTCCTTTTTAGTTGGATTCCAATGATACAACATCAGACATCTCTATGCATATTCTGATCCCGACAATGAAACCATTTGTTGGCTTGATGGGGCCTAACCCAGATTCAGAGTTAATTAGCCAAACAAATTATTACACTATTGGCCCTTTCGGCTCCAGCCCACAGTGCGCGGACTGAAGTCTCACCTGAAGCAGTATGGGGGGATGTTGGAACCAAGTTTTCGCACCCTTGAGATGTCTGAGGGGTCGATTTAGTCTAACTGTACCTACCTTCGCTCACTGTTCTGACTTGCGATAACTTCACAATCTGAGCTATTTCCCCAAGTTACACCATGTATCTTAATTATCCTCTTATAAATGTTAGTCAACTTCATGTAACCAGATACTTTAACTCACATTCACTTAATCTACACAGTTATATATGTTCACACACCATATAGACAACATAAATGCAATTTATACCCAATATATTCAATACAGAAAGTAGGAATAAATACATAGAATTGATGTAAAGCTTCTCTTTGTTAATGCTTCAACAGTTACAGACTTGACTCGCCCTATGCACTCCGTTGTAGGGGTCCGAGCACTCAGTTGTGGACTACTAGGCCTATGCACATTCAACTGCAGAGCATTCTCCCACTCTACGACCCAAAGACTCAACTTTACACTTAGATCTTTTGCTATCCTTCTATTGCATGGTAACTACTTGAATTAGATCTCTCAACTACTTAGAGCCTCGCTCTATTTATACAATCCCATGGTCTGTAGACCATGGGTAGATATCTAAAGCCGACATTACATTACAAAATTGAGGGCGGACAACCTTATGTCTCATTTACATCTTTGCACTCCGTGCCCACAAAATGCAAAGTCTTTACATCAGATTTACAATTTTTAGCCAAAATCCGGGCTTTAAGCCCCAAAACATTCCTTGGGGGATCCCGCGCCCAACAATAAATTTGCAAGTTGGACCTTTCGATCTTTGAATATTGATGGATGAGTAATACTACTCGAGGTGGTACTTCAACTCTCCTAGTATAATTGTGTTTATCAATGATGGCACCAACCTTTATTCTGCAGGAAATTCACATAATTTAGAGATATTTCCTATGGGGAGGATCATGTTTATAAAAGAAGTGGATTTTAGTAGCGTTGGGAAAATTAATTTAACCAAATATTAAGGGAGGATTTGGGTTGCTTGATCTATCCAATAGTATTAGGTTTGAATATTTGGTGGAAGTGGCTACAAGGGCACTAGGATCTTTGCAAAATAATTTGGAAAAGAAAGTGTGCCCCTCAAACACCTCAACAAAATTTAATCATATTGAACACCATAATGATTTGGAATTTGGAAAGAAAAGTATAAGTTTGAGACAAAGAAATTGCTTGCGGGAGATAAAAAATAGACACATGACTTTATTTTGGGTTGAATCCTAGTAGAGTTTTCCCAAAATTGGGGATCAAGTTGAACTAGAGAGGCTAAGCCAACTTATGAAATCTCATGGAAAAATAATGATGATATATTATTGGATAGAGGAGGCACTGGATCTAAGTTGGCATCAATGGATCTATTGTAGCTGCAACAAAACCCCATTTTGGTTTTCTGTTTTCATAATAAATGGGGACCTTTCTTCACAAATTTTCTAAGCTCATCCTTGGTTTTCTTTTCATTGATAGTTTTATACTTGTTGCAATTGCATCCATCCTGAGCTCTCCAACAACTTTCAAACATTCAGTTGACTTAATTTCAACCTCTAAAGTAAACCTTGATAAACTCTTTTTAAATTGTTAAAAGTTGACTCGATTTGGTCTCTTTATGACATTCCCATAATCTTTATTATTGCATAATATACATGTATTAATGCACATATATTATGTACATTTATTATAATTAATATATACCTGAATGTAATAATATATGGTTATAGGTAAATGAATGTAGTTGTAAATTCAATGTAAATAATAACAAATATATTATTATGTTGTGGCCACCAACAACCCCCCTCTTTGTTTGGTATTAGCAATAACACCAGCAAATGGGGACCCTTAATAAAAAATCCAAAAAAAACATTTTATGAGAATTTTTGTATTCAACTCCTTAAAACTGTATCGCATCGCGAGAAGAGAATAAAACATTTTCTTATGAGCATAATAAACTGCGAAGAAGCGACACGAAATTCATCGCATCGCATACATTATGAAGCGCTCTTAAATGAAAAATCTTAAGAAATCTCCGACAGCCGATATGCGACGTCGCATATCGCAACATCGCGTAAGCAGCACACAATGATTGAATGACTAAGCGCGATCTTC
Organism: Pinus tabuliformis; assembly: GCA_031772625.1. Classification (NCBI taxonomy): domain Eukaryota; kingdom Viridiplantae; phylum Streptophyta; class Pinopsida; order Pinales; family Pinaceae; genus Pinus; species Pinus tabuliformis. The sequence continues at coordinate 1,233,518,449 of CM062818.1, forward strand.
AATCTGCAATGAATGCGATCTGCGATGAATACGATCTGCGATGAGTTCGATCATGAATTTCTGCGATGACACATCTTGACGACGCGATCCGCAATGTTGCGATGCGAGTCACAGAAATCACCCATTGCAAATTTTCCTCGGCGCAGTATTCAAGGAAAGCTGTCCGTAAACCAAAATTGGGCGTGCGTCTTAAAAGAAATTAATGAATGTAAGCCAAAGTATTCAAGAAGGATAGTTTTGTGTTTTTCGAAGAGTCAGTTCGCTATGGGTGTCATGATTTTATACATTCATAAGAGCTTAAAGCTTTCATGTCAATCTTTATTATCATTACTCTTTTCCTTTGCGTAAACTGTAAGACAGGAAATAACATGAAGCAATGTGCAGGAAACATCTAAGGAAAAGGGGAAAGCGTCAATGCTCGGAGAACAGAGAAGAGATGCCTTCATAAACGGATGCCGCATGCAACAGGACCACAGATTCCAGAGTATCACTCAATAGATGCTGATGTCAATAGGCCATCCAACGCTCAGAGTCAAAACCACACAAAAGAAGCATGTTTACAAAAGATCCTGAAGCTTATGCTCAGTAAAGGAAAAAAAGGCGCTAAAGAAGGAAAACGCACCAAAAAAGCCCGGAACAAAGAACGGAGGCAAGCGCCATCGCTAAGAAAATTGTTCAAAGAGCAAAGTCCCTAACTTGTTCAGTCATTCACAAGGCCGGAAACCGAAATAGCAAAAGTAGAATCAGTTTGAGAGAAATTTGGGTTATTACCAAGTATACAGGCAGTGAATACACCTAGCCAGAGGAAGATTCTTGAAAATATCTTCTAGTTTACCAGAAAGTGTTTCCAGCGCTTGTTATTTCTATTTTCATAGCTCAAACGAAAGCAGAAGGCGACCAACCGACTCTTCCCAAGCGAATGTTGCATGCTTGCAGCACTAAGGAGAAAAAACAGAAATGGTTAGGAATTAGATTCAATTTTTAGAAATAGTTTTGCTTTAGCAGAAGGGCGGTCATTTAAAACCGTATCTTAAATTTATGTAATTAAGTTAATTAGTTAGCAGTATTTAAACCCTTCTCAGGCATTAGGAGAAGGGTCCAAAAATTTGTCAAAAAACTTGTCCTCAGAACATGCACTTTTGCACCCTCGGAGGGGGTTTTGATGAATGGATGGATCAAGGTTTATTAATGTTTGCATTTGATATTTGCTACTGATGTTGCACTTCTGTACTCTTAGTAGATGTTAGAGCAAGGAGAGAAAAATCATTTTTGCTTGAAGCTTATAAGTGGAACCAGTCATAAATGGTACTTTTATCTCTTGACCGTTTCTGTTTATATTCTTAAAGTGATATACAGTTTTTTAGTTATTTATATGTTACTGCATGAATGTGTGAATTACCATTTGGCACTTTTGTATGGTGTAGTCATTTATTTATGTTTGATATATGAATAACTTATTATGCGATATGCTGTTCACAACTGTTTTGCCTAACTTTTTATGCAAAGTGGTTTATCTTAATTGATTTCTATTCTTATGATAGCTGAATGATCTTTATTACCAGTTATTGTTTGAAATATCTTTAGATCGCATAATAGAAGAAGTACACCCCGGTTTAGCGTAGATTAGATGTATTGCTTCTCATTAGATTACAATAGCATAGAGTTAGTTTAAAAGTTTGAATTAAATTAGCTTTAAGTACTCTTAGATCAGCATCATCCAACTCTACACACACACACACACCCTTAAATTGGGAAACTGGTCCCATTATCCCCAGTTGAACCCGCTATACCAAACGGATAAGGAGCTGCCAACCAAGGTCCGGACCGGGTGGGTATCCCCCTTGTTGTCGACCCGATTTTCGGGGCTTCAACATATTTGGCGCTAGAAGGAGGGCCCGAACTATGAATGGCACCTAAATCAAAATCTAAATACCATTCTGAGAGTAAATTTCCCTCATCAACTCCCCCGACTTCCCCAGTACGTTTAAATCTAGAGTCAGAAGTTGCTCGAGTATTAACCACTGCTACATACCCTAATATTTCAGACCAATCTACCATTGAACCCCCTGAAGTTCAAACTCTGATTCGAAAACTCCAGGGATTTTCTATTTTTACACAGAGGTCTGATAAATCTCAAAGCAGCGTGACTTCGCAGTACAATCCTTCTCATCCCCTTACCAGATTAAAGAGTGAAAAATTTGGCATCCAGCCAACTGAATTCCATCTCCCCACCAGAAAAAGAGCAAGGAAAACACCACAAGAGTCTGACAGTGAGACTCTTTCATCTACATCGTCCATTTCAACTCCCTCACCGCGAAGTCAGCCACCCACATTTTCATTCCAAACCACCCATCCATCTTCCACAACCCCTCTTCTTCCATCATCTAAGATCATAATATCTTCATCTTCCCAGCCTCAGGGATCATCCTCTGCACTTTCATTTACTAGCAGCTCAACGATGGCCCAGTCTCCATGGAACAATCCTGGGGCAGTTTTAATGCCTCCACCTCTGAGCCAAATACCGGCCCATCCTGAGAAATGGCTACCCAAATTCAATCCAGAAGCAGGCATGCTAGCTGAAGAGCACATTAACAATTTCATGCTTTCTGTCAATCTCAACGGAGTTACCAACGAGGATGCTGTTATCCGGCTTTTTCCCTATACAATGCAAGGAATAGCCGGGTCATGGTACTTTTCATTACCCTCCGGGTCTATCACAAGTTGGGACATTTTTCAAAGTCAATTCCTTACCAAGTTTGGTGATGAAAGATCAACGGCAACGTTAATCATTGACCTATCCAATCTTAAAGCCGAGGCTAGAGAACCCATCAAAGATTTCAATTTACGGTTCAATAAGATCCTCAACAAAATTTCCACTGCTTCCCAACCCAGCGAAGAAGTACGATGTGAATGGTATATTACGGCCTTACCATCAAACTTAGCAATCTTCGTGGATAGGGCAAATAAAACAACCTTAGTTGAAAACCTGACAGAGGCGATAGCAGTAGAGAAACGCATAGTAGCCCTGGAAAAGAGATTTGCGATAGAGGAACGCAACTATAAAAAAGTCACCTTCAAGGAAGACTCCAAGAAGAAACAAACGAAAGACCCTTTCGATTTGGAAGGATTGCAAAAAGTATTAAAGACCATGTCCAATGAGATGATTGAGATAAAAAAACAAGTAGCAGAAACTTCTTCAAAAAAGCCCTACAGAGCTTTTAAAAGAGGCCCTTCAATGGATGTGAAACCACCCAACGCTATCTCAAATGTCGAATCCGAAGAAGAGGAAGAAGAAGAGAGTACCACTGAAGGGCAGATCGATGACGAAGAAGTTGTGGAACTACAAGGAATGTGGGATTTCATCCTCCCACAAGAAGAAGATCAAGAAGCATTTCCGATTAGCACATGAAGCAAAAATAAACTTGATCCTCCCCAAACTACCCCTAAGCAGAAGGGCGCAAGCCCCGCAGCAAAAGAGAAATTCGCAACAAAGAAAACGACCGCTAAAGCGACTCAATCTAGCCCAGTCCAACCAGATCAAACAACTCCATCAAGAACAATGATAGTGTCGGATGAAATGGAATACAATATTATTGATGACATGAAAAAGACTAGGGCTAATATCACTCTTTATGAATTGAGCAAATTGAAACATCAACAGAAGATAATGATGAAAGAATTACATGCCATGCCTACTACATCTTTGCCTACAGCTGTAGCTTCCCACAACATGGGAAGACCTCCAACCAACACGATCAATAAGATTGATCCAAATGACATCGCCTTGATTGGAGGAAGATCAAGGTCTCACACTCCCCCTTTTCTTCTCACTTATGAAATTTTCAATAAAAATGTGCACAATTGTTTGGTAGATTTTGGTGCTTCAACGAATATTTTACCCAGATCAATATGTGCCAAGTTGAATGTTCAACCACAAAAATCCGCAGTGCGCATAGTTTAGCTTGATCGATCTCAAGTCAAAGTGATTGGTGAACTTAATCAAGTAACCATAAGATTTTCGTCCAACCCGAAGGTATGTCAGGTTATTGACATTCTAGTAACTGATATCCCAGAATTATATGGCTTGATTCTTAGCAGGGATTGGTCCGAAAAAATCCATGGATACTTCTCAACCGACTGGTCGCACATGTGGTTACCCTACAATGGTAAACCGAATCAAATAAAGGTTGAACGAGAGTTACACCAGAAGTACATAGTAACGGAATTGGAGGGAGAAAATGAAGCAATAGCATATAACAGCAGTATCATAGGCAATTACTCGGTAGATTCTTTCCTCGGCAATTTCAATGCTCATACATCACCTTACTTAGAAAATTCAGTTTTGTCCCAAGTCGAAAATTTTTCCCAAACTGATAATTCAAAGTGTGTTAATTTTGTAGATAAACCTGTAAATACATCTTTGTTTTGGAAATTATATTTTGATGGCTCTAAATCTAACGAAGGAGCAGGAGCAGGATGTGTTCTGATTAGTCCAGAAGGAAATAAGACCATGCTTACGTGCAGACTTGAATTCGATTGCACAAACAATACAGCGGAATATGAGGCCTTGGTGCAAGGCCTATACAAAGCAATCAGGTTGAACGTCAAGTATCTTCAAGTCTTCGGAGACTCTGAGATTGTCGTCAAACAGGTACGTAACACCATACATTGCCTATCAGGTCATTTGAAACACTATCAATCTTTAGTACAAGATCTGACTGAGCATTTAATAGCATTCAATATTTTGTCAATCCCAAGACTCCAAAACGCGAGCGGAGACCTTTTAGCTAACGTAGCCTCTAGATTTATTCCCTCCGAAGATTTTAGTCCAGATAGATTCTCAATAGAATTAATCTTTAGACCGTCCATCCCTGACAACATTACAAATTGGAGAGTATTCAATGACGATCCTGATATTGTAAATTTCCTCACTTCTGAAGGATCCTACTCCAATCAAATAATTGACGAAGACCATCACGATCGACAAATACAACAAGATAGCACTGATAATGCTATACCTAAATCGGTGGTTAAGTTGGAAGACTTATACGATTTGAAAAGTCGGTTTAAAAGGTCTACCAATTCTAAGCTCTATAGTTCAACTCTGAACTACGAATTAGTAAACCTAGGAACTGATGATAAACCACAAAACGTTAATCTAGGCCACGGCCTAGCCCCTGAAAAAAAACTAGCATATATTCGTCTTTTGAGACAATACAAAAATGTTTTTTCCTGGAATTACGATGAGCTGAAGACATACGACACTTCTATCATTCAACATACTATCCCTATGATTGACAACGAAAAACCTGTCCAACAGAAACTCAGAAAAATCCACCTCAATTTAGAAAATCAGATAAAAACTGAGCTAAATAAGTTATTAAAAGCCAGAATAATTTTCCCCGTCAGACATTCCAAATGGGTCTCCAATATGGTACCCGTTAGAAAGAAAAACGGAGATATTAGAATCTGCATCGATTTTTGGAATCTCAATAAAGCCTGTCAAAAAGACAATTTTTCCATCCCACCTATGGAGCAGATATTACAGGCAGTAGCAGGCTCAGAACTAATGTATTTTTTGGATGGATTTTCAGGATACAATCAAGTGCTAGTACATCCCGATGATCAGTTAAAAACCACATTTCGAACTAAATGGGGAACATACGCATATCAGAAGATGCCATTTGGTTTGATCAATGCCGGCGCTACATTTCAGAGAGCCATGGACATCGCATTCAAGGGTTTAGTCAATAAATCTGTAGTAATTTATTTGGATGATATAACAGTGTACTCCAAGAAGCGAAGCGACCATCTCAAAGACTTGAAACAAATCTTTCAACGATGTTTAAGGTATGGGATTTCACTTAACCCAAAGAAATCCTTTTTCACATTAAGTGAAGGAAAACTTCTAGGATACATAGTGTCAAAATCTGGTATTCACATTGAGCCTCACAGAATAAAAGAAATTTCTGAAATATCCCTACCTCATAATAAAAAAGCCATGCAATCTTTCCTTGGTCAAATCAATTTTGTGAAGAGATTTGTCCCAGATTTTTCACGAATTGTTTCTCCTTTGCAAACCATGATCAAAAAGAATTCAAATTTTAAATGGGGTCAAGATGAGCATGAAGCATTCAACCTGATCAAACAAGCTATCATTAACGCTCCATCTTTAGCAACCCCGAGTTTTTCAGAATCTTTTATCTTATACACATTTGCCTAAGAGAAATCATATGCTGCGATTCTAACTCAAGCAAATCAAGAAAAAGCAGAAGCTCCAATCGCATTTTTAGCTCGAATTTACAAGGTGCTGAACTCAACTATTCAGATGTGGAGAAACAAGCATATGCTGTTTTCAAAGCGGTCAAATATTTCAGACCTTTCTTACTTAAAACCCATACTAAGGTCATAGTACCGTTTCCAGCGGTAAGAAATCTTCTAGTACAGAAGGATGTGGGTGAAAAAAGAGCAAACTGGATCACTGCTTTACAAGAATACGACCTTGAGATCAAACCAGCAAGCATTGTAAGAGGTCAAGGCTTCTGCAAAATGTTGGCTGGAGCATCGCAAATTCCTGAAAATCCATCTGAAGAGGTACAAATGTATGAAGTAAGCCTAAACGATGCAGAATCATTATATGCTGACACCATTTATTATCTTAAGAACGGGTATGCTCCATCACACCTGGATCACACTAAGAAAAGAGCTCTGAGATTGAAAGCTAAACAATATCAGCTCATAAATGATGTTCTGTTTAAAAAGAATTACGATTCTGTTCTTCTTAGGTGTCTTGAGAAAACTGAAGCCGAAAAGGTTTTGCAGGAACTCCACGATGGACCAGCAGGCGGAAACTATGCTGGAGATGCTACTGCACATAAAATCTTACGTGCAGGATATTATTGGCCCACAGTGTTCAAAGACTCACACAGTTACGTGAGGAAATTCCAAGTCTGCCAAACTACTGCAGGGAGACAAAAGAAACCGTCCATGCCACTACAGCCAGTAAACATCGAGCAACCATTCAGTCAGTGGGGCTTGGACATAATAGGTGAGATCGTTCCTCACTCTTCTAAGCAGCATAGATATATCCTCACGGCAACAGATTATTTTACTAAATGGGTAGAAGCAGTTCCTCTCAAGACAGCTAATTCTGAAAACATCATTGAATTCATAGATCAATTTATAATCACTAGGTTTGGATTGCCAACGGCTTTAATGTTTGATAATGCCTCGTACTTTTCTGGGAATGCAATGACTGAGTTTGCACTTAAAAGAGGGTTCAAACTGAAATATTCGGCCAACTACTATTCGCAAGGTAATGGATTGACTGAGTCAACAAATAAAAACCTAATCAGGATTATTAAAAGAACAGTTGACCAGAACCAAAAGAATTGGCACAAAACTTTGGTAAATGCTTTATGGGCAGATAGAATAACGAAGAAAGCTTCAATCGACACTTCTCCCTTTAATTTAGTTTATGGGAAGGAAGTGGTTCTCCCAACTCACTTAGTGATCCCCTCCTTGTCTTTAGTACAATACATCGATGAAGTATCTACTTCCTCCTTACAATTAAGACAAATGGAAATAATTAAATTAGAAGAACGACGAGAACAAGCTAAGAAAACCCATGCTCATCACCAAGCGTCAATAAAATCCTCTTTTGATTCAAGCATAATGACCAGAAAAAATTTTCAGATGGGAGATCTAGTTTTGAAATGGGATAAGGCTCATGAAGAAAAGGGCAAACATACAAAATTTCAGAAGATGTGGCTTGGTCCTTTTCAGATTGTAGAAGTCATAGGCCCATCAACGTTTGTGTTGCAGGATTTAGCAGGTAGAAGGGATTCTTTGCCTGTTAATGGACAGATCCTTAAAATATATTTTCCATAGAAGATTATTCTTCTGTTTTGTAGGATAGTTTTAGTTTTTCTTTTCTTCCTTATAAATAAAACCAGTTGTAGATGGTTACTACAGGGGCTCACGAAAAACACACCAATTCTCTATCATATTTTGATTATTTTTTTTCGCTTGTACAAATAGTAAATTTTTTCGAAAAATATGATCTTTATTATTGACAGATAGAGTTAAAACTTTAGCCTAGATATGATACTAGGTTCAACTTCAAAAAATTTGATGAAAGCAACCTTTGGCAAAAAATTGTTTTATATCAGCACAATGAAAGGTATCAATAATAAAATAAAGATTCTCTGTAAAACTGCTGTTTTCAAACTCTATTATTGTCGTCCAGAGCTTTCTTAAGGAAAAACAATGATTTCCTCCCTGCTAAAGAAAATCGCAGCATTCAGAGGAACAATCCGCGAAAACACTATATCTCAAAGAATAAGAGGTCTCATCACGAGCCAGCTTATCATGATCACAGATATTATAACTTGCTGACTTTGCCAATACTGTCCACCAAAACAGGGAAACGACTCAAGATTGTTGCAATCAAAAGACAAGGGGTCTCATCACGAGCCAGCTTGTTCAACAAAAGTGTAAATCAAGTGAATGACTGTGTCATAATTTGGCCACCAAACCAAGACATTGTTCTTTAGAGAATAAAAAAGGAAAAAAATGTCAAAATGGGTTTTTCTCTGAAAAGTTGTAAATAGCCTTAAGCAGGATAAAGGATCATTGCTGGGTAACAGGTAACCCTGTCGAGGCTATGGATGCCTGCTGGCAGCAGAGGCTCTACCTACAACAAATGAGCATATTTTAAAAGCCAGCACACAGAGAAGACCTTATTTGATCTTTAAAAGACCAAGTAATGACTGATGTAAATACAAGGACAAAGCCTGAGGAAGCAAACAATTGGAATAGAAAAAGGTTGAAACAAAATATCATTGATAGGACAAGGTATAATGTACTCTATCTGTCCATAACAAAATTTAGACTTATGAAAATTTTTCTGCTTTGGAAGTTAAAATTCAATAGAAAAGCAGAGATAACTGGTTCTTCCCAGTGAATCGCCATTGTTGTGGCCACCAACAACCCCCCTCTTTGTTTGGTATTAGCAATAACACCAAGCAAATGGGGACCCTTAATAAAAAAAAAAAAAAAAAACATTTTATGAAAGTTTTTGTATTCAACTCCTTAAAACTGTATCGCATCGCGAGAAGAGAATAAAACATTTTCTTATGAGCATAATAAACTGCGAAGAAGCGACGCGAAATTCATCGCATCGCATACATTATGAAGCGCTCTTAAATGAAAAATATTAAGAAATCTCCGACGGCCGATATGCGACGTCGCATATCGCAACATCGCGTAAGCAACACACAATGATTGAATGACTAAGCGCGATCTGCGATCTGCGATGAATGTGATCTGCGATGAATGCGATCATGAATTTCTGCGATGACACATCTTGACGACGCGATCCGTGATGCTGCGATGCGAGTCACAGAAATCACCCATCGCAAATTTTCCTCGGCGCAGTATTCAAGGAAAGCTGTCCGTAAACCAAAATTGGGCGCACGTCTTAAAAGAAATTAATGAATGTACACCAAAGTATTCAAGAATGACAGTTTTGTGTTTTTCGAAGAGTCAGTTCGCTATGGATGTCATGATTTTATACATTCATAAGAGCTTAAAGCTTTCATGTCAATCTTTATTATCATTACTCTTTTCCTTTGTGTAAACTGTAAGACAGGAAATAACATGAAGCAATGTGCAGGAAATATCTAAGGAAAAGGGGAAAGCGTCAATGCTCGGAGAATAAAGAAGAGATGCCTTCATAAACGGATGCCGCATGCAACAGGACCACAGATTCCAGAGTATCACTCAACAGATGCTGATGTCAATAGGCCATCCAATGCTCAGAGTCAAAAGCGCACAAAAGCAGCATGTTTACAAAAGATCCTGAAGCTTATGCCCGGTAAAGGAAAAAAAGACGCTAAAGAAGGAAAACGCACCAGAAAAGCCTGGAACAAAGAACGGAGGCAGTTTTCGATGCGCGATTAGCGCCATCACTAAGAAAATCGTTCAGAGAGCAAAGTCCCTAACTTGTTTAGTCATTTGCAAGGCTAGAAACCGAAATAGCAAAAGCAGAATCAGTTTGAGAGAAATTTGGGTTATTACCAAGTATACACGTAGTGAATACACCCAGCCAGAGAAAGATTCTCGAAAATATCTTCTAGTTTACCAGAAAGTGTTGCCAGCGCTTGTTATTTCTATTTTCATAGCTCAAACGAAAGCAGAAGGCGACCAGCCGACTCTTCCCAGGCGAATGTTGCATGCGCAGCACTAAGGTGCAAATACAGAAATGGTTAGGAATTAGATTCAATTTTTAGAAATAGTTTTGCTTTAGCAGAAGGGCGGTCATTTAAAACCGTATCCTAAATTTATGTAATTAAGTTAATTAGTTAGCAGTATTTAAACCTTTCTCAGGCATTAGGAAAAGGGTCCAGAAATTTGTCAAAAAACTTGTCCTCAAAACATGCACTTTTGCACCCTCGGAGGGGGTTTTGATGAATGGATGGATCAAGGTTTATTAATGTTTGCATTTGATATCTTCTACTGATGTTGCACTTCTGTACTCTTAGTAGATGTTAGAGCAAGGAGAGATAAATCATTGTTGCTTGAAGCTTATAAGTGGAACCAGTCATAAATGGTACTTATATCTCTTGACCGTTTCTGTTTATATTCTTAAAGTGATATACAGTTTTTTAGTTATTTATATGTTACTGCATGAATGTGTGAGTTACCATTTGGCACTTTTGTATGGTGGGGTCATTTATTTATGTTTGATATATGAATAACTTATTATGCGATATGATGTTCACAACTGTTTTGCCTAACTTTTTATACAAAGTGGTTTATCTTAATTGATTTCTATTCTTATGATAGCTGAATGATCTTTATTACCAGTTATTGTTTGAAATCTCTTTAGATCGCATAATAGAAGAAATACACCCTGGGTTAGCGTAGATTAGATGTATTGCTTTTCATTAGATTACAATAACATAGAGTTAGTTTAAAAGTTTGAATTAAATTAGCTTTAAGTACTCTTAGATTAGCATTGAATTAAATTAGCTTTAAGTACTCTTAGATCAGCATCATCCAACTCTGCACACACACACACCCTTAAATTGGAAAACTGATCTCATTATCCCCAGTCGGACCCGCTATACCAAACGGATAAGGAGCTGCCAACCAAGGTCCGGACCGGGTGGGTATCCCCCTTGTTGTCGACCCAATTTTCGGGGCTTCAACATATTACAAATTAATATAAAACATAACATAACATATAACTTTGTATAAACTACAAATATAAACCAAATCTAATATAATCCAATAGGACAAGTCAAAAACATCTAATTTTTTTTTTTTAATACAAAGGGAATGATATCATATTCATGAATACTCAACGTATTGGAAAGTTTAATGCTCAACGTACTTCAACTTTCACTTGGAAAATTCGAATTATATTGGTTGAAAGGCCCTTTAATACACATTTCAAATAAAAACAAAATGAAAATTGGTGTATATCTCTATTGACAAAATACGTTTTTATTTAAAGTGGACACATCCAGATTAGTGAGAAGACAGGGGAACACAGATTATTCATTTGGTATTTGAAATCAACGTATTGACATATGATAATTGCCATTTTCCAATTAACGATGAACATCAATCTGGACTTCGACCTAACACTCCAACGGTGACTTGGCATTTCAATTCGTTACACACATAAACCGCCAACAAACCTTTCATGCAGTGCCAATTTGTTTGACCAACGACCTGCTTGCAACGTGTCATCATGGGAGAGGCTGAACATGGATCATTTTTGCCAAAACAATTCTATCATAAGATTTTGTTTAATTTATTATGGATCAAAGAAGGTTAATACAGAAATTTCCAAAATAATTAATGCATATTCTAAATTTGTTGAACGTGATTTTCTGCAAATTAACACATATGCCCATCGTACAAGCTCTATTTTATTTGATAAAACAGAGAAAGACATAAACCCTCGTGCGCTCTCTTGTGCCAAAAAAATTTCTTGCAGATCATTACCGATAATTTTGCAGCATACGAAGGAGAGTAGCTAATTCAAAGCCAGATTTTGCAGTGATTCTCATTTCAGTTTGCACCAGAGTTATCTAAAAAATTCGAAATGATATTTCTGTTTGAATGGTGCTCTGTACGTATTTAATTTTAGTTTCATTTATGTTTTGAACGAATTCAGCGAGTGGCTGGAACATATCATCTATGTAATCTTTATAAATAGAAGCAGTGGCTTTAGAACGAGGTTCAAAAACACGGTCAAGAAATGCTTAATAGCACTATTGCTCTTTGTATTTCTTGCTGATTGTCTAAAGTTGTAATCGGTTGGGAAGCTAACAGGACCGATTTTCTCAGCACTATTGTTGGTAAACTATGCTTTGTATTTTATGAAATCTATATGGTTTATTTATGCTTTGCTGCAAGTTAATATATGTTGGTAGCTTTCGACTTGTGAATATCTTTGTACGCATTGCATTATGTATATTAAATAAATGTTTTGTTAAGAAAAAGGATTTTTTTAGTATATATATATATAAACATTAGAAGAAGAATGCAATGTTTATAGAAAGTTTGTGAATTTTTCTATTAAGTGTTAGTTCTCTAATTTTTTTTAATTGGTAAGTTGATTTCTATTTGTGTAGGTGCTTTTAATTTCTTGTATCATTTTCCTTGCATAAATTGATGGATGTCATACTAATAGATTTAAATCTATTAGTCATTTTGTTCATTTTCCTTCTTCATACTTACATGTTCTTAGTCATATGTGTGTGGATGTTGTAGGTTGTTTTAAGTTCATTTCAGATTGTTTAATGATGTTTCACCAACTTGCAAGAAAATTCAAAGCAATCCTTTTGTTAGATTTATATCTTGCAAATGGTTACTTTTACTTCACATACATATCGTTTGATTGATCCATTTTGTATGTTTTTGGAAACACTATAAATTTTTTATTTGCAGCTATGATTTCAATAATAGTTTTTCGATTAATATTCAATTGTCGAATTTATTATCCATCTTTTGTTTCCATGAACATAAGTTTAATCCTAGGCATGTATATACATTAGTAACATAGAGGTGGAATTTCATTTAGAGTAGGATTTATGCATTGTTCTTTCTTCATACTTTCAAAAAATACAAAAAAAATTGTTTCCCTCAAATCAAGTCTCCATTCATTGGATCATCATCTCGTGAAGGGTAAATTGGTCCCAAAATTCCAATCAGGATTGCCATCAACGAAAAGAGTTTGATTGAGACTCCGACCGAGTAGTTTCTCCCATGTTGAGTTAGGACATTTCCAGACCTCAACACTTTTGGCACTAGAAGGAGGGCCACAGGCAATGAATGGCCAGTAGGTCTCAACAAGCATCAAGAAAATATGAGTCAAGACCTTCGCCCTCATCAACACCTGTACAACCTAAACTTTCTTCCATACCTATTTCTTCCATCTCCCCTACCTCCTTTGAAGCAACTTCTCCACATTTCAGTTCCATTTATTCTACTCTAAAATCTTCACTTCAGCATGCATACACTCTTTCACCTTCTCTTAATTTCCCACCAACCTCTTCAAACTACCCTTGAGGACATCCAATCCATTAGACAGGGAATTGAAGGATTAAAAAGTCCAAGACAATCATCAAGAGTCTCTTCTAATTTTGGTATTACTGTTTCTTCTTCTCTGCAACTGGGTGTTCTTACTATATCTCAAAGCCTTAGATTAGGAAACAAACCCCTTGAAATTCTATTGCCATCAGTCCCACATAGGAGACCTATCATTGCTATTGGTGGTAGTGTAAATCAACCCCCTTCATCACCTCCCATCCCTTTACTGCTTCCTCCACCTCATTAACCCATCAATATGGCGGGTCAAAAACCACAACGAGTGCGCCCTTGGAAAAACATGGGAGAAGTTAATGTTCTTGGTGATCAACATGATTTACCTAAAAACCCTAAAAGGTGGCTTCCTAAGTTTGACACTGAATCAAAACAACTCCCCGACGACCATATCAAAAAATTCATGTTGTCCCTCAATTTAAGAAGAGTTTATGAAGAGGATGTTGTATGTCGACTCTTTCCTTACACATTCGAAGGAGAGGATTCAACTTGGTATCTTTCCCTAAAATTAAATAGCATTCACGATTGGGATACATTTGAAGACCTTTTTATTACAAAGTTTGGATACAACAAGAATTCATCCACTATCTTAGTTGAGTTGGGATCTAAATGGACCCCAAAGAGAATATTAAGGACTTTAACCAATGATTCCTCAAACTTCTTAACAAGATGCATGATACATCTAAACCAGGAGTTGAAATTTAAATATATTTCTACACTTCCTCCTTACCTTGTGTCTATTCATGTGTTTTTTAAATGTGCTGCAAAAACCACTCTCAATGAAGCCATGTAAGAAGCCTTAAAAGTTGAGAAAGAAATGATTGACACACAAACAAGTCATCAACTGAACAACCCAAAGCCTCTCAGCCCATTAGGAGAATTCTTGCAAAAGAGGAAAATAAAGATAAATATGCTTTTGACATTGAGAGTTTGCAAAAAGTCATCTAGGAAACCATTTAGACCTTTTGTTAACAAGAATCCACAAATGACCCCTAGTGGCAAGATATCTGCTGCTGAGACTGAAGAGGCATATGAAAATGAGGAAGAACATGAAGAGGAACAAGGAGAGGAATTAGATTTAAATTATTTATGGGATATAAGTGGTACTTTTGAATAAGTTCTAGCAGTACAAACTAGAAGTAAAAGTGCTCAACAAACAACCACTCCCCTACAAAAAAATCTACTCCTCCTCAACCAACATAGACTTCAAATCAGTCCCCAAATAATGAAACTACAAGTTTCAATTCCAAAACCTTAATTGTCCCTGATAAAATTGAATATGATATTTTGGAGGACATGAAGAGAACTAGAGCTAACATAATCTTATATTAATTGAGAAAAATTAAATCCCAAGAGAACATTTCGCTAAAAGCTCTAGGTTCTGTTTGATAAGTCTCCTCTTCCTCCTGTCACATTAGCCAAAAAGGGAAAATTTATTATTAACCAAAATGTTGTTTTTGATAGCCATATGGATTCTATAATGATTGGGGATATATCCAACTCACAGACACCTCCCTTCCTCCTTACTTTTGAAATTTTCAACAAGAATGTACACAATTGTCTAGTTGATTCTGGGGAATCTTCTAACATTATGCCTTACTCATTATATTTAAAACTTAATGCTCAATCCCCTTAATCAACTATCCAAATTTCACAATTAGACAGAAGAACAAAATTAAAAGTTTTAGGAGAGTTACCAAATATCTTCATTAGGATCTCCTCCAATCCTCAAGTCCTCCAAATCATAGATATCATAGTGGCTGACATTCCTAAACTTTATGGTTTAATTTTGAGTCAAGATTAGTTGCAACAATTGAATGGATATCTCGCAATAGATTTGTCTCACTTTCTTCTTCCTTGTAACGGGAAACGAAATCAAATTAGAGTAGATAGAGAAAGACATATTAAATATACTATTACTGATTTTGTATAACAAATTGAACCAAGTGTCACATCAAATTCTATTGTCGGTAATTATTCCTTTGATTCATTATTTGGAAACATTGTTGCACAAATGTCTCCTTTTGATCAAGGTTTTTGACTCTCTGAAATTGAGAATTTTTATTAGACCAAATCTTCCCACTATATAAATTTTGTAAATAGTCATGTAAACAATTCTATAAGTAATCCATTTTGGCCTTTATACTTTGATGAATAAAAATCAAATGACATAGTCAGTGCAGGTTGTATCCTTGCAAGCCCTAATGGTGAAAAGACAATGTTAACTTGCAGGTTACAATTTGAATCTACCAATAACATAACTAAGTATGAGGCATTAGTGCAAGGTCTTAAAAAATTGATTAAAGTGTTTGGTGATTTAGAAATTATAATTAAAAAAGAAAAAAACGTTATTCACCATGTGTCCAACAATCTGAAAAATTACCAATCTTTAGTCCAAGATCTAATATTTGATTTTTCCTCATTCAATATTACTACCATTTCAATATTACAAAATTCTCGTGTTGATTTGTTGGCTAATGTGGCTTCAAACTTAATTCCCCCGAAAGATTTTCATCTTGACTGATTTTCGATTGAATTATTTTTCAAGCCTTCCATACTATATAACATCACTAATCTACATGTGTTCAATGATGATAATGACATAATTAACTTTCTTACATATTAAGGTACATGTGAAATTCATGTCATCGATGAACAAACTCATGATCTTGAAATTAACAAATCTTTCAAAGGAGATAATCTCAGAACTGAAAATTTCATTATCAAGTCTGTCGTTGAGCTAGAGAACTTTTATGATATTCAATATAGGTCCAAAAAACCTATAAATGCTAAAAAACTAGTCCTACTATCAATCATGAAACCATCAACTTAGGTACAAACCAAAATACACAAAATGTCAATATTCGATGAGGTTTTTCATCTTCAGAAAGAATTTCATTAATAAATCTCCTGAAGCAGTATAGAGATGTTTTTGCTTGGTCATACAATGACCTTAAAATTTTTGACACGTCCATTATTCAACACACGATCCTAATATCGAAACCTATTCAACAAAAGTTACAGAAAGTCCATCCAAATCTTGAATCTCAAGTTAAGGTTGAGCTTAATAAATTATTAAAGGCTAAAATAATCTTTCATGTAAGACACTCGAAATGGGTTTCTAACTTAGTTCTCGTTAGGAAGAAGAATGGTGTCTTCCAGTTATGTATAGATTTTCGAAACCTGAATAAGGCTTCTAAAGAAGACAACTTCTCACTTCCTCCTATGGAACAAATTCTTCAAGCAATGTCTGTACTTGTAATGTTATATTTTCTTGATGGATTTTCGGGTTACAATCAAATTCTAGTTCACCCAAATGATAGGCTCAAAACAACCTTTATAACTAAATGGGGTACATACACATATCAAAAGATGTTTGTTGGACTCATCAATGTGGGTGCGTCTTATCAAAGGGAAATGGACATAAGTTTTAGGGGTCTGATTAACAAAATTGTTATTGTTTACTTGGATGGCATCACCGTCTACTCGAAAATAGTATTTGATCACTTGCATAATCTAAAACTAATTTTTGAAAGATGTCGAAAATGTGGAATCTCATTGAATCCTAACAAATCTTTTTTCGCACTCACCAAAGGTAAATTACCACGATTCATTGTATCAAAAGAAGGTATTTCCATCAATCCTATTAGAGTTGAAACGATATCTAAAATTACACTACCAAATAACAAAAAATCCACACAATCATTTCTCAGACAAATTAATTTTGTCACGAGATTTGTTCCTAATTTTACTCAAATTGTCCTACCTCTTCAAAACATGATCAAGAAAAACAACTCGTTTAAGTGGAATAACCTTGAGAAGAATCCTTTCAATTCTATTAAACAAGCCATCATAAATTCTCCTGCTTTACTCTCTACGAATTATGAGAATTAATTCATTCTTTACACTTTCACATCTGATCTATCTTATGCAGTTGTACTAACTCAAAGAAACAATCAAAATGTTGAAGTACCAATTGCATTTCATAGTTCAAGTTTCCAAGGAGCATAATTGAAATACTATGATGTTGAAAAAAAAAGTTATGTTGTATTCAAAACCATCAAACATTTCAGACTTTTTTTAATCAAGTCTCACACAAAAGTCATTGTTCTATTCCCTGCAATTCAAAATTTGTTAGTACAGAAAGATCTTGGAGAAAAAAGAGCCCATTGGGTTACTTCTCTTCAAGAATATGATATTGAAATCAAACATGCCAAAATCATGCATGGTCAAGGGTTATGAAAATTAATGACTCAAACTATAGATTCTAATTCTCATGATGTTTCTAATGAACAAGAAGTGCACAAAATACAACAGGTAAATTCAAACTTTGATTCACAATATTCTGATTTGATATATTATTTGACTCATGGTACAACACCTTTACATTTAGATAATAATAAAAAGTGTGCTTTGAGATTAAAATCTAATCAGTATCAAATCATTAATGATGTTTTATTTCATAAGAATTATGATTCTGTTTTGCTTCGTTGTTTAGAAAAACTAGATGCTGACAAGGTTTTGCAGGAACTTCATAATGGACTGGTTGGTGGTCACTTTGGAGGTGAGACAACTGCTCACAAAATTTTACATGCATGTTACTACTGGCTGACCTTATTCAAATATGCACATGCTTATGTACAAAAATGTAAAGTTTGTTAGACATCATCAGGAAGAGTCAAAAGACCAGAATTTCCTTTGCATCATGTGGTCATCGATCAACCATTCAAACAATGGGGACTTGACATCATTGGTGAGATCATTCCAATATCACCCAAGAAACATAGATTTATTCTTACTACAACTAATTTGTTTACAATATTAGTGGAAGCTATACCTTTGAAAATTGTTACTTCTGATCATGTTATTTCATTTATTGAACAAAACATGATTACTAGGTTCGGTCTACCTAACACTTTGTTGTTTGATAATGCCACTTATTTTTCTTCCACTCCACTTACATGTTTTGTAGTTCAAAAGGGTATAAAACTTAAATATTATGCTAACTACTACCCACAAGGTAATGGTATTGCAGAATCCACTAATAAAAACCTTTTAAAAATCATTAAGAAAACTATTGATGATAGACAGAAGAATTGGCACAAAGCACTGATTAATGCCTTATGGGCTAATAGGATAACATGTAAAACCTCAATAGGTACTTCTCTATATTTCTTGGTTTATGGTAAAGAAGTTATTTTACCCCCAAACATTGCTTTTCCATCAATATCCTTAGTCAAATCCATCCAAGAAGAGCCTTGTTCTAGCTTACAACATAGGTAAGCCCAAATCTTTCAATTAGAAGAAAGTTAATCAATCTTTCATTAATAATCAGAAAATTGTCAAACAATGGTTCCATAATTATACATCAAGTGACAAAAATTTCAATATCAGAGACTTAGTCTTGAAATGGGACAAAGGCCACAAATACAAAGGCAAACACACAAAATTCCAAAAGTTGTGGCTTAGACCTTTTCAGATTGCCAAAAAACTAGGGTAATCTACTTTTATCCTTCAAACTCTAGATGGAATAGAGGAAAACTTACCAGTAAATGGGAAAATTCTTAAAAAGTATTTTTTGTAAAGATGGAAAATAACCTTTGCAAATATGTAATTAGTCATCTATAAATTTCTCCATGTGAAAATTGTTTTAGTTATAACAGTTGTGACAAGATCATCTTTATGTCTCTTTTGGGTTTTCTTCATTCATAAGAGAATCATTTTTAAAAGTATGTTGATAAGTTGTAATTCATGATTATCTTCATCATAATCATTTATTTGTTTCGCATTACTTTTAACAAGGAAACTATTCCTAAATGATCTCCAACTTCTCTCTTATTTAGAAATGCATATTAGTTCAACTAAATGTAAGGTCATAAATAATATGAAAAATAAGGTATATCATTAAACGAATAGATCATTGAACACCATTACATGTATTGTTCCTTTTTTACATAACCTTATGTATCCCCCGCTTTCCTCGCCTAATTATAAAAAAAAACAAAATACTAAAAGCAATTCTTTAAACAAGTGATAATAATAAAAAAGGTGGTAAGAGGAAAGCTAAAAGCACTCATTGCGTAGGAAGTGTATGTAAACCTGTCGGGGCTATGGTCGCTCGCTGGAAACAGGTAAATACATGCATGATACTAAGGTAACTTCATTAGGGTATTGTCCAAGCTTGCTGGCAGCAAAGCAATACCGAGTCAAGAAAGTATAGTGCATAAATATACATGTTAAATGGCATTAGGTGTGGCTTAATGGTCAATTCGTAAACCTTTTGTTTTACTTCTACATATCATAAATTACATTCCATATTAAGGCAAGTTGTGGAGATATTGAAGAATATTACTTTTCCATTATTTCAATGCTCATGAATTTGCTTGATTATGAATATTGTTTAGTCATGAATTGTCACTTATTTTCATCCTAATCTTTTTTCTCTTCCCTTTTGGCCTAAACAGAGATAATTGGTCTTCCCAACTTGTCACGAATTGTTGTAGCTGCAATAAATCCCCATTTTGGTTTTCTATTTTCATAATAAAAAGGGGACCCTTCTTCCAAATTTTGCTAAAGTTGTCTTTGGTTTTCTTTGCTTTGATAGTTTTATACTTGTTGTAAGTGCATCCATTGTTGTGGGCTCTCCAACAACTTTCAAACATTCAATTTACATTATTTTAGCCTCTAAATTAAACCTTGATGAACTCCCTTTACATTATTAAAAGCTAGCTCAATTTAGTCTCTTTATAACATTCCCATAATCTTTATTGCATAATGTACATGTATAAATACACATATATTATGTACATTTATTATAACATATATTATTTACATAATGTACCTGTATTAATGCACGTACTTTTATTATGACATATACATTAATGTAATAATATATTATTATATGTAAATAAATGTTGTAAATAACAACAAATATATTATGACAAATGAACATAAAACATGAAACTTTGTATAAACTATAAATATGAACCAAATGTAATATAATCCAATATGACATGTCAAAAACGTCCAAATATTTTTTTTAATACAAAGGGAATGTTAGCAAATTCATTGAATAATGTATTGGAAAGTTTAATGCTCAATGTACTTCAACTTTCAATTGGCAAATTCGAATTATATTGGTTGAAAGGCCCTTTAAGAAGACCAAGGGGAATGCGGATTCTTCCTTTCATATTTGAAATCAACGTATTGACGTATGATAATTTCCATTTTCCGATTAACGATAAACATGACATGATAATTTCCATTTTCCAATTAACGATAAACATCGACCTGGACTTTGACCTAACGCTGCAACGGTGACTTGGCATTTCCAATTCGTCGCACACATAAACCGCCAACAGTCCTTTCATGCAGTGCCGATTTGTTTGACCAATGGCCTAGTTGCAACGTGCTATGGGGAGAGACTGAACGTAGATCATTCCATATTGGTCAAGCCTACATTTTGTTTTGTTGTTCTAATATTTGATTCGGTTGCTTGTTGATAATTAACGTTTTTATTGGACTCGTCTAAGGAATGGTAGAGAATTGCTGCGCTGTTTAAAAGTTGTTAGAATGTAGGTAAAAAAATTTTAAAGAGTGTTTGAATTATGTTTTTGAGGGTGGAAATAGATTCAACACAATTAAAAATGTCCAAGACACCTAAAATTTTGAAGTTTAACAACTATAACTTGGATTTACAAAAATTCTTACATTTACAAAAATCCTTACAAGATTTTCTTTAAATATGACCAAAATTTCCATAACTTTCTGACCAGCAACTCCTCGACCTTGTTAAACTACTTTTTTTTTTTGTGAAAGTAGATGTCAGCGTTCGAAGGACGTTACCAACAACGAGTTTCGGTGGCAGACGTGCTGGGTTAAACAAATCGACTGACTGCCCGTTAACAAAGATTGCTCTTCGAGATTTGCGGAATAGTTAATGCATATTCTGAATTCGTTGAAGGTGATTTTCAGCAAATTAACACAGATGCCCATTGTACGAGCTCGATTCTATTTAAGAAAATAGAAAAAGAATGCCACTTGCTCTAGACAGAAGCCCTCATGCGTTGTTTTGTGCCAAAAATGATTCTTGCAGATCATCACCGATACTTTTGTAGCATACGATGGAGAGTAGTTTTATTCCCTGCAATGAAATCAACGCCATATTTTGCAGTGATTCTCATTTTAATTTGCACCAGAGCTATCTAAAAAATTGGAAATGACCTTTCTGTTTGAATGACGCTCTGTATGCATGTAATTTTAGTTTCATTTCTGTTTTGAATGAATTTCACCAGTGGATGGAACAAAGCATCTATGTAATATTTATAAATAGAAGCAGTGGTTCTAGAAAGGGGTTCAGAAACAGGGTCAAGAAATTCTTTATAGAACTATTGTTCTTTGTATTTTTTTGCTGATTTTCTGAAACTGTAATCGATTGGGAATATAGCAAGAGCGATTTTATCAGCACTATTGTTGGTAAACTGTGCTTATATTTTGTGAAATTCATTTCGTTTATGTCGGTCGCTTTCGACTTGTGAATATCTTGGTACGTATTGCATTTTATATATATATAAAATGATTAAATGTTTGTTTCGTTAAAAAAGAAGGCTTGTTTTATAGTATATATATAACACCAATTTTTCGAGCATATATATATATATTTATATGTGTGCTATAATTTGTAGTTTTTTTTGAAGAAGAATGCAAAAAGATTGTCAATTTTTCATTAAGTGTTAGTCGTCTAATTTTTTTCTAATCGACAAGTTGATTTCTATTTGTGTAGGTGATTTTAATTTCGCGCATCATCTTCCTTGCACAAATCGACTGATAGATTTAAATCTATTAGTCATTTTGTTCATTTTTCAACTTCATACTTACATGTTGTTAGTCATATGTGTGTGGATGTTGCAAGTTGTTTTAAGTTCATTTCAGATTGTTTAATGATATTTCACTAACTTGCATGAAAATTCAAAGCAATCCTTTTGTTAGATTGATATCTTGAAAAGGGTTATTTTTACTTCACATACATATCATTTGATTTATCCATTTTATATGTTTTTTGAAGCACTGTAAATTTTGTATTTGTAGCTATGCTTTCGATAATAATTTTTTTATTAATCTTCAATTGTCGAATTTACTATCCATAGTTTGTTTCAATGAACATAAGTTTATGCCTAGGCCTATATATACATTAGTAACATAGAGATGGAATTTCATTTAAAGTAGGATTTATGCACTGTGTTTTCTTCATATTTTCAAAAAATACAAAAAAAAATTGTTTCTCAGAAATCAAGTCTCCATTTGTTGGAGCATCACCTCGTGAAGGGTAAATTGGTCCAAAAATTCTAGTTAGCACTTTGACCGAGAATTTCCTCCTGTGTTGAGTCAAAACATTTCCAAACCTCAACAGGATCCCACTTGAAAATTGTCTTCCTAAACTTGATAGGGAAGTATGGCAACAATTCTAGAGCAATTTGCAAAAGCAATGGATCCTCGTTTCAAATTAAGAGGATAAATTACAATGGGGATATAAATCCAAATGTATTTTTTGAGTCAATGAGGTGTATCAATAAGAAGTGGGCTATCAAGACATGTAACAAGATGAGGTATGGGCTAAAATCTAGAAACCAAACCTCTGGCTAAAAATATCCATTTTTTTCTAGCTTCTGTTATAGAATAAACCTCTAATATGGGAGAATATCTAAAAAAAATTTACGAGGAACCGTTTCATTAGAGAAATTTTAAGTCGAAAATGGGCCTCCTAAGGAATATTATAAAATAATAGTGGAAATAATAAAATAAGATTAGATTACATCATCAAGTTTTAAAAGGGAAAAAGAGAAAACTACTTTTTCAATTCATAGTTTCAACTTATCTTCTTACGATTTTACTCAAATTTCAAGTAGGAGAACTCATTAGATGCATATTTTTTTTTCTCATCAAATGAGTACCCATGTTACATACTTTTGATGGACCATGAGAAATATATGAAAAAAATTATTGCAATCACATTTTTCATGTATTTATCATTTTTCATGTAGCAGGGTCCATTAAACTATATCCAACATGGGTACTTATTAGATGAGAAATTAAATTATGCATCCAATGAGTGTTCCCACTCGAAATTTGAGTAAAATCATAGAGCGATACGCTGAAAATATGAGTTGAAAAATGAGTTTTTTCTTTGTTTTTTTTTTTGTTTAATCTTTTTCTTTTTTACTCCAAAAATGGTGAATCACCCCCCATGGTTGACATCATCATCTAGAATCCTATTCGTTCATATAAAATTAATTTTGGTTGTACATTTTTGTTTGAGGCCCGTTTTAGACCTCAAATTTTCTTTAATGTGATGTTGCGTATGTTTGTTTCACTTAAAAATTTTGAAGCATTTATTCAACAATTTCATCTTCTCTATGGAAATATGGAATACATTATATGAATGTTTTATGAGAATGAACAAAGATCACTTAGGTATCTCAAACACTAAGTTTGTATGGAAATCTCAAGATTCCTCTAATCTGGTTGTTAATCTCATTTGGATCCTCTCTTCCAGTTTAATCCTCTCAACAATTTGGAAAGAATGTAATTGAATAATTTTCAAAGGGTTGTCTATCCCTACAGACTTCACATTTCATTACATAATTATCCAAATTACAGGATCAATCATAGCCTTATCATGGTCTCCTTATGATTGGAAAGCTATAGGAAATGAAGTCAGTCTATTGCATGGCTAGTTCCCCTCCCCTCCTAAGGGGTTAACACCATCCCCTCCTTCCACCCTCCAAAATTCTAACACTATCAATTTGCTCCCCCTTGCCGTCTTTTCTGAAGTTGAACTTTAATTATGCATCCAAAGGTAATCTGAGGCCTACACGATATGGCTAAATAATTTTTTATCATACTAGGTTGCCCCTCTTCATATACTTAGGAGCAATTGGAATTAGTAGTAACAATGTTACAGAACTAATGGGGTTTTTTTATGGGTCTAGAATATGCTCATGCACAAGGATTCTCTAAGCTCTTAATGGAAGGCGACTTCCAAGTTTTATAAATATTTTTAAGAAGCTCCAAAATGGTATCTGCAATCACAAGGTTTCTTCAGGTTAGAGATTATAAAACCTCTTGGAACATGTATCCTCTCTTATCTCTTGTATTCCTTCTCTAATTCTAGGGCATGCTCATGGAAATGGGAACAAATTTATAGAATTGCTAGCAAACTATGGCTATTTAGAATCCTATCCACTATTGACATCAACTTGGAGCCTCTTATTGGATTTGGCTTTGAAGGTTTCTTGTTAGCAGTTAGCTCATATTGATCTTTAAATCTTAGATGGGGTGACTAATGAGGTGAGGGGGAAAGGGGGAGGATTTCGACACCCCACCTGAAAATGAGCCAAGGGATATGTTATCCTACCCCTAATAATGTTAAATTCAATATTGAATGAGTTTTCAAAGGAAAATAACTACGATGGGAAGGAGACAATGACAAACTATGGATGGAGGGAACGATCAATTTATTCATGTGATGGTACATGTGGCAATTACCTTTCCCATGCTATTAAATTTACGGTGATAGATTGCAGGCTCCCTAGTTGTAGGCAACGAGAAATAGGTAGTGGAGGAAAATTTAATCTCGCTAGTGACAAAGGAAGAAAATGCAAGTGCATGTAGCAGTATCTTCCTCCGGGTTCTATGACTATGACTATATGGTATTAATGTGTTTATTCTTTGAATATAATGTATTATTTATTTTTGAATCTTTACAGGGTGATCAATGTGGTGTTTGGGCGAGGTTTGAAGTCAATAGATTTTCCCTCTACACACTCCTCTCCTTGTTATTCTTGGTGAGAATTTCCTTTTCACTCTTCTATCAAGTCGTTGAGTGGTGACTTCAACCCTCCACCTTGGTTTCTGTTTGAGTTTTAAATTCTATTCATTCTCTCCCTTCAAGTTACAATGTTTCCCTTTACGTATGTAGGTTTTCCTTTTCTAAGAGGATTGTTACTACAATGATTTATTGGAAAAGTTGTTGGTTTGTGTTAAGCATGAAATTAGTGGTCGATAGATGCTTTTCCATCTTAGGATTTCCTTTTCACTCTTTTGGTAAGTCATTGAGCAGTAACTTCAACCCTCCAGTTTGGTTTTTGTTTGAGCTTTATGCTCTTGTCATTCCCCCCCTTCAAGAGGTGATGTTTCCTTGTATGTATCTAGGCTTTCCATTTCTAAGAGAATTTTGGTCTCAATGGTTTATTGGAAAAGTTATTGGTTTGTGTTGGTGGGGAATTTGTGGTCGGTGGGTTCTTTTGTTGCTTTTCCACCTCCTTGATTTCTTGTAGACCCAAAGCCTTTATTTACATCGCATGGTTCTTTGGAGTCTCTCTTGTGGCTAGTGATTACTCAAGGAAACACCCTTGCTCCTCGCACAACCTGGGCAAAGATTGGTCACCTTTTTAATTCCCTCTTCCCATAGGTCTGTTCCCCATTGCATACCAATAGGCTCACATTAAAAGAGGGTTCTCTTACTACCAAGAGTGAACCCACAAAGGTCACACCTGCATGCACCAAAGGCTAGTAGAGTTTTCCTCACGATACTGGGGGCTTACATCAACCAATGTTGAGGAAGAACTCACCCAATCGAAGGGGGAAGCATCCGCTTATCGGATTACTCTTTCAAACATAGAGGTTTTGATGGAATGGGTTGATTGGATTTGTCACACTCTATCACAGGGGTAAAGTTTTTATTTTTATTTTTTTACTTACCAAAATATAATAAACTTGCACATAACCTTGTATGGAGATTCCTCGTACCAATAACAAATATATATATAGTTCGACACGCACATCATATGCAGCACTACTACATCCCACTTGACATATTGTAATGGTTACATTTTTGTAATACATGCATGCATGGGTTAATGGTCTTCCCATACCCGTTTATTTAATATGTTTATATATGTTATCTTTGGTATGTGGCGATTAGGGTTTTGGTTCCACGGCAAGTCCCGGGTACAGTGGACTGTTTGCCTTCTTAATTAAAACCTTTATGGCATTTACTATGTATTGCACTGGCTTGCCTCCCCGAGATGCTGAGGTGGTGAAGTTCTGCCGCTTACGGCTTCCGCTTATTGTATGCCGTCCACCTGGCTCGATCAGTGGTCAGCCTTCAAATGACCATGTGCGGTGGCGTGTCTCAGACTCCAAGTGTTATGAGGACAGGTCCTCGATCTTACCATTTCGCGCCCATAATCTTTCCCGGTTCCTCCTTGTCGATCGAACGGTTGAAAGATGGTCAGTCAGATCGAAGGTTGCAAATTACGCCACGAAGCAGGGTTTCACGGTGAAATATTTAAGTGTTGTTTCCTCTCGGCTTATTCTTGTTTTCACTTCAGAGCGACTGTGTGCAGCCGAGGACTTTGGTGGCTCTCTGCCATACCGGGGTTTCATTCTCAAACCCAGAGCACGGTGTCATGCCTCGACTTCTCCTTTTGACACAGGTATGGACGTGCTCGTTCTTTGCTTAACTTCTGGAGTTTTTCTCATGATGCCGGATTTAACCTTTCCCGTTGTTAGATTGTTTGTCATTGTTCACAGTGATTCCAAAGGGGCTCTAAGTTTAATTGTTTCAATGTATTCAGGAGGTGCTTCGGCGACCGGTCGGCGTTGGGAAGGAGTCTGGCCTTTCCCTTCCTCATCCGTTCCATTACGGGTAAGAGTTGGTTGCTTTCCGAAGGTCCTGCTTTCGTATTCTTTTCTCAGAGTATTATCTGAACCTCTGTTCCACTAAACAGGGTGGCCGAGGTTTTTGCTATTGTAATCAATTTCCCCGCCATGCATCTGGGGTTCCTTTACTGCGAAGCTATATGACTCATTTTCTAGTTTGTATAGTCATTTATATCTGGTTGTTTTTATTTTATTTACCAACCTCAGGCGGAACTCCGCCTAGGCACAGTACGCCAGCTTGAGTTGTATGTAAATGTATTGTTCTGTTTCAGGGTTTTGCCTGACTCACGGACGTTACTTCATAACAAATACTGTTACAGTTTATAATGTTAATCCTTTGTTATTTAGTTACAAGTTTGTCGTGCGAGTTCTGGTATTTTGAAATGGCTATATTATGTTCTCGGTATGGATTGGTTGTTTCCGCAACTGTTACTTTGAACTTGTTTGATATATGAGTCGCCGTATGATTTCTTTTCAATGTATGTGTTATCCTGTAGTGGCTATATCTTGGTTCTTAGTTCGGCAAAGGTGCCCTACCAGTTAAGCATACGCTTACACCGCAGCGGTGGCACCTTAGAACTAGCATTCATTGCATATAACTATACGCATGCATAATGTATTGACCTTTTCATTTGTTACTTGAACAAGAATATCTTCGCCTATAGATTATGTCTATAATATGCATGTACATAATTTCAGTTTTGTCGTTTTACTTATGTAATAGCAGAGATATTGTTCTTTTCCACATCAGAGTTTGTATTTAGGCTGCCGACGAATGTTCGGCTCACTCTTACCTTGATAATGGTTCGATCTCGCCACTGTTTGTTGCTATTTTGAGTTGTTATAAGAACGTAGCTGTTCTGTTTTATGGTTCATTTTATTTCTTTAAACATTACTCGCTCCAGGGCACAGATTTGGGTTAAATAGTTCCTATCTGTTTTAATATTTGGTTTACTGTCTGTATTACAAGTTCTCGGTTCAATATATTTTCAACGTTTACATTCTTAAATGGAAATGCAGTTACCGACTCTGCCGAGCGCATAGAGGGTTTTCTTTTCTAGGGAATAAACAATTTATTTCCCTCTAATTTATTTGGTTCACCACAGAAAGAGAGTCATTTCTCAGTTAATAGTCTGACCACAGATAGATAAGGTCATTGCGCAGTTAATAGGCTTACCACAGAAAGACAAAATCATTGCGCAGTTACTAGGCTTACCACAGAAAGATAAAGTCATTTCTCAGTTTATAAGTTTAATAAGCCATACCTGCTTAGCCGCAAACCTGTATGTAATGCTTGTCTACCACCCGTCCGTAGGAAGATCCTCCTCGATCTTCCACCCCCAAGCACATCTGCAGATCTCGTCTGCAATCTCACTGGCTATGCCAGTTCTCGCTATCTGATCCTAACCAGACATAGCGGATTCATGAATTCTCTTCCTCATAAACATGCCATCTGGTCCCAACCAGACATAGCACTTTTCTTTCTTCCTTCTGCCATCTGATCCTAACCAGACTTGGCATTTTCCCCTTTTTCCTCTTGGGGACTCAACTGCCTCCTCAAGGCAGTTAGGGTTTCTTTTATTTAACCACCTTCACAGTGGTTAGCCACAGTTAATCATATACTCACATTGAATAATGATAACACAATTAATTATCATAATGGTTAACAATACTTAACAACAGAGTTTATATATTTCATCAAATAGAGTTTATCTCACAGTAAAATTTACTAATTTACCAACATTACTCCTCACGAAGGGCATCACATCTCCCCCTCCTGAAGTTCTACATCGTCCCGATGTTGCTGTTCAGCCAAAAATAGTCTGGGATAAGTTTCCCTCATACTCTGTTCATCCTCCCAGGTGGCCTCGTCAGGCCCAAAGTGCTGCCATTGCACTTTAACCTGGTGGATGATCCTTTTCCGCAGCTCGACTCTTCTCCGATCTAATATGTTCACTGGCTCGACCATGAACTCTCCTTCCGGTTCCACCTGAAACACACAGTATTCAGTCAGCTGCTTACTAGCATTCTATTTTAGTTTTACGTTTATTAACAGCCCTTTTCTTACCTGAATATCCTGCCAACTTATTATGTGCCTAGGGTCATAGACATATTTCTTTAAAACTGATACATGGAAAACATTATGAACTCGAATATGGCTGGGTAGGGCTAGCTGATAAGCTACTGGCCCCACTCGCGCCAAAATCTGGAAAGGCCCACAGAAACGAGGTGCCAGTTTGGTGCAAGCATTCCATTGAAGAGTACTTTTCCTAGCTCGGATTCTGACGTACACATGTTCACCAACCTGATATTCTTTAAATGTCCTCTTCCGATCTGCAAAGTTTTTCTGTCTGTCCTGAGCTATCTTTAAATTAGCCCGGACCTTTTTGACCATGACCTCCATCTCCTCCAACATCTCGGGACCCAACAAGAGTTTGTCCTCCGGTCCACCCCAACTGGATGGTGTACGGCATTTCCGGCCGTAAAGCACTTCGAATGGACTCATCTTCAAAGACGCATGGTAACCATTGTTATAAGCAAATTCCACCAGATGCAAATACTCCTCCCATCGAGTAGGTTGTTGCATCACGTACGACCTCAACATGTCTTCCACCACCTGATTCACCCGCTCAGTCTGCCCGTCGGTTTGCGGATGATAAGCGGTGCTGAAGTTCAATTGAGTTCCCAGCCCTTCAAATAAGGTCCTCCAAAAGACTGATGTGAATTTCACATCACGATCGGATATTATTGTTTTTGGCAGCCCATGGAGTTTGAATATATTCTGCATAAAAATATTTGCGACTTGAGCCGCACGGTAGGTGGATTGAACCGGTATGAAGTGAGCTGACTTACTGAGTTTGTCTACTACAACCATTATACAATCATTGTTCTTTTTAGATTTTGGCAATCCCGTAATAAAGTCCATGGTAATGGTCTCCCATTTCCATTCTGGTATAGGTAATGGCTGCAGTAAACCCGCAGGGTGCTGATGTTCAGCCTTAACTTGCTGGCACTCTAAACAACGCGCCAGATATTCCATCGCATCCCTCTTCATGCCTGGCCAGTGGTACTCTTTCCGAAGCGAGGTGATCAATTTTTGATAGCCCGGATGTCCCGCATAAGGACTTCTATGATATTCATCCAGAATCTTTTCTTTAATACTGCTTTGATTGGGTACATAAACCTTCTTTTTGTAGCACAAAATTTCGGCTGCATTCAAAGTGTACCCTTGTTGCATTATGTGGGTATTTAAATCCTGCACCAGTTGTTTCTTTTGTAGATAAATCTGATCTTGAGCAGCAGCCTCTTCAATTTCCTTATCAAGGGTGAACTGTCCCTTACTAATACCGATTTCATAAAGGCAGTGCACTTTTCGACTCAATGCATCAGCTACCCGGTTTTCTTTTCCTTTCAAATGTTTAATTTCAAAATCAAAACCTCCCAAAAATTCCACCCATCTTGCTTGTCTCACGTTCAAGGTTGGTTGACTAAAATAGCTAGTCAAACTATGGTGATCAGTCATCAGCAAGAACTTCCTTCCCACTAAATAATGGCGCCACATCTTCAGCGCATGAACCACCGCAGTTAATTCCAGATCATAAGTAGAATACTTCTTCTCATGCTCTTTTAACTTCTGGGATTCATATGCGATCACCTTTCCTTCCTGCATTAACACCCCACCTACGCCCTCCTTACTTGCGTCTGTGCAAACTACATATTCTTTCTCTGGGTCTGCAACACTCAGCACAGGTGCGGTGGTGAGTAGGTATTTGAGCTGCTCAAAGCTCCGCTGACATTCTACTATCCACTTAAACACTTTCCCCTTCTTTTGCAAAGAAGTGATGGGGTATGCAATCCGGGAGAAACCTTCTACGAACCGTCGGTAGTAACCAGCCAACCCCATAAAGGATCGAACATCTGCTACATCTTTGGGTGTTGGCCATTCCATTATGGTTTTGATCTTTTCAGGATCCACAGCTATACCTTCTTTCGTGATGATGTGTCCCAAATACTGGATCTGTTCTTTATAAAAATCACATTTGCTAAATTTGCCATATAACTGATGCTCCCGTAGCGTCTGTAACACTATTCTAAGATGCTCCTCATGCTCCTTCATATTTCGGGAGTATATAAGTATGTCATCAATAAAGACTAACACGAATTTGTCTAAGTATTGGTGAAATACACTGTTCATCAAGCACATGAATGTCGCAGGTGCATTAGTCAACCCAAAAGGCAGTACCACAAACTCGTAATGTCCATAACGAGTACGAAATGCGGTTTTGGCTATCTCCTCATCCTTAATTCTGATTTGATGATAGCCCGACCTCAGGTCGATCTTTGAAAATATTGTCGCCCCCTTCACCTGATCGAACAGCTCATCAATGCGAGGTAGTGGATATTTTTTTTTAACTGTCAATTTGTTCAGCTGTCTATAATCTATGCACATCCGTAGAGTTCCGTCCTTTTTCCTAACAAACAACACGGGAGCCCCCTAAGGGGATACACTGGGGCGGATGTACTTCTTATCCAACAACTCTTGCAATTGCATCTTTAACTCGGTTAATTCCGGCACACTCATCCGATAGGGTGCACGGGATACCAGGGCTGCACCGGGTACCAATTCGATGGTGAAGTCCAAATCCCGCTTGGGCGGTAGCCCTGGGATTTCCTCTGGGAATACATCAGCAAAATCTTGCACCACCGGTATATTTTCCACAGTCGTAATTTTATCCCCAGACCCAGCGTACCCCACCTGTATTGCATATATTTGGCATTTCTTCCGCACACTTCTAACTAGCTGTGAGGCCGTAATTGGCCGGATCTGCACCGGTTTTTTGATGCCTTGAATCTCTTTTTCCACTCCCTGTTCATCTCGGTAAGAAATTGTTTTTGTCTTACAGTTAATTACAGACCATCGCTTTTCCAACCAGTCCATTCCTATCAGCACATCATAAGATCCAAGAGGGAGTATGTTCAGTTCTGTTGTTATTGTCTGACCAGCTAACCTTAGTGGACAGCTGCTGACCTTAGTCAGTACTCGTCTTTTGGCCCCCGTGGCCAGCTGTACTAACCAAGGATTTTTAAACTTAACAGTTTGCAAACTGCAGCTTTCCACAACTTTGGGACTTACATAGCTTAAAGTAGCTCCTGGATCTACTAAAACAGAAACAGTTCGATCAAAGATCTTACCTTCAAACTCGATCATGGTTGGCTGGTAGTCAGCTTGTCGATCCTCAAGTGCTGCATTTATTCTGGGTATGGATCTGGCCACGTCTCCCACTGTAGAAGCTTCATAGATCTGGGACAACTGATCGCTTTCCTTCCGATGAGGACAATTTCTAATATAATGGGGTCCACCACAACCCCAGCACTGAACTGGTGGCCTTGTTGCACCTTCATTATCCATTCTAACCTGCTGTTCGCTATATTTTGATTCAGCAGGTGGCTTAAATCTGCTTTGACTTCTCGATGGGTTTTTAGTGTTGGCCCCTTTCGAGAATCCTTTGTGGAAGCTGCTGCGAGTTCCCTTATTTCCCACAGCCATTCTGCTGCTCTTCTTGTCAGCCCAGCGCTTCCCAAAACCTTCTCCTTTTTGTTTACTCTGATGGTAACAGAGTCTAGCCTTCCGAATTGCTTCATCCATCGTCTTCGGATTGTCAAACTCGATCCTTTCTCGCATTGTCAGGGGTAGACTGCTAACAAACCGCTGCACCTTAGCCTTCTCCTCTTGAATATACGGTACATAACAGAGCAGTGATGTAAATTTGGTTATGAATTCATCTATGGTCTGTTGTCCAAGACGCAGATCATGGAATTCTCGTGCTTTTTCATCATAAAAGCATTCTGTCAGGTATTTTTCCTTAAAATATCTTTGAAAAGCCTCCCAAGTCACATCCTGCTCACTCACTCCCCACACCATCTTGACCTCTTCCCACCATAATGTGGCCTTGGCCTGCAGCTGGAATATAGCTAGCTGGGCCTTAAGATGGTGATCATACTCGTACACTTGGAAATACTTATTCATATTAATTAGCCATGCTTCCGTGGCTTCTTCTGATTCCCCATCGAATTGAGGTGGCTTAATCTTCCGAAACTCACCTTGTAATTCTATTCGTGGTCTTTTTGGAGTTTGATATTCGGAGGTGTTAACAGACTTCTCACCTCGCGTTTCTGCCCTGTCCTCCGCTTCCTCCTGTTCCGTATGATAGCTCTGTTCATCTGTTACTCGTGTCTGTTCAGGTCTAGGAGGGGACTGTTGATGATGTTGTTTGTTGGATAAGCTTTTCAGAATCCTCTCCTGTTCCATGTTTAATCTCGCATTGTCCTCTCGCAAACGGACCATTTCGTCCTTCAGCTCCTGAACTGTCCTCAATATAGCCGAATCAGTATTGCGGCCTTCTGCTCCTAGTTGTACCCATAGCTCAGGATTCCCTTGAGGATGAGCTGCATTATCAGGTTGTTCCAAGTTCCTATGAGGAGCGCTACTTGTTCTTCTCATTCTGCTGTTACCTGTACAAGATTGACTAGTTCAACAACTGTGATTATATAATTCAGTATACTCTTAATATGGTTGTCATTGTATTATTTAAGCATTACTGCCTTATTAAAGTTTACCCAAGGCCACAGAGTTGTAACCTGGGCTCTGATACCAATTTGTCACACTCTATCACATGGGTAAAGTTTTTTATTTTTATTTTTTTTACTTACCAACTTATAATAAACTTGCACATAACCTTGTATGGAGATTCCTCGTACCAATAACAAATATATATATAGTTCGACACGCACATCATATGAAGCACAACTAAATCCCACTTGACATATTGTAATGGTTACATTTTTGTAATACATGCATGCATGGGTTAATGGTCTTCCCATACCCGTTTATTTAATATGTTTATATATGTTATCTTTGGTATGTGGCGATTATGGTTTTGGTTCCACGGCAAGTCCTGGGTACAGTGGACTGTTCGCCTTCTTAATTAAAACCTTTATGGCATTTACTATGTATTGCACTGGCTTGCCTCCCCGAGATGCTGATGTGGTGAAGTTCTGCCGCTTACGGCTTCCGCTTATTCTATGCCGTCCACCTCGCTCGATCAGTGGTCAGCCTTCAAACGACCATGTGCGGTGGCGTCTCTCAGGCTCCAAGTGTTATGAGGACAGGTCCTTGATCTTACCATTTCGCGCCCATAATCTTTCCCGGTTCCTCCTTGTCGATCGAATGGTTGAAAGATGGTCAGTCAGATCGAAGGTTGCAAATTACGCCACGAAGCAGGGTTTCACGGTGAAATATTTAAGTGTTTTTTCCTCTCGCTTATTCTTGTTTTCACTTCAGAGCGACTGTGTGCAGCCGAGGACTTTGGTGGCTCTCTACCATACCGGGGTTTCATTCTCAAACCCAGAGCACGGTGTCATGCCGCGGCTTCTCCTTTTGACACAGGTATGGACGTGCTCGTTCTTTGCTTAACTTCTGGAGTTTTTCTCATGATGCCGGATTTAACCTTTCCCGCTGTTAGATTGTTTGTCATTGTTCACAGTGATTCCAAAGGGGCTCTAAGTTTAATTGTTTCAATGTATTCAGGAGGTGCTTCGGCGACCGGTCGGCGTTGGGAAGGAGTCTGGCCTTTCCCTTCCTCATCCGTTCCACTACGGGTAAGAGCTGGTTGCTTTCCGAAGGTCCTGCTTTCGTATTCTTTTCTCAAAGTATTATCTGAACCTCTGTTCCACTGAACAGGGTGGCCGAGGTTTTTGCTATTGTAATCAATTTCCCCGCCATGCATCCGGGGTTCCTTTACTGCGAAGCTATATGACTCATTTTCTAGTTTGTATAGTCATTTATATCTGGTTGTTTTTCTTTTATTTACCAACCTCAGGCGGAACTCCGCCTAGGCACGGTACGCCGGCTTGAGTTGTATGTAAATGTATTGTTCTGTTTCAGGGTTTTGCCCGACTCACGGACGTTACTTCATAACAAATACTGTTACAGTTTATAATGTTAATCCTTTGTTATTCAGTTACAAGTTTGTCGTGCGAGTTCTGGTATTTTGAAATGGCTATATTATGTTCTCGGTATGGATTGGTTGTTTCCACAACTGTTACTTTGAACTCGTTTGATATACGAGTCGCCGTATGATTTCTTTTCAATGTATGTGTTATCCTGTAGTGGCTATATCTTGGTTCTTAGTTCGGCAAAGGTGCCCTGCCAGTTAAGCACACGCTTACGCCGTAGCGGTGGCACCTTAGAACCAGCATTCATTGCATATAACTATACGCATGCATAATGTATTGACCTTTTCATTTGTTACTTGAACAGGAATATCTTCGCCTGTAGATTATGTCTATAATATGCATGTACATAATTTCAGTTTTGTCGTTTTACTTATGTAATAGCAGAGATATTGTTCTTTTCCACATCAGAGTTTGTATTTAGGCTGCCGACGAATGTTCGGCTCACTCTTGCCTTGATAATGGTTCGATCTCGCCACTGTTTGTTGCTATTTTGAGTTGTTATAAGAACGTAGCTGTTCTGTTTTATGGTTCATTTTATTTCTTTAAACATTACTCGCTCCAGGGCACAGATTTGGGTTAAATAGTTCCTATCTGTTTTAATATTTGGTTTACTGTCTGTATTACAAGTTCTCGGTTCAATATATTTTCAATGTTTACATTCTTAAATGGAAATGCAGTTACCGACTGTGCCGAGCGCATAGAGGGTTTTCTTTTCTAGGGAATAAACAGTTTATTTCCCTCTAATTTATTTGGTTCACCACAGAAAGAGAGTCATTTCTCAGTTAATAGTATGACCACAGATAGATAAGGTCATTGCGTAGTTAATAGGCTTACCACAGAAAGACAAAATCATTACGCAGTTACTAGGCTTACCACAGAAAGATAAAGTCATTTCTCAGTTTATAAGTTTAATAAGCCATACCTGCTTAGCCGCAAACCTGTTTGTAATGCTTGTCTACCACCCGTCCGTAGGAAGATCCTCCTCGATCTTCCACCCCCAAGCACATCTGCAGATCTCGTCTGCAATCTCACTGGCTATGCCAGTTCTCGCTATCTAATCCTAACCAGACATAGCGGATTCAGGAATTCTCTTCCTCATAAACATGCCATCTGGTCCCAACCAGAAATAGCACTTTTCTTTCTTCCTTCTGCCATCTGATCCTAACCAGACTTGGCATTTTCCCCTTTTTCCTCTTGGGGACTCAACTGCCTCCTCAAGGCAGTTAGGGTTTCTTTTTATTTAACCACCTTCACAGTGGTTAGCCACAGTTAATCATATACTCACATTGAATAATGATAACACAACTAATTATCATAATGGTTAACAATACTTAACAACAGAGTTTATATATTTCATCAAATAGAGTTTATCTCACAGTAAAATTTACTAATTTACCAACATTACTCCTCATGAAGGGGCATCACAGGATCCAAAATACAAGGAACAAAATAGGATGGTTCAACCA
This sequence comes from Pinus tabuliformis, assembly GCA_031772625.1. Lineage (NCBI taxonomy): Eukaryota > Viridiplantae > Streptophyta > Pinopsida > Pinales > Pinaceae > Pinus > Pinus tabuliformis. The sequence continues at coordinate 1,233,555,273 of CM062818.1, forward strand.
ATACATGCAAACTGTGGACCGTTTTTGACAAATGGAATTTTTAATGGGATGAACTATCTTAGATCATCATGTGAAACACATGGATATCCCACACTCTATTGAACACCTATACATGCATTTGAGTGATATGGACTAGAGAATTGAGAGAATTGAACAACACCTCAATGTCATTCCAACACCGAGATGTACTTCAAAGAACCCCAAATCATCCATCCAGGTTTGAGTGTTGGATATAGATCCTTCGAATTATATGTGATATGATATTGGTTATGGAATGTTTGTTTTTGTTTATTGATATCTATGTACAAGGCCACTTAGGCAAATTTATTAGTCTTAGTTAGTTTAATTTTTTCTATGTGAAAACTGAGTTATCCCTCTCCTCTTTAAAGAGAGTTCTTTTTTTGGATATGGTCAGGTCTCTTAAGTGAGAGACCGACTTAACATTTATACAACTCACAATGTAAATTTCAATTTCCAAAGATAATACAATTCACCCTACATAAAACACAACAAAACCAACGACATTTTAATTATAAATAATTAAATAAATATAACTAAAATGCTATATCTAATAACATTTTTAAAATTGCATATCTAATGTCTAATGAAGATTTTAATTCTTTTATACAAATTTAAACAAAACAATTTTATAACAAATGATAAAATTATGGAATGCTAAATAAATTAATGAAAATCAAGTAAATCCTCATGTAAATATATCTTAAATATCTATTTACTAAACTATTTTATATCTTAATTTTATTACTAAATTATTATAAATTACATATTTATTATATATTAAAAATTAAAAATAGTAATGAATTTAAAAATATTTAAAATTAAAAATGATTTACTTATATTAAAATTTAAGTGTATTTTTATTAAATATTATTTTTTTAATATTATTTTCATATATATTATATATATATATATATATATATATATATATATTTTGTTTTTTTACCGATGACGTTATTCCATGGTAAGTCTTACGCCAGACCTATTCATGTTTACTGCATAATTCAATATTTAACCACTTTAGTGGAAATCGTCCAGAATTTATTCTTTATCGAATAATTTTGGTTTTAAAAATAAATTAAATTCATGAAAAAAATATATCACACACTTATTTGATTTTTGTTCCGACTTTTATTTGAAAATTTTGGTAATGAAATAGCTTATTCATGTAAATAATTTTGATACTGGAAAATATAAAATAGGTTCAATTTAGAAAATAAAAAACATAAACATGTAATTAAAAAATTAAATAAAATACCAATTAAATTAGTTTGTTACAATGGAGTCCAACTTTTATTTGAAAATTTTATAATGAAATAGCTTATTCATGTAAATAATTTTGATAATGGAAAATATAAAATGTGTTCAATTTAGAAAATAAAAAATATAAACATGTAATTAAAAAATTAAATAAAATACAAATTAAATTAGTTTGTTACATAAATGGACTATACTTCATTTGCTGAGATTAAAACACAGTTGAATTTCCCAACAAAAATGGAGCTAATAACTCATAACAACAAAAATAGAATAAAACATGATAAAAATTTGGAGCAACACAATAAAATTTGGGTTATAGTTCTAATACATGAAATACATTCATATGGAGGCCTCTTTCACGTAGTAAAACTAATATTGCTACTGTGATTTACACTTTACGAGGAGTTGCGGAGTAACTCTTTGTAAAACCTGTAGCAAATTGTTTTACGCACCCACCAAAATTTACTTCACAATTTTCTCACCTTGACCCTCGATTAAACTAAAGACTTCTACACATGTATATTCAAAGATACTTTTAAACACATTAAATTTATGACAAAGTCAAAGTATTAAGACATAATATGGGTGCTTGTACAAAATATATGATTTTCAGAACTTGTATATGTTGTGGAGTACATATACAAAATATATATATCAGTTGAATAGATGTCTCACCATACTTATTTACCAAACCTGTATTAAATTCACTTTCGTTCTTAATTACTTGATGTGTGACGTTTGACCATACTTATTTACAAAACCTATATTAAATTCACATTTGTTCTTAATTACTTGATGTGTGTTGCAGAATGGAGAATTTGTACTCCTTCTCAGAACATCATTTAAGACATGTCCTTCAGCCTGCAAACAAATTCAACAACCTGCAAAAAAAATAATAAATCAGCAACTCGCAAATAAAATAATTGGTTGATTTACACGTGTACCACAGGTATGGTTGCTATCAATTAAAATAATTGGTTGATTTACACGTGTACCACAGGTATGGTTGCTATCAATTAAAATAATTGGTTGATTTACACGTGTACCATAGGCATGGTTGCTATCAATTTATTTAACGTTGTGGTTGCGATTCCAACACTCCCCCTTAATAATAAATTCTACCATTGACAATTCTAAAACAATCTCTGACATAAACAAAATTTGTATGTGCCAATGGCTTTGGGAATGTAACACTCACTGATACACCAATAATTGTTTTTACCAAGTTTTATTTACCACTATTAATTTTATTTTGTTTAATCTGATTTGTTAAAACAACCATTGTGAATGTAACACTGACACACCAACAATTGTTTTTACCAAGATTTATTTACCACTGTTAATTTATTTTGTTTAATCTGAATTGTTGAAACAACTAGGCTGTAAAGCCAAAACATGTATTGTTAAGTATTGTTTAATTTGAATTGTTAAAACAATTAGGTTGTAAAGCCCAAAAAAATATTTTTAAGTATTGTTTAATTTGAATTGTTAAAACAATTAGGCTGTAAAGCCAGAAAATATATTTTTAAGTATTAATTAAAAGATTTCGGATCAGTTTGTAAGAGAACTTGAGAATTAGTTAAATTAACTTCTGAAAAAAGTTACAAACAATTCTTTCATCCTCTTCCTTCAAAAGGAAAAGGGACAGAACCCTTAGGGGGTTGGGAAAAGAGGAAAATGAAACTGTAATGTGATTATTTCTTCCTAGAGCTGGGCAACATAGCCAGTGTGATAGACACTGTGATAACAATTCTGGGGTATAAGACTTGAGGCTGAGGTATGAGACTTGAGGCTGGACATAGTCCTGATGCCCAAGGTACCAGGTTATCATTGTTGGAAGTGGAAGAGCTCGAAGGGGGATTCTAGACGTAATTGCCAAGGCTGGGTGGAGAGACCTTCCAAAATAAAGGAGTTACGTGCATAAATCACACTCAACACAGGAAACATATAAGTAATATTACCATGTCAATAATTATTACTAGGAAAGGATAGATTGTTTACTTTTACAACAAAAAGTAAGTTAACAGGCTAGATTATAGTATTAACGTTATTCTATCACTGATAAGAGAAAAATATTGTCTTTTGATACATTGCATTGCTATCATATTTCTACATGTAACTAGGGAATTCAAGAAATAACGAACGTATTTACTTAGATGGAAATGATTATTTACATCTAAATATTAGGAACGAAGAATTAGTTCAGAGAATCAATATTCTTTTCTCGTCTTTCTATATCTAACTATAACATGGGATTTTACAGAGTCCTTTGCAAAACATACACAAACATACAAAATAGCAGTTCCCAGAATTTACACTTGCATTTGCCTACCTATTTATGACAGAAGAAACCTTTATAAATCTAGTCTACCAAACCATCCTATGGCTTTGGATTGTAAGTAGTTGACGAACTAGGGTTTATTGGCTCTCGGTCAAGTTCTGGAGTGAACTCACCGTGAGCCAAGTACCTAGGCTATGTTAGAAACCCTAACCCTCTAAGATATTAAACCGTAAATATAATCGAGCAGGATTGAAATGATTATATTTAGAAACAGTGTATTGAGAGTCATAGACATAATATCAGAGTCGAATCATTTACATAATAAACAATGAAATTCAGTTCATGAAATTAAACCGATATAGAAATGAATCCAATTCTCAATAAATATCTGAAGCCGAGCTATCATGACAGATTAGATACAAACATTTAATATATAATCCTTATGCCAATAAATTTACAGTTAGGCTTCTCGTAGAAACCTCATGGAATCAAGCAACTAGTCCAAGCTATCATGTTGGTAATGCAAAGGCCGACAAGTTCAAATTAACTAATTACAATTGCTAACAACAGCATCATTTCGGCCATGAGGCTTAAAATAATGTATAATTACACTTCTTGAAAACCCTCTGTCCATGGAAGGCTTATTCTAAGATCTCGAAATATCAGGAAAGATCTGAATCAAAACCCACCTGGAAAATGAGGACAGTAAGCTTAATTTAGAGCGCTATTGTCACCCAAATCCTCCATGCCAGAAGCAGAGTTTTGAACCACCAATATACGTACCTACATAGAAAACACCTAGAATGAGGACTAGAATCGAATAACAACTTGGCTATTGATATGAAAACTTGTACTAAAACAAAGGTAATTACCTGGGTTGGAGTTTACCATCCCTCAGTGTTGTGGGCGAAACATGTAGGTGCATAGGGAGCTTTAACAAAAGCTGGAGAGTAATTTTAAGTATCAAACCCAATGAAAATTGTGGTTTACCTCATGCTGTCACACGGAATCGACCCGGTCCACCAAAAAGTTTGAATCCATTCTGTAGTATTTGCACTTGTGCAAGGGCAGCACTAAAACCCTCATCAGTCATCCATTAAGCTCATGATGGGATACACATAGAATCATAGCAGAGAATCCTTAATTGGAAGGTTCCGAGTTATCAGTTCAAGGGTTTGAATATACCTGTAGGGTTGAGGACAAGAGCATGGCGGAACAATGAACCATGTCGCCAATCTTTCCCCTTCCATCGTAGAGCCAAAGAGCCAAACCAAATCATAGCCAAATGAACCTCTCATCGCCAAGAAAGGCATTAACCTACTCTGTCAGCCCTGAATCATTGAGACTGTAGATCTGTCTAGATCCAATGACAAGTTTTCTGCCATATGCAATGGTTCGAGACTCTTTCGAACAGTCGGAGCAAATGGCATTAATGCAGGACTATGTGGCCAACGAGGAAAGGGGCGATGGTGATAGGGAAGGGCCTCGAGGCTCTCCCACCTTAACGAGGAGGGACCATCCCGAGGTAGGTCTATTCGACAATGTCAATGCAGGTTACGTGGAGGTCCAGTGAGGAGTTAAAGTGAATTCGTGGCATTATCGAATATCAACAATGACATTACATGCAATTTAAATGTGTAACGTAAACCTTTAATAAATCCTTAAATATGTTTGGGGTTTTGACATAAAGATGAGTCATTTAATATTAGAGTAATTCCATTAAATGAATAGCTTACATTATCAGTCTTAATTTTTTTTTTTTGGGTTAAGGATGTTACAAATGGTATTAGAGCCCAGGCTCACATACTGATACTTTTGGGTTATTTTAACACAGTCAATTAAGTTGTGATGTAAGAATATTGATGCAAAAAGAAAAATAAATTGAGAATGGGTGAATATGAACATAGAGAGAGATAGAGGTTAGCACTAAGGAATAAAATACAGAGAAGCCCCAGATCATCAAGCTAGTCAAAAGTGCCTTATGCAGAGGCTAACCTAGAATTATGGGTACAACTAGGAGAAGAATCGCAACAAGCCAACGCTGCCCTTATTGAAACAATGCAACAATTACGGGCATAGATGATGAACTTGAGGACGGATAACGAACGTCTAAGGTGGGAGCAAGAAAAGCTCCTTAAAAGTCTGTCTGACCAACAAAATGAGTGAGGACTAGACCGAGTATAGAGAATACGGAGAAGACCCCAACCACCCATAATGGGGAAGATAATGCATAATCAACAAAAGGCCATAAGGAGGAAGAAGATGGGCATTCAGATAACGTTTCTGATCAAATAAAGACAAAAATATAGATGATAGAATTACAAGGCGAGTTCAATAAAATAAAACTGTCATTGTTTGAAGGAGAATTTGAAGAAGCAGCAGAAGCCTAGTTGATCGACATGGGTAAATATTTTCAAATTTATGAACATACTGATGAACTTAAAGCACGCCTAGCAATTTACGAATTACAGGGAAAGGCCACCCTCTGGTGGGAAGAGATTAAAACTTTGAGGAAGATTGATGAGGAACAAGTAACGTGGCAACAATTCAAGAAACATTTTAAAGATAAATATCTAATTGAATGTTACTATGATTAAAAGGAAAAGGAGTTCCATGAGTTAAGGCTGGGAGCCTTGACCATGGATCAATATGTAAAATGGTTTACTTCCCTATTGCGATATGTTCCATATATGCAGGAGGAAAAAGATAAAATTCAACGGCTTATTAGCAGTTTACCCAACTTCATGAAGGAAAAATAAGAATTTTATTATCCTAGAATGATGGACGATGTAGTTCGAAAATCCCATAACACTTTTATCAACAAATGAAACAGAAAAATGTGGGGTTGAAAGGAGAAATTCACAAGAAAATGAGGAACTTACCATCAAACAGGCAACCGAAAGTCATAAATGGAAGAAATAATCAGCAAAGAAATTTCAAAAAATTTGCAAGAAACCCGTCCAGAGCTCAGGCATACACTGATAATAGACAGCCAGAGGGAATTAGTAAAACTGCTACAGACCAACTGCCAAAACCACCACTGTAATGTTGGGGATGTGGGCAATCACATTACTACAAGAATTTTCCACAGAAATATCTAACTGAACAACTTTCGAACATGCAATAAGCCTCCACAGTGGGAGATATAGAAAGGAGCATGCCAAAAATTGTTGATGCCTTGGATGATCATCAAGCGCAATATCAGCCCACCATGATCGAATGCGAAGGTATGATTGCTGATCAACCTATTTCTATTTTATTTGATCCAGGTGCTAGCCTAAGCCACAATAGTCCTAAAGTGGTAAAGAAATGTCAGCTACAAAGAAGTAAATTTAAGAAGTCTTGGCTAGTTCAACTAGCCACCGGAACAAAAAGGAATGTGTCTGCAAAAATAGAAAACTGCCCTATAACAGTTTCAGGATAACACATCCATGTTGATCTGAACATCCTTCCCTTGGGTTCATATGATGTATTAATAGGGATGGAGTGGTTGGAAGGTCGCTGGTCCCTCGTGGATTGCAAGGAAAAATATGTAAGCTATCTTATTGAGTCAGGGTAGCGAAAATAAATTCAAGGAATCAAGAAAAACATCAAATTACATCCTATTACAACCAACCAACTTAGAAGATGCATAAGGAAGGGCTGCTAGATTTATGTTGTCCAAGTAGGCTACACCAATGACAGAAACAAGATGACCTCTTTAGAGAATATTCCTGTAATTCAGGATTTCGTGGACGTGTTTCCTGAATCCATCCCTGGATTTCCACCAAGGCGTGATATCGATTTTACCATTGAATTAGTGCCTGGACCAACTCCTATTTGAAAATATCCTTACCACATGAGCATTCCTGAGTTAACAAAAATCAAAATGCGGCTTCAGGAACTTTTGGATAAAGGATACATACACCTTGGTGTGTCCCCTTGGGGGGGCCCTGTGTTGTTTATATGAAAGAAGGACAGAACTTTAGGATTATGCATTGATTATCATCATCTAAATAAGCTAACCATCAAGAATAATTACCCTTTACCCTATATTGACGATTTATTTGATCAACTGTAGGGAGCTAACGCATTCTCAAAAATAGACTTAAGGTCTGCTACCACCAAATTAGAATAAAGGATGAAGACATCTGCAAAACTGCATTCCGAACTTGTTATGGAAATTACGAGTTCGAGGTACTTCCTTTCAGCCTTACCAATGCTTCGGCCACTTTCATGAGCCTGATGCACAACATTTTGCAGCCATTTCTAGCTAAAGTTGTACTGATTTTTATTGACGATATACTAATCTATTCAAAAAATTAGAAGCATGAGAAACACTTGAGAATAATATTTCTGATTTCGCGAGATAATCAGCTATACATAAAGTATAGCAAGTGCGATTTTTATAAAAGTCAAATCCAGTACCTAGGCCATGTTATATTAGTAAAAGAAATAGTGGTGGATCCATAAGAGAACGAAACTATTATGGAATGGACCAAATGGAAAAACATTGATGACATAAGATCCTTTTTGGGCTTGGTAGGTTATTACCGTCGATTTATTAAAGGCTTTTCAAAAATAACTTTTCTTGTGACTATGCTACAGGAAAAAGGGTATGCTTTCCACTAGACAATGGAATGCCAACAAAGTTTCAAGCGACTAAAGAAACTACTTACTACCGCACTGGTGCTAAAAGTAGTAGATCGAGAAAAGTCCTTTGTGGTAAGTACAGATGCGAGTAATGAGGGTGTCGGTGGAGTATTAATGCAGGAAGGGAAGGTCATATCCTATGAGTCATGCAAACTGAAGGATTATGAGTAGCGTTATTCTGCTTACGATCTGGAGTTGACCATGGTAATGCACACATTAAAAATATGGTGACACTACCTTCTAGGAAAGAAATTTTTGTTATTAACCGACCATAGAAGTCTTACAAATTTCTTTAACCAGTCTAGTCGAAACACTCAGTAGGCGAGATGGACTGCATTCTTGAGCGAATTCAACTTTGACACGAAACACATCAAAGGGAAAGAAAATCGGGTAGTAGACACTTTATGCATAAAACTATATTGCATTTATGAAGTGCAATTCACCCAAGCACAATCTAACCTACCGGAGGTCATTCGAGAAGCATCCCTCAAGGCCCAGAATATGCATTCCTATGGAAGCAAGCTTGAGAAGCTCAAGAAAAAGGGGAAAAATTTGATTATGGAATTACCCAAGAAAAAATGTTAACATTCAGAAATAGAATTTATATCCCTATCAGGAACTCTGTCAAGCAATGAGTTTCATAGGAAGCCTTATGCCTCCCACCCAGGATACCAGAAACTGTTTTCTGCTATCAATAAAATTTATTTTTGGCCAAGCTTAAGAAAGGGTGTGGCTAAATATCTATCCAAATGCTTAGAGTGCCAATTGGTGAAGGCAGAACATCAACATCCTGTCGGTTTGTTGCAACCATTATCCATTCCTGAATGGAAATGGGAGACGATCACTTTAGAATTTATCACTGGGTTACCTCGTACTAAGAAGGAACATGACCCAATCATAGTTGTGGTGGAAAATATGATTAAGACCACTCATTTTATTCTTGTAAAATCCACCTTTAAAATGGTGGAGATTGCAGACATATTTATGAGGGAAATCCTCTGACTACACAGGATGCCCCGAGTGGTGATATCCAGCAGGGATGTAAAATTTACTTCTGCATTTTGGAAAACCCTATTTGCAGGGTTGGGTACTCAGATTCAATTCGGTGCTACCTCCCATCTATAGACCGACAGTTAAATAGAATGAATGAATCAAGTCTTGGAAGATATGTTGAGAATGTTTGTAATGCAACAAGCGCAGAAGTGGTAGGATTACCTCCACTTGGTAGAATTCACCTACAATAATGGACATCACGAATCATTGGGTATGAGCCTTTTCAAAGTATCATATGGAAGGAAGTGTCGGGTACCCATGGACTAGAATAGTCTAGATAATAATTTAGCATTGGGTCTTGATATGTTAGCTGATATGGAGGCCACCATTAAGAAGGTTCGCCAAAAATTTTAAGTTTTCAAGGATAGGCAAAAGGTTTATGCATATAAGAAAAGAAATCATAAAGAATTCCATTTGGGTGATCACATGTACTTGAAAGTTACATCCCGGAAAAACACTTTACAATGGAAAGGTTGTGCTAAGTTGCCACCCCGGTACTGTGGACCATTTCAGATTTTGGAGTGGATTAGGCCAGTGGCATGCAGCTGGCACTTTTGGGCCACATTCGAGTCCACAATGTTTTTCAAGTATCTTTATTAAAGAAAATTTGTATGACCCTCGGTATATTATTAATTGGGAAAGTATTTAGGTAATGATAAAATGAAGTTAATATAGTAAGAATTGTTATTTTTAGGAATTTTCTGACAATAGAGTATGAATGTGCATGTAGAACTCGAAGGAGAATTTCTAGTAGAGCCTCTTTGTATCCTCGATGGGGGAGAAACCACCTTGCAAAGGAAATCCATCACCCATGTTAAAGTGCAGTGGAAACACTTTGGCCTGGATGAGGCTACTTGGGAAGAAGAGGAAGCCATGCAAAGAGCCTATCCTACACTGTTTACTTAAAGGAAAGAACAGCAGGGACAATGTTCCTCTCAAGGGGAGGGAGCTTGTTACAAAACATTTTTTCATTATCCCTATAATCCCCGTTCCTTGATCCTAGAGGACCTCTACAATGAACCCCACATGCTTTGCCTTCATGAAGAAACTCCTATTGTGTCCCTCTTCATGAGCATATCAATTCCCTTTTGCACCATTTCCCCTGAAACATCTGTTTTGCCCAGTTTACAAGATCGGCGATAATGACCTTTGTCTCCCCCGCACCAATGTGCAGAGATTAGCACTATCCCTAGCACTGAACGGAGCGACTGAGCTATGTTCTAGTCCTGACGGTCCTGTTATGGAAAGTTTTTTAAGATAGGAGCCGAAGCATCCAGCTCTAGAAGCTTCGTAACAGAAGTCTGGTAAATGGTTTGGCCGGATGGGGTCAAGGATGTCAGTTTGGGCTCCTTTCCCCTATAATGATGGAAATACCTCAAGGGATAAGCCCTTCTCCCATGAGAAGAGGATCCATCTCCCATCCATTCATCCTATATAAACCTCCCTTCTTCCCACCCACAAGCTAGTGTTAATGTTGGTGTGCTAGAGCTATTTTGGTTTGGAGTAAACAACAAGCTATTCTAAGTTGTAGCTATCTAGTTGTGTGAGGGAGAAGTGTGATTTGGTTTGGAGTGAAGCCTAAAGGGAAGAGCCTTAAGACTATTGTGGATTGAGGCCATCATGGAATGCTAGCAAAAGTGTGTGGGAATATGGTCTTGTCAGAGGAGGACTGCAACATCAAGACAAATGGTTGTAATCTCTCTTTGATATTAATATATGCAACTATCGATTGATTTCCTACATGATTTTTCATCTTATGTATTCATGGATTAATGTTTCTTGACTTGTTAAGTAGGTTGAATTACAATTTGTCTATTATCATGTTTGTTGTCTATTGTTGTTTACTTGTTTCAGGTGCTTGAAGAAGGAAGCGAGAGATAGCTGGAGTGAGCAAGAAAGGACATCATCAAACAGGATAAGCATAACAAGAGGTAGGCCCTCTTGATTGGTTCTAACCTAAGGAAATATTCCATATAATGTATCTGTTGTGGCTAGACCCATTATCGGGCTAGAGGAATTTGTTTGTGTCCACACGTATAATTTTACTTCACCACAAATTGGCAACTCCACTGGGGAGTACATCCTTTTGTTTGTCTTAGATTTCATGATTTCGTGTGAACTTTTCTAGTTCCACTTTTTCCCTTTGGTTCTGTTTCTTTTATCCTACTTACTGGCCTGAGTTTGAAATTCATAGTAGTAGATCTGGTCCCTGTTTCAATTTTTTTTGGCTCCCTCAATCAACGCACTTAATCCGTTGACAGTCACGCCAATCAACACGATTTTCTAAGAAATAGTCGTGTTGACCAGCCTCTAGCACCTGTTGGCAGTTAGGCAGTCGTGCCGATGCGTGTAATTGAAGATTAGGATTTGTCCCCAATCTTGGCCTGTGTGTTTTGATCTCATGATTTTGACCCCGTACGCCTTTTAGACCATTTTCTCCCTAACTAGAGAGCTTCATTTAGCTTGTTTTGTGTGCTTACTTGGTTTAGCCCACCCTCTGATGTGTTAAATCTAGCCCTGTTTGAAGTTCTTTTTTATTTTTTATTCTTTGAAACTCTCAATCAATGTTATTTTTGGCCAAAAAATCGCATTGATCAGGCCTATCAGCGCTAGTTTTAGCCTAAAATTCGTGTCGATCGGTGGTATTTTTGGCCCAAAAGTCACTCTGGTCTCTGACTTAAGAAAAAATCAAAATTTCTCCCGTTCTAGTGCCAATGTGTCTTGACCCTCAGACTCTCTTCTTCCTCCTAGAAGTGACTAGGATGCTTTGTTTGCTTCATTCTCAATTGAATGAGTGAAAGAGTCTCATTTGTTCTCTTATTTCGAGTGCCTCTTTTATCTTTCCAAGCATAGATTACATTGCTTGGTTTCTCGATTGAAGCATTTATGTGTTTGGTTGGTTCGATTCAGGGAAGAAGTTGTTTTTAGTTTCGTTTATCATGCTTTGGATTTGATCGATGCTTGTTTGTTTGGAATTGTAAAATTTTTCATTAGAGTGCTTTATGTGAAAGATTCATTTTTCATTTTATGAAAAGAAGAACATCATTCTAGTTTACATAAGCGAAAATATTGCATTAGTAGCATTATTGAGAAGCTATAATTGCATCATCATAAGCATTGGAAATGAAATGAAACTTCTTTTGTTGTTAAGGGAAGATTAAGTGCATTTAGGAGATTTATTAGAGAAATATTTCATTCTTTGATTATTGCATTGATTTTGTGTTCCATATCTCTCAATTAGTGTTAACTTTCATCAAACAAAAATCTCTTTTCTCATATAGCTGCGTATACGAGTTTTGTCAGATGATAAAAGTAGGTCCTTGAAATTGGGACCTAATTCAAGATCAATCGTTAAAATTTATTAAATTAAACTAAGGAATCATTGAAACTTAACGCTCAAATTTAGTGGTCTAGGCTAGATATTTGTTCCAACGTCTTTAAACCTAGCAGCTGTCATTCGCTTTGGCACCAGAAAGCACTAGTATAGACTTGTTCTCCCCATACTGTCGTGTATATAAAGGGAGACCCCACTAGGTCTGCAATCCTTTATCCATAAGAACCTGTGTCTACTGCCTTGTAAATGTGATACACCGAACATAGCATTCAGGGAGATTTCCTGCTCATACTTCTCAGTTCGACTGGAGGTATTCTATAGTTCACGGCTACCTGGTAATCCTTTATGCCTAGAGTACCCTGAGTAGTCATTTTTGATCTTTACTGACTCTTTAAATTTGAAAATATCATTGAGCACTTGTCCTTTCGAGCTTGTTAATTTCGAAAGCGACTAGAGTCATCTTTCAGCCTTTTATCAACTCTTAAAATATGAAAGGGCGAAGTTTTGTTTCAGTGTCTTGAAACTAACTTCCCAAATATTCCTGGTTAAAGTTATATTCCTTAGTGTTTCTTTAAATGTTGATTCTAATGGAAACATTCCCAGAGTCTACTAGTCAATGGTTCCCCTCGGATGGGAATCCTGGTCCTTTTCCTTCTTTTAGAAATGCTTGTGCTCCTTATATGGCAACGTTGTCCCTCCCTAGGTTAACCATTGGTTTACCTATCTGGTTTTTTTCAACCTCGGTGATCCCAAGTGTCCCATCTCTTGCCCCACCATCTTCTTCATTTGAATCACGTAACGTTGATTTTAAGGTTGAACTCTCCCATTCTTCCCTTGTTTCTTCATCTTCCTCTTATACTTCGCATGGCGAAAACTTGAAATCCAGTAACTAGGAGGCTAAGAAGAAAAAGAAGAAGATGAAGAAGAAGAAGAAGTCAGATAAGTGAGAGGCCAATTGTGTAGCTATTACTCCAAATGCACCTCTTGTAGACAAAGCTTCTAATCCTTCATGGAAGGTTAGATTCCCTTGCAAGCTATGTAAGGGTGACCATCTCCTTTGAGACTGTCCTGGCATTCCCAAAGTCTTAGAGGTATGGTCTCAAGACTTGAATCGATCATCCCCATCGACCTCTAGAGATCATGTCGATGATATGCCTTCAACTAATATGGTAAGAAGAAGGGAAAGATTAGATTCCCCTGAAGGTTATGTGAAGGAGAGCATCTTCTTCACCTTTGTCCTCTTATAGTTAAAGCTTCCAAAGTTTTGGAAAACCTTACGGCTCCTCAACCCCAACTTCCTGTTTGTTATCAGAGGCTTTCTTCTAACCCTCTCCTAGTTGGTAAAGAGATTGACTTGGATTTATCTCTTACCCGTCCTGCTCTTCCTGAGCGAGATGCTCTTGTGTCTGTTCCTAAGCAACCATTGGCTGAAAAGGGTGTTGACTTAGTTCCTCCACCAGTTTCTCACTCTGTTCTGGAAGAGAGTGGTGATCATACTACTCATGTTCTCCTAGTCTCCTCAGATTCTCATGAATCGAAGAATGACCCTCCCATCCCCGTTGTTCAAGAGAGTCCTTCTTCTATTCCTACAGAGCATGGGGGTAATCATATGATACCCCCACCAAGTAGTTTTGTCGTCTCTTTCGATTGGGCTCCCCACAACTTGTGCCTGTCACTCAGAATCTGTTGGCTTTTAACAGAGGATCCAGTCAACCCTTGGGGGTCTTTCTGAAGTTCCCTATTACTTTGGAAGGGAAGACTGTCTATATAGATGTGATGGTAGTCCAAGGTTTCTTAGATTCCAATATCTCCTTGGATGCGACTATGTTTATATCATGGGAGCTCTTGTTTCTTATCTTTTCCATGTGGTTTGTTTTGCGCATGAAGGGAGAATTGTGACTATTGATCAACTGTCTTTCATTGGTCACCAAGTGCCTCCTTTGCAACCATCAACCCCTATTAGCTCTTGTTTGCAAGAAGTTCCTTCCCCACCACAGGTTAATTATGTGGTGACCCGTTCTGTCTCCACATCTGTTGATGATTATACAGATGGTATAGTACATTATGTACTAGGGGAATTTGAAACTGATATTTCTATGGTACCAATTGAGATGTATTCCTCCCAGAGTGTGGTTCTTCCATCTAGTGAAGACCTCTTGGGAGCCATGTTCTCATATGGTTCATGAATAGATGTGTGAGGATAGTTCCTGGTCTTGTGTCAACCTCGTTAAAAAATGAAGCATGGATTCATGAGGATGGTTCTTGGCCTTGTGTCAACCTCATTAAAAAATGGAACAAAGGGTAAGCATAGTTCTTTGTATTGTGTCAAGCTCATTAAAAAAGGAATCAAGGAATATGAGGATAGTTTCTTCCTATATCTACCTCGTTAGAAAATGAAACAAATGTCTTGAGGATAGTTCTTTTACTGTGTCAACTTCATTAAAAAATGAAGCACCTCCCTTTTCCAAATCAAGTCTTTGATTAAGATCTCAAAAAATCCCAGTCGAGTCTCTCCTAGATCTCGAAAGTGAACCATCATTCCATCCACCTAGTTGACTGAAATGAAGCTTGGGGGGCATGTAGCTCGATTGAGTCATTATGCTGGGGGAATCCAAACTTATAGCAAGCATAGATTTTCATTTCAAGCTTATGTAAACATGAAACCAAATCCAAGCAGAGTTCTCCATGGTTCAATCTTGTGTAAAAATGAACCCCTGCCCAATTTACATCTCATGATTTCCATTTCTATCAGCTAATTTCTTCTATATGAGCCTTGGTTGTTTCATTCCATCACTGCCATCTCTTTGGCCGATCATATGCTTTCACATGGTTGGTTTTCCATTCCCGAGGGACCGCGTCAATGAGTGGTTTTATTAGCCATCCTTTTGACCATTACATGTTTTGAGCATCTCCACCATTGCTGAAACTAGTTGCTACCCTGTATACCACATGTTCCTCTAGGGTGAGTCATGTTTCAACTCTTTTATCGACTCGTAAAACTCATATGAAAATATTTCAGAGTATTTTTCCTTTTGACTCATAAAAGAGAATAAAATGTGGGGTCCACTTTCAAGATCTTTTTTGACCCTTTAAACACAAGAATATTGTCGTGCCCTTGTCGTTTCGAACTCGTTAATGGATGAAAAACGTCAAGTGCCAAGTATAAGTTTACCCATTTTTCGAGCTGGGATGCAGTATTTACGAAAAAGGTACTCCTTGACTGAAATGGTCATGCAGTTCTCTCAAGTATTGTTTTCTACCTTTTCGAGCTCGAGAGACACAAATGTATGAAAAGGGACCATGTGAAGTTTTCTTTTACGTGTATTTTTCAAACTCTTTAAACATGAAAAAGGTACCAAGTTACACCTTTGTCAGACTCATTAAACTATTAAATGACATCAGATTCGTCACCATGACGAACATGAGCTTCTCCTTCCTAGGGCTCATTAAACTTACTACTAGGTTAGATTCATCTAAAGGATGAAATTATAGTGCAATAATATGATATCCCCTTCAAGCTTTCGATTAAAACATAATTGGGGTACCTACTAGGAATGGTGGGGGAAAATTTGGAAACCTATCAGTTGTTTTGGTAGCTCGCTCTTGAACCTGACACTCTTTGCTTCATGTCAGGTTGGGATATCCTCCTTTGTATCATTTACCTCCCTGGATTTGAGCCGTTCATTTTTCCTTCCATTTAATCTCTTCCACGTCATCATGACCACCAATCCTATGGATCCAAAAGCTGCCAAACTTCCAATTGTGTCACCGATATATTCAAGGGCTGTCCTTCTGCAGTTGCACTTACCTCTGATTCTCTGTATCATCCAAAATCATTTTGCATCCTTTTGTCTCACGTTGATGATGTGGGATTCATTATAGCCCTCCTTCAACATGGTCGCTTTCCATTGACTTCAACTCATTATCCGAGAAGTGGACTGAGAGACTCCTTTCTGGTATCTTAAAGATTGCATGCCCTAATGGCAAGTTCTTCGCACTCAACAACAAGTTCACATCATTGGCTTTTGATTGAGTGATTTCACGGGTGTTCGACTTTAGTTCTTCTATTCACATTCTGTGGATTGTGTTGATAATACCTTGAAGAACATTGTCATTATTAGTGTTTTCTCTCATGCTTGTGAATAGTTTACATTACTGACTGGTAATCAAGTGACTTTCTAGCATGTTTGATGTCAACACATCTATTCACATGTTAGAATTTGTACTTTGATTAGGTTGTGTTGGAGCAGAAGACCCCGGACTTAGATCACAAAAGTATAGGTTGTGAAGTTATGTGACATGGTTATGTTGATATGAATGTCTCTTTCAGATGGCTCACTGCGACCAGACCATGAGTTATCATATGTGATCCTTCTCATTATTGGATGGCTGCGACCACACCATGAGTTATCATATGTGATCCTTTTCATTAATGGATGGCTATGACCATATCTTGGTTTCATTATGATCCTCTTTGATAAACGGATGTGCCCATACTTGGATCCATCTACATGATCATTCTTTGGATGGCTGCGTCCATGCCACGGTTCATGTATCATTTGACAGAGTTCTTACTTATGTATATGTATCTATACTTGCTTGCAGGTTTTCCGACGACAGACTACGGTTCCTCGCACTGATTCATAAAGCATTTGATCCCTCACTCTAGATGGACCTTCATGCTTTAGGTGGCATCTGTTACACAACATTTTTTCACTGTCCTTGTACTCCCTGTTCCTTTATCCTAGAGGACCTCTACAATTAACCCCACATGCTTTGCCTTCATGAAGAAACTCCCATTGTGTCCCTCTTCATGAGAAAATCAATTCTCTTTTGCACCATTTTCCCTAAAAATTCTATTTTGCTGAGTTTACAAGGCTGTCGCTATTAACCTTTGTCTCCTCCACATTGATATGCAGAGATTAGCAGTATACCTAGCACCGACCAGAGTGACTAAGCTGTGTTCCAGTCATGCTGGTCCTGTGGAATTTTTTTTTTTAAATTAGGAGCCAAAGCTTCCAGCTCTAGAAGCTTCGTATTGAAGTCTGGTAAATGGTTTGGCCAGATGGGGTTGAGGATGTCAGTTCGGGCTCCTTTCCCCTATAATTATGGAACTACGTCAGGGGATAAGCCCTTCTCCCATGAGAAGAGGATCCATCTCCCATCCATTCATCCTATATAAACGTCCCTTCTTCCCAAGCACAAGCTAGTCTTAATGTTGGTGTGCTAGTGCTATTTTGGTTTGGAGTAAACAACAAGATATTCTAAGTTGTAGCTATCTAGTTGTGTGAGGGAGAAGTGTGATTTGGTTTGGAGTGAAGCCTACAGGGAAGAGCCTTAAAAATATTGTGGATTGAGGCCATCATGGAATGCTAGCAGAAGTGTGTGGGAACCTGGTCTTGTCAAAGGAGGACTGCAACGTCAAGAAAAATGGTTGTAATCTCTCTTTCATATTAATATATGCAACTATCGATTGATTTCCTACATGATTTGTCATCTTACATATTCATGGCTTAATGTTTCTTGACTTGTTAAGTAGGTTGAATTACAATTTGTCTATTATCACGTGTGTTGTCTGTTGTTGTTTACTTGTTTCAGGTGCTTAAATCAGGAAGCAAGAGATAGATGGAGTGAGCAAGCAAGGACATCATCAAACGGGCTAAGCGTATGAAGAGGTAGGCCCTCTTAATTGGTTCTAACATAAGGAAATCTTCCATAGAATGTATCTGTTGTTGCTAGACCCATTATCGGGAGAGGAATTTTTTTTGTGTCCGCACTTATAATTTTACTTCACCACAGAGTTGTAACACTTAGTGATACACCAACAATTGTTTTTACCAAGTTTTATTTACCACTGTTAATTTTATTTTGTTTAATTTGAATTGTTAAAAAAATTAGGCTGAAAAGCCAGAACATATGTTGTTAAGTATTAATTAAAATATTTTGGATCTGTTTGTAAAATAACTGGAGAATCAGTTAAATTAACTTCTAAAAACAGTTAGAAATAGTTCTTTCATCCTACTCATTCAAAAGGAAAAAGGGCAGAATCCTCACGGGGCTAGAAAAAGAGGAAAACAAAACTATATTGTGATTATTTATTGCTAGAGATGGGCAACTTAGCTAGTGGGAAAGAAACTGTGATAACAACTGTGGGGTACAAGACTTGAGGCTGGACATAGTCCTGACACCCAAGGTACCAGACTGGTTATCATTGTCAAAAGTGGAAGATCTTGGAGGGGGGTTTTGGATGTAGGTTCCAAATCCAAGGCTGGGTGGAGAGACCTTCCAAAATAAAGGAGTTACATGCATAAATCACACTCAACATAGGAAAATAGATAAGTAATATTACCATGTCAATAATTATTACTAGGAAAGAATAGACTGTTTACTGTTACAACAGAAAGTAAGTTAACATGCTATATTATAGAATTAACATTATTCTATCACTGATAAGAGTAGAAAATATTGTCTTTCGATACATTACATTGCTACCAGATTTCTACATGTAACCAGGGCATACAAGAAATAACGAACATATTTACTTACATGGAAATGATTATTTACAATAAACATTTTACTGGTTATTTATAGTGAACATTCTAATCATTAGCAATGAAGGACTTAGTTTAGAGAATCAATATTATTTTCTTGTATTTCTATATCTAACTACAACATGATATTTTACACAATCCTTTGGGAAAGATATGAAAATATACAAAATAACAGTTCCCAGAATTTACAGTGGCATCTGCCTACCTATTTATGATAGAAGAAACCTATATAAATCTAGTCGACCAAACCATCCTATGGATTTGGATTGTAAGTAGTTGATGAGCTAGGGTTTATCAGCTCTTGGTCGAGTTCTGGAGAGAACTCACTGTGAGCCAAGTACCCAGGCTATGTTAGAAACCCTAACCCTTTGAGATATTAAACTGTAAATATAATCAAGTAGGACTGAAATGATTATATTTAGAAACAAAATATTGACATCCATAGACATAATAACATAGTCGAACCATTTACATAATAAATAATGAAATTCAGTTCATGAAATTAAACTAATATAGAAATGAATCCAATTCTCAATAAATATCTGAAGGCGAGCTATCACGACAGATTAGATACAAACATTTAATATATAATCCTTATGCTAAGAAATTCATAGTTAGGCTTCTCGCAGAAACACCATGGAATCAAACAGCTAGTCCAAGCTATCGTGTTGGTAATGCAAAGGTTGACAAGTTCAAATTAACTAATTACAATTGCTAACAACAATAACATTCTAGCCGCAAGGCTTATAATACTATTTAATTACACTTCATAAAAACCCTCCGTCCATGGAAGGCTTGTTCGAAGAGGTCGAAATATCAGGAAAGATCTGAATCAAAACCCAACTGTAAAACACGGATAGTAAGATTAATTTAGAGCGATGTTGTCACCCAAATCTCCCATGCCGGAAGCAGAGTTTCAAACCACCAATATATATACCTACACAGAGAACACCTACAATGATGATTGGAATTGAATAACAACTTGGCTACTAATCTGAAAACTTGCAATAAAATGAAGGTATTTACCTAGGTTGGAGTTTATCATCCCTTGGAGCTATAGAAGAAACTTCTAGGTGAACAAGGAGCTTTAGCAAAAGTTGGAGAGTAATTTTAAGTATCAAACCCTATGAAAACCATGGTTTACCTCATGCTACCACACGGAATTGACCCGCTCCACTAGAAACTTTGAATCCATTTTGTAGTAGTTGCACTTGTACAAAGGGCATCATTAAAAACCTCATCAGTCTTCCATCAAGCTCATGAAGGGATACACATAGAATCATAGTAGAGAATCCTTAATCAGAAGGTTCTGAGTTATCAGTTTAAGGGTTTGAATATAGCTGTAGGTTTGAGGGCACAAGCATG
This sequence comes from Pinus tabuliformis, assembly GCA_031772625.1. Classification (NCBI taxonomy): domain Eukaryota; kingdom Viridiplantae; phylum Streptophyta; class Pinopsida; order Pinales; family Pinaceae; genus Pinus; species Pinus tabuliformis. The sequence continues at coordinate 1,233,575,767 of CM062818.1, forward strand.
GCGGAACAATGAACCAGGTCGCCATTCTTTCCCCTTCCATCGCATATCTAAAGAGCTGAACCAAATCACAGCCAAATGAACCTATCATTATCGAGAAAGGAATTAACCTACTCTGTCAGCCTTGAATTGTTGAGACCATAGATTTGTCTAGATCCAACGGTGGGTTGTATGCCATATGCAATGGTTTGAGACTCTTCTGAATGACTGGATTAAATGACGTTAATGCAGGACTATGTGGCCAGCGAGGAGAGGAACGACGGTGATAGGAAAGGGCCTCAAGGCTCTCCCGCCTTAATGAGGAGGGACCATCCTGAGGTAAGTCTACTCGGCAATGTTAATTTAGGTTACAACAATGCAGGTTACATGGAGGTCCAGTGATGAGTTAAAATGAATCAGTGGCATTATTGAATATCAACAATAACATTACATGCAATCTAAATGCGTAATTTAAACCTTTAATAAATCCTTAAATATGTTTGGGGTTTTGACATAACAATGAGTCATTTAATATGAGAGTAATTCCATTAAATGAATAGCTTACATTATCAGTCTTAATTTTATACTTTTTGGGTTAAGGATGTTACAGTGAATATGTTTGCAAATTGTTCCTATGACCCACAGTGTTGCAACACAATTTCACCATTGTTAATTAGTTCTTTAATAAAATGATATTTAGCATCAATATGCTTGGTCCTCTTGTGAAAAACATAATTTTTTGATAGTGCAATTGTGGAATTATTGTCGTAGAAAATTTTTGTAGTTCCCTCTTGCTCATGGCATAAATCCCTCAACATTCTTCTCATCCAAACTTCTTGACACAATGTTGTTGTTACGCTGACATGTTCAGCTTCTACTATTGACAATGACACTATCAATTTCTTGTTGGAGGCCCATGAAATGGCTCCCGAACCCAAATGAAAAACATATCCTAACATGCACTTTCTCTCATTGACACTTCCTCCCGAGTCACTGCCAGTGTAACCAACCAACCTAAAATTATTTGTAGCGGTGTACAAAATACCATACTACTTTATCCCAATGACATACCTTAGAATCCTTTTAGTTGCTTGCCAATGTGTCTCCTTAGGTGTCTCCATGAACCTTGACACTAGGCTTACTGCATACATTATATTTGGCCTAGTTGCCATCAAATACATCAAGATTCCCACTATACTTTTGTATAATGTCAGATTGAGATTGTCACTACAATATTGTTTTCTCAAGTTCAACCCCATGACAGTTGGAGCTGGTGTGAGCTTGATGTTTTTCATATTAAACCTCTCGAAAATATCTGCTACGTACTTTACTTGGGAGATAAAAATACAATTTTTTGTTTGCTTCACTTCTATGCCCAAAAAATACCTTAACAACCCCAAGTCAGTCATTTCAAACTCACTTTTCATGACTTCTTTGAAATCAATGATGAGGAAATCATCATTTCCTATAAAAATCAAATCATCTACATATAGAACAACAATAATAATCATACCATCATTCTCTTTGATGCAAAGATTAGGCTCACTGTCACATTTGTTAAATCCATTTTCCATCAAGTAAGCATCTATCTTGTTATACCATGCATGCGGTGCTTACTTCAGCTCGTAAAGAGCTTTCCTCAACCTATACACCTTGTCTTCTTAGCCTTCTACCTCATAACTAGGTGGTTTCACAACATATCCTTCCTCTTTTAGCACTTCATTCAAGAATGTTGATTTTACATCCATTTGATACACTTCCCATTTATGTTGCATGGCAATTGACAACATTGTATGCGTTGTCTCCATTCTCATGACTAGCGCAAATGTCTCTGCATAAGCTCTTCCATGTTTTTGCTTGTATCCTTTGAAAACTATCCTTTATTTATGCCTTTCAATATTTCCTTTAGCGTCTCTCTTGGTTTTATAGACCCAATTCACTCCAATGACTTGTTTTCCTTACATAATGTCAATTAACTCCCATGTGTCATTCTTTTCCATTGCTTCTATTTATTCATCCATTTCCATAACCCATTTTTATTCTTTGACTACATCTTCAGAATGAATTGGGTCATCTACATGAAAAAACAATGCAAATAAGGAATTCAGACAAGCACTACTATTAACTTCATTTTTCTCATGAATTTCGCTTAAATTTATGAATTTTTGTCTTCTTATGCTTGCGGAATATGGGATTGACATGTCACTTGATATTGTGCTTGAGGTAGATGGAATTGCGAGTATTTGCGGTTTGCTTGGAGTAGTACTTTCTTGACTGTGTTACATTGTCCTATTATGTGTTCATGACGTTACTTGTTGACTACTTTGTTGTGCTTGAATAGGAGTAGAAGGACTCATTGTTGAGGAATTCCTTGATGCAGTCAATTCCTCTTTGTCTCCACGTGGTATACATGTTTTCACATTGATTGTATTCTCTAAACTTCCATCTGTTGGTTTAAGGGGTCCTGACCTAGGTTCAGAGTTAATTGTTCCAACAAACAGAACCCTACACTGCTAGCCATTTTAGCAACAACTTGCATAGTGTACGGTGCAGTCTCACCTGAAGTAGTATTGGGGGATGAAAGAACCAAGTTTCTCCATCCAAAGATGATGTTATGAGTTTCTATAACCTAGATTCACCTTCATGCAGATCTGATCCTCTGATAGACCTTAAACCTTGAAGCCAATCTTAAATACCTTCAATTCTGTATGAAACCCTTCAATTGCATTATTCAGATCCTAAGAATATAGCTTAGCTACTTTTGCATGCAAAAGCATGCTTTCAAGGATTTTTGTGGCCTAGATCTGCTGTTGCGCAGACCTATCTTCTCTTCCGATAACTATATATGTCGCGAATATCATTCAGTATCTTTAATAAGCATAAACATATTCAGTTAACCCGATTTGCATAGAGGAAACACATTAACTCATGGAAACAATATTTAAAGAAAGATAAATAGGTAAACAGATAAATAGATAAAACATAGATGCAAATATTTCCAACCCAAAACTAGTCTTTATTAATTAGAATCTTTCTAATATAGATGTCAACTACCCTACGTACTCAGCTGCAAGGGTCCACGCACTCAGCTGTGGACTCTTCCAGGCCTCCGTGCACTCAACTACGGAGCCTTTCCTTCGCTACTAACAGGAAAAAATCTTTACTATCTATCAAATCCTTACAACATTATTAATTCATTCATCTCTCTATTCCTATCTATCAAAACTTATCTCTAAGACTCGCTATGACTCAACTATTTATAGCCTTTCTAATACAATACCATTGCCCCCGATTCATGGGTGAGTCTTCAAAACTAACCAAAACAAGGGGCTAAGACCCTTTTAACTCCTATATATCTGCACACTCTGCATCCATATTTCGCAGAGACTTTACATTCTTACAAAATTATTTACAAAAAATAACTATCGTAAGCCAACTCTAACCATGGGGACCCCATCCCAAGAGACCCCCAACACAAAGATTGTGACTCGCCCTCAAGTCACTCCACTGGTTGGTCCACTTTATGTCAAAGTCCACTTAATGACTTAGTTAATGTTTGAAGCTCTGTGGTACTCTATTCTACTGCTTGTTGTACCTCCTAGACAAATTTCTTTGTGGTTGCCCCCTTCACTGCAAGTTGTGTAGTCCTCTTGGTCTGCTGCATGGCCTTCATATTTTAATGAATATTCTGTGAAAGTTGGTTGGCCTCCATTGTCCAAGGCTGAAGCTGATCTCTTAGAAGGGACTTCTTTGTTTGCAACTCATGGTTTTGCATTTGAATCCCTTTGCCTTCCTACAAGCATGCAAAGTGCTAGACTAGTGCCAACGACCGCATAGTCATACTGATTTCATCATATTTTTACTGCGCTTCCATGATCTATATGTTCAACTATTGCAACTTGGTGTCCTCCTGCAATGTATCCCATAGGCCCATTTCTTTATTGAATAGCTGGTCACAACCGTGAACAACGACATATATTTGACCCATGGATTCTCTGATAGCTGCACCTCTTTGTTCCTGAACTTCATGCAGTGTGGTTGGTTGAAGCTTGAGCTAGAGTTCAACTATCTTCACCTGAAACTCAAAAGTGACTTGCCCAACCTCATCTTTGGCATCGCGCACCATAGTAGCTAATATTTTGACTTTTGTCTCGTCTTGTGCATCATCTGGGATATGCAATTCTGGAACTGTTTGACAGACTTGTTCAACTATGAATTCTAGATTTGTGCTTCATGCTTGAATTTCCTCTTTCTCCTTTATCTCTTGTGTCTTCTCCTCATACATATGTGCATTGTGGACTTTACACTAACTGAGGATTGCAAGGGCGCACTGCTCCCTGATTTGTAACTCATCTTAGACCCCCTGATGCAATTGCGTGGAGGGCCTGGAGCGGTAGCACGACCACATTGATCCCAATAGCTTTGATCTTTTCTAGTGTGTTGTGGTCGTCCTGGTTATCTTCTCGCAAGGATCGTTCTGGTAAAGGAATGATCCTTAGGTCTATTTTTCGTTCCACTTCTAGGACACTCACGCTTGCTTGAGTCAGGCTCGCTTGCACCGCGATTGCTTGCCCAACGCTCGTCGCGATCCTACTGACCTAGATCTGCAACTTGCGTAGATCCTCCTAAAGACTCCCCAGTTTCTACATATATTGCTACTCAAAATGTGACCACAGCTCGGATTTCATCGTGAACCTTGTCGTCGATCTCATCTAAATCATCCTCTGTGAGCATTAGAGGGTCCACCTGCGATTGTTTATTTGACTTCCACTTCTTTCACAGACTTGTTGCTATCTCGTTGGGGCACTTCTAGAATTTAAAGGGGGTGGACACCTCCTCAACCCCATCGCCTCCCTGTGTAGATATCTCCTGCTCATCGGTGCGCTATGAAGCTGATTTATTGCTTGCTTCGGTATCTTGTTTTTCCTTCGCAACCTGCTATTTAACATCATGGTCCTTCACAACCCGCTCTTCCTCTGTAGTCACCTTAGTAGCAACTTATTTTTCTTCTGCTGGGCAACCTTCTCCCATGCAACTACCTATTCTTTTTTATTTTTTTCGTAGCAAAGGTCTACACAGAGGATCTCTCTCCTACTTTGCTTGTCCAAAAATCCAACTGGGTAGGCTCATGTCACTTTGTTGGCCATTTACCCATAACCTCATGCACATATGTGTTTGCCATTGAGTACGGCAGCTTAGGCCACACCTCTTTAGGGTCTTTCTTTGTGTGGATCCAAACATTATGAATGTCTGCCTTAAATTCTACAAAGGTCTTTAGCTGCTCAAATAAGGTGGGAGATAGCCTTGGCCTTTGGTTGACATCCATTTGGATTTTTCATCTCCATGAATACCCAAAAAACCTTGGATTCTGTATTTTGTTCTGCATCTTTTGTCTTCCATAGTGAAGCAAACTTCGCTGCCTTTGGGAGGGTCTCATTCAACTGAGGGAACTAGTTGTCCTCTGAGAGCCTCTAGGCCACCAAAACGATTAGTAATAAGAGCCAAGCATAGTGGAACAATTTTCTCTCCTCTTGTGCCTCATGACAATTTTCCAAAAATTCTCTACAAAGATACTGGACCCCATTCGTAAACTGCATTGCTAATGAAATTACGAGTGAGGGCACTTCATCTGCACAACACTTCTACATTATATTTCCCAATATGATTTGTGGTGTGAACTATACTGCCTAGTCTATTATGGAGTGAATATAATATCCGTGCTTTCCCTTTATAAGCCCGAACTTGGCCTTCATGCATTTTGCGAGTTGTTTTTCCTTGGTCTTGTCTGCAAACTCCTTTGCTGGGTCCGCTCCTTTATATGGTAGCTTAGTAATCTAATGGATTAACATATTTGTGATGGGGATAGGCTCACCTAGCCATAAACACCTATTATGCACTAGTGTCAATAACTGTCGCACATATGCTGTGTTAATGTTGGAGTGGTGAAACGGGGTACAAATAGCATGTGTAATAGTCCCACCAGCTGAACTCCTCAGACCCATTTCACGGGTTCCAACTTCATGACCCGTGTATCTTCATAGTATATGTGGGACATATATTGATTTTTTGCTAGGAGCGAGAACTTTGCCTAGTCGGAGAGGTCCCAATCTTCCATCTTCAACACTAGTATGCACGCTAAGAGCTTTCCCTCAAATGGATCGTCATCTAGGAGTAGTGGCGTAGCAATTGAAAATTTGTTGGAATCAAGGTATTTGGTCACCTTCTTCTGTCCTCTTCACAGAGGCACATATACCAGAAGCATAGTTATTGGTTTAGTGTTCTTGGCATCCAAATCCTTAATCCCCATGCAGAGTTCCTCTTCGTCTAGATCTAGGGGAACAAAAGGTTGCTTGTACTTGTCCATTTTCCCCTTTTGTCGCACCCGCTATAGATGCTTTCTAGGCGAGTGGCACATTGGTTCGACGATCGACTTCTTTTTCCTTGACTTAGAAGAAAATTTTTTTGGACTAGGCGACCTTGGCATCGTAGGTATTGTTGGTGTGGCTTCTATGCCCATAGCTTCCAAAGCTAGGGCCTCAGCCACCGTGGCCTCAAAACTCATAGGCTCAGGCATGGAAAATTTTAGGGGCTAATATTAGCCCAGTGGGCTAATTTTCCATGATTTTTCCACAAAAAGATTCACCAATTTCCAATTTTTATAAAAGATGATTCACCCAAACTTTAGAATATAAAATTATTTTACGTTAAAAATCACCAACATTATATAGAGACTATATATAAAATCACTATAAATTTGAATAATTTTACAAATATATCAATGAACATTTTATAGTTTGCATATTAGGGATTAGTGAGATTCGCCAATGTTTTTAAACTTCAAGAAAATTGTCCATCCTTAAAATTTTCCTTGCACCACTCAGCTATCCTCTCCAAAGAAACTTGGCGCGATGTATTAGAATAATGGACGAGCTCTGAGTGCTTTAAGAAAACCTCACAATCTTCTCGGTGCATGCAAGAAATTTGTAGAAAGAAAGTGTTTCTCTACAGACCAATAGGACATATAACAATTTTTAGATTAAAATCTGACCATTCCCCCCATAATTTTGTCATAAATGCACCTTTGGTGGCATATTTTCAAATATTGGCACCTTACTTAACACCTACTCGCTCCTTCTAACGGGATTTTCTTAGTCAAATTAGCTACAAAAATTCCAATGACTATTTTTGGGTTGGGCTACGTGGCACCCTCCTCCATGGCGCAACATCCTCATCGTAGCTTCATCTGGTGTAACCTCCCCAATCTTCACGAAGTTTGCGTGTTGCCATATCCTCCCAGTCGGGCAGTGTAGTTTAGAGTCACGGCCTCCATTGCAACTGCCTGGAGCACTAAGATTGTCTTGCATTCATATGGTCATTGCATAGGGGAAGGATCCCCTGTATATAGCTTCAGTCGGTTCCCATTCACTTTTCCCAGAAAAGGTTCGCCATTCAGCTTTGCAAGCTGAAATACACCACCCTCTATAATTTCCTTGACAATATATGGTCCTAACCAATGCATCTGGAATTTACCCAAAAATTTGGTGAACTTGCTATTGTATAACAACACAAGATCATTTATCTTGAAAGTGCAGAGATTAATATGGCGGTCATGCCATGCTTTTTCACGTTTCTCCTTTAAGTCCGTTAGTTACGCAAGCTGTTTGTCTAAGGCTTCATGATCCGCCATATCTGTCAAAGCTTCTATGTGCAGACTAGGTACAATGTATTCCATAGGCATCACTGCTTCGACACCATAGACCAATCTAAACGAAATTTGTCCTGTCAGCTTCTTATAAGTTGTCCTATAGGTCCATTGTACCCTAGGTACGCTCACATCCCAATCATTTCCCTGCACATTACATACCTTCGTCAATGCGTTCTCCAAAATTTTGTTAAAAGCTTTGATTGTCCCATTTTCCAATGGGTGATATGGTGTGCTCTTCTAATGGTAGACCAAAAATTCATTTGTCATCGCACTAATCATTTCATTCAGAAAGTGCATTCCCCTTTCACTCATTAATACTTTTAGGCATCCAAACCGTGTTAAGACATATTCAAATAAGAACTTTATTGCAGTAGCCGATGTATAATCCTTCATCGTTTGTGCTCCCACCCATATGGTTAGATATTCGGCGACGATGATAATGTAGCGTGTGCCCACTTTCTTTCTAGGTGGCTGAATTGGCCCAATAAAATTGATCACGCACTTCTCAAATGTCTGCAAAGATACCTAAGGATGTAGTGGTAGTTCATCCCTCCATGAAAGTATGCAAGACCTTTGACATGCATTGCACGCCTTCCAGTATGCTTTAGAATCCTTATGCAATGTGGGCCACCATAACCCCGCGTGAAAAATCTTCTGCGCCGTTACTTTCCTTGCATAATGGCCTCCTGCATCCCCCCCCATGAGCTTCAGCGAGAATAGTATCATGCTCAAATTCTAGCACATATCTTCACAATATTTCATTTGCACCCATTTTGTACAAATGTCTTGCAATGACTTCAAATCTTGTTGCATGAACTACTACTTCTCTCTTCTGTTGAGTTGTATATACTTTAGGTGCCATCGCTGTAGTTAAGAATTGAATAATATCAACAAAATGGTCATCTAATACACATATTATAAAGAGCTGCACATCACACAACCCTTCCTCCAAATTACTGGGTTCTTCGCCTATTTCAAACCTTGACAGGTGGTCTGGACCGGAGTTCAATTGATCAGGCTTCACAATAACTTCAAAAACATATCCTTGGAATAATAACAACCACCATCAGATCTTTCCCCACAACGCAGGCTTGTTGACCAGGTACTTTAAGGCAAAATGGTCTATATTCATCTTGAAATGTCCCCCTGATAGATAACACCAGAATTTCTATAGTGAGAAGACCATGGCCAACCCCTCACACTCTATCATTGAATAATTTTTTTCATCCTTTGATAACTTCCTACTTGTGAAGGCTATAGGATGATCGAGTTCTCCTTCACTTGCTTATGATAGTACTACAGCCAATGCAATGTAAGAAGCATTAACATGTACATGAAACTCCTCCTCCCAATCGGGAAATACCAGGATTGGCGTAGTCACCATCTTTTCTTTCAACACATCTAAGTTGCACTGGCATTACAGAATGTTGCATCCTTCTTCAGTATTTTTCTGAGGCGCGGTAATTTGAACATAGGATTTAATGAATTATCTATAGTATCCAGTGTGTCCCAGTGTTGCACTTAGCTGCTTGACATTCCTAGGTGCCTCCAAGTTCACAATCGTTGTGATCTTTGCAGGGTTCACCATAAATCCTTGCTTACACACGACATGATCCAGAAAGATCCCAAAAAGAACACAAAATATAATATTTTTCAAATTCAACACAATCTGGTATCTTCGACATGTATACAACATAAGGCGCAGACTTGCTATATGGAATTTTACCAATCCAAACATGGTCCAGCCATTGAAGTATACTTCTAGAAACTTATGGATGAATTCTTTGTCCAATGTTATATCTACGCAGGAAAATATTGTAGGTGCATTCTCTAATCCAAAAGGCATAACAATGTACTGAAAGTAACCCCACTCTGTCACGAAGGTGGTTTTTCTTCGTCCTCTGGCGCAATCTTAATTTGGTGATAACTAGAAAACCCATCAGTAAAGCAATAGACCTCTTGTCCTCCTACATTTTCTAACACTTCATTTGTGAATGGTGTTGGAAATGGATCATGAACACATGCATCATTGAGCTTCAGCAGATCTATGCAAATCCTTATTTCATTCCTTTTTTTTTTCTGCTCTTGGACTACCATCGGGCTCACCTAATCAGACTCTTCAACAGGTTCTATAATGCCCGCATCCAACATTTTATACAGCTCTTGATGAACCTTCTCCATATACTTAGGATTAAGGAAATAAGGCCTCTGTACGACAGGCTTCGCATCTGGCTTCAATATGATCCGGATAACACCCAAATCACCAAGTATGCCCTTTAAATATGAAATCTTAGTGGGGAAGAGATCTTGGTACTCGTGAAGTAATTCAACAACTTTGTCCACTGTAGCATCGTCCTAATAATCTCCAATCTTCGTGAACTTTGGTTCTTCCTGAGTGCTAATGTTTACCTATCTTGTTTTCAAAGGTTGGGAGATGTCTGGGTTCTATACCTATGGTCCTTCTATTTTGTGATGCCCTTTTGTTTATGGAATATTGATATTCCTTAGGTATTATTCCTCCTCTTCAATAGTCACATTATAGCATTCCAATGTGTGGTGCAGCTGGGTGCTCCAATCAGGTTGGATCCATTACATAGGTTCCTTTGGCATTCTAAAGACAACCACTTTAATCTCTTGAAGCAGTTCGTCAATGCTTGCAAAACCGTCCTTATTGCTAAAGGTCAATAAGAAAATTTCCCTCAATACATCACACTTTGTAGTTCTGTGGTGGAGCTCTGTTTCGAGATACCAGTTCATGGGGATGGTATCCAAGGTATGAAAAAATATATGTACCCATTCTCGCTATAGTTTCATGTCCCACACCTTAGTTCTCTTTGCCAGATGATTGCATGGATCATCATTCCCACTGTACTTCTTAGTCATTCTTGTATTAGCATGCCCAAATCCTAACTTCATCATTTGTGTGTAATCCCTCCAACCAGCAAAACTCTCCTTATGCATACCCCACCATCGTGTAGGTGTACCGCACATTGCCAACTATAATGCTTGGAAATGGTGGACTTCAGGGACTTCCTGATCAAATTCATCTATAAAAAAATCTACACCAGTCAGACCATTATAATAAGGTAGCTTTATTACCTCCGATGAAACACAAAGTAGTGACTTCATCATCGTATTGCATCGCAATATAAATACTTCATGTAAGTGGTTCTACCAATGCTCTAATTCCTCATCTTAGTCATAGGTGCATGAACTCTACTAGTCCCATGTGATCCATCCATCCGCCATTGGATTGATCCAATCCTCATTTCACGTTGTTATCTTATATATTTTATCTAGCTCGTCGTCACTTTCTATATAATCGCTGACATGTTCAGTATAACCTGCTCCTTCTATAGGATCCATTGGCACTATAACCCTAAGTGAATTCTTTTCGAAGGTCATTTTCCTCTTCTTCAAATTAATTACCCCATTCATATTAATAGCCCAGTAAATTCCCAGGAGTGTGGGGTAGGGATTACTGTCATTCACAATTTCTATAACTTCGAAGTTCGCTATCACTCACACCTTCAATATCAACTGTCACTCCATACAATCATCTCATGGGGATGATTTTATACTAGTTCACCATTCAGAGTTGAATCAGGGACCACCATAGTGCATGTCTCCACATCCTTTCCCATGTTTGTTGTTGAGCTATGGAAAAGGTATGAATTCGACATTTATTTCCTTATCTTTTTCCTTAATCATATCTCCTTTATATTATAAGATGGTAATATATCAAAGAATTATAGCAAAAACTAAGGAGCTATTGATTATTGCATATTAGTTAATTACTGTCTTTTTCCATGCAGGAAAGAGAAGAAATGGAAAACTACCATTCTGGAGGAAAAGACAAAACAGAGTAACTGTTGTTCCTTCACCAAGAAGTCGTATCCAGACAAGCAAGATCAAGATTGGAGCACAGTTAAGGATAAGAATGGAAAATATCACAACATCAGCGCAAAAAGACATTGAGTTGACTGGAGTTAGAAGATTGAGCAGATCCCTCAGGATCTCTTGATTGTGAGGGATCGCTGTTTTAAAGTCTATCTGTATTCCCGTTTTATCCACCTAGCCATTATAAAAGGGACAGTGCTTGTAAAGATTGGGGATCGATCATTCATCATCATTATTTAGAACTTACTATTATATTTTCACTTTGATCATCGATTCTCATTGATTAAAATAGTGTACGATTGGCTGTAAACATTTTCGCATATGATTAATACATAAGTCAGTTGTTGTTCCTTCTTTTATACTGAAGTAGTCTGGTTGTGCTTCACTAGAAGCTAAGGGCCTGGCCGTGGTTGATCCACTTGATATTCTATACCATTACTTTACGATCACAGTTGTGTGATGGTTTGGTTTGATCTTCGTTTATTGAAATAACATTGCTTTACCGTTCCTTGTTTTGAGAATTTATGAATTGTTTCCTTATATATGCTGTAACTGAATTGCATTGCCATTCCTTCTCATCATAATAAGATTATTATTCTCTGCAAACTATATTGTTATGCTATTCATTTCAATTACAGATCTTTGATGTTCATTACAGTTTCATAAGTTCCGTTGTTCATTTCATTTTTGCTAGTATTTGGTTTTTCCTTTCAGCATTGTTACAGTTAGCATATTTATTCCATTTCTATTAGCAGCATTGTTGATTTAATTCACTGTCATTTCCAATCAGTCATTATAGTGTGGAGTGTGAGATCAACAACTGTAAAGGAAATTGGATATTACTGTCAGAATGCTTAGATTGAGGATCTTATTTATGTTTGATTTCATTTACATCAGTTAAAAGAGGAAAGAGTTATTGCTACTGCATCCTTGACTGATAGTTGCTGTTAATTTCCTAAGTGAATGATTTAGTTTCAGAGCATTGAGTTTCTTTTAATTGCAAGTAGGTTTTATTTCAAGCATCCCTTTACTCTTGTATTTGAAAGCACTGTACTGCAAGTTAGAAACATTACCCTTGGATTAAATTGCCACCACATACTATGTACACTCTTGAAATATAAAATCTTACCTGGATTGATAATTAATGTAGGATAAATAAGAGTTCAAAAGACACCTTTTATCACTCAACATTTTGGCGTCGTTGCCGGGGAGAGTGTAGCCATTTTTTCTTTGAAAGAGTAGTGTGTATTTGATGAGTACCTACTAGGAGAGAATTGGGTACTAAAAATAGAAGGTAAGAACCTACGTACAGAGCATGTAAAAGCCCTGCTCCCCCACCTGCTTTCTAGCAGAATTGTTAATTTTTTTGGGTAGAAATAAACATTTGAGGTGTGTCTGACTAATAAGGAAAAACTTGAAAATAATCCAAAACCACTACCCAAACCTGACAAAGCTAAGGGACCGGTGACCCTTGGTCGATCAACCTTCATAGATGATATCATTAAGCAAGCTGAATCTCAGCCATCAGTGGGCCCTAGAAAAGTTGCTTCTAGAAAACCTACTGGATCCGTTTGGCCACAAGCTCACCATCTGTAGCCTTTGCTGAGGTGCATAGCAAAACAGAAGAGACTGAGCAAGATTTTCAAGAAATTGAGAATTCTCACCCAATTTCTTTACAAGAAGGGAATTCTAGTAATCTCCGTGAAGGAGGAGAAATAGGGGAAAACGTAAGAGCCAAAATCCCCTCTCAAAATAGTTCAAACACTCAACAACCTAGATAAGGGGAGTGTTGTCAAGATCATCCAAAACAAAGTAGAATAACTTGAAGAGCCAAGATCCCCACAGATAATAGTTCAGCAAGGAACACTCATTATCCTAGACCAAGGAAGTGCTGGAAAGATCATTCCTACTCCCTCTAGTCAGCCTATGAATAACTCCCTAGAAATCCCAGAAGGGTATTGGCACATATTTGATCAAATGGCCTAGAACCAGCGAACACCTCAAACCTCCACCCTGCAATATCCCATTGTGGACATTGTAGTTAATGCACCTATGAAGGCCATTCCTCTCTAGAATATTAATACATTCCATGGCATAACATCAGAGGATCCAAATGCATTTTTGTTTGAGTTCGATGTATTATGTCGGGGGTATGACTATACCATTGATCCCCAAAAACTAAAATTATTTCCCTCCACATTAAAAGGACCAGCTTTATGATGGTTTATGGGGTTAGGTGGAGGTGTTATAAATGACTAGGATCAGATGAAAGCTGCTTTTCTAAAGAAATATCAGGATTATTGTAGGTCCAGGGAATTAAAGGATGAAATATTTCAAATGACAGCAAGACCTAATGAAACACTAGAGGAATACGTAGAACGCTTTCAGTACAATCCCCAGAGATCTCCTTATGCATCTTTACCCTTGCCTGATAATGTGTTAAAAACTACATTAATTAAAGGGATGAAAGAACAATGGGTTAAAAAATTAAACATTATAGGCAAAGATGACATATATCAGGAAAATTTTGCTGACATCATTGATTTGTATATTAGGAGTTCAAAAGGTAGCACAAGACCGAAGCCATCAAAATGTGACATGATCACAAGGGATAACAAGATCTCCGGTGGAGGTATAACCTGTGCAGAAATCGAAAATCTACTAGAAGATTTCAAAACTGATATTCTAGGGACTTTGACAACGCAATTTGACATTATGCAAGCTAAACAAAAGCAAGCAGAAGCAGAACAAAATTTGGTGATATTCTGCGCTAGATGCAGAAAGAAACACAACCACAACGAGTGCCCGTTGGATACATTCCAAGTCTGCATCATCTGCATGAAAGATCACTCCACAAAAAACTGCCCCTCACTCCCAAGATTGAAAGTAGTCTACAAAGAAGAAGAGGAAGAAACAGAACCGGTTTACCTACTAAATCAACGTTGCCAGTGGTAGCCATGACAAACAGGTATGCCCATTGATCCATCCTCTTCTTTTCAATCTCCTCAGTATAATGCTCAACAATATAATGGAATGTGGCAGAATCAGCGATCTTTCCCCAGCTGGTCATAGAAGCCATTCCCCATATCACCATGGCCAAATCAAACAAATAAAACCAATTGGCTAAACTTTCCTTACTATCCACCATTTTGGAAAAATAATGCATATTCAACACAATGGTCACCCTCCACCTCACAGAGTCAAACCTGGTAGTCGAACTGGGAAAGACCTATGAATTAGCTAGTTGGAACGATTCCTCTCCCTCAACCTACACTGCCAGCACCTTATACATTGCAACAAAATCACCAGACCAACTTAAGACCGCAAATCCCGGCCCAACCCAACCCGAACCCCAACAATAGACTGGTTCAATCTGTTCAAATAATTGAAGGACCAGAAGTAGACACCGAGTTAAAGGAGTGCAACAACCTTCAATTAAGATTTGGGCGTATAATAGAATCAGAGGGAGATAAAAATGTTCAAGTTGAAAATTCATTACCTTTAGAACAAACACCACAAGAAGAGAATTTGGTTAGACAACAAACTCATGAAAAAGCAACCACCTCTTCTCCACCATTCCTAGAATGACTAATCATACCTCGCCCAATAGAACATCATGATTTTGATCTTCTAGGAGAACTAAAAAATTTGTGTATAAAAATTCCAATCCTGCAGGCTATCAAAGACATCCCAATTTATGCAAAAAACATCAAAGAATTATATATATAAGAGCCAAAGAGGAAAATAACAACTAATCCAACTATCCAAGTAGTCGATACCCTATTTGACTTACTATCAGGAAGAGAAGCACCTGTAAAATATGAAGACCCAGGGAATCCTATAGTCACGACGCAAATCAATGGATGCTCCTTCCCAAATGCGTTACTTGATTTAGGATCTGCAATAAATATTCTAACAACCACCACTCAATGTCAAAAGCATGGCATTACATCATTAGATCCAACCACAAAATTATTGGAGTTGGATGACCTATCGATAGTCAGACCAGAAGGCACAGTACATGATGTAATGGTATTTGTAGACTCCTAGGAATACCCTGCAGACTTTCTCATCATTAATCCCAAAAACCGACTAGATGGACACCCTTTAATTCTAGGTAGACAAGGCAGCATGACTATAGCAAGAGGGAGTAATGTCAAGAATTTAGCCTTATACCCTCCAGTCCAACCAAGCTTAACAATAATCAAAACAAAAAAACAACCTGTATCATACTTGATTGAAAACATTAGATCACCACTAAACATAGAAGATGCCCTTGAATTTAAAGACCAAATAGAGGACGGCATCATTAACAACTTCATTAACCAACCAGAAACCAAATCCCATCTACAATGTCACATGATTGAGGTAGCATTTGATAATGAAGTAGAAGAAGATCCCCTGAAGGACACTCATAATCAATCAATACCTACCACCTCTGTTTACAATAGTAAAACTATAGAAATTGAGCCAGGAAAAACTTTGAACATTAACAAAAACCTGACTGCTGAACAAGAAGAAAAGCTGGTCCAGCTGCTGAGAAAATATAAGGAAGCTTTTGCATGGGATTACCCAGACATGAAGGGAATTGATCCCCAGTTGTGTACGCACCATATCTATACAGAAAATGATGCTAGACCCATTCGCCAAGCCCAACAGAGATTAAACCCTCATCTTAAAGATATTGTCAAAGCCAAATTACAAAAACGTTTAGATGTAAACTTCATTTACCCAATATCTGACAGCAAGTGGGTCTCTCCACTAGTAGTGGTGCCAAAGAAGAATGGAAAGTGGCGATATATGTAGACTACAGAGAATTGAACAAAGCAACTCAGAAATACCACTTCCCCCTTCCATTCATTGATTAGGTATTAGACACATTAGCAGGAAAGCAATTCTTTTCTTTCCTAGATGGCTTCAGTGGATACAATCAAATTCAGATTGCCCCTGAAGATCAGGATAAAACTACTTTTACCTGTCCTTGGGGAACATTTGCTTACAAGGTTTAACCCTTTGGGCTTTGCAATGCCCCTGCCACATTTTAGAGGGCTATCCTCAACATTTTTTCAGATTTAATAAATGAGGGGATCAAAGTATATATGGATGACTTCACACCTTATGGAGATGATTTTGAGCCAGCATTACAAACATTAGAAAAAGTGTTGCAAAGATGCATTGCCACTAGGCTCTGTTTGAGCCATGAAAAGTGTCATATGATGATGACCGAGGGACTCATCTTAGGTTATTATATCTCAACAACTAGAATACAGGTAGATTCGGCTAAAATTCAAATAATTTTGTTAATACCTACTCCTACCACACAAACAGAGGTACACAGTTTTCTGGGATTTTCTGGTTATTATAGAAGATTTATAGAGCATTTCTCTCAAATTGTTGCACCTTTATATGCACTAACAGGGAATATTGACTTCATTTGGACAGAGAAGTGTGACCATGATTTTGAGGATCTAAAAAGCTTGTGTCAACAACCCTAGTGCTAAGGGAACCAAATTGGGATTTTCCATTCCAAATTTCATCTGATGCTTCAGACACAACAATCGGAGTAGTTCTTGGGCAAGAAAAAGATAAAAAGCCATATGCAATTTATTATATCAGAAAAAATCTATCTCCTGCTGAATTAAACTATACTATGATTGAAAACGAATTTTTAGCTGTAATATATGCTGTAAATAAATTTAGACATTATATAACTAGGTATCCTGTAGTTCTATATACAGATCACTCTACCATAAAATATTTAGAAAATAAACCTGTTACAAATGGAAGAGTGACAAGATGGTTGATTCTTTTGCAGGAATTTGACATCACAATTAAGGATCGACCTGGAAAAGAGAATCATGCAGCTGATTTTCTCTCATGAATGCCAAAGCCAGCAGACACAACAACAGTTGAAGATAAATTTCCAGATGAATATTTATTTGTTGTTACTGTCAGAACACCATGGTATGCTGACGTTGCAAATTACTTAGCAGTAGGAAAATTACCCAAGCATCTAACGCCTAATGAACGAAAAAAGATAGTGCAGTGCAACTTCCGATTCTCTTGGATTGGGGGCTACTTATTTCATATAGGGGCAGATATGCACATCAAAAAATGAGTCCAAGAAGATTAAGTATTTGACATTCTGAAAGCATGCCATGATGGGTCATGTGGTGGACATTTTGCAGACCACAGGACCCGTCACAAAGTTTTACAAACAGGGTATTACTGGCCCACTATTTTTAAAGATGCTAAAAATTTTGTTCATGCGTGTGACAGTTGCTAGAGGGCGGGACGCCCTGGACAATCTGATGAAATTCTTCTGAACCCGTAGTTAGTAATAAAGCCATTTGAGCGATGGGTGCTCGATTTTATTGGTCCTATTAACCCATCATCAAATTAGAAAACATACATACTGGTTGCAATAGAGTATGCTACCAAATGGGTTAAAGCAGAGGCATTGCTAAGAGCTACAGAGGATTTAGTAATACATTTTCTTTTCAAATTATTTGTGCGATATGGCCTCCCGAGGGACATAATTACATATGGAGGACCGCAATTTGTAGGTAATAAGGTAGCTGCAACATTAAATAATTACCACATTCTGCACAAAATTACAACTCCATACCACCCACTGGAAAACGACCAAGTAGAAAGTAGTAATAATGTGATTGAGACAATACTTAAAAAAATAGTTGCATCACACAGACATGACTGGACTTCAAGATTATTGGAAGCCTTGTGGGCATACCGCACAATGTGGAGAAACACCACCGGGTATTCACCATATCAATTGCTATTTGGAAAAGAACCCATCTTCCCATTCGAATTCGAAATTCAAATATTAAGAACAGCGCAGGAGGTGGGTTTGAATTTAAATGAGGCTCAGACCATTGATTACAACAAATCAATGAGTTAAATGAAATCAGGCTCTCAGCTCTTCAACACATTGCATTAATTCAAAAGCAGAGAGCAAAATGGCATGATGAACTTATTAAAAAGAAAATCTTCCACAAAGGAGATTGGGCACTCCTATACGATTCCAAGTTCTAGGATTTCCCTGGAAAACTCCAGACACAATGGCTTGGATCTTATGAGATGTAGAAAGTGCATGACAATGGCACCATTACATTGACTACCATTGATGGATCTGGACATTCTTTCAAAGTGAATGGTCATCGAGTGCGACTTTATCACAAACCGCTTACTCGGGAATCCTTTTACTAGCAATTACGGGAAGATTCCACTATGCAGATTCTTGCTGAGGAAGATAACCCCTCCTCAACATTAATTCACTGAACAATTCCTTTGTTTTTGAATTTTGTATATAAATTTTTCTCTTTAATTTTGCTTGTATAAACTGTTTTCTGTACAAAATTTCACTGTTGTTCCATTTAAGGAACAACTTCTATTCCTCTTAAGGAACACCAGCCGTTCCATTTAAGGAACAACAGAGGTTTCTTTATTTAAATTTCATGTTGTTCCTCTTAAGGAACAACTACTGTTCTCTTAAGGAACAACAACCATTCCTCTTAAGGAACAACATTCTTGTGTGCTTATATTTTTGTTATTCCTCTTCAGGAACAACTACTGTTTCTCTTAAGGAACAACAGTCGTTCCTCTTCAGGAACAACATATTTGCATGTCCATGCATTTTCACTGTTCCTCTTAAGGAACAACAGTCGTTCCTCTTAAGGAACAACACTTCTGCATGTTTTTATTTTTGTTGTTCCTCTTAAGGAACAACTGCTATTCCTCTTAAGGAACAACAGTTGTTCATCTTAAGGAACAACACTTCTGCATGTTTTTGTTTTCGTTGTTCCTCTTAAGGAAGAATTGTTGTTCCTCTTAAGGAACAAGAGTCGTTCCTCTTAAGGAAAAACTGTTGTTCCTCTTAAGGAACAACAGTTGTTCCTCTTAAGGAACAACACTTTTGTGTGTTTTTGTTTTCGCTGTTCCTCTTAAGGAACAACACTTCTGCGTATTTTTATTTCGTTGTTCCTCTTAAGGAACAACAATTGTTCCTCTTAGGGAACAACAGTTGTTCCTCTTAAGGAATAGCACTACTGCAGTATCTATTTTCACTATTCCTCTTAACTAACAGCTATTGTTCCTCTTAAGGAACAACAACCATTCCTCTTAAGGAACAACACTTCACGTGTTTCTATTTTTGTTGTTCTTCTTAAGGCACAGCTGTTGTTCCTCTTAAGGAACAACATCCATCCCTCCTAAAGAAGGGAAACGTTGCATGTTCATATTTTTGCTGTTCCATTTAAGGAACAACTATTGTTCCTCTTAAGGAATAGTAGCCGTTCCTCTTAAGGAACATTAGCCTTGCATGCTCTTATATTTGTTGTTCCTCTTAAGGAACAACAATATGCGTGTATTTTATTTTTGTTGTTCCATTTAAGGAACAAATGTTGTTCCTCTTAAGGAACAACAATCGTTCCATTTAAGGAATAACAATATTTCCTACTTACATTTGTGTTGTTCCTCATAAGGAACAACTTCTGTTCCTTTCAAAGGAACAACAGTTTCACTATTTTTTTTTTACTTTCTCTCGTTCCTTTTGATGAACAACAATTTCGATTTGGAGTGTTTTTAGGCTGTTCCACCGAAGGATCAACACTTTATTTTGCATCTGTTTTACTTGTTGTTCCGCTTAAGGAATAGCTGATGTTCCTCTTAAGGAAAAACAATTTCGTGTGCAATTTTTCTTTTTTTGTCGTTCCTCTTAAGGGAATTGCAGTTTGGCATGTAGCTGTTCTTTTTGTTGTTCCTCTTAAAGAACAACAACTATTCCATCTAAGGAACAACACTTTTTGAGTGAATTTTTTGCTGTTTCTTTTAAAGAACAACATTTTTTGAGAGTTTTTGTGAATAATATTTCACTCTTCATGATTCTTTCAAGGTAAAGATACAAATATATGCAAGGACACGAAACTTAGAGGTTACCGAAATAAGCAAATAAAAAAAATGTCATCTTTAATGAGATTGCTTTGTATTGATAAGAAAGAGGAAAGGACACAACTATCTATATCACTTTGTTGTCCTTATCTTCACTAAAACTCAAATTGATTGATTACTTTTATCATGTTGGTTCTTCCCTAATTCTCATAATTCTCTTTGATTATTTAATTGTTGAATAAGAATAAGGGCATATTTTCCTCTATTGCTATGTTTAGAATTCTTCCACCATCCCTACTCTTAAGGAGTGTTGAGCCATCCTCTATATATAAATAGGAAGTAATACATAAAAGAAAAGGAAAAGAAATAAAAAATATATCTATATGATTACTAACAATTTTATGATTTGTCAGATGGAGGATAGTGGGTGTCATCAAGAGCCGGCCTACCATGATCATAAGGAAGCAGTGAAGTGGCATTCCCACTATGGCCACCACACCAGGGATATGATCCAATGGGCATATCAGAAAAATAAAATTCCTTGGAATAGGAGGTCTCATCACAAGTCGGCCTGCCCACCTTTCACTCCTTCCTAGTGAATGGCATTGTGATTCATCTGGTTACCAAGCCAACACAATGGCCTCCATTCTAACATCACAAGGCACTTTCCCAGGAATACATAAAGGATTATGGTTCCAAAAGGTGAAAAAGAAACTTTGTTAAGGTTATAAACACCTGTGGGCAACAGAGCTTTGCTGATGGTATTGGAGTCATATTTTTCAACATTAATAGTAATTACAAACCCTTTTCTTATTTCTTTATCTTTATTTCAAAAAAGATTATGTTCCCAATTCCTTTTGAACCTTTTATGCATATCGTTTAAAAGCCAATCATAATGGTTTAAGTGGAATAATGACTGCATAAGCATTTTACCTACGATAGCTGTCCTTTTCCCTTTTTTCGCATCACTCCATAACATCTCCATATCTATTCACAATTTTCATCTTAAGCCTCGATTTCAACAACTTTATACTTTTTGTGATCTTGTCATGAATATGTACATCTTTCCCTTCTTACACTCTACGATTGTCGTCCAATACATTGCTCCTCCATTTAACCCGTTGAGGACGACCTATCATATTTCAGGGGGGCATGGGTGACTTCCAAAATACTCATGCATATGTGTCAGTCTTTTATTTGGATGTACTAGACTACATCAGATCCCTTAATAGCAAGTTTTAATGGTATTGATGTTAAAAAAAGGGGTATTATCCAATATGCATAGTTTGTTGTTCCATTGTTATCTCTGTGTATTGCCGTGTAAAAATAATAAAACTTAGACGAAATGGGAGGTCAATCAGTACATAGCGAGTCACATGTACCAGCAGTTTCTGATGCCGCACGAGAAATTTTGGTAAGAGCTGGATGGATCACATATTTTACACGACTACAACAACCCCACGAAACTGTGGCTATCGAATTTTTGCAGAATTTGCAGGACGATCATCCCTTAGTAAGAGGAAGATGAATAATAGTGACAGATATAGTAATTGTGGAGGTATCTGGACTACCAGCAGTCGAACCCATATGGACACATATGAAATTGAGACTTCAAGATGCCATGGCCACCTTTCGAGATGAGGGACAGAACCTAATTTTCAAAGGAAAAGGAGTCCAAACTTCAACTCTAGGAGAACCATGGATGGAACTGGCTAGAGTAGTGCAGAGCTACATTACATGCGACAGAAGGAAGGATGTGGTAAGACCATGCCACCTCAAATTACTATCAGTATTAAAACAGAGATTTGCCTTAAATTTTCCTGCATATTTAATTTTTTTCTGCATGATGCTGCTTAGAGCATAAAAACATCCTTCCATATAGATACTATAGTACCATTATTTAATTCGATTGATAGTGAGTTATAGCCTTGCTCAGCAACAAACCTGTTGGGAAGAATTGGTGTTTTCTATAGATGGGGGATTAGCCTTCCTTGCCCCCAAAAGAAAAAGAACCACCAACACAGCAAGAGGACCTCAAAAAACATAGACACCCTTCCAGATTAAGAATAGGCAGGGGAATATTTGAGAACCTCTAGGGTAGCAGCAGCCAACCCTTAGAACTACATAGTTATGAAAATGAGCAACCCTTATAGCTGGAAGGAAGAGAAAACCAAGAATAAGAATTGGAGGAAGAAACTGAGCATACTAGTGAAGAAGAGAGGGAGGAAGAGGAACTTCCCTTAATCCCCAGCACAAGTCCACCACAAAACCCATTACAGGAGGATGAATTGGCCCAGATTTTTGCCAATATGAGTGAATATATTCAGCCCCAATGTCCGCTCAACCTTAATATTGAAGTGGAGAAATCATAAGAAAACTTTACCCACAACAAGAGTATATCAGAGGAAATAAATGATGAAGTCGAAGTAGGAGCAGAAGCCACTCAGGAAGTGGAAGACAAAGCTAGGGTTACCTCTCCAGATGAACCTAGTCAGGATAATGCGAATACTAAAGAGATGCTCCAAATAGAGGAAATGGAAACCAATCATGGTAGAGGCATAGCCCTTGAAGAGCAAAATCCAACTAAGCAGCCGAGTCCAGAAAAATTAGAAACAGTTAGGGAAATAGTTGTTCCTCCTAAGAAGAAGAAAAGTGAAATTAAGAGGTTGCGAAAGGAACAGTAAACGCTGCAAAATTTAGTGAAACAACTCAGAAGAAAGATAAGGACACTGAAAAGGGGGAAAATCTCAAGAAGGACCCTGAAAATAATGGATGCAACTATCCAAACTAAAATCCATGATACAAGGGCCATGGAGACTCAAACTGAGCCTATACTCATTCAAAACGATAAGGAACAACATGTAGCTGTTACAGAAGCAGCTACCCAAACAAAAATTGCACATGTCTACAATATAGCTGTTCAAATGGAGGCACTATCCTCCAACAATGCGACTACCGAGACAGAAAATCTGCTTGTCCTTAATAAAGGAATGTAGACCTCACGCACTCCATTCCATGATAAAGGGACACAGACTATAGGCACTCAGTATTGTAATAAGAGTACCCAGATAGATCTTCAACCCAAAGATGTTTTGATGGGCAACAACCCTAGTATAACAAAACTCCAAGAGGACCTGGCACAGGCTCAACTGACTATAGAGAAGCTTGAAGGAGAGACTGTTCCTCATTAGAAATACCAAGAATTATAGCAACAATTAAGGGACATCAATGCATCAGAAAATGAAGCCTGCAATAAATATCGAAGGGCAGAAGAAAGAGTTGAAGAGGTAAAGAACAGACTGAAAATAGTCATGGGTCAAATGGATACTCTCTGTTCCTTATATACAAATGTTTTAACATGTAGGTCCCCTGCCAAAAACTATGCTTTATTTTTGTTAGAGAGGTATTTATAGTTAAAAATTAAGGTCGTTAGGGTAGGGAAACCTATAGAATTAAAAATTGTTGAGGATTTTATAAACTGCTTTAAACACCATGGAGTAAAAGTTTAGCAATTACTTTGTGAGTTTTATTTACATAATTTTATATTAGAAGAGGGAATGGAGAAGAATCCCAGTCCTTTTGTAGGTGATGTATAGTTTCAAGCATTTATTTCATTCGCTGTTAACCAGTTAAAGTGGCTCAAGGCCCATAACAATTTTCAAAGACAAGAAAATGGGTTAGACCTTTGGGTCAGGGGTGAACTGAAAAACCCATTACAACTGCTGGCTAAACATAAAAGCCTAATGCAAAAGGAGGGAGTAATCCAGACCTTGGGACCCATCCATAAAGGAATTGTCCAGCAAGGGATAGAATATTTCCTCTCTATCAAAAACAATTCCTTGGCAACAGCTAAATTCAGATGGAAGACTTCCAATCAGAATATACAGGACAGAGAGCCATTCAACTACAAAAACTTTAAATTAGTTGCAGATCGCCTGGTTACCTATAGTAACCTCATCTTGAGGGAAGGCCCATATTGGCTAGGTTGTAGGTTTCGAAGCCCTATTATCTGGTATCCTGCAAAAGGGTATAAAGCCATATATGAATTGCTTGAAGGGCAGACAAGGCCCATATTTGATGTTTTAGCTCAAAATCATGGTTTTAGACCACTTCGTGACAATCCCTCTCCAACTTATTCTTTGACTTCTTTACACGCAAATTACATGGTTTTCATGAGGGCATGAAAAAGGGTAAGCAGGGGAGTGTGTTGAGCTATGGAAAAGGTATAAATTTGACATTTATTTCCTTATCTTTTTCCTTAAACATATCTCCTTTATATTTTAAGATGGTAATATATAAAATAATTATGGCGAAAACTAAGGACTTATTAATTATTGCAAATTAGTTAATTATTGTCTTTTTTCCATGCAGGAAAGAGAAGAAATGGAAAACTACCATTCTATAAGAAAAGAAAAAACAGAGTAACTGTTGTTCTTTCACTAGGAAGCTGTATCCAGACAAGAAAGATCAAGATTGGAGCATGCAGTTAAGGATAAGAACGGAAAAGATCACAACATCAACACAAAAACACAAAGAGTTGACTGGAGTTAGAAGATTGAGTGGATCCCTCAGGATCTCTTGATCCTGATGGATCACTGTTTCAAAGTTTATTTGTATTCCAGTTTTATCCTCCCGACCATTATAAAAGGGACAATGCTTGTAAAGATTGGGGATCGATCATTCATCATCGTTATTCAGAACTTACTATTGTATTTTCACTTTGATCATCGAATCTCGTTGATTAAAACAGAGTACGACTTGCTGTAAACATTTTTGCATATGATTAATACATAAATCGGTTGTTGTTCCTTCTTTTATACTGAAGTAGTCTGGCGGTGCTTCATTAGCGGCTAAGGGCCAGGCCCTGGTGGATCCACTTGCTATTCTGTACCATTACTTTACAATTGCAGTTATGTGATGGTTTGGTTTGATCTTCGTTTATTGAAATCGCATTGCTTTATTGTTCCTTGTTTCGAGAATTTATGAATTGTTTCCTTATATATGTTGTAACTGAATTGCATTGCTGTTCCTTCTCATCATAATAAGATTATTATTTTCTGCAAACTATATCGTTATTCTGTTCATTTCAATTACAGAGCTTCGTTGTTCATTCCAGCAAACTAATTTTGTTGTTCATTATAGTTTCATAAGTTTTGTTGTTCATTTCTACTAAATAGCATTGTTGTTCATTTCCTTTCTGATAGTATTTAGTTTTGCCTTTCAGCATTGTTATAGTTAGCATATGTATTCCATTTCTATTAGTAGCATTGTTGATTTAATTCATTGTCATTTCCAATTGGTCATTATAGTGTGGAGTGTAAGATCAACAACTGTAAAAGACATTGGCTATTACTCTCAGAGTTCTCAGATTGAGGATCTTATTTATGTTTGATTTCATCTACATCAGTTAAAAGAGGAGAGAGTTATTGCTATTGCATTGTTGACTGATAATTGTTGTTAATTTCCTGAGTGAATGATTTAGTTTCAGAGCATAGAGTTTCTTTTAATTGCAAGTAGGTTTTATTTCAAGCATCCATTTACTCTTGTATCTGAAAGCACTGTATTGCAAGTTAGAAACATTACTCTTGGATTAAATTGTCGCCACATACTGTGTACACTCTTGAAATATAAAATCTTACCTGGATTGATAATAATGTAGGATAAATAGGAGTTCACAAGACACCTTTTATCACTCAACATCTGTTTCAGCAGAAAATTTGCATTAGACCCCAGATCCAAATTACCTGGTCCATTTCATAATCGCCTATCTGTGCTGTTAGTTGCATCTCATGTCGTCGTTATGCTTATGATGCTTACAACCTTTCTATTGTGCGATGCTCCGCAGGACTCTTTTCCTTATTGGCACATTTGTCTATTAAGCCTTGCAATCCTTCCACAACCTTTCTTTTGCACAGTAACTTCATGCAGGTGTCCAAAAAAATAGTGAGTACGGAAAGGATCAACCTCTTGATTCACACTGGTCTTTGGTGCCTTTTATTGGCTTTTTGAGGTGGAGGCCTCAACAAATCTCTTCTTTACTTCCATGAATGTCTCCTTAATGCGATTAAGGTCAAAAGTGACTTCTTTCTCAAGGGCTTTGCAGACCCATGCATCTTCCTCAGGTTGCTCACCTTTATCTGTGCCAGCCGTTATACTAATTTGAAAACAATGTTTATGTTTTAATCCTCTTCACAGGGCTCAACCCTCATCATTTGTAAATTTTGTGTATGTTGATGAGGCTACGTTTTATTTTCTTGCATTTTAGCTATTAGCGCCAGACAGTATTCTATGGCATGGTCGAATTGTATACAATATTTACACGAAGTGTGTGTAGGATTCAGGAAATCTCATGTGAAGTGCCTCGGATATCTGTAGTTGTAACAAATAATCTAACCACAACCTCTACCAAGTTCTCATCCTCATGCTCAGCCTTGAAAACCCTCACGCGCTCCTCTTGTGCCTTGATCTGGGGGTCGATTTTCTTCTTGCATATCATAAGTAGGGGTTCTTTCCATCATCAACTCATAACTTTGACAATGGTGCTTATCATGGCCCATAGATTTATAGAAATTTTAAAACAACTGCTAGGATGTCTGAACAAACTTCTGAAGTAAGTGGCAGTTATCCATCGCATGTTTCCCAGTAACTTGACAAATTGCGCACCATAGTAGAGCTCCCGTGCTCTACCCGACTTGGGCTTCTGACTTCAGGGGAGTTGGCCCCCCCAATAAGATAATTCGCATATACTGGACAATGATCTTTATCGTACTCATGGCCCTTACACTTCAAGCACCAAACCTCTGTGCATACTTCTAGTTTAGCCTCCTTCTCTTTCTTTAGACTTTGTAATTCTAGGTGTGGGCTCTCTAAATGTGAGTGGATATGTTGTACTCCCAAGTTTTTATCCTGAATAGGTTATGTGTGCATCCTCATCACAATCTCCAAGGCTTTTACTCGTGTTGCTATTTTCACTATGACAAAGGTATTCTTAAGTGCGGAAAAAAATGATGCTATAAACCGGTCGCGATGCTGAGTATTTAATATTTGCATGTTAGCCTACCTGATTTGGCACTTTAACCTCTTATCAAAGTCCCAGGGTGTCTCATTGACTCTCATTCAAATCTCCTTAAATTCAAATACTGACTACGCCTCAGATTTAGGCTTACTAAATTCTTTGTTCAGAGCTGCTTGAGATTCTGCTAATGATGACTGAGGATTATTAGCACAATAATTAATGTACCAAGTTAGCACATGATCCTGCAAGGTGCTAACCAACTACACCTTCTTTATATTTTCATCGGTGATTTGTTGTGATGTCCATACAACATTCGCAACAAACCATAATTGCTTTGGATCTTCACTTGCTATTTCTTTGAAGATCGACATCTTCATTGTGTTTTCCATTATGAATGGTGGAGGTGGAGGCGGAGGTGTAGGTGAAGGTGTATGCAATGGAGGTGGAGTGGATGGATGAGATATCCTCGTAATAACTTGAGTTATTAATAGAATAGATCTTCAAGGTGTAGTCAACACCACCCCTTCGTCGTCGCTTAAATGAGGTTCAATTAATGGACTATACTTTGGACCCAATCCGTTACTTCTAAAGAATCTACCACTTCGCGTAGCTTTGAACATTAAGGTAATGACATTACCCACTTTTCAGATAATAGCATTTTAATCCAAGTATTCAATGACCTTAAGTACTTACCTTGTGGTCCCTTGAAGAATCTTTACCCTGCTTCGCTATAGCTAACTGAAGTGTCAACTACAAATTCAGTAAAAAATCCTCCAAGAATTCGATCGTTCCAATGATCAACAACTTGTGCGATCTTGTTTTCAGATGCCTCTAGTTGTCACACAAATTTTGGAGTCCACACTATAAGACTATCGAGCTTCCACCTCGCTTGACTGTCTGCCAATTTTTCTAACCACTCATATAATTCGCATGGAAAAGTTGAAAAGAAAATTTCATGTATTTTGGTATGAAAATATCTATTCAACCAATCCTCTTTGACAAGTGTGGATTCCTATTTTCTTGAGTCACGAACTCATGAATCTTCCAATCTAACCACTTTTTAATCTCATTCTTAGGTGGATTCCAATGATGCAATGTCACACATCTCTTAAGCAGATCACAGTCCCGAAAACATAACTATTTGTTGGCTTAAGGGGTCCTGACCCAAGTTTATATTTGATTATGCAAAACAATAAAACCATACACTACTATCCCTTTCAGAAACAACCTGCATAACGCAGGTTATAGTCTCACCCAAAGTACTATTGGGGGATGCAAGAACCAAATTTATGTATCCAAAGATGATGTGATGAGTTTTTATATCCCTGATCTACCTTCACACGGATCTAATCTTCTGATAGACCTTAAACCTGAAGTCGGTCTTAAAGACCTTCAATTCCTCGCAAAACCCTTCAATTGAATTATTCAAATCCTAAGAATATAGCCTTGGTACTTTTGCACGAAAAAGCATGCTTTCTAGGGTTTATGTGGCCTAGATCTTCCGTCGTGAAAACCTATCTTCTCATATGATAACTATATACGTCGCAAATATCATTCAATATATTTACTATGCATAAACATATTCAGTTAACCTGATTCGCATAGAGGAAATACATTAACTCATGGAAACAATATTTAAAGCAAGATCAACAGGTTGAGATAAACATATAAAACACAGATGCAAATATTTCCAACCCAAAATCAGTCTTTATTAATCATAATCTTTCGAGTACAGATGTCTACTAACCTATGCACTTAGTTACAGGGGTCCATGCACTTAGTTGTGGACAATTCCAGGCCTCCACACACTCAACTGCAGAGCCTTTCCTTCGTTATTGACAAGAACAAAGCTTTCCTGTCTATCAAATACTTACACCATCATTCATTCATTCATATCTCTATTCTTATCTATCAAAAGTTATTTCTAACACTCGCTATGACTCAAATATTTATAGCCTTTCTAATATAATACCATGGCCCCAAACTCATTGGTGAGTCTTCAAAACCAACAAAAATAAGGGGCTAAGTCCCTTTTGACTCCTATCTATCTGCGCACTCCACATCCATATTTCGTAGAGACTTTACATTCTTACAAAATTCTTTACAAAAGATAGTTAACATAATCCAATTCTACCCTTGGGGACCCCATCCCAACACCATCTCATGCTTCCTCTTCTATGAACTGCACATATCTGTTGATTACAACCTTCTTTGTTAATGGATTGTAGAGTTTGTATGTATTGGGCTCATCACAATATCGAACAAATATGCATTTCTCCCTGTTGTTGTCTAACTTCTTCCTTAACTCATCCGGGACATGTGCATAAGCCACACATCCAAACACTCTCATGTGAGTGACAATATGCTTTATTCCATTCCATGCTTCTTCAGGAACCATATTCTTGACACTTTTGGTTGGACACCTATTAATGGTATATGTTGCAAAAGCAACAACTTTAGCCCAAAATTCATTTGGAAAATTCTTCGCCTTCAACATACTCCTTGTTATTTCCATAATGGTCCTATTTTTTCTTTGCGTGACACCATTTTGTTGAGGTGTATACCTTGTTGTAAATTTCTTGTGAATTCCATGCTCCCCGCAAAATCTAAGGAAGTCATTTACGATGTATTTTTCACGTTTGTGAGTCCTCAATACTTTGATGTAGTGTCCACTTTTCTTCTCAAAAAGAGATTTATATTTGCGGAATCACTCAAACACTTCACTTTTATGTTTTAGGAAGTAGACCCATGTCTTCCTTGTATAATCATCTATGAAAGTCAAAAAATAACAGTTGGTCCTAGTTGATGGTGTTTGCATTGGTCCACATAAATCTAAATGGACAATCTCCAAGGGTCCTTTTTCCCTTATTGACTTCCCTACTAGAAATGTCTCTCTATGTTGTTTGCCCAAGATGCATCCTTCACATAGATTTTCCGGTTTTTCTATGAGTGGCAATCCCTTCACCATGCCTTTTCTATGCAACAAATTCAAACCTCCAAAATTAAGGTTACCAAATCTCAAATCCCATAACCAATTTTTAATCTTTGACCTCTGGTCACATTTAAACTTTTATTTTATCCTCTTGTGAATTCATTGACAATTGTGCTTGGGCACCTTTTTCCTTCAAATCTGATTTTATCATTAGGGGAAACATTCCATTGCTTCTCATCTGAACTTTTGCAATCAATTGTCTTCTTGGAGACGTATCCAAAATTGTGCACCCATCATTTTTGAAAAAGATATTGTAGCACTTTCGCATCAGTTTTCCAATGCTTATGAGGTTATGTTTCAAACTCGGGACAAAATAAACATCTAAAATGTGCTTCTTCTCCCCCTTCATTGTCAAAATATTGACTCTTCCTTTGCCCACGAAAGAGACTTTGCTATCAGGCCTTATTGTCACCTCAGATTTCACACTTTCATCTAAATTGGAAAATATTTCTATGTTCCCTATCATGTGGTTGCAGCACCCTGAGTCTATAAACCATACATCCCTTTGTTTTTCTTGTGCTACATTACAATCTAAAAACATGCTATCTCGGTTCTGATTTCCCTTTGTGAAATTTGCACTTGGTTTGTTACTTATATCATGTTGCTTCTTTCTACATTCATTTGCATAATGACCATACTTCTTATAATGATGACATTGAACTCGAGATTTATCATACCTCTGACCTTGTGCTTGATTCTAGCTTGGGCCTTGACTTGGACTTTGATTGCTTCCCCTTCCACTTGAGCTTGAAGGGCTACCTCTTCCACCTCTGTGTGGGCTTCTTCCTCTTCCTCTAGCATTTGATCTTCCTGTACCTCTACCTTGACCAAATGAAACTTGTGTCTTGAAGGGATTCTCCAATGAGGATTTTGTTGCTCTATTCAATCTGTGTTCATGAGAAATCAGTGATGCATGAAGCTCATCCACTGAAAGTTGTGAGAGATCCTTTGTCTATTTTATGGCCACAACAATGGCATCAAATCTTGCTAGCACACTTCTCAAAATTTTCTCAACTATTCTCCTTTCCTTGAGTGTATCACCCTGAGACTTAATTTGAGTAACGAGTCCAATTACTTATGTAAAAAATGAGTCTATTTTTTCAGACTCTTTCATACCAATTGTCTTAAAATCTCTTCGTAGAATTTGTATCCTTGTTTTCTTCCCTTTTGTCATGCCTTGGCAGGTTGTTTGGAGGGTATCCCATGCTTTCTTAGACTTTGTTGCTACTGCAATCATTGAGAAAATACTTTCATGAACTACTTGAAAATTGTAGAAGAGGGCTTTTGAATCCTTCTTCCTATTGTCCATCAGCAAATCCTTTTCTTCTTGCGACAAGGCATTGTATGTTGTTACATATGTTAGTTCTTGAAAACCATTCTCTACCAAATCCCAAATATCTTGAGAAGAAAACATAACCTTCATTGTTATAGCCCAATAATCATAATTTTTCTAATTAAATTGAGGTATATGAGGATTAATCAATCTTATGCTTGATGCTTCCATTTAGGACCTAAAAAAAAATCTCCCTACTAGTAAATATGCTCTAAAAACCACGTCTTCAAAACAATCTTTAACTCACAAAAGAACTCTTTCTCTTAGACTAACAAAAGTTCACCCACTCTAATACCACGTGAAAGATTTAGGCATAGGAGTCTTCCTCTAGACTTTAGTTGCCTTTCAAAACAAAAATGGAGTTAAAAACTCATAAATTTAATAAAAATTGGGAGAAACACAATAAAAATTTGGATTATAATTATGATACATGAAATACATTCATATGGAGTTTGTGGCTTCTTCACTAAGTAAAACTAACATTCTTACTGTGATTTACACTTACGAAAACCCCGTAACAAATTGTTTTACAGGCCCACCAAAATTCATATATGAGTTTCAGAATAGATGTTTGACCATACGTATTTACCAACCCTTAATTAAAGTCACATTAGTTCTTAATTACTTGATGTGTATCGAGGAATGGGGAATTTGTACTCTTGCTTAGAACTTCATTTAAGCCATGTCCTTCACCCTCCAAAAAAATATACAACTTGCAAAAAAATTACTTAGGTTAATTTAAACGTGTACCACATGTATAGTTGTTGTGAGTTTATTAAATGGGATGGTTGGGATTAATTTTCCAACAACGCCTCCTCTCTCAATGTTCTGTTATCTTTATAAGCATGCAATCTCTCAATGTTCTGTTATCTTTATAAACATGCAATCTGAGATGAACACTTTTCAATCTCAAATGTTTAGCTTTATATATTCTTTTTAAATGCCATTCTATCTCATTATGTTCATAACTCATTTATATCATTTGGGGACTCCTTGAAGTTATGTGCATTTCAAGGAAATGAAAGTGATTTGAAAACTCTTGCCAGAAGAGTGCAATTTTAAAATTTTGATAGAATGTTTTGCCTAAAAAACACTATATTAATTCCTCTACACCAATATCTATGTTTCACATACATCATTTTTACATAAAAGATGACATTTCATGTGCATTGTTTCTCAAGTTTTCCAACTAGTCTTTATTGACGCAGTGAAAAACATGGGCCAAATCAATTTTTGATAACCTCCCAGAATATATATTGACATATTGTATTTTGGAATTTTTAATTAGAATTGGACTAATTTTGTTTTGAAAAAATCTTATCTTTTGTGTTTTCAGATAAATTTTGACTACAACAAGCGAAAAACCCCTAAACACTCAAATTACAAAGAGTTTACATCTAAAATTTCTAATTCCGAAAAATTCATGCTAAATTTTTAAACAAATTATATATATATATATATATATATATATATAAATATAATAAACGAATAACGCATATAGATTTCCATATACAATCTATCATCTGTTAGTAATAACTCATCATCCCAACAAATCATAGTTTGCCACCTATTCCTCCTCGCAAACCTCACCAAATCCACTACTGACTCGGCCACCAACGCATCCACCACTGCTGGATCCAACATGACCTCCCACACCTCTTCTAATCCACCACTGGTTCTGCAACACCTCCAAACCTTCGACCACCATGTGCACAGTGGCTGAGTTCCCCACCCACTACAGGGCTCTTGCTATAACCTCCTCCATTGTCTGCACTAACACCTCCACCATCACAAGTGTCACCACCCAGATTATCTCCACATCCATCTCCTCTTTCTAAGCTTTCTCCCAACATCACTTCCTTTGAAAAAGCTTGCTCCTATGCCTAATCCCTTATCATTACTGAGTCTTGCGAGTCCTCTTATGTTGGTTGTAAATTTTTAGAATATTTAAGAATTTGATTATTAAGAGAAATCAATTGTTTAATTTTTTTTCTCTTAGTTTTTTAAGATATTCTAAAAATTTGTAATCTACTTAAAATATTCAATATCATATATTCTAATCTTTAAATTTCTACCTATGTCATGTACTCCAATCTTTGTTTTTCAATTTCTACCAATGTCATTTACTTCAATCTTTGTCTTTCAATTTCTACCAATGTCATTTTGTTCAATCTTTATATTTCTAACTAACTTTACTCTAAAAAATAAGAAAATTCTACTAACAATACAAAAAAATAACTAACACTTGATCATTAATATTAATTACACTGATAGGAGTCCATGTAGGAGTCCTCCTATTGGAATTGGGTACTTTAATGATTTTGTTAATTAATTTTTTTGATGAGATAAAGTAAATTAAAAGATGCCAATATATATTGTAGTAGTGGCCATGAGGTCAACTATTTAAATGATAAGAATTATAAGTGATAACTTCCTCACATATCTAAATCAAATATTTAAACCATATTTAAAATAATTTTTTACCCAATTGTACCTATTCTTTATCACCATGTATTGAACCAAGTAATAAGATTATTGAAAAATAAAATAAAAAATAAAAAGTTGCATTGAAACACGGCTTCCCTTTTATTATTTGCACGTTACATTATGAAATGTGTGGGCTGCCATAGCTGTAACGTGTGCGCAACCATGCCTGTAACGCCCATGCTATAATCCCATCGCCTTTCCTTGTTGGGGTATGCCCTAAGTAATTTTAGGTTTATATAATATATAATAGATATAGAGTTTTATGTATATGCGTTTTATATTATAGAATATAATTGTCTTTTAATGTTTTAATGTTTAATATTCACGACCTTCTCCTAACACAGCCCGGGGATATTACTAATTCACATAATCTTTTTGTGTTACCCCATTTGTATTCATTGGCATGAAGTGGAAGCTCTGGCTAGCTAGCAAAGTGGAGGAGTTGCGGGACGTGCAAGACCAGAAAAGATATGCACGACCGATGGTAGTGGTGACAACAGATTTTCTTGGTTGAGAAACAATCTCTTTTGAGCTCTGTCAGCTTAATTTATGATTTACCATGACTCTCGGCAGGCTAATACAGGTTTGTTCCCATTGGAGTCCTATCTCTCATATCAATAATAACAATAAAGATTTGTTCCCATCAGAGGCCTATCTCTCATTACAATGACAACAATATAGGTTTGTTCCCATCGGAGGCCTCTCTCTCATTCGTTGCTAAGATTTTTTACTATGCCATGCACGTTTCAGATTTTGTTTGCAACAATAGAGACTCTCAAATCTTCTTTGTTTGCAACAAAATAATAGCCGTGATGTTCAGAGGGTTGAATGAAAGCCACCTGGACAGCCTCGTCCCCTAGGCCCTCTTTCCCGATGGGGCAGCTGCAGTCATTGTGGGCGCAGACCCTATCAAGGGCTTGGAGAATGGATTGTTCAAGATTTGGCGGACCGGTGAAAACATACTTCCAGATAACGAAGAAGCTTTAATTTTGGGCATCATTTGCTACGATTTGGAGCGTGTTCCTAGGTTCGACAAGAATGCACAATAAACAATTTAAAGCTTGTCCCTAGGTCTGATGAGAAGCCACTATTGTGCGTGTGGCGAGGCGTGAGCCACTATTATTTGCATTCATTCACTACTGCTTGTTCTGAAGATTTATATGAACCCGTCCATTCTCTTAGTTATCAAAATGTAGTCAAGGCTTCGTTGAGTTGTGTCATCACTTGATGGTAGAAGATTCTGCTTGTGTCCCAATGAAATTAATTCTTTGGTTTTGTAGTCATTCATTTCGCAAGTCGCCATAGCTTCTAAGTTAGTTTGTGGTGCATTTTTTGTGCATTAGTATATTGTGTCATGGTATTTTTGGGTTTCATTGAAGTGACATTGGTCTGAACAACTATTGTCACAATTTTAAGTGTGTGTCGGAACTGGTCATTCCAACAATACACAAATTTGCATGAATCATTGATTACCAAATATGATGAAGACATGACACTGAAAATGGCAGCATCAAAGATAGGAGAATGATGGAAAATCGAGTTTGTGTGAATTAGTGTGAGTTTGTGGAATAGACTCATGGTGTAGTATGAGTCACATATTGTAATTAGAACAAATCTACATAGTATATAATCTTTTGTAATGGTTATATGCGGTCTTGAAATTTTTTATGTATCTGCTATAAATCCATAGAGGCATGCATACCTTTTGTTGTGTGTTCACTCTGTAAGAGACCTTTAACACCCTTGAAGAGTGTGTCATGTGGGATGGATACAATTGGGTAGGCCATATTGGTTTTAGAATCCATGACTAGAGGTTGGATGAACCATGTATGTGAAGGACTTCCTGGTAGACTGGTGGTTGTAGCGGTTGGGAAACCATGCATTCCGGTAGATGGTTGTTCCTTTATATGGACATCAACAATTGCATGAACAAGGTACAAGGTGTAATTACGAGACTTGACCAGATGTAGGCTTTGCATATTGATATCGAGACAAGTACTCATTAAGTACTCAAGATAAGTACTTAACACTTGATTAATGAAACAATTAATTTTACTTAACACATTCAAATACTTTTTACATTTAGTTTATAAAAAATGAAATCCAACAATATAATTCACTTCATTTTTATATGTTACATTTTCAAAATATTCTTAAATTTATGTTAAAAATAAATATACTTGATCTGAAATCACTCGTGAATGATCTCAATTAATTAATGAAGGTATTACAGACTTATGTTCTGGGGTGTGTCTATGTTATTTTATGCAACAGATCAATAAGATTATGAAATACACAGACACTGAAACAGTAAGAGAACACAGTAAGCAAACACATAAAACACAACAAGCTTAATAAGGAGTTCACCCAATCATCATGGGCTACGTCTCCTAGTCCAGCCTTAAGTGGTGGCCTTTCTATTGTGTCTTAAAAAGTAGAGTTTTACAATAGTGAGCTCAAATTGAGTCTCACTCAATAGATCATGATCAATAGGACTGTACTTGTATCCCCCAAGTCTTTAGAGTACACAGACTCCCCTTACTGAAACTCGACCTCAACTAGTCTTAGTGGTATGAGTCCAATTTGGTACTCAATACCTGACAGGTATGCACAGAAGAGTTGCTTGAACCTCTCAAGCCTTCTCTCGAGTTCACAGACTCTTGAACTCTCTTTGTCTCGGTATGCTCGATGCTACCTTTGCTCTGCAGTTCAGCTCGGCTTTTATGTTCACTGCAATTTTGCCTTTCTTTCTCTTTTCTTTCTTTTTCTTCTTCCCCCTACTTTCTCTGTCTGTTCGTGGCTTAAAGCCAATCTGTTCCTTGGCTGTTCGTTTTTGCTTCCCGACTCTCTGGATCTCCTACCTCTATCCGCTGGAATTCCCCTACTCTGCATCATCATCAATGTAATGCTTCATAGAGAGGTGGCCACCTGTTTCCCCTTGAACTAAGTGTTAGTTCTCTTTGAATGGTCACTATTTCTGTTACTCCAAGATTACCCGTGAAATTCTTTCCTCTACCAATTCATCAGTCATGCCAGATCACAAATCTTATCTACCTCAGCCTATTTCCCTGTTGAATCCGGTCATCCATTAGATTGCTTCTCTACCGTTGATCTGGGGCCTCCAGATCCTATGGTCTTCGTCCATATCGGGCGGGTGAGTAGCATGCTCTTTACCCGCGCGATGTGAGCAGTTTTCTCTCTCATCCGTTGGATGCGTGTCACCCGTTGTATGGCATCGGGTGGGACTCGGTTGAACCCACTTACCGCTTGAGTTCCTTCCAATATCCTCGAGGGTTTTAGTGCGAGGCTCACCTTCTGACGGAATAGGCAATTTCCATACGGTCTTCTGCTTTTCCTCGTGACTGAGTGCTCTGGGCTCTCTTTCACAAAGGGGGGAACCCTTTAGCGCTAATCGTGTATTAGAAATTGCCTCTGTTTTTTATTTGACCTCCCATTTGCCAATTTGCGCCAGCGCGTGGTTACCATGGGCGAACAGTCTGCGCGCTTTGACATAGAGTCCTCCTTGCTCCGTGTTGACCACTAATTGCCATTTTTCAGAGGTTATTTATGATAAGCTCAACATCCATAGCACTTTGAAACTTTGGTATGAGTTTTACAAAGTTCAGGAAGCTTTAAGAGTGTTTAAGGATCCAATTCGGATCACAGCCTTCCCTCTCCAACAACATCATCATGTTGTGCTCGAGATCTATCATTCCCATGATCACCATAAATTTCCTAGTCCTTCACTTACATCTTTCGTAATGTCATCATTCAGATCACTTATACTTTGTTGTATTGTTTCTTGCGTTATGATTTCCTTTAATGGAAATATCTCCCTAGTAGGCATGAGTAACCAAATTCAAGTTCTTATTGAAATCTTGCGTTAACATACTTAATTTTCATTTTGACCTATTCGGTTTCAAATTCTAGTGTGGTTGGTTTACTGGTTGGCTACTAGCATTCACTAAGCGGTTATTGATGATCATAGTTAGTTTAGAGTGAACTTTGGATTTTGCCTTGAAAACCAAGCCCCAAGGACATGCAATTATCATGGAACATTTCAGAGTCCATACTAGTGGAAGGCCAATTGTGCAGTGGGACTTTAGTCAAACTCAGTGATCATCCAGTTAACTGATCAGTCAACCCAAAATAGCTAGTGAATGGAGAATTCCAGTTCCCCAACTCTGGTGGAGATTCCAAGTTAGTGTAACATCAATTGTAGACTAGGCTTGAGTGTACAAGTGTTGGATGCAGTTAGATGATCAACCTTGGGAATTTCGCAATCCATTTTGTAAAAATTCCTAAATAATAGGGGCCTAATTTCTTAAGAAATTGCACAAGGAAATATGGGCTCAAATAGAGGTAGAAATTTACAAAGTTGGGGTTAGAGCTTCTCAATGAGCAGAGAGACAGGTTATTCACTTGCAGGTTGTGCTCAGTTGAGCAAATAAATTGCAATACATTTCTATTCATCCTATTAATGCAAGGAGAGATTGGGTTTATAGCATATTGCTTTCCCCAAGAAAAATTATGTGTGCATGTGTGTTATTTCTTATTTCATGTATGAAAATTTTGTTCTAAATTGTGAATTAACTTCCAGAGAGCAATAGAGTAGGTTTGTGTGTTGTGATTTTGATTAAAACTTCATAAGTAGTTGCAACTCTACACCATAATTTCTACAAGGATGGTGGAGGCAAATTACAGAATATTTGTTAGTAGACAATATGCCTACTTCAAAGTATCTATGAAAAATTTTGCAAGAAGAAGACATTGAGGATCAAAGATCAGATTTTGGAAGAATTAGTCACAAAATTCACAAGGGCAGTAATTTTGGTTGCAAGTGTGGAGGTAGATGGATTAAATGTAATTATTTTGGAAGACTTAGTCACAAAATTCACAAGGGTAGTAATTTTGGTTGCAGGTGTGGAGGTAGATGGATTAAATGTAATTTTGGCTGCAGGTGTGTAGGCAGACAGGTCACAGTTACTCCTTTGATATTTTTCGATGATGTGTTACTATTTGGTAGATTGACCTCTTTTGATCAGTCTTTGGACTCCTTATGAATAATAATAAATCTCATATGATTTCTTCTTACCCAGATGATGCATTGGTACTGGAGATTTATCATATTTTTGGTGTTACCTCCACTACATTGGATGCATATTTTAAATATCTTAGATTTATGCTCCAACCTAATTGTTATGGAATTAAGAATTGGAGGTGAGTTATAGAGAAAATCCATTGTAAACTTTTATCATGGGCACACACGTGGCTCTCCTTAGGAGGCAAGTTGACTCTAGCTCGAGCAGTCCTTCAGAGAATCTCTGTATATTGGCTTCATATTTTCACTCTGCTTAAGAATATCAGTAAATGTATATTTCCAGCTTCATATTTGCATGGGACAATGTGTCGTAAAGGATAGAGTGGGCCTGGTTGTTGTTTACTCTATATGGAAGTGATGGATGACTAGAGTCATCTATTTCTTTGATTCTCCTTACCAAAATAAATTTGGAATGGTGTATTTACTATGTTGCATTTACAGGTATATTAGAAATACTCTTTTGTGGTTGATTGTATTCGAGACTGGATTATTGAATATAAAACATTTGACCACTTCCAATATACATTGGGGTTTCAACCCAAAGAATGAATTATTGCCCCAAGCTCCTTCGTTGTGATACATCCACCTCCATCCTTGTCAAAAAAGCTAAAAGCCTCCCTAAATTTAGGCATAACCTCCATCCCATATTCCTTGATTAGATAAAACCCTTCTCTCATTTTCTGACCATGCCAATCTACCCTCCATCCCATATTCTCTCATGAGCCATGTGTAAACCACCATTTCATTCAAGGATGGGGATTTTTATGTGTACTATAACAATATTTGTTAGAATTTTTCCCACTTTTCTTTCTTATGGTTTCTTGAGTTGGCCTCCTCTAAATATACCCTACTCTCCTAAAATTATTTGGAAGCTAGCCTTTGGCTGCTAACCCCATTTTACCGGAGATCCTTGACATGTCCCTTGAAATTTTGATTCGGCTCCATGATCTATTTTATGCCACTGATTCAAAATATTTGGATTTATTAGCTACATATTCATTCATGACCAAACATTATACCACTAGTTCTAAGAATCTCGTGGATACTATCACCACAATAAATGTATATTGTATTTTAGAGGAGACAAGAATTGTATATTTCCCTTTGGGACACTCCAAAAATATTTTGATGCAACCTATTTCTCTAACACTCTAGTCTACTTTATGACCTTAATTCCCATTCCATGTTCATCCATGTGGATGCACTTTATGATGTTCTAGCACAACCTAATGGCCTTGTCAACTTCCTCTCATATTCCTTGCCATGTTTTCTAGGACTTGTGTATCCAATAAGAAATTTGGGAGATGAATGCCATCAAGGTAGAAAATCAAGGGGGTTTTAAGTCATTTATTTGGGGTTCCCACTAGCATAGTCCCACCATATGATCCACTCAATCCCTAAATTGGCTCTAGTGCTATTTCAATTAAATTATTAGATGATCATGGTGGGCCATAATTCCAAGTTAAATGTTATGACTCTTTATAGGATATTATTGAAGATACTTGAGGAGACATATTGTTGGCTAAAGGGTTAAGGGAGGATTTTGACTTTAATATCGAACCATCATTCATATGCTCAACATTTATCCGATCAACCATATCCTCAACATATAGAACCAACTATTAAGAAGACAACTGAGGTTAAGAATGGGCATCCTCTCTCACCCACATTGTTCAAGATATATATCAATATATGAATGCCTCTACACTCCACCAACTGTGCATCAATAAAATTTTGTGTTGCCCCACTGTCCACCAAGATGGATACACGTTGTCCCTACACTGTGCCTCTGATTTCCAAAATTGCAAAATTGGGATTTTCCATGTCAAAATTTTAATTCAACGCTAACCATGCATTGGAAAGCCATTAACACAATATCAAGACATAAAAAATGAATAATTAACACAATACCAAATACGACACATAGATTGAGTTTTATTTCACAAGGTATCTAGATGCTAATTGAGCAAGTTCACATGAAGAGAGAAAGGAAATGTCATGATACATTGTTCAATTTGTAATCAAGAGAATTATCTTGGATAAGGGAGAAGTAACATTTATTATCTTTCTCATATACAAAGGCAAAAATATGAAGCAATGTCAAATGCATTTTGTGAACCAATGTTGTTATAAAGGGTGTCAGAAAGTCGGCATTGTAGGCAAGACCCTCACACCATACTAGATTTTGTTAACCAAAGCATGTTAACCATGTCCAGTGATCTCAAATTTCATGAGCTTGTTCAATGAGTGACCATAAATGATGGGTGTCAGAGTGGCTAATAATCATAGTTTATAGTGGATGATTGTCTTCGTACATAACATCCATTGTCCAAGTCATTTGTTTGGTTCCCAATGTTGGTGAATCATTGTATTGCATCATGGTAGCATATATTGCCTTTTTTAAAGAAAAAATATATTGAAAATAAGCTAAGTTATGTCTCATGCAAATGTTCAATATTGTTGTGTTGTGAGTGGCTTTCAAGATATATGTATCAGATATCTATAATCACTTCTGTCAAGCTTACTTTAAGAAATAAAGGAAGAGGTGTAGGGCCTTTCCATAAGGACTCCCACCAACTCCTCTCCTCGTAGAAATATTTCAAATGTTAGCCCATAAATCAAACACATGCCCTTGTTTCTCTAGTTTGGAAACCCTTGGATGTATCTAACAATGAACTCCTCCCAACCACTACTTTAACCATCTATTGAATGCATTTGATTGGTATGTGTAAATGATTTTGATTGATTCCTAGAGATGTGTGAAATCTAATTTTGCATTGACATAATACAAACACAAAATCTAACCCGTTGTAGCCAAAATTTCAGCCTTACAACTCTCTCATCCAATATTAAATACTTCACTAATTAGTGGAGGGGTAATCTCCTTAACAATATATTAAATATTATAAGCATTCATACTAATAGAAAAAATAAGAATAGTATTTAATATTAAGTTATAATGCTACCAAGTTGATAGATGATACCCCCTTGTTTGTGAGACATGGGATGCCCTCCATTAAATGCTTTAACTATTTAATATATGGAGGTGTACATACCTTAACTTCCTTTAGATCTAATCTTGTGACCTTTAAAGAGGAAACACTTTAACACAAATCGAACAAGTAAATACAAAATTAATTTGTATATGTATCAAAGTTACTTTGAGAGTTGCATGGCACACTTAATTTTGTATAGAAGCAAAGGAAAAATTGAAGGGTTGATCACAACAAACATGTATGGTCAATTATGATTATCATAGGTATATTAGTTTGGTTTTAACGTCATGTACATTTAGTTGTGTCTATTAAAGGCATGCCAGCTTAATGAAAAAACCAATGGTTTGTCAACTTGGTCGACTTAGTGATTTATGTGTTAATCAGCTCAGTTAACAACATATCAAGTCAATTAGCTTAGTCATTGACATGCATATTTCATGGCTTCAGAAATTTGTAAATACACATTAATTATAACTTCAGAATTATTATTCTGGAACTATTTATTTCAAATATCTATTCTACTCTTTTCTGACGGCGTGGTCCTCCTCTCCTCATCTCCAGAAGGATTACAGAGGCAGTTGGATTCCTTGGCTTTGTTTTGCGATCTTCGATAGTTGATGGTCAACCTGGGTAAAACCAAGGTTATGATCTTCAATGGGGTGAAGAAAAGTTCAGACCTTCACTTCATATTCTTTGGGGAGGAGTTTTATATCACTAACACATATACGTATTTGGGGGTGCAATTCTCAAGTCCCCACTTCAGTTTGCAACTAGCTCTTCAGCCTCGGATCAACGAAGGATATGGATCCTTAGCCCTTCTCGAGAGACAGTGCTTTCGACATCACTTCCAGGACGTCTCATCCAAGATGAGCCTCATGGACAACTTGATTCATCTGACTGTTCTATATGGCTCAGAGATTTGGGGACTATCTTTACTTGAGTCAAATTGGGCTTCAGTTGAGAGAGTCTAGACTCTTATTCTCTGCCAAATTATTAGATGAAAACAAACAATACCTCAACACATTATCCTTGCAGAGTTGGGAGCTCAACCCTTTCAGCGTGAGACAATCTTCAGTTTGGTCTCATTCTTGCATCGTGTCCAGGGATTTGCAGACTCAAAGAGTAGGGGTCGTTACCCTTACTTGGAATATTTCTCTTCTGAGAATATTGCTCATTCTACTCCCTCAAGCTGGGCTGGATGTTGGTTTACAGGAGTTTGAGATCTCTTAGAGTCAGTGGGCATTTAGTTGGATCATCTCCCTCCTTTTCAATATTCCTTAGATGCTCCTGGTCACATTTTACCTACTAGACAAGAGTTGAACAAGATCATCAGGGAGGACATCTACAAGCAGTTCGTCTAGGTCACCTGGGTCAATCCTCCGGGAGGGTTGCGCCTAAAGATGGCCTTCTATTCTGAGCACTTCTTGGAGTTGAGAGATGGGCTAATCATTTGACCCTAGTATATATTTCACCCTTGGATGCATGCTCTTCTCATTCCTCTAGTCCAGTTTAGAGTAGGTTCTCATAGAATTCGAGTAGAGACAGACCACCATATTGATAGGGTAGAAAGAATCTATTAGGTATGTCATTTACAGGAAGTAGAGACCGAGGTGCACTTCATTTTTGGATGCCCTATCTACTATGAGATCAGAGGAAGGCTCCATTTCTTGTTCAAAGACTGTGATACCCTCATAGACTTCTTTAGGTATCCCGATCAGAGATGTTTGGCCCTATATATGCAAGGGGATCTTAGGTTTCGAGTGGATATTCTTCAACCTCCCATCAGGCCAGACCCCACACAGAGGATCACAAAATTTTGTAGGGTACTACCTTCAGATAGGGCCACAAAGATAATGATTGATACCGTTTCATATCCAGACTCTAGACCAGTGACGATCCGTGGGACCTCACCCCACCACACGAGACCCCAGCAGCTAAATCGTCTCAGATCCATCTGTGGGAGACTAACTAGGTCCTTCAGACCTCAGCAGTGCACAAACTCCCCCAGACAACGAGTCAATGGACAATCTGTACCTCCCACTAACCCTTCATTAGGCTAAAAATCTTTGTGGAATTTTTTTCAAAGCTATTCAATGAGTATTGAATGTTAGGAGAGATTGGTTTGATCCTCTTCATTAGGGCATTCCATACATTGTATCTTTTAAGTTCTTGCATTGTACCTTTTATATTCATGCATTGTATTATTTATAGGATACCATTTGGTTCTCCCACATTTTATGGAAATCATTGTACTCAAAATTCCCTTTGACCTACTTTGTGGTGATTAGTTGGACATAAATACAATTATCTTATCTTATCTTATCTCCCAGGCCATTTATGCCAGACTATGTATATTTCAATAATTTTGT
Source organism: Pinus tabuliformis (assembly GCA_031772625.1). Lineage (NCBI taxonomy): Eukaryota > Viridiplantae > Streptophyta > Pinopsida > Pinales > Pinaceae > Pinus > Pinus tabuliformis. The sequence goes on from CM062818.1 coordinate 1,233,620,548, forward strand.
TTTATGAAGAAATAAAAATATCTTTCAAATATGATTATATATATATATATATATATATATATATATATATATATATATATATATATATATATATATATATATTCATTTTGTTTTAAACAAGACTAACTATATATTGTGTAACGTAACCTATTCTTAGCTCACACTTAGTTCTATTTGTTTGTTTTTCTTTTTCATTTGAAATGTTAACATAAAAATAGGTTCTAACTTTTTATTCCTATAAATATCGGAAATAATTTTGTGTATATATACTTGATAGATTACATATATTATTCTTTAGCTAAGAAAAGGAGTCTCTTCCTTTTTTAGGTACAGTTTTACTCACAGTTATGCTCTATTCTATATATATTTTTATATACTTTCATTTAATTCTACTGAGTCTGTTTCGAACTATTATATGTTTCTCCAGAAATTGCCACATGAGAAGGGAATGATTCTAAACGTCCTAAGGATCTGCATTGTTATTCCTGCAAAACTTGTGGGATCACAAGATCGAAGCACATTTTTCTCAAGCTTCACATAATCTCTAGCCATAGAGTAGGCTTCTTATGCCTTTAATCATCCCATGAAACCCCAATTAAATGGATTATCTTTATAATAGTGTTTCATATGCATATTTCCAGAGAGAAGCCATCGAAAATGATGAAATATTTGCTTCAGAGGCCAAAGGACAGAGCCATAGGTAGTCTTCATGTGTTTGTCAAGTTTGTGGGGTTTCATTTAATAAACACGCTCATCTTGAACAACACAAGTTATCACATACATGCCAGGTTGGTGGCATCACAAACCCTTAATTTTTCCCAAATTTTTCATTATACTTGTATTTGTTTAGTGAAACCCTAAATTTTAATGAATGTCTTTTATAGTGGTATTAATTATAATGTGCACCTATGGTGGCTGGTAGTTTTAATGAAGAGAGTCATGCCTTAGTGATTAAGGCGAAGAAGCGAAAAGGGAAATATTCCCATTCCAAATAGGATTCTTATAATCGAGGTAAGAAGAAAGACATGATGAAAGTTAAGTGCTTTTATTGCCATGAGCTAGGTCATTTTGCTACAAATTGTCCACTCAAGAAGTCCAAGAAGAAGTCCTCAAGACGAGCAACATTTGAGGCTTTTTCCTCTCAATTTGAATTGGAATTTTCTCTCATTTCATGCATTGTGTCATCAATTATGGGAAGTATATAGTACTTAGACAGTGGAGCTTCATTCCACATGACTAGAAACAAAGAGTTATTCAGTGACCTAGAGGAGAAATATCTCCAGATTGATATTGAGATGGGTGACGATGGGAAGTAGAGAGTTACTGGATTGGGCACGATTACTTTTAAGAGGGAGAATGTGGCTCCACTCACCTTGAAGAATGTTATGTATGTGCTCGGGTTGAAGAAGAACTTGGTATCCATTGCCATGCTGGAGGATATAGGCTATGATGTGATCTTCTTGAAAGGAAAGGAGTTCCTTCAACACATAACCACAAGTCAAGTAAAGAAGATAGGATTCAAGTGAAGAATCTCTATAAGCTAGAGGTAGAGTAGTGTGCTACCTTGAGCACAAAAGAAGAAACAATGCATAGTAGAGACGTTGGTGAGTTGTGGCACATGCGATTGGGGCACTTGCATCATGGGGCTTTGAAGATATTGCAGCAGCTCTCTATCGGTCTTCCCAAAGATATGCTTGAGCAAGTTGACACATGTAAGGGGTTTACTTTGGTAAAATACACCAAGTATTCCTTTCACAACAAACACAGTCGAGCAGAGGCTATTATAAAGCGAGTCCATTCAGATGTGTGTGGACCACTCTCA